>OY720672.1:3986200-4609329 GCA_963170745.1 Phymatocera aterrima | reverse complement strand
AGGTTGATGTTTCTTTTCTTCTTCTCCTCTACTTTTTCTCATCCCTTTTTCAACTGTCTCATAGATTTTATCGTTTATGTAAGGCTGCTCCATCCCCATCCCCATCCCATCCCCATCTCCATTCCCATTCTCTTCCTTGTATCCCCGAAAAGAAAGATAGCTCTCTTTTCTTCTTTTATGTTATTTTTTCACCCAGATTTGTTAACCTTCTGATAAGAATTTGTAATGTGGTTTTTTTTCCGCTCTCCCTCTCTCTCTCTCTCTCTCTCTCCTTTCCCGCAGGTGCCTTTTTTCTCACCTTCTTTCAGGGAAAAAAAGATACGCGCGAGAGGCGAATGTTTTCGTTGTTGGGGGCCCGCGCGGAGCGGGGGGGGGGTGGGGGGGGGGGGGGGGGGGGGGGGGGGGGGGGGTTATTACAATTATAAATAAGAAAATAAGAGCATGGTAGTACAAATGTACAGAGAAATACGAAAGAAAAAAGTGTTATTTGAAGGAGGAAAAGAAAAAAAACAAAAAAACCAGTGATTGTTTTCACGTGAATATTATACTGTAAGGGTTAACATGCCTGCATATATATACACATACATGTATATACGTAAATACGATTCTGGTTGTTTTAACTAATTAATTTTAAAACTCGTTGGAGGGCGAAGAGGAACGTGAAGTAGATATGTTTTAAAGTAGACATGTATTTTATGTATATATATATATATATATATATATATATAATATCTATATGACTATACATACCTAGGTACTTTGAAATATTGTTTTTCACTTTTGTTCCCGTTTATTTGAATATTTTTTCTTGTTTCTCTCATTTGAACACACAACGAGGTATAAGGGCCCCGGATGTTTTCAATTTTCATAAAGTTCGCGACGCGGTAGCAGGCCAGGGCGACCGGATAATAATTCTTGTTGATAAACTAAAACGCAGAAGCGAAAGAGAGGGGAACAAGCACGGTGAAATGAAAACGAGAGAAAAGAAATTGAAAAACAAAAAACGAAACGATAGAAAAAAAGAAAACCGAAACAGAGATAAGAAAAACAAAAAAACAAAAAAAAAAAAAAACAACAACGACACCGGTTTTTCCATTTTAATAACAATTTTAATTAAACATCGTTACTTACGATTCAGGTCCAGCACTAGGGTAGCCACTTTCGGTTCAACCAGCTCCGTGTTTAATGCCTGACATGTAAATGTGGTACCGAGGTCGGAGCGTCTGATCGATGGTAAAGTTAACCTGCGACAGAATTGTATGCGGAAAAAACAGAATTTTTTGAAACAAAATTTGAAACGATTTTTTTTCAACCGGAGAACCGGAGAAAAACAGGCTAGAAGAAGAAAAAGAGAAGAAGTGAGAAAAAAAAAGAAAAAAAAAACAATTTATGCCGTTAACGGTGATTGTAATTTTTCATTGTCAATTCCTTACCTGTTTTCTATCACATCTCCGGCACGGATCTCCGATTTTTGATCCCTCACGATACCGTTCACAAGCCACTTGACGAGAGGCGGTGGATTGCCTGAAATAACGGAGGGTAAAAAATAAAATAACAAATCAATTAAACAAATAGGAAAAAGTATGGGGAAGAATGGAGTGCGAATTTTTCTGGTATACCCAAGAGAACTTGAGAGACAAAAAAGAAAAAGAAAGGATTGACACCCTCGCGAAAGTACGATCCCGATCCTCCCCCCCCCCCCCCCCCCCTGTCTTATTATTTTTATAACGGATGTTCAGAAGAGTGAGAGGAAGAGAACAAATATAATATGCAATAAACTGTGAGAGGAAAGAGGGAAAAAGAAACAGAAAACGAAAAAAGATGATCGCATAAATCTTTGAGAAGAAAGTTTTTGGTTTTATGCAAAAAAAAAAGGGGTTAACTGTGCTACGGGTTACGATACAATTAGTTGAATAATTGAGGACATTAGAGAAATTGAGTTAAAATTAAAAACATTCCGGGTGGTATAGAAGAGAACGTACCGTAGAAGGATATATAGGGCTGCACGGTGCAAAAGAGGAGGAGTATGAAACCTTATTCCATGAGAGATAAAAGGGATTTAATAACCGAGTAAGTGGGTATGTATACGCGTGAACGAGCTCGGAAAAAAGGGTAGTAAAGATTTGATAATGGATAATAAAAAAAAAAAAAAAAATTCGATGGCGGGTTAAAAATTGAGGAGCCGGTTAGTCGGAGAAGATCCAAAAAACGAGCGAGCAGCTCGTGCTGCATAACAGCGTTCGAATGAGTGTGAATTCTGTGCTGTAGGGATACCCGGACTCGAGATGTTGACTTTTGGAGCCCGGCGTGGGGCACGAGGAAAATTGTAGGCGATATAACGGACCGAAAATTACCGCGTCGCGACGTCACCTATCCCCGAGTATATCTATACACACAGCAGAAAGGCTGAAATTCAATCGACTGTAACCTTTGTAATCATAATTTTCGACGCAAAAAGAAAAAAAGATGACCTGATCGTTTTCAGTTACTCCGCATGAAAATTGAATAAAAAAAAAATAAAAAAATAAATATATATATATATATATATTCGATGCAAATTCCCGATTATCCCAGTTGAGTAGCTTCATCCGAATTGAAAGAGGTTCGCCAAGGGTGTGGATGTTGAGGAAATACCGTGAATACCGTTCGAGGAGAACTCTGCTCGAAAGAGAAAGAGGGTCGCCAGGCATCGTGCAGCCTCGTAGTTCAGGGGGTTTCGAGTTAAGACTTAGGTACTTCCGGGGACTGCGATGTATAGCATTTAAAGTCAACGCTAGAGGCGAACGAACTCTGCGAGAACCACCACCACCACCACCACCACCACCGCCACTATAATGGAACCTTTAACGCTTTAAGCACTAACGTAAACGACCATTCTAGCTTAAGATTTAACCAGAATTCCCGACCCCCCCCCCCCCCCCCCCTTCTTGTTACTCTCCCTCTTTCCGGAGAAAATCGAAGACACAAGATTTTCCCTCTTCGGAATGAAAGATCGGCGACTTAAGTTCGCGCGCGTGTGTGTGTGTTTCTGTTTTTCAATTTTTTTTTTACCATCTGTAATCAATCGGGTATTGAACGAGAGAGACTGAAGGATAGAGAAGAAAGGAGATGAGTTTCATTAGCAGCTCGCCTCTTTCCCCTGCAGCCCTCAGAACTCATTCTATCTCTCGGTTCAAGACGGCTCCGTGAACGAGCAAGAGACACGATTGTTTGTCTGTGCGACTGACCCAGACTGCAAGAAGAGAGAGAGACGAACAGAGAGAGAGACAAAAACCCTGCGGAGAGGAGCGAAGGTGGAAATTGGGGGCGAGGCGGGGCGACGGTCGTACCCTCCGTTCTATTAAGATCACCTTAAGTAGCAATCACGTGACCCTCAACCGCAAAAACAACACCCTCGTCGTTTGGGGGCTTGTTAGATGTGGATGGGTAGCTTAGCGTGAATACCTACAGCCTAATTCCTTCTTATAATACCATAGAACCTGGGTTTTAAAGTACGCAACCAACCCCCACGAGCCTTTTTTTTCTTCTTCTTCTTCTTCTTCTTCTAATGTCTTCACTTGGGCAAATGTATGAATAGCATAATTTTTCGGCACGGATGAAATTCGTCGTGAAATCAGAAGACATTTCCAACAGTTTGACGAGGAGCTATTCACTCCAGTTTTAGGTGTACTACAAGTGCCTTCGGAGACGTCCAAAGACTTCCAAGGACTTCTGAAGACGTCCAGAGACTTCTAAGGACTTCTGAAGACGTCCACAGATTTCCGAGGGCTTCTGAAGACGTCCAGAGACTTCCAAGGACTTCTGAAGACGTCCAGAGACGTTCGGAGAATTTCTAAGACTTCTGAAAAATTGAAAAGAGTTCCGGAGACTTCCATGGGGTGTTTTTCGATCTCCGAAGATTTATTGATACTTTTTCTTCTTCTTCGAGACCTCCAAATAATTTCAGAGAATTTTGAAGTCTTCCGGAGGATTTCAGAAAATACAGAAGACTTTCACGTGGCACTCTCGGACTTCCAAAGATTTTCGGCGACTTCCAAGACTCATCCGAGACTTCTAAGTCTTCCAGAGAATTTCAAAACTTTCGAAGAATATCATTTATACATTTTACGAGGCATTTCTTGACTTCCAGCTGACTTCCAGAGATTTCTAGTGACTTGCGTGACTTCCACGACTTTCAAAGACTCCTGTAGACTTCCATTAAAATATCAGATACTTCCGAAGACTTCCGAGATCAGCGTACATAAGACCTACCGAGCGAATGGCCCCTCGTAGTTTGACGTTGGATTTAACGAATGGATGAAACTAGTTAAGTCGTCTAAAACCGTTTGGGAAAAGATAAAGCCGAGGTTGATCACGATTGCGAAAGACTGGGAGGGGGCTGTGTTAGGATTCGGGGGAATACCGGGGATGGGGCGCAGATCGTAAAGTGGTAGAATTTATTTGTGACGAGATAGGTGGAGACAAGGTCGTGTCGGTGGGGCGTCAGGGGTATGAGAGACCTTTGCGGACCTTTGGAGACCCGGGGAGTTAAGGTATACGAAGCAGAGGTTCGCCCCGCTTTGGGCGTCGGGGGTTAAAGGGGCGGGGGAGGAGGGGGGGGGGGGATATATTTCGTGAGGTGAATTGAAAGGCGAAACCCTGCTACCAGGAACTTTCCACAGGATATATATACCTCTATACGTAGGTATAAAATGTTATATAATATAGGTATACTATATACCATGTAGTACCTACGCTATGCTATGTATGCTACGTTACACCGGAAGGTATGATGAAATCATCGCTCCAAGGATTTAATCCCGATTAGGGAATCCCTCATCCCTTTATCCCATATTCTCCTCATTCCGCTTCTCCCTTGTATTAGAATAAAGCCTTGCGGGTCAAAGGTTTAATCTGCTATACCTTAGATCCACCTGGCACACGAGTGGCGTACGTAGGTTTCCTTTCCTTTCCAAAACGGTTCTTTCCTTCCGACGCTAAAATCGTTCCCCTGGCGCCTACGTCCTCGTATGGCATTGGCAACGCGATGTATGGAGAAAAGATCACCAGTGTGTATAAAATGAGATCGGAGACTTGCCAAAGTGATCACCGAGATCGGACGCGATCACTTTGGAATTTTTTACTTCGCAAAATTCTTTCTTCCGACCCGCCATCGTGCGCTTCTTCCCAACGGCACTCCCCCTCCTCCCCCTCGCCGTAAGAGGATATGGATAGAATCTACTAACCGAACGTGAAACTTTTCACTTAGCTTTAGTTGTGCGATAAAAAGTTAGTTGATCTAATAACCGGCGACACTATCCCCCCCCCCCCCCCCCCCCCCCCCCCAACACTGCGAAAGCTCGAACTCCGGGACCAAACTTCAGCCCGAAGCTCACCCAGCTCTATCTTCGGCGAAACATTTCCTGATGGCGCATCGAGGGGGTTGTATAGAAACTGGCATAGGTATGTATGTATGTACATACTACATACTGTCTGGTGTACTGCAGCGGGGTAGGAAATGGAGCAACGTATGTATGTATAGTAAGCCGTGTTTGGCGAAGTGGCCGCCACCCGCACCGGGTCGCTTCGATAGAAGCTGAGATGAAGAGGTGAAGAGGTTGAGAGGTGAGGAGGAATGGGGATCGGAGAAGAGTCCCTCTAACTATTTAACTCACCGGTTTATAACTTCTTGTCACATTATATTTATTCGACAAATTTCCCCAGTCACGTGTCACTGCCACGTACAATATCTGATACTGCAGATATTACATATACCATAATGCCGTGAACAATGAGACCGAACTGCACGACTTGGAATGCTTCGTGGGATTTCACGGATCCGACTGGGACTTCAGAGATTGCAAAGACTCCGAGCTAGGGATTTCAGAAGACTTCGGAAGACTTCACGGGACTTCACGGGAACTCCATAGATTCAGGGTTCCAAAAACTGCGCAAAATTTCACGCGGCTCGCACGGGACTGATGCACCGGACTTCACCAAACTTCGGAGATTTCAAAAACTCCCAGTGGATTTCACGTAACTTCAAAAGACTTCACGGGACTCCCGAGATTCTGGATTTGAAGAATTCGAAAAGATTTCCAAAGACTTCACAAGACTGATGCACGGGACACTCGAACGGAACCGATGCACCGGACTTCACCGAATTTCGTAGATTTCGAAGACTTCTAGAAGATTTCACGTAACTTCGAAAGACTTCATGGGAGTTCCGTGATTCCGGGTATGAAGAACTCGAAAAGATGTCAAAAGACTTCACAAGACTTCACAAGATGTCAAAAGACTTCACAAGACTGATGGGCCGGACTTCACCGAACTTCGTAGATTTCAGAGACTCCCAGAGGATTTCACGTAACTTCGACAGACTTCACGGAAGTTCCGTGATTCTGGGTATGACGAACTTGAAACGATGTCAAAAGACTTCACAAGACCGATGCACGGGACACTTGCTCGGGACCGATGCACCGGACTTCACCGAACTTCGTAGATTTCGAAGACTTCCAGAGGATTTCACGTAACTTCATAAGACTTCACAAGACTGATGCACGGGACACTCGCACGGGACCGATGCACCGGACTTCACCGAACTTCGTAGATTTCGAAGACTTCCAGAGGATTTCACGTAACTTCAAAAGACTTCACAAGACTGATGCACGGGACACTCGCACGGGACCGATGCACCGGACTTCACCGAACTTCGTAGATTTCGAAGACTTCCAGAGAATTTCACGTAAATTCAAAAGATTTCATTGGACTTCCGAGATTCTAGATTTGAAGAACTCGAAAAGATTTCAAAAGACTTCACAAGACTTCACACGGGATTTCATGAGACATCTTGAGACTTCACAGGTTTTCACGGACTTCACGGGGCTCCAAAGATTCCATGGGAATCCGTACACTGTTCTATACCGGGCTCCAAGAGTGATCAACTCACGAAAGAATAATATTACTAAATAGAGTTGTCGTGTAGCTATTTATCACACAGCGGGAATACGACCGAAACAACAGGATCAACGGAACAAAACACTCCACCCTCAAAAGAACAACGTGCAATAACCAGTGAGTGGGGGGGATGACGGGTGAAAGAGGGAAAGTGTTTTTTGGCGTGACTGGAATCGTTTATTTGAAAACTATATACATACAATACTAATCAAAAATGACGGTCCATTTTTTGATGTTTTTTGTAACGCAGTTTGATAAAATTGTAACCTCGTACCTCAGAATCATGGTTTTTATAAAAAAATCAACCCGTCAGTCTACCTCGTGGGGTTAGAGAAGGAGAGAAAGAGAGAGAAAGAGAGAGAGAGAGAGAGAGAGGAAGAGGAAGAGAGGCAAACTATGTATATGAAACTAAATTTTCATTATACTATAAAGATGTTTATGTGCAGAAGCGAGCTGCATTAGGCGTACCGCGCAGGTAGTTGGGTATCGCATACTATACTAACAAACCACCATGAACCCATAGCCATATGCTTTCGCTAAATAGATCCTAGCACACACCTGGGCAAGGAAATTGCAGGTAAATTTTAAACCCCGGCAATATTATGGAAACTCCAGGTTCGAAACCGCTGTGGGAATTTTAATAACAGGAAGTTAGGACATCCGCTCACCGCGACTATAAATATTATGACTGAATGCATAATAGTATCGCGTCACTAATCCCATGAGGACGTGAGCGTCGAAAGTATGATTTTAATGCCGATCTTTATGTCCCTCGATGAATGCAAAAAACGAATAAATATTAAATTATGCGACCTCTTGGCGTTGGGAGCGCCCAAAAGTCGTACGCTACATGCCGCTTACGTCATTACGGCATTATTAGCGCGATATGGAATTCCTTCAACACAACCCGCGGAGAATATTATAAATTTTACGATAACGGAATGGGCGAAAATTTTCAAAAATTTCTTGCCATTTCGCTCGTTAAAACGGTCCCTCGCACGCGAATCTCATTTGAAAGGAAGTAAAGATAGGGAAATTCTAAATTCGCTAGTGGAAGGAATCTTCAACCAAATTTAGGTTAGGTCACTGAACCAGGAAACCAACTAAGTATGCACGTACAGGAAGAGAGGGAAAATAAGAAGATGAAGAAGGGATGAAATAACTCACCGCCAATGACGCGGCAGTTGAGTAGCAATTCGTCACCCTCCTCGTAAGGGCCGACGGTGCCGTTTAGGACACGACCCCGTCTGTCCAATATGGCGGGCTGCTCAGGAGGCACTGAAACACAGGATAGAAAAATAGAAAAACGTGAGAATTTAGGTCAGGTGTAGGTTCCACGCCGGTCAGATCTTTGGCGGTCGCCTTTCGGCTTTTGGCATGTCTGCAGGAAACGAACCAACCAACTTGCATCGAGGCAGGGGTGGGTTCAGTTTTCTCCAAGAGACCGACGCGACCTACAAGAAAATCTGGGTCCCATTGTCCGCCAAGGAATAGCTATATGCAGTGGTGATAGCTACCGCTGAGGGTCTTTTGTGTGTGTTTCTGTTCGAGCTCATGTTGGTGCTCGTGCTGCTGCAGGGGGTCAAGAATTCCAGAACAAAGGGCAAAGTTGAATCCTGCGAATAACGGCCTGGCCACTTTCCTCTAATTCCTCTTACTCGCTCCGCAACTATACTACATGCTCCGGGTATACCTAGCCTCGCATACGATCGATTTGATCGCGTTATAGGTATGCCTCGTTCTCACTGCATACAGGGAAGCTTTCCCGAGTGATCCCTCACCCGAATTCGACGAGCCTTGGACACGTCGTAGTCCTCGATGGAATAGTATACACCTTTTTTTCAGATGCCTCGGAGAAGATTTTAGGGGAGAAATCTACGCCTCAATTTGGGAGGCATGGCCGGTAGTAGAAGCAGTGCTCCTATCTGCATAGAACCAATTGCAAAATGTTTCTTGTATCAAATAATGGATCTCATAATTGGTGTCGTGTGAATCGGAGCTCTGCTTCTATGCGGAACAGCCTAAACTGTGTTAAAAATGCGGTGTTAAATTTAACACCGTTTTAACACCACAGCGCGGGCTATACTATTGGTCCATTACTCCGGTGTAAATTGGTGGTGTAGGATGTGCGGTGTTCTCAATGAACACCGCCTCAACCGACACCGAAAGTGTTAAGTGATGTTCAGAGGTGCGGTTTCTATTTTTTCTCGGTGTTAATTTTAACACTAAACAAATATATTCTCCGGAATATCGACACGGAATAGTGTGAACTCGGTGTGATATAAATTTGTGACACCGCAATTAACACCTTGGCTCTCATGTCGACACCGATACGTGTCAACTCGCTGCCTGAACACAATACGGTGTACAAATTAAGTAATTAACTTCGCTTTTGTGGAAATTGTAAATTGCTGGTGTAAGATGTGCGGTGTTCTCAATCAACGCCACCTCAATCGACACCGAAAGTGTTAAGTGATGTTCAGAGGTGTGGTTTGTATTTTTTTCTCGGTGTTAATTTTAACACTGAACAAATATATTCTACGGAATATCGACACGGAATAGTGTGAACTCGGTGTGATATAAATTTGTGACACCGCAATTAACACCTTAAGTAATTAAGTAATTAACACCGCTTTTGTTCCTTATCACATTGAAAGTGTGATTTCCACTTTTTTGCGGTGATAATTTTGACACCGAAAGATTTGACCACTCACTCCTTCAGAATTGACACCGCCGATTTTTCACAGTGCCCCGTCTATAACCTCCGATTTCGGGGTCAGTGGAAACCAAGCACGTTTCTCCACCTGGAGTTTTTCAAACCCAGTTTTTCAGCGAGACGACGCTCGGTCAATACGAAATTGATATCGGCGACGAAGAAAGAGAGAACGAAGGGCTAAGTGCTTTTGGATTTTCATAAATCGGGAAAAAGTTTCGCAGATTATATCTGTCGATGAATAATCTGTCGAACGTTTTTTCCAACTTTTGTAAGTGGGTTTCGAATATCATATTTCGTTTCCGCAAGGACTACATGTCACCACGTCCAAAGCTCGAACCGAAATCGGACAGTGATACTTGCGAATCTTCTCGTGTTAGAAAAACTGAACGGGAAGATAACCCGAAATTTTCACCCCGTTTCTCGTCGCTTGTTCAATTCGGATAATTGATGGAATATTTATCCGAAACCTAAAGTGTCTGGAATAGTTTAAAGGGAATAAAGAGTCAGGGATCGCGGATCGGTGATCGGAACGATTGGATAATTGATCGCCCTAACTCCGCCCCGTGGACGAGGGGTAGTTCGGAGCCACCGCGGCAATTACATGCGGTAATCAATGGGCCTTGTACAGTAGACCGCGTCGATTATTTCCGGGATCTCTCTCCGTCTCTCACTCTCTCTCTCTCTCTCTCGCACTCTCTCTCTCTCTCCGCTCTCCGTCCATCTATCTCTCTCTCCGCGTGGGAACCGCAATTTTAATCGAGTTCATTTTCAGCGCTAGTAGGTATATGTCGTTCATGAATGAATTTCCAGCGTCCAGTTCATCTTCTTCGAATTTTTCCCAAACCAGTGTCCCCTCTACACGTATCTTATGCGCCATGGCCGGCGGAGCAAACGACGGAAGAGGCCGTAGAAACCGCGACAACTACCTCCCACGGCTGTTCTGTTATCCACTGACCTCCGATTTCCGCGGGACATGCCTCTTCGTTGAATTATAATAACCGTAAAATTGCCGTTTGCAACGTTATTGCCACGGGCACGTGAGATACGTGTAGAGAGGAAACTCACATGCGAAAAAACTCGAGTGAAAGAAGTTAGACACTGGGAATCCGTCGACGAACATCACTGTGGCTACCTATGAAATATGATTTGGCATTCCTTAAGGGCTTTTCACTGACGAAATTGTTCCCACTCCGCTCTTCACGGAGACGCTTGAACGTCCTCAACCTACCGTCGTCTCGCGGATCCCAACGAGTTAATCCATTTACGCAATGGCTCCGACTGACTCATCGGGCGTCGGATTTTCGTTCGCATCGTAACGATTTCCCGCGAACAAAATTCAGTTGTGAAAAGGTTAATTCAAGATTCCAGAGGTCTCCCCCCCTACCTATAGCTGTTTTAGGCAGAGTATGAGCTCTCTCCCACGGATGTTTCCGCATCAAAATTGGACTCGGGGATTTCAGCGGCGTTGGGATGAGGTTTGGTCAGGCGACGATAAGCTGACCTAAATTTCGTCCGTTCAGGTTTCGGGATCGCGGGGATATTATACCAATATACCGACGACGACGGACGCCGCGATTTCGAATTCCTTTTCAGCCGTATCGTTCCAAATTTTGGTAAACAAAATGACGACGAATCGCGAAAAACGTAAAAAAATACAAAATATCCTGTTTTCTCTTTTCTAAATTTCTCAAGCTCCACGTACTTCGCGATTCGGGCCGGGAAATTAGACTCCAGGTTTCTTCCTCCGTTTTTTTTTTCTTTCTTTCTTTCTTCCAACAGGTATACCCACTCGACTTCTGCATACGTCTCTTCTTCATTTACCCGGCGTAAGAATAAGAGAAGGATGAAGAAATTTTCCTCCTCGATGACAATCTCTGTTATCAAAGTTGGCAAATTTTGTCTCCCGATAATTGAACCGGAGCCAACGAAACTTTGATCGAGGTTCCATCTCGCATTTTTTTCCCTCCTCTCTCGATCCTCCATTTTCTCTATACGATTCACATTTTTACGTTCGTGATTCCGATTTCTGTTTTCTCCGTGATCCCATTTTTTTATTTTTCGTTCCACATACTCTCGTTTCTTTTTCTCATTTTGCTTCGTTTCTCTTTCTTTGTTTTCTTTTTTTTTTCGATGCGGTATATAAATTTTCTGACGGTCTATATGCAAATATGGCTCCCCAGCGTCTTGTTCAACACGCTTCTTTATTTTCTTTACTGCCGGCTAGCGAGACGGGGGTTTTCGGGGGGACGAGGGTGAAAGTCGCCGTTGTTTGACCTCGACCATAGTCAGAGTCACTGTTATGTATATCGCGCTATAAATCGCGGCCGTAAACATGCATATATACACCATACGCATATATAATAAAACGGGAATAACATTAAACGGATGAGAAAATTGTAGATTCAATAAATTTCTCCTTTTTATCCGCAGTTTGTTGTTTAAACACGTATACATATTTTCCAACCTCGAACACGCATTGGCGTGCTAAGTTTCCTCCAAAGAATCGAAGAATCGCGGCGTTAGCGAAATATTTTCGCTACCCAATTCAATATCGTTATTCAATTATGTAATAGTCGTTACTGGGAGGAGCGTAACAAGCGGCGTAGAGCCTAGCCCAGAGCTCTTGGTAGGTAGAGTAGAGTAATTGCCTGCGGAGATAGTTTGCTCGTTAGAGGAAGGAGGAGGGAGGGCTGCACGGTGGCCGGTGGCCGGGGGAATGTGCGGGCGGTGGGTGGTAGTAAAAATTTTAGCTGCAGGTGTTAAAAAATTTTCACCCCCCCGGTAAAACGAGAGTTGGAAATAATTGAGACATCCGAAGTTACGCGGTCGCACGTGAGTTAAGGTTGAAGGGTTCGGCGAACCCGAGGAGTTCCACCGTTGAGACAGCTCGAACGGGCAAAAAATAAAAATAAAGAAAACGATAACGAAGTGGATGATCGTGACCGGCAGAACGTATTCTTCGTTAAAAATCGAGGCGATTATGTTCGAGGGAAAATTCTGTGGTACCAATAGTTTTCGAATTAGAGCAGTTTCAAGTTTTCCGACCAATCACAATGTGTTTCTGGCGCCCGGAGAGCGATCTACGGGGAATCGCGGCAAGCTCGAGTTTGAAAGTGATCGTCGCACCTCCGGATATCTCGATTTCGTCCGACTGTGAAAGAAAATCGGTATCCGTTTCTTTATCCGCAGGTTATAGGTGAACTGTACACCGCTCAGCTATGAATTTTTTAATTCGAACCATACAGCTGCAGCCCGCAGTAGTAGCCACTATATAATAATAACGATGCCTCCCACCCGAGGCTCGACTCAAAACATCGATTCAAACTTTCGGCCCGCGATTATTAATACATGAAAGTTTTACCTAAGTGGAAGTAGTAATTTTCGCCAATGGAGAAATTCCGGCGTAAGAGAGTTTGGGTTATAACATTCCCTTCCCTCTTCCCGTTCTTCCTTCCCTCACTTTTTCGACCTACTCACCAACTCGCTCGCTCGTCCGCCCTCTGAGCCCGAGCATTTTTTTTCCAGTTTGTAGAGGTTATATTATATTATATCGTACCATATCACGTTAGGCTGCTTACACATGACCTTATGGCGACCGAATCCCCGTTCTCACTCTCTCTCTCTCTCTCTCTCTCTCTCTCACCTTTCAGCCCTCGTGGTAGCGAGGAAGTAGCAAAGGATGAAAAACCGTCTTCGATCCCAATAAAGCGATTTTAAGTGAACCGGTGCTGCCGCGGGATGAGGGCTGCAGAAGTTTGCCCCCGTTGAGATATGGTTGGAAATATTAAAATCTCCCTCCAGAGGAGAGGAAAAGGGGTTCGGGCAACCAGGCAGGCGGGCGGGCAAGGCTTGCTTGCCTCCGTGGTTTGAGTGGAGTCGAGTTTCTCTCGGCTAACGCTCGCGCTCGGTCGAGTGGGACCGGTTAGGTTAGGTTAGGTTAACTTAACCAGGCAAGGTTACTCCGGATCTTCTCGTGCCGCATGCAGCGTAGCACAACCTGCCTTCTCTACTCTTATACCCTATTCTACCACCGCCCCCCCCCCTCTCACCCCCCCCCCCCCCCTCTTTTGCCTCAGAGGTGGATGAGTCGAGGGAGTAGAAAGAAGGAGAAGAAACGAAATTGAATTGAACGGAACTTGTTAGATATCAGACATATTAGAAAAACTGTTTGAAATATATATTGGTCTTTTGGGAGAGTGAAGTGGTCGGGGGGAGGGGGAGGGGGGGGGGGGGGGATAATAATGACAATGGACGAATTGTAAGACGTGCGAGTTGAAATCGTAGTTGAAAAATGGAAATTAAAGTACTTTGAAATTATTGTGATCGTTGTAGAGTCTGGAAGTGAATTATTATTTTTTTTTCTTACGAGGTTACGTCACTGTCTGCGTTGACTCACTTTACGCAGAGTAACACTTTGTGATTGTGTAAAGGGCGTTCTCTGACATGGTGAAATCAAATTGAAAATCTTTTTCCTTAGGGCGCGAGACTGCGGCGGACGGCGGGGGGATCTTCGTCCCAAAGTGCAAACAACGAAATTATATTAAGGGTTGAGTTGAGACTCAGAGCGTTGGAGGGTGCGTGCGTGTCGAGTTCCCTTCGCAGGAATTCGGATGAGACAAAGTGCAAGAGAGAGAGTGAGCAAGAGAAAGAGGGAAGTAAGAGACCGACAACTGGGAAGGAATGAGGCGACGGTCAAAACTTTTGGGTCTGACCCCTCTCACCTATCTCGAACTGAACCGAACTGGCAAGGAATCTTTCGAACAAAGTTCAAATTGCAAACTGCTCGTCGAGTCACTCCTACTTTGTTAGTGGGAAGGGCAGGACGAAGAAAGGGAGGCTCACGACCCTGGCTTTATGGAATCTGAATATAGATTAATAATTATTCGAAGATCTAGTGTGAAAACTTTACTCCTCTTTCGAGATAGATAACACGGACACGAAGAATCAGATTTCTCGTGAAAAACCACGCCGATATATTCCATTGGCAAGAATATCGAGAACCGAACAACATTTCCTGATGGGAACGATTCAACGTTTCGGCCGATCACAGCCGGCACCCGGACCGTTACGTCGATTCCTGTTTGGTCAACTTCGTGAGTCTCTGTAATCGAAAAACTGTACACCCCACGAGATTTTTGTTCAGACAAAATCGTCTCGGTTTTGGATGAAGAATCCTCTTCCCGAAACTGGAGTTTTCCGGTGTCATTCGAATCCCCGGTAGGAAGACGGAATCACGGATATGAACTTGGCTAATTATTTCACAAGACTCCCTCAACTATCGTTCGTTATGGATCCTCGAGAGGTCGATCACCTCGTGGATGGCGTGAGGCTTGTTGCGTAAAGAGGATAAGTAACCCTCTCGCAGCTCCAGGTGCAACGAAACGAGTTAGAAGAAAGGGTCGTGCGCCTGGATTGGCGGACAAACCGTTCCATCGCCCGAACCCCAACTCCGAGTCCAACCCCAACCCCAACCCCAACCCCTATAGGGACTGGCTCGTCACACGCGCAAGCGACTGTGAACCCGATAAGTTATGTCCTCGGGGTGTTGGTCAGCGAGGGGTTTCTCCTCGTTTCAGGTCAATAGTTAAACCGCGTGAAGAATCCCGGCTAAGTGGCAAACTGACCGTAAGGAAAAAGATCGAAACTACCGAGAGAATCGTATGAATTTACTGCCACATAAATTGCCAGCCCCCACCGGCGGGGGTTAGGCCGAGGAAGAGGCGGGGGAGGAAATTCTGCCGCCCTTGACTCTCCCGTTTCGGATAATATTACGATTTCCAACAAACCGAACCGAACCGAACCGAGCCAGACCGAACCGAATTCCATCAACACTCCCTCCTCCGTTTCTTTCCCGTTCTGATAAAAATTTTCGAAATGAGTTTCAGTTCTCCAGTCTTTGAATATATTCGGACTAGTACGGTAGGTAGCCGCGAGAGAAAGCGAGAAATGAGAAAAGAAAGTAGCTCACTGATTAAGCGGAGAATAAAATTAGTGAAATATGTATGTATATAGGTATACAGCGTCTGTCTAAAATTTAATTGGGCTCCTTCGGAGCTGAGGCTTGAGGGTAAAAATTTATATTAATTTTCGTTCTTTTTCCCTCTTCTTCTTTTTCACTTTTTCGTTTTCAGAGACCGTAGAAGTGGGTGAAGTGCCTACAGTAAAACGCTCACAGCTGTTGTAACGCGGGAATAATAACGGACCGAGCGAGGAAAAAGATACGGAGCGAGTTCAGGTCGAAATTTTCATGCAAAGAAGAAGAGGACGAAGAGAAGAGGAAGAAGAGGAAGAAGCGAGGAAGAATTGATACAGAGAGTGGTTAATTCTAGTCTTCACATAATTGGCTGGGTTTTGTAGTGCCAACGTAGGAGAGCTATTTTGTACTATCGTATACCAATACTATCCGGCCATAGATACACGAATATAAAACTCAATTTGGACGGAAATTGCTTTCGTCTGGTTCTGCACTCTCCGGGATATCTCTCCTATTTTGCCCAACGTCGAATCGAGTCGCGTCGATGACCTAACCTCTTCGACATCCTAACTGCCCAAGAACAACAACAACAATAATAACAACAACAGCAACGACAGATACGTTCTCAGATCGTCTATTTTCAGATGTCTCCTTTCTTTTCTCACGACGTCCAAGATCGTCCACGCGTATTTCCATTCCGTTTTCCCGCCCGTTCGAGTCCTTCGAGTTCTTTCCGAGTCGTGGTAACTACTCCGAGAGAATCTGCTGCACGGGAAATAACTTTATGCCAATTAACACCGCGGTGTTAAAATCAACACCGTTTCAACGCGACTGTGGCGTGATCTGTATACTCGTGTCCGTGACTCCGGTGTTAGCAGCCAGTGTTAAACGTACGGTGTCAAAACGGTGTTCGTGAACGACAACACTACAATTGACACCAGGAAGTGTCATTGCAAAAAAACACCTGTTAACACCGAAGTAACGGACCTTGTGGCGTTGAAGCGGTGTTAATTTTAACACCTGTTAACACCGAAGTAACGGACCTTGTGGCGTTGAAGCGGTGTTAATTTTAACACCTTTTAACACCGAAGTAACGGACCTTGTGGCGTTGAAGCGGTGTTAATTTTAACACCTGTTAACACCGAAGTAACGGACCTTGTGGCGTCGAAGCGGTGTTAATTTTGACGACGCATCGTTCACGAAAATTTTACGCATGGCGAGCTCATTCTGTAATTAACACCGTTAAACTGTGAGCACGAAGGGGAGAGTGGTTATTATATCTTCGAATAAAATCCAGAGTTTCCGTGACTCTATGTACCAACGAACACTTCCTACATTGTCAGAACGAAAAATGTGAATTCCAAGATTTTACGCGTACCCCAGTTCATCCAGCACGGTATTTATGTTAATCCAACCCAAAACACAAATGTCAACTGTTGTCAACGGAATACAGTGTTAAAAATTAAACACGGGTGTTAGGAGATTGCGGAACGGTTGGAGCTCGGTGAATCCCATAAAATCGTCACCGTGTGCTGTTGAAATTGAGACAACGTCGCTCCGGTTTTTGTGCCTCGCACGAAACGCCTGATTCCTGCTTAATCAGCTGGTGTTAAATTTAACACCGAATATTGCGGCACTCGCATCGTCGCGGTTTGCACCGTCAATTTTTTTTCACAGCGATACCGATACCAATAGAAAAGTATCGTCCGAGGGGGTTGCATCGGAACGGCAAACGTACGGATCGCGGAACGACTAGCAACACGTTTTGTTAGTACAGCGGTAATGTATCGGTAATTGATTAATGTTCGTTAACCCCCCCCCCCCCCCCCCCCCCCCCCCCCACATCAACAAAACCCTCGCCGTGCCAATACTTCTTCACCCCTGTTAAATTAGCGAGAAAGCTTTTTTCCGCGTGGAATATGGAAAAAAAGTTACGCGAAATTTGAAAATTCAACCCGAACCCCGCTATTCGGGGGATGAAACGCAGCCGAAAATAACTTCGAACCACTTCAGCTCAGCCGCTAATTTTTGGCACATACCTATATTCAATCGCATTTACACGATTTCCAGCTTTTCCAAGTGATTGGCCACCCCGTTAATTCATATGCTACAGATTATTCAATTGCATATCGAGGCCGGAGGGGTTCGAGGTGGGTTACCTTTGGCGCCGCACACTAGCCGCTAGAAACCTGATGAAAAGGGAAATAGAGCAGAGGCCTGCAGCGAGGGGGACGAAAAAGGTTGAGGTATAAGGGACGTAATCTAGAAAGTCCAGGGACCCAATCTCGTCTGATGAAAATACCGTCTCATCCGTACGAGCTCCTGGCTGCCGGCTCTATCGCCATTTCGGGTATACCGGGCAGGTACAAGAACGAGGAACGAATTTCTCTCGTTTCGGAAAAACGCAAACGTGTTCACACACCCGCAGATACCGTTCAGGGTTGGGTGAAGCTCGGGCGCGAGATGGAAACCGGCCGAGTCTTTCTTCCTTTCGGTTTAACGTTCCCTTTCTTCGCGACTCGAAGTCTCTCCATCTCCTGATCGAGGGGTCAAGGACTTTTGAGCCACGCCGCTATTTCACGTTTCACAGAATACACCGAAAGAATCGTGTTCTCATTTCGCATGCTGATACCCCATACTAATCGTGTCCTTCGAACTCTACGTGTATTTTCATTCGGAATGCTACATTGTCTAGTATATTTTTTGCTCAACGCCGGTGCAAGCCTGATCTTACCGATGTGAATGAGATCGCCGATCGAGATTTTTTGAGCGTTAACGAACGGTCTGTCAAATAAATAAATTGAGTGAAATCTGAGAAATTGTTCGAGTTATCCGCTGACTGACCACGGACGGATCGCTAGAACTCGTGGCGCGTGAATGAAAATACTCAGTTTATGCTTCGTAGGATTTGTCGCTGGCCCAAGGTAGGCTGTAAGCATGCGTTGTTCTTTTCCTTTCTTTATTCTTGGTTATACGTTTTCGCAATCACGAAGCATGTGTCGTTGAACCATTGGAAAGGCGCACACACTGGTTTCGTGTACCTACTCATTGTCAGTTCTTAAGTCAGTTGGTTTGTCACGTTTCGCTGATTGTCGTAAGATCATCCGAGCTTTGTCGCGATTTAATTTCAGAAAATTTCGGAAGGAACTGTTTCCTTCACGGCGTGATACGTACGTGGTGAACCGAGATCAAAGGATATTCCGAACGTTGGTATACCGGTACTAATATGCTAACTTTTAGAGCAACATTTTTCAGCGTAGACAGGGCGAGATTCCGAAAGTCAAATTACCGAGAGTGCAGAATGTGGGAAGGGCGCGATGGCGAGAGGCTGTCGAGTGGGAACAACAAATTCAGAAGACGGAGACATGGAAATTAATACGCGCCGAAAATTGTTCCTCAGAATGAGCGAGTCTGCGTGCGATGGGACATCCGATTGGTCGGGGATATCGAGCGTTCGAAAAATCGCCGTGTTCGCAATTCAGGATCGAGCTGATTGCGAAAGTTGAGGAATTTAATCGAGAGAATGAAAACTCGGGAGGTCAGGATTCCGAAATCCGTTGGAATAGAAATGACTGCGGAAACATTGGGAAAACCATTTGTTCTTTTCTATTGAGAAAATGATCGACGACTTGTCATTATTCCGGAATTTCGTCGTTTCGGAACTCCGGTCTTTCGACATTTTGCTTACCGAACTTTCACCGTTCGCGAGACTTTATTTTCGGTCTTGTTTCCTCCGGTCCGTTGGCTGACGGAAACGCTGGCCGTCCTGAATTTTCAATTTCAATAGTAGGTACGAATCTACGAAACTTCGTCGATCTAAGAATTTTATAAACCGCGTGAAAATACATTTTCGGACGAAAGCGGGTAGTCGATCATTCGGTCATTCGGTCCACTAATACATGAAAAATGAGAATTCCGCTTCCATTCTTTCCTTCGCTGCTTCGGAGCTCGTGCCTTTGAAATTCGGAATTTTATAATTGCGTTTATTACATTTATCACGGCGTACAGCGATATCTGGTATGCATATCTAGTCCCAGCATAAAACGTGTAATCTCATCTCTCCGCTTCGCAATTTTTCCTTTTTTTTTTCCCCCCGTTTTACTATACCTACGCTGTCTGTTCGCAGTGTACGACGGCGGGAGTCGCCGCTCCCGTACCGAATACCGAGCTTTGTGTTTCGTTATTAGCTTTTTATCAGAGTTCTCATATTCCATATCTCTTCTTTCCGTGACACCCGGCGAGGCAGATAGAATACGTAGGTAGGTATATTATTGCGATTAGTTTTGTGTTTCGCGTCTAATATTGAAATTTATCCTCTCCCATTATTTCTCTTCGCCTAATTTCATCGTTACTGTCAATTTTCTAGAACATCTAGAAAACGTTTCACGAATTTCGACGACGTTCGCTATTTTTTCTTGTTTTTTTGTTTTTTTTTCTCTCTATTCTCATCAATTTTTATTCTTCTTTCTTTCAAAATCGCACTTACCGATAACGGTCAGGTTGTAACGAAAGCTCCTTGTCTGGGCGAGACGGAAATCGACGCGACACCTGTACGCGGCTGCGTCGTGACGTTTGATCTGGTCAATAACTAGGACTGCTGGTTGCTGGACGGTTGTTCTGAAGTAGGCACGATTACCGAATAATTCGGACTTGTGTTGGGCGTGCTCCAACGACTTTCCTCGCACGTCGAATCTGGAAAAAAACAAACGACAGAAAAAATCAAGATCAAAGAAAATTTTCGGCAAATTTTTTGAAATAAATACACAATTTTCCGTTATATGTTCGATCGGAGGTACCGTGCCTTTTCAACTTTTCCTCAATTCAACCGAAGTTGAATTCGGATTGAAAAAAAGTAACGAAAAAAACAGAAAAACAGAAAAACAATAGTTATGTACAGGGCGATTCAGATTCAGAGTTATGATATTCGTTATTCTTGTTCGTCTTCTTTCTTTTCCCTTTCTCTCTCGCGTTGCCACATATAATTATATACCATACCGATGTAATGTATTACAGTCGTTTCGGATAAACGATCATCAGCAGCAAGAACTGGGAAGACGCCGGGGAACAGGGAACGAGGGAGACAGAGAGAGAGAGGGAGATGCCACCGGAGGAGAAACAAGCTACGAAGAAAAGTAGAGATTGATGAGCCCCGAGCGAAGGAGGCGGAGAAGCAGAAGAGGGAAGAAAGGGGGGAAAAAAGACCCCCGGAGGAAAAGAGCAAAAGCGGGAGAGAGGGGGGGGGGGGGGGGGGTCGCGGAGTTCGGTAAGAGGATTAAAAGAATTGCGAACAGGGTACAAAAATGTATCGTTGGTGCCTTGTTTCTCGCAATCAGCGATCCGAAAATGTGAAATTGAACGACAAATGAGAATTATTTGCAATTTTGCTGCTCCCGTTTTATTTCCGTAACTATTTCGAAATTCACGGGTCGGGCAATTCCGGGAGAGGAATAAGTAGACGGGCCGAAATTCTGAATTTCAAAGATACGAGCTCCGACGTAGCGAAAGACCAGGAGGGCGAAATTTTCATTTTTCATGTGTTACTGGATCGGAGGATGACTGCTTCGTCGAGAGGCTATTCGCCCGAACGCGATTCGATCCGCAAATGTATTTTCACATAGTTGACATTCCGAACTAGCGCAGCGTAGAATGACGAAATTCGGAGAATCCATAGTTTCGAAAATGAAAATTCAGGGGGGCTTACGTTGCTGTCGGAAATTAACGAGATCGAAAACAGAGGTTCGGAAACGGTGAAACTTCGAGCGAGCGAAATGTCGAAAAGCCGGTATTCCGAAAGGCCGAGATTCAAAATAACTGACGAGTGATCGATTATTTTCTCAGTACAATAGAATAAATGTTTTCCCGATTTCCCCCGAGTCTTCGCTCTCTGGCTCTTCTATTTCAACGGACTTCGCAAATCTGTTACCTTCCGAGTCTTCGGGCTTACGATTCAATGAATTCAGACTCGTTAACTTTCGTTAACTCGATAGTCTTTCTACATTCTTCCGCACTTTCGGCAATTTGACTTTCCTCGTCTCGGCCACCGTCTATATTCTTTGCTCTTTCGTAACTTTTAACCCCACCCTGAAGGGAAGGCGGTCTTCACATTTTAGATCAAATTCTCAACATCGAGAACAATATTGTATACGCGTATAAAAATTGTACATCAACGCCACGTATCTGTTTATAAATATATATATATATACATATGTAGGCATACATAGAATCAGAATGGCAACGATGCGAATAAACGCGATCTTTTATGTATGTATCTATTCTAGGTAATACAAAATCGATATATCCATATTATTGTTATCATATAGCTAACATATATACCTATGTATTTCTATGAGTTATGTACGCGAACTTATGTAGTATACTGAATTTATACACACAGGGTGGCCGTGAGCGAGAAGAAGCCCGGCGGTTTTGAAACGCGCGAGAAATCCGATCGCCTCGATCGGTCAGCGTGATTCTTCGGTTTTGGAAAACTGGAAGAATCGCCGGTTCGTTTGCCGTTTAAAAATCGAAAATATCTCGACGCGTTGCCGAGAAACGAGCGTTTGAAATTTGAGCTTGAAAACGAAAAATAGGGGATGTAGACAAAAAATGTCAACGTGGACAAATATTTTTCAATCTAATTTCAAAGTTCAGGAAAAATTTCCAGCTTTTTTTTCAGCGGACTTTGTCATCTGATTATTCTAATTTCAATCGCTCGCGTAGCTCGAGTATCCGAGAGCGATGACGGAACTTTTTCTTTTTTGTTTTTGCTTCTCGTCATGGCCGTGCACGTGGCCTCGATCGAATTAAATCTTCGTCATAAGCAAAGCTTGTGCAAGTTTCAATTCGATATTCAAATATTGCATAATCATGGTAAAAGTTGTATCGAATAATCCCGCAGACTTCTCCTCGCGTCTGTAACTGTTACTTATCGTTAAAAGCATTGGCTGTCACTTCGGAAAAGCGATTCATCGTCACTCCTGCACCGCGGAGCCAATCTGAACGAAACTTTGTGGATTTGATGCAGTATTTTGGCATAAAATCGGCGAGCATCTCAACCCCATTAATTGTTGAAAGGTTCTATTAGAAATGAACATTCGAATACTCTAACCTACGAACAAACCTAACCTCGCAATTATAAATTTGCGTGAAACTGTGAATTTTCTCGAAGTTCTACGCTTTTGTACGTTTCTCGAACACCATGTAGGTATTGTTCGTTTTATGCAACGGTTTATTCTTTCGCAATATATTTCCCTCCACCCCCCTCCCAAGCTCTTTCTACATATCTGCGTCGCTGCAATTCTCTGTACCTACCTCCAACCCCTTGTACCAGCCTTCTATATATTGGAATCGTAAAAATGAAATATGTGGTATAAACAAGGGCGGTAAATGAAAACTAAAAGAAGGCAAAATGGGGTTGGAAAATTTTCGAATCTTTTTCTAGCTAGACCGATCGGCGAATATACTACTGAAAATAATCGACCATTGTTAATCAAAGTATTGCAATTGTTGGATAATGAAAATCAGATGGTAGGAGGGCGCGTCTGAAGTTTTTTGAGTTGACATCTCGAATGCCAATTAAGCGTCACGGAAGCGAATACGTCGAACAAAAGTTGCAGGGTTTTCAGGAGGACATCTAGTGACGACGTTGGATCCTCAACACAGAACCAACGGAGTGTATATTATCGCTATTCTGATGATTCCAAACCGAGTTATGGCGCATCAAAGTTTTCCGGACCGAGCCACGTTCGGTATCAAATCTCGGAAACCACGCGTCCGATTTTGCTCGATCAAGGTTCGATCTTCTGCTCGCGAGTAAATCTCTCTCGATTTTTTTTTAAACCGATTCAGTTGCCGCAACGAGAGAGAAGGATTCCTCGTTCTCGTTCGGCCAGTGAAATGCTAAGTGGTTTGAATCGGAAACATGACGAACAAATTGAACAACGACTCGTAAGTTACGAGTCGAACCTCACTGCAAGGAAAATTCGACAAGCGGCCCACGAGATACTAGACGAAACGCATCTCGACGTGAAAAACTTCGATGCATGAAAACTCGGTTGAAAATTATTAGAGAAGCGGATGATCGGATTAGTCTGAAGGCCAGCTACGATTTTCGATGGGAGCAGAAAATTCATTCTGATTTTGGGAAAAAACGCTCGTCGCGTCGATTTACCTGGGACGTTAACACTTCCGTGGTGAAACAATCATTGGCATCGAATGTTTCCCTCTGGAGCCCGAGAACTCGTTTTCAACACGCTCATTCGCACAGCGTTCCGTACTGGAGATATCAATTCGAAACACTCACCGAACTGCTTCACCCTGTATGTCCGCAGTATACGTGGAGTTGATCAATTAATCATAATAGTTCGGAGACAGGAAGTTTTGTCCAGAGAGATGGACGGGGAGATAAAGAGAGAGATCGAGAGTGAAAAGAGGAAACGAGATAGTTCGGGTTTTCATGCCAGCCAAGCCAAGCCAAGCCGAGTTGTGTGACAGAAATGGAACGAATTTAGACACAGAATGAAAACGTTAATTGGATGAACTAAGGGAGGATTTGTAGTAGGTACAGTAGTATACAGAGAAGCTGTGGACGAGATCTGGGATGACTATGACGTAGACGCACGCGTGGACGCAGACGAAAAGCGTGACTAATTAGTTTCTGCGTACAACCGGTACATTCGACGGGAGGAAATAGTAATTGAACAGTTTTAACGGAGATTGATTTGCGAAGAAAAGTTCCTCGTCTCACCGAGTTTGTATAGTCTAAGGCGAAAGGGGAAAAATGGCGGAGGAACAGAAGTAAAATGAAAAACTTTCGCAGCTGGCTCTGCGAAAAAGAATTGAAAAAGAATTCTGTAAGATAGTTCAATCGGTATAAAATCGGCGAGAAGCACCGATACTCGAAAATGATGAGAGGAATTCGAAGACGAAGAAGGGGAAGGTAAGCGAACGGGCAAAAGATATTTGTTCAAACGAATATGATGCATGTATTATCCGCGACGGAATACGTACGGCGCGGCGCAGCATGCGGAAAATTTTGCTTCGAGAGGAAGAAAAACGGGAGAATAAATAAAAAATTCAGCAACCGCGGAAAGATTACTCCCCGTGTTATTCGTCTCCTTCTGATTCTCGTTTCTCGTTCTCTTCCTCCCCATTTCTCTCTCTCTCTCTCACCGGAGCTTAACGATACGACAATCCGAGATTGTCATGATTCCGATATGGCGAAACAGTGGAAAGAAGGAAAAAACCGTGTACAATATAACAAGGGATTTCTTCTCCAGCCCTCGGACGGGAGGCTTGAGCCGCTCTCAAATATGATAAGATCTTCCTTCACTTTCTGCATTGATACTTTTTCTTTTCTCTCTTCTATTTTTTCGTCTGTGCGGGAGTGCGTGCTGCTCCTTTTCTTTTTTTTCTTCCTCTACCTGTTTCATCGAGTAAGATACGAGTCGTCTGAAATTGGGAATATGGGAATGGGAATTGGAATGGGACCCAATAAGGAATGACGATGTAGCATATCGCACGACATGTTCTTGCTGCACAGCTTTATTCGCGTACGATATCACCGAACGATTTTCAAAGCTATATGAATTGCTGTGAAGTTATCTGCGATGTGTATGCGTGTAGAATTCTGTTCATTAATTACTGTTAATTACTACGAAAATTATTTCACCTCACAAAAATCTGCTGGCCGCAACGAGATTGCCTTGCCATCCGGAGATCGTCGTGTTCGGATCAATCCATGTAGCCGAGTACATTTCTCATTGAATTACATAAAAGTTTCAGAGGGTTTGGCGTTTCGAGTGTTACAAGCGGATAATCTCGAGTAACAAACGGTGTACAGATAAATACGTCCAATGCAAGTTCGCGGGTTTCGAGGAAGACATTCGATGCCAACGATAGTTTTATCACGGAACTCGGATGTCCCAGGGAAATCGATGCGACGAGCATTTTTCGAAATGAGAATCAATTTTCCGCTCCGAACGAAAATCTTAGCCGGCCTTCGGACTAATCCGATCATCTGCTTCTCTAATTATTTTCAACCGAGTTTTCATGCATCGAAGTTTTTCACGTCGAGCCGCGTTTCGTCTCGTATCTTGACGGCCGCGTGTCGAGTTTTCATCGCAGTGAGGTTCGACTCGTAACTTACGAGTCGTTGTTCAATTTGTTCGTCAAGTTTCCGATTCAAACCACTTAGCATTTCACTGGCCGAACGAGGACGAGGAATACTTCTCTCTCGTTGCGGCAACTGAATCGGTTTCAAAAAAAATCTCGAGAGAGTTACTCGCGGGCAGAAGATCGAACCTTGCTCGAGCAAAATCTGACGCGTGGTTTCCGAGATTTGAGACCGAACGTGGCTCGGTCCGAAAAACTTTGATGCGCCATATAACTCGGTTTGAAATCATCAGAATAGCAATATCATACACTCCATTGTTTCCCCTCCGCCGCTCGCTACAATTTCGATGGGCAAGAAAAATTCGATTACCATCCAAAAAAAAAAACCGGGTTTCACATCGATTTTCCCAGAAACATCGCGATCTGTTGAGGATCTGATATCGCCACTAGGTTTCCCCCTGAAAACTCTGCAACTTTCGTCCCACGTATTCGCTTCTACGGCGCTTGGTATTCAAGATCTATCTATTCGTAACACTTTGAATTCCCCACCGTGTATGTATCTACACTTGGTAAGAAATTGATACAAAAACTTTACACATAAATAAAAAAGAAAATCGAAGGCAGTGGTACCTACTCGGCGGGCGGACGTTTGATTAGTACGAGAACATTGACACGCGCGTTCGATGCTATCTGTGAAATATATTTCGTTTCAGAGTAATCCACGGTGTCCCACATCGAGAGGAAACTCATCAAATTCGACGCAAATTTGACACCGAAATGTCAAACGCTGCAGCGATCGAATAATTTCTCTGATATTTTTTCACAAAAGTATATACACGACTCAAGACGATCAAAACGGTATCCTAACTTCTGTCAATATCTCTCTTCTTCGCCTAGTTACAGACGTTCGAACTTTTTGTGGTCCGAAATTTAACGAAAATTCCTAACCTGATCGTAAGACATGATTCCAGTTTCGTGTAGAAATCGGAGGAGCGGCTGCCACTCTACGTGATTTCTTTAAACGACTGCAGGCTATGCCTACGGAACTGAGGAATCTGGACTGGCATTCAAGATGGCCGCCACCTACGGTTGTCCAATTGTTAACCCAGTATCGAGAATTCATCTTGATTGAGACTTCATCCGTGGCAGTAACAAAGTTCGAAATTGGGTCCTCCATTTTTTAGTCAATTTCCCAGCTCATCCATGTCGCCGAAGAATGACAAAACTGCAGCAAAGTTCGTCATTCGGTGAAATTTTAGGTTATGATGGCCATTTTGAACGCCGGTCCACGTTCCTCCGTTCCGTAATCATACATAACGTATAGAGTGGCGCTACTAGAGCTACGTAGTAACAAAGGTATATATGATACGTTTCGAACGATTTCACGTTTGTTCACTCCCGCATGTACGTAGGAATATATCCGCGCAGATACTGTTATAGTACAGAAGTTGATAATGAAATTTGAGAGAATGAAAAACAGGTGAAAACGAGGAAAACTAAACCGAAAATTAAGGTGGATTTGAATCGTTGATATTCAAATCAGGGGAGCCCCCCCGCACTGTGCGGGAAATTCAAAAGAGGATGAGGTGAAAAGAGAGAAAGGGAGAGAGAGGTAGAGCTGGATTGTATAATTGTGGTTGGAAATTTAAGCAACGTTGGCGCATTCAGCGTGGACAAAAATGAGGGCCGGGGGGGAGGGTAGAAAATTACTAAAAATAATTCTGAAAAATTATCATAATAATGGAATCGAGCTCCGGCGAGTACAGGAGGAGGATCGCCCCGTCGCGTCGTAGACGTGAAAAACAACAATGCCTTCTGTTTTGCCATACCCGCGGCGCGTGCATATAGATTTTTGCATGATAATGTGTGTACCCTGAAAACCATGGCGGAAGACAAAGACTCTCGTTCCTGCGTGCCGAAAAGAGTGGAAGGGGGGGACGATGAAAAGGTGAGAGAGTTAAACATTTTTTCGAACGGCCGAAAATTGCGGAACCGGCAGAAGAGGCCGGGTCTTTTTGCGAAGGAAAAATTGTGTTTAACAAATTTTCTAGGCAGCTCACAATGCGCGGGAAAATCTCGGCTTTTCGAGCGTCCGGAGAGGGATGAGACTCACAGTTTTCTTACCGAGGAAGAAGGACAGGAAAAAGAAACTCGCAACCGGTGAAAAAAGACTCTCGTCACAGTGAAATTAGCTCGAGAAGTGCTGCCTCTGGCGGAGAACTGTATTCAGTTGTACATACAGATCGTTGGAAAGCCGGTTCTGACGATCCTAACCTCACTTTCATCCGGCGTATTGAGATAGGAATCGGAATCCAGTCTAGGATAAAAAATGAGAAACCTGCGATCTTGAGTATCAATGCTATCGAAAATATAAGCGGTCTTTTTTCAATTTAAAAATTTCCGATTTTTTTGTCGGGGGGGCTCTGCCCCCGAACCCTTTTCGGCCTTTTTTCGGTACACCTTAAACTGTTGAATCCTTCGCGGCGTCCGCGTGTCAATGGATCGCCCTTTGCCCACGATTCGTTGCGCTCGCCTCCTAATAACCTAACCTAACAAAAAGTATTTCGTGCTCAGAAAACACGTGTTTTTTTCTCTCCTCTTCCGTGGATTCGTTGTGAAAAATATCCTACGCTACGCAGGAGGGAATCGTTTCCGTCTCGGCGCTCGTAAAAAAAAAAACGCTTGATTCTTTCCCCAGATGCATGATATAAACTATAGGTATGTACTTCAGCCGGATATACATACACGGCTCTCGCGATGTACAGGGCGATTCAGGTTGAGCGGGAAATACCTCGCGGTGGGCGAACTCTTGGAGAAATTTCGAAAGGAAGAGTCGTCGGGTAAAAAACGGTGCGACCGTCCTCCAGCTTGCGAGCCAGAGAACATTCAAGTTGCGCCGATCGCAGCGCCGGTGCGTCAGCGCGCGGAAACTCGGTTCGCTCGCGTATCTGATCCCGCCGTTGCTCGCTCACGCGGAAGCTCTGCGACAGGTCAACAACCCGGTAGCCCGCGTAGCTCGAAAACCGGTGGCCGGACAAAATTTTTCCCCAAAGATAAACTTTTCGCTTAAGAATTTCTCCAAGAATCTATCCCGCGGAGAGTCTGTCCCGCTCGACCTGTGTCGCCCTGTAGTAGGTACACATCGGTATCGATATCGGTTGATAGCGCGTGCGCATAGATCAGAATAATCAGAATAATTATATACACCTAACTCAGTTTTACCCACCTTATGCGGAAGTGTTGCAGCGATATCGTGACGTTTGGCACTACAGCCCCTAAATATCGTGACTCGTCGGCGAGGGGGGCCGCCGGGCGGTATGCCAGAGTTTATTACGTTGGAAATATTGAATTTCTTTATCGATAGAATCATGGGAAATGACAGGTTTCAAGCCACATCGGAGAGAGAGAGAAAAAGAGGGAGAGAGAGAGAGTCG
Source organism: Phymatocera aterrima (assembly GCA_963170745.1). Lineage (NCBI taxonomy): Eukaryota > Metazoa > Arthropoda > Insecta > Hymenoptera > Tenthredinidae > Phymatocera > Phymatocera aterrima. Next base: position 4,580,156 of record OY720672.1, on the reverse strand, counting down.
GAGGCCGCGTGAGGCGAGTCGGTAATAAAACACGAGCATTCTAAAAAGGGAGGTCGCTGGGGGGGGGGGGGGGGGAGTTACGGCCGATATACTCGTACGCGAGGGTCTCTCCGGCGACGGAAGGGTGAGAAAAATTGGCGAAACAAATCACCAAGAGAATAATGGGGATAAGTGTAATTATAAATCAATCGGTGGATCAATTAATTGTTTAATTAATTCCCCGGACAACCGAGATCTGTTGAAAACGAAGACAATGGAACTCGCGCAGGTATAACTATCTCCCGGAGGTTAACTAAGACATAATACGCCCCAGGGCGAAGAGAGACGTGGGATCAACCGTTCCGTTTCATACGGGGCTTCTATGCGCATAGGTACATATACTAGCCTTGGTCCACCACCCTTCCGTCTTAGAGGAGGTTAAACGCCCGAAATTACTCCCAACAGGATAGCTACTGGCGAAGCCGGTAGCGGGGGAATGGGAGGAGTGTTACGTGTGTATCTCACAGCAGTAGGTATAGTTGTAGGTGGTGTGTGTATAAAGAGGGGCTCGGCTCGGCTCTCCTCGACAGAGGCTCCGCACATCGGCTATCCGTCTATCTATCCATCTGGTCAAGTATATTTAAAAGAAAAACAGGACCTTACGCGCCACGCCGTAGCGAGATTGTTATCCCCATCCCCGAATTTCTCATTTCCCTTCTAACCTTTCAAAAAAGAAGTACAGCGAAGAAGAAGAGAAACGTGAGGAACGAGCACAAGAGCTGAATGAAAAGAGAGAGCTAGGGTTAAAATTACAGGGAAATTTTGACGGCTTGTGCGCCTCGCAACACTCCGATTCAGAGAAGATGGATTTTCTGAAATTTCGTTGTGTAATCAACGAAGATTGAAAAAATTTCGCTCTCCAGATATTTGGCCGCTTCGGAACTCGCGTCCTCGAAATTCGAAGCTTCGGTACACTTCGGTTCACTTTTCGGTATTTCGGATTTTCGTCCCCGAACCGATCTCGAAATTATATAAATCTGCAGGGACGTCTATATAGCCGCTCCTCGAGAAACGGGTGCAGAGTTTTCGACGTAATATATATATCCGTAAGCGAGTGCTACGTCGCTTCATAACTCGTCACCGTAACACGCGATCAAACTCGCTCTACCCGTGAGGCAAGAGCTGACTGAGCCTCCCCGCTTATTAATATGTAAATTAGAGATAGGACGGGACGAGCTACTACTGCGATCTATATTATGCATCCAATGGGACTTCGCGACTATTCGTCCGGAGCCTGCATACCTTGCGGTGTTTTTCTTTTTCTTGTTCTTTTTTTTGTTTTTTTGTTGTAGCCATTCACTTTCCGCTTCTTCGGTTTCTTCGGTTTTCTCCAGATCGCTTATCGCGCGACGCGACGTCCGCGGATGGGAGTGCGAAAAACATTTTTGACAATTCTCTATATTCCGCGTGCGATGCGATGCGATGCGATGCGACCGAACGGTTTAGGATTGACGCACGGATAAATGACGCCGGTGAAATATTAATTATAATAAAAAAAAATGGAGGAAAAGTTGGCTCATTCGTTCATCGACTCATCGCGGAAGAAGATAGTTTCCTTTTTTCTCTCTAATTATTTTTCTGTTTTCTTCTCTTCTCGTCAAAACGAAAATCTGTTGGTATATATGTAGTTTCATTCAAAGTTTCCCTCGCATTTCTGCTGCAGGGTATCATTTCTTTTCCGTTCTGACATTCGCTTCCAGATTTCGTAAGAAGAATTCAAAAAAAGGACGATCGGCAAAATGTAGGACGTGGGTTCCGAAGCAGAAAGAACGTACTCGCATCTAAGGCTTCCAGAGGCCGTGCGTTGGATCCGCCGTTGGTAATCTAACCTATCTGACACAGGGAATATCATCAAATTTTCGTCAAATCCGAACTATATATTTTTGGAACGTGAAATAGTTGGCCAATTTCCCCCATCGTACTCGATCCATTCTCAAAGTTTCGTCGAAATCGATTCAGTCATTTACCAAAATTCATCAAAGCACGTGATTTGTAACCTAACCTAACCTAACCTAACCTAACCTAACCTAACCCAACCCAACCCAACCTAACCTAACCTAACCTAACCTCCAAAATCACTTTTCGAGACTTCTCTTACGACCTTCAATACTCGGCAAATGACGTGATTTATAATTCCGGAAATGTGTAGAGAAAAAAAAAAAACGAAAACACAACAAATATCGCGAACTAAGAAAAGGAGAAAATATATATACTATGTTAATTTACTCTTCGTCGCGGTTAGCTATTTTGTATGGTAATTTTTTCGTCGTCGTACGGACCAATACGAGCTTATTACATATAGTATGTTACGTGGTGGTATATATATACACGCTATATACCTATGTATTCCCTGAGTAGAAATTCAAACATTTTTGACAATTCTCTATATTCCGCGGATCGCGATATTTTGCGAAATTTTTCCCTCGGTGAAAGAAGAAAAAAAAAAAAAAAAGAAAAAAAAAAAGGATATCGCGTTTCACGTAGAATGTGAAATACGTTTGCGCATATGTGTGTACGCTTCGTGTATAATACAGGAGCCAGAAGGATTAACTTGCGATTCTGTGTAAAAAGAATATGAAAAAACGAAACGAGGCCCCCCCCCCCAAATCGAAGAAAATATGTAAAATTGTGAAAATGGTGACTTCTGGATGTAAAAAAATTGCGGATACGTCCGATAAATGCGAGGATTTAGTCGAAATGTATATAATATATATATATATTGTACACACATGTATACCGGAGTGCGGAGTAGCAGGATCGAGATGAGGCCACGTTCGTCAGTTCTTTTTCCGTTTTTTTTCCCCTGTTTTCTTTTTGTCCTGCTCATGAGAGCTCCATAATCTGTCAATCAAGCGATTATCCGACGCTTTGAAGTAAAAAGGTGAACATTTTTTTTCTCATCTCAGTCGGATACGCAAATTGTGCGCTTTATAGGGTGGTACATGAATTTATGTACATACGTCACGACGAAGAAACAACGGTGATCAATTTTTCCACATAGGTATGGAAACCTTGATGGTCTATATTATATAATACATGGTGGGGCGCGCTTCAAGTGTTGCAATTGGATATCCCGAGTGCCAAACGGTGTACGAATTAATATGTCGTATGAAAGTTCATGGGTTTTGAGGGAGACATTTAATGCCGTTGATAGTTGTACCGCAGAAGTTCACGCTCCGGGGAAATCGGTGTGACGAGCATTTTTCGAAATGAGAATCAATTTTCGGCTCCGAACGAAAATCGTAGCCGGCCTTCGGACTAATCCAATCATCTGCTTCTATAATTATTTTCAACCGAGTTTTCATGCATCGAAGTTTTTCACGTCGAGATGCGTTTCGTCTCGTATCTCGACGGCCGCTTGTCGAATTTTCCTCGCAATCGGGTTCAACTCGTAACTTACGAGTCGTTGTTCAATTTGTTCATCAAGTTTCCGATTCAAACCACTTAGCATTTCACTGGCCGACCGAGGACGAGGAATACTTCTCTCTCGTTGCGGCAACTGAATCGGTTTCGAACGAAATCGTGAGAGAGTTACTCGCGGGCAGAAGATCGAACCTTGCTCGAGCAAAATCAGACGCGTGGTTTCCGAGGTTTGAGACCGAACGTGGCTCGGCCCGGAAATTTTTGACGCACCACAATTACTAGGTTGGAAATCATCAGAATAGCAAGAACATGCACTCCGTCGGATTCCCTCTGACGCTAGCTACAATTTGGAGTCGCCGGAAAATCGATTACCATTCAAAAAACCGGGTTTCACATCGATTTTCCCACAAATATCGATTCCTGTTGTGGATCTAATATCGCCACCAGACGTCCCCCTCAAAACGCTGAAACTATTATTGGATCTATTCGCCTCTGCAATGCTCGGTATTCGAGATCTATCTATTCGTAACACTTTAAACGCCTTAAACTCTGTTCTACATCAGTTATATATTCCGAAAAATCGTTAGGAGAATGGAATCTGGATAATTTTATCGAGCACTTTTCTTGACCGGAACAAATTATATCCTTTATGAGCCGTACAATAACCACGGAAAGACGTGCAGAAGATCTTGAATGTAGAATCTGGAATCGAGCGCTCCGTTCGTTTTTTTTCTAGTTTTCATTCCTTTCTTTCTCTATTTCTTTCCGTCAAAAGTTCGCCTGGGATAATTAGATAGGATAATATTACTGGCTCTTGTTACCCGGGTTGACGGTTGTCATCGCGACGAGATACCTCATTCTAGATTCTAAATTCTAGACTCCAGCCTCTCCGTCTGTAGATATCGAGCTGGAGAAGCGGTGACGTATCGCGTTACAAATGCCGCGAGTACGTGAGCGCCGAAAGCACGATTCTGATGCCGAATGATTGTGCAATTTTTGTCTCCCGCGCTTATCGAGTAGCATAAAAATACGCTGAGAAAACGGAAATTTAAATTCCGGTTGACTGGAAGCCGAGCGGCTTGGTGTGCCGGCGGATACGACATTTTGGGTTTGAGAGAACAAATTTCTGCTTTCCACTAACGCCGAAGGGCCTTGTCCACGAAAATTTGTGTTCTCCTCTAAATGCTCTGAAAACTTGCGAATCGCTAAGATTCATCGACGTTTGAAAATAAAACGATATCACGGATACGATCTTCCGGCATTAGGGAAAAGTGAGCTTGTTTTTTTCGCGAAACCGAAAGGTCCTATCGGCCGGCACATACGGCCTTCCGGTTCCGAGGAAGCTGACATGAACACGAACACGAAGAGCCACAGCAGCGCATTACCTGATTGGGACTGATTGACGCCCCGTCAGATTACCGACTCACCGCCAAACCTATTATCCGCTAATCCAACTGTACGATATTCAAATTTTGTTGACCGCTATTGGCGCAGCAGGTATAGATGTGGATAGATTCTATGTGGTAGAGCGCACGGTGCAGTCGTGATTCGAATGTAGTTATAGCGACGCGACGCGACCTGACCCGGCGCGGCGCGATGCGATGCGATGCGATGCGATGCGATGCGACCGAACGGTTTAGGATTGACGCACGCATAAATGACGCTGGTGAAATACTGATTATAATCGCAAAAAATGGGGGAAAAGTTGGCTCATTCGTTCATCGACTCATCGCGGAAGACGATAAGTTCCTTTTTTCTCTCTAACTCTTTTTCTGTTTTCTTCTCTTCTCGTCAAAACGAAAATCTGTTGGTATATGTAGTGTCATTCAAAGTTTCCCTCGCATTTCTGCTGCAGGGTACCATTTCTTTTCCGTTCTTTCATTCGCTTCCAGATTTCGTAAAAAGAATTCAAAAAAAGGACGATAGGCAAAATGTAGGACGTGGGTTCAGAAGCAGAAAGAACGTACTCGCATCTAAGGCTTCCAGAGGCCGTGCGTTGGATCCGCCGTTGGTAATCTAACCTATCTGACACAGGGAATATCATCAAATTTTCGTCAAATCCGAACTATATATTTTTGGAACGTGAAATAGTTGGCCAATTTCCCCCATCGTACTCGATCCATTCTCAAAGTTTCGTCGAAATCGATTCAGTCATTTACCAAAATTCATCAAAGCACGTGATTTGTAACCTAACCTAACCTAACCTAACCTAACCTAACCTAACCCAACCCAACCCAACCTAACCTAACCTAACCTAACCTCCAAAATCACTTTTCGAGACTTCTCTTACGACCTTCAATACTCGGCAAATGACGTGATTTATAATTCCGGAAATGTGTAGAGAAAAAAAAAAAACGAAAACACAACAAATATCGCGAACTAAGAAAAGGAGAAAATATATATACTATGTTAATTTACTCTTCGTCGCGGTTAGCTATTTTGTATGGTAATTTTTTCGTCGTCGTACGGACCAATACGAGCTTATTACATATAGTATGTTACGTGGTGGTATATATATACACGCTATATACCTATGTATTCCCTGAGTAGAAATTCAAACATTTTTGACAATTCTCTATATTCCGCGGATCGCGATATTTTGCGAAATTTTTCCCTCGGTGAAAGAAGAAAAAAAAAAAAAAAAGAAAAAAAAAAAGGATATCGCGTTTCACGTAGAATGTGAAATACGTTTGCGCATATGTGTGTACGCTTCGTGTATAATACAGGAGCCAGAAGGATTAACTTGCGATTCTGTGTAAAAAGAATATGAAAAAACGAAACGAGGCCCCCCCCCCCAAATCGAAGAAAATATGTAAAATTGTGAAAATGGTGACTTCTGGATGTAAAAAAATTGCGGATACGTCCGATAAATGCGAGGATTTAGTCGAAATGTATATAATATATATATATATTGTACACACATGTATACCGGAGTGCGGAGTAGCAGGATCGAGATGAGGCCACGTTCGTCAGTTCTTTTTCCGTTTTTTTTCCCCTGTTTTCTTTTTGTCCTGCTCATGAGAGCTCCATAATCTGTCAATCAAGCGATTATCCGACGCTTTGAAGTAAAAAGGTGAACATTTTTTTTCTCATCTCAGTCGGATACGCAAATTGTGCGCTTTATAGGGTGGTACATGAATTTATGTACATACGTCACGACGAAGAAACAACGGTGATCAATTTTTCCACATAGGTATGGAAACCTTGATGGTCTATATTATATAATACATGGTGGGGCGCGCTTCAAGTGTTGCAATTGGATATCCCGAGTGCCAAACGGTGTACGAATTAATATGTCGTATGAAAGTTCATGGGTTTTGAGGGAGACATTTAATGCCGTTGATAGTTGTACCGCAGAAGTTCACGCTCCGGGGAAATCGGTGTGACGAGCATTTTTCGAAATGAGAATCAATTTTCGGCTCCGAACGAAAATCGTAGCCGGCCTTCGGACTAATCCAATCATCTGCTTCTATAATTATTTTCAACCGAGTTTTCATGCATCGAAGTTTTTCACGTCGAGATGCGTTTCGTCTCGTATCTCGACGGCCGCTTGTCGAATTTTCCTCGCAATCGGGTTCAACTCGTAACTTACGAGTCGTTGTTCAATTTGTTCATCAAGTTTCCGATTCAAACCACTTAGCATTTCACTGGCCGACCGAGGACGAGGAATACTTCTCTCTCGTTGCGGCAACTGAATCGGTTTCGAACGAAATCGTGAGAGAGTTACTCGCGGGCAGAAGATCGAACCTTGCTCGAGCAAAATCAGACGCGTGGTTTCCGAGGTTTGAGACCGAACGTGGCTCGGCCCGGAAATTTTTGACGCACCACAATTACTAGGTTGGAAATCATCAGAATAGCAAGAACATGCACTCCGTCGGATTCCCTCTGACGCTAGCTACAATTTGGAGTCGCCGGAAAATCGATTACCATTCAAAAAACCGGGTTTCACATCGATTTTCCCACAAATATCGATTCCTGTTGTGGATCTAATATCGCCACCAGACGTCCCCCTCAAAACGCTGAAACTATTATTGGATCTATTCGCCTCTGCAATGCTCGGTATTCGAGATCTATCTATTCGTAACACTTTAAACGCCTTAAACTCTGTTCTACATCAGTTATATATTCCGAAAAATCGTTAGGAGAATGGAATCTGGATAATTTTATCGAGCACTTTTCTTGACCGGAACAAATTATATCCTTTATGAGCCGTACAATAACCACGGAAAGACGTGCAGAAGATCTTGAATGTAGAATCTGGAATCGAGCGCTCCGTTCGTTTTTTTTCTAGTTTTCATTCCTTTCTTTCTCTATTTCTTTCCGTCAAAAGTTCGCCTGGGATAATTAGATAGGATAATATTACTGGCTCTTGTTACCCGGGTTGACGGTTGTCATCGCGACGAGATACCTCATTCTAGATTCTAAATTCTAGACTCCAGCCTCTCCGTCTGTAGATATCGAGCTGGAGAAGCGGTGACGTATCGCGTTACAAATGCCGCGAGTACGTGAGCGCCGAAAGCACGATTCTGATGCCGAATGATTGTGCAATTTTTGTCTCCCGCGCTTATCGAGTAGCATAAAAATACGCTGAGAAAACGGAAATTTAAATTCCGGTTGACTGGAAGCCGAGCGGCTTGGTGTGCCGGCGGATACGACATTTTGGGTTTGAGAGAACAAATTTCTGCTTTCCACTAACGCCGAAGGGCCTTGTCCACGAAAATTTGTGTTCTCCTCTAAATGCTCTGAAAACTTGCGAATCGCTAAGATTCATCGACGTTTGAAAATAAAACGATATCACGGATACGATCTTCCGGCATTAGGGAAAAGTGAGCTTGTTTTTTTCGCGAAACCGAAAGGTCCTATCGGCCGGCACATACGGCCTTCCGGTTCCGAGGAAGCTGACATGAACACGAACACGAAGAGCCACAGCAGCGCATTACCTGATTGGGACTGATTGACGCCCCGTCAGATTACCGACTCACCGCCAAACCTATTATCCGCTAATCCAACTGTACGATATTCAAATTTTGTTGACCGCTATTGGCGCAGCAGGTATAGATGTGGATAGATTCTATGTGGTAGAGCGCACGGTGCAGTCGTGATTCGAATGTAGTTATAGCGACGCGACGCGACCTGACCCGGCGCGGCGCGATGCGATGCGATGCGATGCGATGCGATGCGACCGAACGGTTTAGGATTGACGCACGCATAAATGACGCTGGTGAAATACTGATTATAATCGCAAAAAATGGGGGAAAAGTTGGCTCATTCGTTCATCGACTCATCGCGGAAGACGATAAGTTCCTTTTTTCTCTCTAACTCTTTTTCTGTTTTCTTCTCTTCTCGTCAAAACGAAAATCTGTTGGTATATGTAGTGTCATTCAAAGTTTCCCTCGCATTTCTGCTGCAGGGTACCATTTCTTTTCCGTTCTTTCATTCGCTTCCAGATTTCGTAAAAAGAATTCAAAAAAAGGACGATAGGCAAAATGTAGGACGTGGGTTCAGAAGCAGAAAGAACGTACTCGCATCTAAGGCTTCCAGAGGCCGTGCGTTGGATCCGCCGTTAGCAATCTAACCTAGCTAACACAGGGAATATCATCAAATTTTCGTCAAATCCGAACGATATATTTTTGGAACGTGAAATAGTTGGCCAATTTCCCCCATCATACTCGATCCATTCTCAAAGTTTCGTCGAAATCGATTCAGTCATTTACAAAAATTCATCAAAGCACGTGATTTGTAACCTAACCTAACCTAACCTAACCTAACCTAACCTAACCCAACCCAACCCAACCTAACCTAACCTAATCTAATCTAACCTAACCTCCAAAATCACTTCTGGAGACTTCTCCTACGACCTTCAATACTCGGCAAATGACGTGAGTTATAATTCCGGAAATGAGTAGAGAAAAAAAAAACGTAAACACAACAAATATCGCGAACTAAGAAAAGGAGAAAATATATATACTATGTTAATTTACTCTTCGTCGCGGTTAGCTATGTTGTTTGGTAATTTTTTCGTCGTCGTACGGACCAATACGAGCTTATTACATATAGTATGTTACGTGGTGGTATATATATACACGCTATATACCTATGTATTCCCTGAGTAGAAATTCTGCAGTTTCTTTTCCCGAGACGCGGAGAAAGGTTCGTTTGCGCGCAATTTTAATTTCCTTTCATTAAAACTACTACCACCATCGGCGTCGCGCGTCGCCTGCATCGCCATCGCCATCACAATTCTTACAGGAGAGCCGTAGAAGAAACGACATAGCATGGACGACGAGGATACGAGAATAAAAGAAAAAAGAAAAATTCTTCCGGGTAGATTGGTTGGTAGGTAGGTGGTACCTACGACGTATACAAAAGAATGTCGCTCCGCTTGATGTATAGGTCTACGTATACATTATACGTATGTAGGTATGCATGCAACATGCAGCAAGAAAATTGAATGAAGAAATTCACTTCGTCTCTTATACCTGATGTATAGGTTTTTCTTACCGTTCCATGAGGCGGAGGTATGCATCGGTGTGTATGTATTGTGACGTGGTGGATTTTATTTACCGTGTATCCACGCCTCCTTCACCGATTCCAGCTCCCGTATCGCTTCCATTCATCTATCTGCCGTACCGTTATCGTTATCTTGCCGTTAGTACCTCCTCCGAGCACTCGAAAATAGCTTAACTTAATTAGTATTTGTCTGCCGTAAGCCCTATTGTAAACTGCAGGTGCGACGACAACACCATCGGACGACGGACTGGATCCCTGACGCCTAGGCAGTAGTTGTCGCGGCTAGTCCTGAAAAATCCGCGTGCACACTCGCCCAAAATTGTCTCCGCCAATCAACACCGGCCGGCACGATCTAGCAAGGACCTAGCCCGGCGAAATCGCCTAGCGCCGCCAGACCTCCAGGCCGTAAACTAGGACAACGACCGTCGCAAATCCCTCATCGATCGTCGGATCTATTTAGATTTAATTAGGTTTAAGTTCACTTCACTCGCGACCAAGGCTCACGCCATTATCGACGTGCTGTCAAACGTCCGCGAAAATTAACTCGTTTCTTTGTTTCCTGGATCGACGCCTATCTAAAGCTTGGCTGACTTGTACGTACCTGTTTTTTTTATTATTATCGATAAAATCTGTGGTGTGTGGTGTGCTGCCGAATATCTCGCTGACCACTGCCCAGAAGATTCTGCCGTACCGCTACCGCCAAAAAGGTAGGCCCGTTTTGTATTTTTCACGACCACCCGGCTTTTGCTATAACCGTTTTCGGCCCTGCGCTGATTGCGGCGTACCCGGCGGGTGGTCCTTTCGTTGACCGGTTGTCGTGGAAGGCGCCTACGCCTTTTGTAATATTTATTCATTCTTTCGTATTGCTGGGGAGCATCATAGGATTTTATCTTTAGTTGAGTGTTCGAGGCAGGGAAATATCCCCTGAGTTGCCGTTGCTGTCCTTACTTTGAACCTCGCTGAGCGCCTGATTGGTCCACAGCGTTCGCGTAGGTGACGACCGAGTGACGCGGGTGTGCGTGTGTGTGTGTGATTCTCCCATCCCGTCTACCGTCGAGAGTGCCGCGGTCGCGCGCGGGGATTGTCGCGCGTGACCGCCGGATCCGACGGAGTGAGAGAGGCGTACTCAGCGCCGCGACTAGATTAGTTCCGTGTCGCCGCCGCGCGAGCGCGCCCCATCTCTCCCGTCTCGCTGTATCGCCGCTACCGGTTTGACTATTGTCGCTATCGTGTTTTAAGCACTGATATGTTTACTAACTGGATGGTGTATAGTCCATGCCAGCATAGGAATCCGGCGTTCCGATTAGAAGGCGTGCGTCGGCCATCTTTTAAGCCCAAATAAGGCGCGTAATTTGAAAACGAATATTTACCATTCAATACGCGTTGATTGAAAAATATATTATTCTTCAGTCAACGTTCTGCGTGGGTGAGTCCGTGCATTATTTGTTGCGAGTAGTGGTTACTGGTTGGTGCGGTGTGAAAAAAAAAAAAGAATTCGCTGTATACATACATATATAAAATCAGTACATATAGAAAATGTTGTCACGAATGATTTCGTGAACCGTACAAATAAATAATCAAATCGCGAGCTAGGTAAGTGAATTTTCATTATTTTATTTTATACAACTTCCTGAAATTATTTCATCAAGAATATGGTATTACCGCAGCTGTCAATAAGTATCCACGCAATTTATGTACCAGAAAATTTTCTCACAATCCGATATTTATTTTTATTTTTTCCTATGGCCTTCACGATCCGATATCAAAATCCTGGCCAAGTGTATGTAACTGATAATAAGAAGATATTGAGAGGTGAAAAGTAGTTACTTTTGGTTAAGATAAATGTTAACCCTCACCGTTTACAAGCTAATACTTCGTATGAAATGATGAAATAAAAATATTTGTGTGAATATTAGGGTTAAATATGTATACACGCACGGAGTCCAAGAGCACTTCTTAAAAGTACGCACCCATTGTACCCATCTTTCTGCCACGGTAGGATTTTTTTTTAAAGGGAAATCTGTTACACGAAATAATTATTCTCACCTAACCTACTGTAACTGTATATTCTCTGTAATAAAAATTTACAATTATGCATAGCTTACCTGCGAAATCTCTTTTTCGATGTTTTACCCGTTCGCGTTAAACAAATCACGCAGACTCCCATTGCAACTCACAATATAACGATCCACTAACGCTCTGAAAAGATTGCTCCGAATTGTTAGCTAAATCCGCTGATACATATCAGTGGCTAAATCAAATTCCGGCACTTTTGGGCTTCAAAAGTGGCGTCCTTTCTCGGTTCAATTGGGAACCACGGCTGAAGCCGATCCGCCATCCAGTTAGTATATATATCAGTGGATTTAAGCTACCGGTATGATTGTTACCGTGACCTAGTGATTTCTAGTACTTTGTGTTTATATCTCGCCGCGTGTCGGCTACGTCACTGCGTCCTCCCGACTCGCTCGCCCCTAGTCGTTCCTTTTCGCAGCCCTGGAGGTCGGTGACGCCTATGCTAGACGGCCTGTTTTCCAGTCACTCGCTTTTGTTTTTTTTTGTGTTTGTAAGTGACGAGCGGGTGGGCGTAGCACCGGGGTCCTTGGACTGTAAGGCCCCGAAATAAAGCGTAACAATTTTTTTATCGTATTTACCGTGTCTCCGTGTGTTTGCTTTCGCACCCACGTTCCCCTCTCTCTGACTAGCCAAGTCTTGCCGATTTTGTCCCGCGCCTTTCGTTCCGTTTCCGCTCTCGTACCTGACGGCACCCTCCGGTGCCTGGCGCCCAACTACTACAAGTTTCGTTATCGTTTTGGCTCTATAGTACCTTTTCCGCTTTCGTTACTAGGAGTTGAGGAGCCGAATTTTGTGCGTGGGTTCGGGCCTGACCTGTACCTCCCTATCATTTGGGACCGGCTCGAATTACGCGTTACAGTATGTACCTACATACGTGCTATACATATTATATAATGCCGGATGGAATCTGGTCGCCCTATTTTTCGTTAAAAAATTTGTTTTCTCACTTTTTCAATAAAATTTGGTGTCACAAGAAACAGAAGAAAGGAACGAAAAGAATTGAGAAGAATGCCGTGATCGGTCAATCGGCTTACCGCCAACATTCCGGATTCCCGGAGACAACGAAGTGTGAATTTTTAGGTTAGAGGTAACGTAAAACGTGTTTTTGCAATTGTGAGGAAGAATTTTTCCCAAGGTAAGAAATTGAGTGGGCTGGATGCTGCCACGTTTCGTGTTGAAAAGGGGATTTCAGGGGTTGGGGTTCTGGGGGTCAAGCGATGGGTCGAGATGATCGGGTTCCCAAGGGTCCCCTAGTTCCGGGCTGGGGGTGGTTTTTTTTTTGTTTTTTTTTTGTTTTCTTTGCTTTGCTTTTTTTTCTTCTGTTCGGGATCCAACCAAACTACCCCTTCCCGGACAGTGGTAAAACAAAACACGTAAGAAAATTGATTCCCATTTGAGGGGGGCAGGGGGCGGAGGGAAATACAGAGGGATAAGGCGCGACAGAGAGAGAGAGAGAGAGAGAGGGAAGAGAGAAAAGAGGAAGGAAGAAAGAGAAAATTGAAGAGACAAAAGGGTGAAATGGAGGAGAATAAATCACCCTATGACGTCACGTGCCACTGATATCGCCCGACAATCAGAGAAGCTCCGGATCCGGGATCTTATAGGATATAGCCACTCGTGAAAATGTTGTGTAAACGATATTTTCAATGGTACAGTTCACGAGGGGCTTATTCATCTCGATTTTCGGTAAGCGAATTACGAAATCCAGTGACTTCTAAGAAGTTCCAGAAAATTTCCGAGAATTCCGGAGAATTTTAGAGAATTCCGAACTTTAATTCCAGAGAATGCCGGAGAATTCCGAAGACTCCTGAAGAATTCGAGCGTTCGCCGAAGATTTCTGCGAGACGTTCTCTGACCTCCGATTGACTGTCTGAAATTTTTTGTGACTTTCAAGACTTGCGGAGAATTGCCGAGAATTCTTAGGACCTCCAAAGAGTTCTAGAGAATTTCAGAGGATTTCGAAGACTTCCAGAGAATGCCAGTAGGTTCGGAAGACTTCTAAAGAATTCCAGAGTATTCTGAAGATTTCCATGAGACATTATCTGAGTTGCAATCGAATTCTTAGAATTTGTGATGACTTCCAAGCTTCCAGAAATTTTTGAACAATCCTAGAACATTTCAAACTCTCCCGCACGAGGCCATCCGTCGACCCTCAACTGACTTCCAAGGATTCTTTTAGTGACTCCCAAGACTTCCGAAGAATTCCAGAAACTTCGGTGAAGTATTTTTTGCCTTCCATCCGACTACGAAAGAATTCCTAAGAATTTCAGGGAATATGAACGACTTCGGAGAATCGTAGAGAATTCCATAGACGTCCAGGAGGCATTCTCTGAATTTTAACTGACTTCCAGAGATTTTCAATGAGTTGCAAGACTTCCGAGGCCAGCGTACATGGGACCTGCCGTGTGAATAGCCTCTCGGGTGCCCATCTTATTTGTTCTCCATTGATGAAAATGGTTGCAAATTCATTTCGGTTCGAGGCGATTTTCAATTATTGATCCGGTTCAGCCAAACTTGGATTTTGGAAGCAAAGCATAGTGAAAAAAGGAAGGTAAATTCGCACGACTTTTGACTTAATTCGACGTGATCCTGCGGAACAATGTCTTGGAGGAGGCACTTAATACTGCATGAAGAGAAACTGGCGAAGCACACATAGCGGTTGGTTTTAGCTCCCTCAGTGCTAATCCCACTATACGCGACACTATGAGAGTACGAGCTACCATAGCTACCGTGGCCATCACGTCCCGCTCCTCTCTAAGAGAGTAAAAAGGCAGTTTGAGGAATGGGAGTAAGAAGAGAAAGAGGAAGAGGAAGAGGAAGGAGAACACGTCGCGAGTACCTACCTACGTACATACCGTACTATCTTGTTCGCCTTTAACGACGCTATGTCGTTGGAGTCTGAGTCTGAATCGGAGTTGCTCCACTGGAGTCTGGAGGAAAGGTAAGGCGAGGCTAGCGCAAATTTCCGTAGAAAGTATACCCGTATACCGTCTTTCTCTACATAAGGCGAAGGCATGGAAGGAAGAGAGCCTTTGTCGCTTGTACTGCACCATTCACAAGACAACACACTTATTATACGATAGTATGTTTAAAGTAGTATAGGAGTACATGGCCGCCATACAGGTATACGATAAAGGTGAAGCTCCTCTGCCGTGGATTCGTATATTTCATATCCAACCTCCATTCGCCGTCAGGTTTGAGAAAGCCGACGCTGGTGTACATCCTGGATGAAGAACGGTCTGGCCAAAAAATTTTAAAAAAATATCAAAATCATTGTTAAAGATCTGCCTGTAGCCGGAACCATGAAAACGTGATCGAACCCTTCGGCAGCTTGATCAGGATACTTGGAATTGGTCAGAATCAACGCAATTTTCACATCCCATTGCTTTGCACTTCTCATTGGTGGTCCGAGTCGATGCGACTTTGGTTCAGGCGATAGCGGAATGGGTCCGCTCTGGAATACTTTTTTCATTTTGTAAATCGGGCAACTAGTTTTCGCTCTATAGTGCCCACAAGATTCCAGAACACTGATATATCCGCTTAACCGTGTTATATTCAACATCATATAGGCCATAGTAATTGGCATGTCGATAAAAACGATCATATTATACAATAATAAGGACACACGTATATTCAGAACCTACGTCCCCAGCGACGTACCTTGATAATACTATATAATCTAGTGTAAAATTAAATATTAATGCGGTAGGTACATACTAGCTATGCATTACGTTAACAGAATAATTATTCGACTTGCAGAGTGGGTATAAAGTAGGTAGATCTATACCTGCTATACCTACGCGGAACAGGTAGCTGTCTGCATATACATATTTAGCTCAAAACTATAAATTGTAGAACAAGTTATATGTTCAGCTCTCCACTTCGTACGCCTGATACGAGATAGTATGACTGAGTTGAAACTGAAGCGGCGATTATTCATCACTGTCGGAATTACATTTGTTCTTAACAATTACCTTAACTCCAGCCTTTTCGTAGTGGATCAAAAATTATATTAGCTTAACAATTCGCTAAATTTTGGCCAGATGTAAATTCCGTCCGCCGAGTAAATTCGGGTACAGACTGCGTCAACTTTCCGTATAATGTAATATTATACCTCGAATAGTACGTACCTACCTGCAGACTAGTCGAGGAAAGTTTCAAGCTTCCAAAAAATCAAGCTCACCGTCATATTGTTATTATTATAACTATGAATTTTTGTCTGTTGGGATCGCCCGTCCGCCGTAACAGCTCATAATGGTCCCCGCTTCCTGAATTCCTGTCTAATTTACGAGAAAAATTGTCAAATTTATTTCAAAAACGTTGAAACTTTCTTTTATTATTGCCCACGACGGTTGTATTTCGTTCCCTCCCTTTCAGCGGTACCTATTATATCCGACAGAGCGAGCAAATGTCTCGGCAATAATTACGAAATATTTTGCACATTTCATGCAAAACATTCTACTCGAAATGTTTGTCCAGTGAACAGTGGGAATATCTCGAAAGCAATATATATCTGAGCAGAATATTATGGGAATATTCCGCCGGAAATATTGCAAAGTGTCTCACGCGGATGTTGGAGAGAATTTTTCGTTGCGAACATTGTATTCGAAATGTGTCGAGACTTTCCGAAACTTGTTTCGATCGGAATATCGTGAGATGCCTGAACCGTAACGTTGCAGGGGTATTTGAAAAACGTCGAGCCGCTCGTCGCGTGGATCCGGGATCGCCGCTAGGTGTAAACTCGGCGCTCGAGTCCACTCGAAAGTAAAATTATGTCGCCTGAGTATAGAATGCGTGCCACGCGCCGCGCGCCACGCGATTCGTAAGTCTCGTGCTTCACAAGGAGATATCACAACGAAATTCGAACCGTAGCGATTCGACCGTGAGAATTCCTGAGCTTCCGAAAGTATCTGAGAGAGCACCGAAGTTCCCCGGAACATGAAATTGCGATTGATTGAAACTCGTATGAGACGTTCCGTCTCGCGTCGGTCTCGAGAATATTTCGACAATATTTGAAAATATCTCGAGATGATCTTAGAAATATTGAAGAATATCTTTACGATATGAAAAGCCGCGAATGTGAGACATTTCCAGGATGATCTTCAGAATATTTTGATCTCCAGATCAAAGATTCTGAAGAAATTGGATTCGAATTGGCCTCTTTACTTATTGTCAGTAACGAAATTCTAGAGAGGGAAAACAAAGTAATGAAAGGAACGAAAGGAACAGAAGAGAGAATAGTAGAGAAGACGTTTTGGGATCATGATCAGACGAAGTGAAGGTACTTTCATAAATAGTTTACAACCGCCGACTTCGCTTGTAAAGCTAGCTGCAGCTCTGAGTATATAAGTGAGTAATAAGTTTGACAAATGTGTTCTCCTGTACCTAACGGAGTTATTTCACATTTACAATTCTGTTTATTATGTTGTATTATTTTTTTTGTTGGTCAGCTCTCGTTCCTCCTTCGTTTCCATCCCTTTTTCTCTGTATTTCCTCCGGTTTCCTTCCTTTTCCTTTCTCTCTCAACGGAGAGTTTCGTCCGTCAGCAAACGCTCTCCCCACTTCGAACCGCTTCTCGTAACTACTTTCTCAAAATTTCCTTCGTTTAAAAACATTTTACCCCACGGGCGAATCCAATTCGCAACAAAATCATACATTTTTGAATTGAATGAGAAACGGAGAGAAATGCGAAGGTCAAGAGGAAACCAGAACCAAAACGAATGCTTGCGAAATGACAGAAAAATTTTGATTATCCAGTTGGACAAAATTGACAATTTATTGAAACTTTCTCTTTCTCTCTCTCTCTCTCTGGAACGGAGTTCAAAAATGAGAACACAGTGGAAAAACCATATAATTCGCAAAGTTATTAATTCATACCTAGTATGTACCTATAAAAATGGAAATCAACCCCCGATCACGAGTCCCCCGTATTCTGTTCCATACAAACGTATATACCTATATTCTCATCCATACTGTTTTACAATTAGTATAATACTCATACCGCGCGCGCGCGCGCGTTTGTGTAATTAATAAATGGCCGTCACTCGATGTGGGTATATATTTACAGCAGACATGTGGAAAGTGATCGAGGAGTAGAAAAAAAAACAAAAAAATAGCCAGCTGCTATTCTCGAAACCGTGAATCAAATTTTGAACGCGTTCGTCGATCGGATTGCGGGCGAAATGTAATTCGCTGTTTGAAAACTTGAAAGAATACAAAATACAATGAGGCATAGCTTCTGTTGATTGGTCGGAATCGTCACGGGAAATCGGTGAAAAATCTCTGGCGAAATTGTGCGGTAGTTTTCCGCACTAGTGCGGAAAATGACTGTCATCGGCAGAAATCAAATGAGATTTATTTGATCCGTTTGTTTCACGAATCAACTTCCCTTCGCAGGAATAACAATAAATATGGTGCGTCAGAAGTGCGAAAAGTAGGCGATTCCCGGCTCGTGTGCGGTCGGCAGCACTCGCCTCGGCTCATACTGCATTCACACGTACACGCGTGTTATAATACTTCACACTAATGTTTCATGTTGAATTAACATAAATTCTATCGCGGATCTGCTGGGACGCATGCAAGTAACGTTAAATTTAACGTCTTTTTTCCAACCGTGTACATATCACGGCATTGCAGGTAGGCATGTATACTATATATATCACGGGTATATGTTTCGGACGTGAGAAAGAGTGAGAACATACGTGAGTAGGCATCAGCAGGCAGGCTAAGCCTCCCGGGGTCTAGACCCCGGAGGCGGGGCGGGGGTCGGCTGTTGGTCGCCTGTGAGGAAGTTAGGGGCGCATAAACGCTGACGTCAGATACACAGGCGTTCACAAAGGGGTTCCTAAAGGGTAGGTTAGGGTCAGGTTACGTCGCGTTAGGCTAGGTTAGGCCGGGTTAACTATATGCCAACGCCTTTAACGCAGGTTGAGATCGAACACGCTGGGGGGGGGGGGGGGGGGGGGGGGCAAGCCTAGGGGCGGCTATTCCCGGCATTATTATAATCATAATCATCATCATTATTACGTACTATATAGGTACGCGAATATAGGTATATATATAAAGGAATCAATCGAACCGAAAAAAGAAGAGGAAATATATATTTATATATTTATCTACATAATTTTATATAGTGTATGCCCGAAGCTGAGATGATATTCGTTGATGCGAGAAAGGAGGGAGGCAAACTGAAGGAGGAGAGAAATGTGTAAACAAGAATTTACAGAACAATTTTCTGAGTGGGTGCAAGTATGGAAATTATTATGAAAATGAAAGCGAAAAAGAGATGGGGGGGGGGGGGGGGGGAAGAAGAGGAAAGATGAAAGAAAAAAGGAGATAAGTGAAAGAAGAAAATCAGAAGATCTTTTGACACCGTTTCTCGGAGGAGCTCTCGTCGCCTCTCGGCCCCTTTATTTCACTACGGCCAGCCCCCTCCTAGGGTTCACCCTTGAAACTGAAGAATCTTCAATTATACGTGAAGATTCTGATTCTCTGATTGGTTTAACTTTAATTTCATTCCACCTCGGTCCTCGAATAGAAGGAGATGAAGAGGAGGAAGAAAACGAAGGAGAAGTTGGAGAATGGAGCACGAAATTGTAAAAGGCAGGAGGCGAGAGGGAGGAGGAGCAGCCGGGCCTACAGCTCTCCAACTCGTCTAACATCGAGTCGTTGAATACGACTGTTTTCGAATCTTCAATTCTCGGTTTTCCTGAAGCCCGACTGCGCTCCTGTATAAGGTAGCGGGGGTACAATTACTCAAGAGATTCATCGAGTTTAATTAATATCAATATCGTTAAGATGACGTGGCGCGACTCGGGAATGAATTACGGCACGGAGAAGTAAGAAAATTATAAAATTTATGTAATATAATGCGATATTTATTTAGCGAAATTTGTTTTCCCGCATTGTTTCTTCTTCCACGGTTCTTGGCTCACTAGACGCTGTGCTTGCACCGATTTTTACTCGTCGTCGAACGCGTTGTTGTCACTTCGGAAACGCGATTCGTCGCCACTCCTACACCGGACGGCCGATCTCGACGAAACTTTGTGGATCGGGTGCACTACTTTGGCAGAAAGTAGCCAATTATTTCATCTCCACGAATCGTTGGAAGGTTCTATCAGAAATTCAAATTTTTTCAATCTAACCTACAAACGAACCTAACCTAACGACTGGAAATTCACGAAAAATTTGCAATCTTCACGCAATTCTAGTGAGATGCAATACTTGTGGCGACTCTTTGCCAAAATACTTCGTCCTATCGACTAAGTATCGTTCGGAGTGGTTGCGCGGTGTAGGATCGGCGTCGAATCGAATCGTTTACCAAGCGATAACAACGCTTTCAACGATGAGTAACAATGGCCGCAAATCGGTCCTTAATGATTCTGATGGATCGAATAATCGAACAATGAAATTCGCCGGTAGGTATACAAAATCTCAGATAATCTTCTGTTGGCATAAGAATTAAAGCGGAAAATATTGTCTCCGTTGTAAAATCTATAGAACGCGGTAGCTTTTCTCTAGTATTTACGTACAGATTAGAGAACTACGAGAATCTACGAGGGGCCTGGGGCGGTTAGCATTAGCGATCGAGGGAAGCAAATGAAGAAATAGAAAGAGAGAGATGTAAATAAAAATAGAAATAAAAGTGAAAGTAAAACCAAGAGGAAAAGGAGAAAAGCTCTGAAGATGAGGCGATAACTTAGGTCTAAGTGGTATTAAAGAGAGCGAGAAAGAACGAGCTCCAGAGTTTGGTCTGACCAAGAAGTAAGTGGTAAAGAATCACCGGCGGAATCGCGGGGTTTGTTTCTGAATCTAATTTACTACAAAACAAAACAAAAAAGTATGCAAAAAAAAAAGAAGAACAAAAAAGAATAGAGTGATCGGCCCCAGAGAAAAACTAATGTCAGATTCGAAATGGTTTTTTTGCAAAATTGTCGTTCCGATTTTTCGTTTCTTTTCCCAGGTTCGAGAAAACGTAGATCTCAATTGTTTCGATCGTTGATACGATCGTAGATCTATTTTTTCCCCGAGGTTACTTCTCTCGTTTCTTTTTCGTGTTTATCACGGAGAAGGTAAACTTTCGCGAGTGTATAGGTATACGTATTTAGTTTATCTGAAGGATAACGGCATCCCCACCGAAAAGCTACCCCCCCCCCCCCCCCCCCCCCCAGGGTTGAAAGAAAACATTATTCTACGGCGACAACGAGTGATTTTCACAAGGAATGGCGGTATATTATACTCGTGAGTAACGTGTGGGCAGATGTAAAAGTAGGTATACGTATATACATTGTATATAGTACATAGGTATACATATCTGTGTAGGTAGTAAAAGCTCAGCTTTCGGGGTTAAACCACGCCGTCATCTTTGTAGTCCAATATACATTTACTTGTACTTTTACACTTTGTTGTTTTTCTTGTTCTTCGTCTTTTTGTTCTATGTTTCTTTCCTTGTTCTTTTTCTTCTTCGTTTCGGTTGACTAACATCTGCTTTTTCCTTAATTAAACTAATTTTAACTTTTTACTTTAACTCCCCCCCCCCCCAATCTTACTTCTACTCGACCACCAGCAAAGCGGAAACGTCTTTCACATCGTTAGTCGATTTCTCATCTCGAGAGAAATTGTGTACCTTGCTCACCGAAGGAATCTCCATTCCCCGTTGCTCTGAACCGTCGACGATATTCAGAGAATATCTCGGATCCTCCCGATACATTGTTAAAAAAATCACGGATGCATTCTCAAGCACATTAGGAAGTGATAGCGGTGTGATTTCTACGTCTTATGAACCGCGGGGCGGGGGAGGGGGGGGGGGGGGGGCAGCTCTTCGGTGGGGATGCCGTTATCCTTCTGTCGGCGAATTTCGACCGAAACGAGAGTAGATAGTGAAAGTAAGAGTCTGTAAGAGTCTCCTTCAATGTGAGAAATGGAGTTAAATTTTGGGAAACGAGAAAAATCTCTAATTGTGATAAAAATCAAAAAATATGCAAAAAGAAACACAAAAATAACGTTCGGATCGTAAATTATGCGTAATTATAGAAGGTGTTAATTCGACCTAATTAACGTCGGTTCGGGATAATGGCGGGTGGGGGGGGGGGGGGGGGGGGGGGGTTGTGCACCAATTGTGCTATGCATATACTATATAGAGTTTGAGGGGTGTCGGGGTTGAGAAGCGAGAGTGATTGCTCTAGAGAAACGGAAGGGGCAGGGGGTGGGGGGAGGCGAGGTGTGATTCTACTCCGTGAAAATGTCACAGCGGTAATATATCCTGAATTTCAGAGTTTTGGTTTGATAGTGACGTGGGTTTGCCCCGGCCCCGACCCCGGTCCCGGCCTTGGCAAAACCTCTCCACTCTGTCTCCTACCTTTCCTTTTAATTGCCAGTAGTTAATTCAGCCGGGAATTCGTCGACCCGTAAAAGCTCCGGATTGAAAGGGCGGTGGGGGGGGGGGGGGGGGGGGGGGCAGGAGGTAGAGAGAAAAAAGGGGACAGCTGATTGTCTTGGTCAGAAAAAAGAGAGAAAAAAAAGGGAATGAGAAAAACATAGAAGGGGAAGCGTGCGCAAGAGTTGGAGAAAATATCAGACGATTCGGGAAAATTGAGGGATAGAGAGAGAGATTGAGAGAGAGAGAGAGAGAGAGAGAGAGGAGAGAGAGAGAGGGAACTGGAAATTTGTAAATTTTGTGACAAATTTCCGACCCCCTGTTTATCGTCGAACCGGTTGAAGTTTAATAGCTGCTTGAGTTTATGTTCATTTAACGATTTCGATAATACCATCCACTGTACCGTCCGCGTTCGGCATACCTACGTTTTCACTTCACTCCCAATTCGAACGTAATAATACCGGTGTACAGGAACGCGATTCGAAAGGTCCAAATTTCACGTTGAAAGTGTTTATTTATACATATATGTATAGGTAATTCAATTCAAGGTATGATACCGTAGGCAGTGTTGGTCGTAGTGGTGGTGGTGGTTCTTAAATTAACGGATTGTAGCCGCGAAACTGGCCGAGAAACTCGACTGAGGAGCGAGGGAGCGAGGGTTTGAAAATTACAAGTAAAGTTTCCTTGCCCATCTGCAAATTCCCGAACCTTTGAACCTCTCCTCTCTGCCCCCCCCCCCCCCCCCCCCCCCCCCCCCCCCACCGCCACCACCACCACCACCACCTCCGTCGTCTACCTTATTTTCGTTCGTCCCTCTTCGACTGAATTCTCCATCTTCTTCTTCTTCTTCTTTTTATTTTGCTTCTATATAAACCAGAGGAAGAGTTTTAGTTGAAGTTTTAGGCCCTGCGAAAGCCAAGCTGAGATATTTAAAGTTCGTTTACATCTCGCCGATATTAAGAAAAAAAAACCTGGATGAAAATCATCCCCCCCCCCCCCTCCATCGCGCTTTTTTGGCGGAAGAAATAGAAGAAAAACAGATATACGAGGGAAAAATAAATTCGATAAATTAGATGGAAGACTCTCGTTGAGGATCAATAAAGTTTATACAATTTAAATTAATCTTTGTCAGAGTGTAAAGAAGAAAAAAGAAGTCCAAAATCGGCTCCTAAGATACACCGAACTTCGATTTGAATATACTATATTGATCCTTTCATTTTCTTTCTCACTATCTTCCTTCCTCTCTCTCTCTCTCTCTCTCTCTCTCTCCCATACTCTATGCATATACGGAGATAAAATTTCAGTATAGACATGAGAAGGGTGGCAGCAGCGTAGTATAGCAGCAGCGGTAGTAGGGTGTAGGTTGGTACGTCAGTTCGTGTTACTTTGTAGGCTTTAAATAAAACGATAAATTCAACAAGAATGGAGGACGCCAGAAGCTCCATCCCACCACCCTCCACAGGGGTTTTTTCTTTTTCAACCCCCCCACCCCCACCCCCAACCACCAACTTTTACCCTTCGCCCATCTGTCCGTCAGACCTTTGATTTACGATTTATTTCTTTTTTTACTTCTCTTTTTCTTTAATCCTTTTTGTGTTGTGTGGGCGCGTTCTTCCCTTTTTCTCTCTCTTTCCTTTTGTGGGTATGTATATATATATAATAGGTATAGTCTGCGAAAGTGTTTTGCGGAAACATGAGCCCCCCCCCCCCTCCCCCCCTCCCCCCAACTTCTCGCCTCCATAGAGAAGCTTCGGATTGGGCGAAGAACACGAGAATTGAATAAATAAAAGACATGTTAAATTCATAAAGAATCATAAAGAGAGAGCGAGAGAGAGATGAACTTTGAGAAACAGGATACGAAATTTTTTGAAGTGGGATTAAATTTTCAACGGTGCTAATTATTGCGGGATTGGGGGGGGGAGGGTAGGTTTGAAACAAAATTGAAGTTGAAGGAAAGTGAAATTGAAAATTCATTGAAGCCTGGGCGTACATATATTGTAATAATGGGATAATAAAATATGGAACAAAGGTTGGTAGGGTATAGGTATGTTCATATATAAGACTGCAGAAAGAGCTTGCGGACGTTGTGATTACACGTGTTACGTGCGTTGAACAGAGCGAATCCTAACAGAGATGATCAGTTGGTGGATATTTTGGTGCCCATAGTTGGATACGGATGTAGAACGGCGTTGGGCGAGAGCCGCAGGGGGGGGGGGGGGGGGGGCAGAACGAGAGGTATAACGGAAATTCAAATCCAATTATGCTGGCGGAGATTTGGAGATGAGAGGTTGGGAGTTACCAGGCTTTGCCTTTGAAATAAGGAACACGCTTGATCCCTGGGGATTCTAGTTGGCTTTAATAGTTCATTACTACGCGAGTCGGCGATTAAGGACTGCTCCCGCACGGCTACCTGACCAAACCAAACTCAAACTAAAACTAAAACTAAAACTGAAAACTGAAAACTGAAAACTGGAACTAAGACCGGAATTTCTGTGAGGATGAGTCGAGCCGGTCGAGCACACCCGGTGCAGAGATGAGTATTTTTTAATCCAATTTCACAAAAGACAAAAGCTGCGACGTTTGCAACGCGTAGGCGAAAATAATCGTGAGGGAAGTTTTTAGAAAAAGCGTTTTCGTGTGAAAAAATAAAAACAGACACACCCACAGCTTCGAATTACTTTTATCAAAATTATGATACACGATTTTTTTCGCTTCTTCCGTTTTCCTTCACAGTGTTGTACAGGGTGATCGTGGAGCGAACACTCTTCTTTACTCGCCGAGAGGGAGTATTGGAACGAGTTTCAAAATAGCAGTTCGAAGGCTTTCCCATTACCGATCAAAAACCCATCCCCCACGCTATCTCGATCCTAGACTCTGAGTCGAGAGTTCTCAAAATTTGTCGATAAACATACACTATTTTTCCCATATTTATTCACGAGCTTCTCCTCTCTCCGCGGTGGCGGTAGTAGCGGTATAGATAATGGAAAGTATAGTTTGACTTTGAATTATTTAACGAGTGACTACTGCGCGGGGAGGCTGCGAGCTCGACAGTCGCCGGGACTCACGAAATACCGCAAGTCGCTGAGCCCCACCGCGAAACTGGAATGGGAAATAGTATGTAGGTAGGTAGGTACACCCAACGCGTTGGAAACTGATCCCTCCGAATTCGACGCGAGTTTCGAATTATGTTGGCAATAGTATCTGCCGGCAGCGCGCCGTCTCGGAACGGCCGGCGCGTGAAGCACGACCCGCTAGCTGTCAGTCGGACGTGGAGTGACTGTAACCTCAAAATGCGAGCAAGTGGAAGTGAGGGTTGAATGTGAATGACAATGCTCTGAGAATGAAATGATCTTCGGAAAAAGCCGAAAATTATGGGAAACGTGGGGAATGAAATTGCCCTCCGATCACATCAGTTTTATATTCCACCAACACCGTGACAACATGAGAATGTGAAAAAAATAAAAATAAAAAATTCAATCTCTCATCGACGGCATATAATGAATGAATAAATAAATTGGCAATTCCATTCCCCACGTTTCGCATAATTTTCGGCTTTTTCCGAAGATCATTTCATTCTCAGAGCATTATCATTCACATTCAACCCTCACTTCCACTTGCTCGCATTTTGAGGTTACAGTCACTCCACGTCCGACTGACAGTCAGCGGGTCGCGCTTCACGCGCCGGCCGTTCCGAGACGGCGCGCTGGCAGCAGATACTATTGCCAACATAATTCGAAACTCGCGTGGAATTCGGAGGGATCAGTTTCCAACGCGTTGGGTGTACCTACCTACTATACGTATGTCATAGGTAAGTATGTACCTACGCGAAGACGAAGTATGGGTCGTAACGCGCTCCACCCCCATGTAACTCTCACAGAACCACCCTAATTCACAAGGGAAGGGAAGTTTCACAATGATAATTGTTTTTTGATCGTTCGCGTTGGCCAAAGACGGAACGCGAGGAAAGTTGAAAGTTTATTGTTTTTGCCGAAGTCTAGCCGTCGTAATCACTACTTTCGTGATTAACGCCGTTAAACGATGATCGAAGATCGAATGTTTACGGCGACCGTTCTCTCGCCGACTACGAGAACTGGCCTCGAAATTTCTGATTGCGAGAATAGAGATAAGGAAATTTATTAAAAAAAATCGTTCGGAAAAATTCGCCGTCTGCAGAATTTCACTCCGGTAATAAATTTCTTCGGCATGTTTTATCAGTCAATGTTGAATTTGATGAGACCCCGTCGAGTTACAAATAGCAACGTTCAACCAGCAAATGAGAAGATAAGAATGATCTCACGGTGATATTGTTGGAATAGTTTCTCTGAAGGAGATAAGCCAACTAACTTGGAATGAAATCGGCCGATTTCCACAGACTTTTAACATTCTCAACCCGCTTTGTGACGAGGCGTTCACACCCGAACCATCTGTTATTCGAGTCTTGAAATGTGCGAAAAACCATTTCGTGAGTGAAATTTTAGATTTCGAAACCGAAAAGGAACGTAGTTTCTCACTGCTCGAATTTTTGAACGGTTGTTTTTTTCTTTTTTTTTTAATCATCTTCTCAGAGGACAGGGCGGGAAATAAAGAACGGTGGAATATTCCAGGAGGCACCAAGCTGCGGCGAGAGTTAGGGTACAGACGGACACCCACACCCGTCCCTCGGACCACTTTCATACCTTCAACATGCTGAAGTTGCAGTATAGTATACGAGGACCAATAACGCGAGGTGGCGTCCCCATCGCGACGGATAAGGTCGTACACATTGGGCGCCGGAGGAAGCAAGGAAGTGGAGTGAGTGAGGAAGGAAGGAAGGAAGGAAGGAAGGAAGGAAGGAAGGAAGGAAGGAAGCAAGCATGCTGCAGGTGCGGCTTGCTGCAGGGTGCAGGATGGAGCACCGGGACCAGGATCTCGGTGCCTAGTTCCCCGGTGATAATATAACTACGTTATTATTATACCTACCTACGTATCTACGTGCATACCTACGAACGTGCGAGGAGCCACGAAGAAAAGGGGTAGAACGGAGGAAGGGAAGAAGGAACGAAGGAACGAACGAACCTGACGTGAAAATACGGCGTACCTAATACCCCGCTCGCCGACGACGCTTACGACGCGAACTTTCATGATTAAAACCTTAATTTCTAATTAAACGTTAAACGTAGCCATGTAGTATGTACATACATATGTCTATTCTACCGAACCGTCACGAAAGGTAGAATGAGAAAGAGTGAGCGCGCAGTGGCGAGAATTCGCGGACAGACGGAAGACAGAAAGCAAAAAATGAGGCAAATTAAGGGATGGAAAGATGTTTTCCGGCAAGATTAAGAAGATCCTAGTTCCGTTCGACATCTTGGGAGAATCCCCCACCGCCTTCCCTTCAATCCTTCGCGGTATCATAATTAATGCGCTGATAGTCGCAGAAGGGAGAAAAAAATCAGAAGGAGTAACGAACACGTAGAAGTTTGGAAAAAAGTCGAGAAGAAAATTGCTGGAGCTCCATTTAAATTTCGAGTAGCTACCGCGTAGAAGATTTGTAACGAGGCCCAGCAGCAGCAGCAGCAGCAACAGCGTACTTGTTCACATTCTTCTTTCCACCGCTAGGTCGAGTTTTTAACCCTTTTCTTAATAAGTGGTTAGAGAGGCGAACCTCAACCCCCGCAGCCCGCCGGTGACGGAGAAGGGGGGGCTACAAAAGAGAGTAATTTAATCTTAATTTCATATTGTCCCGCCACTTTTGAGGTGACGTTGAAATTTTCCAGCGTGAGCGAAGTAATTGCTGCCACGATTAGCCGGGGAGGGTTTCGTTTTCTGTTTCTTGTTTTCTGTTTTCCGTTTTCCGCCCTCCTTCCCTCCCTCCCTTCCTCTCTCGTTCTCCGTTTGTTTCTTCCTCTAAATGAAGAATTGCGGACCATCCGGCAGAGGAATGCAAGATTCATTGACTTCCAGGTATTTTGAGGAACGTGCTTGCATTTGTGGCACCCATTACGAGGCGAAAAACTGGACGGAAATTTCCGGATTTTCGATATACATCCCACGATGTGTGTAATGGTATAAAAATGGAACGTAAATCGAAGTGTATAAACGCAGGGCAAACGACGACGCAGTCGAGTTTAAAATCAGAACTGCTACCCTGATGCAAAGGGTGTGGAAATAGGGGCTAGGGGTGCGGAAGTAGGGCGTGTATAAACAAGATAGGAGGCGAATAGAATGGCTGGCTGGCTGGTGAAATCCAGGTGCAAGCGTGACCGGAGTTCCGAAGAGAGACTGGACGACGACGACGACGACGACGACGACGATGCATAGTAGTCTATGTAGAGAAGATATATGTGTATGTAGGAAGTAGAGGACGTGGATCGGGGAACGATGCGGTGCAGTGCAGCGGAAGAGATGGTACGGACGGGAAGGTAGAGTAGGTAACGTGTGTATGTAGATGAAGAATACTACGACAAGATCTCTCGAAGAATACCGATTTTCAAACGTATTATACTGTATCACATCGATGTATGGAAAGAAAGAAGAAGAAAGCTGGAAAATATGCAATCGAGTCGAATTTATAAAATCGACGCAATAGAGGGACGAAGAACCGCCGAGATCTCGGGACCGCCCCGACGACGGTATTCCGGTGCTACCAGATCCCGCACGCAGAGCACTGCAATGTCTCCAGAATCTTTCGTACGGGGATCCAAATATCCTGGAAATATTTTGGAAATGTCTCACATAATTAACGGCTTATCGTATCGCAAAGATATTCTTCAACGTTTCTCTGAGATCTTCTCGAGATATTTTCAAATATTGTCGAAATATTCTCAATACCTACGCGAGACGGAAGGTTTCGTACGAGTTTCGATCGATCGCAATTTTATGTTCCCGGGTAACTCCGGCCCACTCTCGGATACTTTCGGAAGCTCAGGAATTCTCACGGTCGAATCGCCGCGGTTCGAATTTCGTTGTGACGTCTTCTCGTGGAGCGCGAGGCTCACGAATCGCTGGCACGTGGCACGTACTCTATACTCAGGCGACATGATTTTGCTTTCGAGAGGACTCGAGCGCCGAATTTAGACCTGGCGGCGAGCTCGGAACCACGCCACGTCTCGACCCTTCTCAAATATACCAGTTATAGACGTTACGGTTCAGGGATTCCGTGATATTCCGCTCGGAAAAATTTTTCGAAAATAGTCTCGCGATCTTTCGAATACAATGTTTCTACAATAATGTCAAATATTGTGGTGGAAATATTGTGTGTCTCATAGTAAATTGAGCTTCATTCTATTTGAACCACCGATTCCTTCGTGCATTACCATATTCTTCTCTCCTCCCTTTCCCCCCTTTCCCAGAGGGGAGAAAAATAACGCGTAGATCTCCGGAGTTATAGGAGAGCCTCGTAGACGGATGCCGCAGCGATGCATCAAGAAGGGGTGGGAGACTCCTAAGCGTTGAGTCGCGACGCGACGCGGAGGCAAATACTTGAGACGAGTATAATGAGCGGGTAAAGGATGGATGTTCCCTGGCTAGAGGGAGACAGAATTGCGTGTTAATATTATAGGAGATTTACGAGCACGACATGAAACGCTATAATATACGAACGACCATAGACTTTGTAAAGCAGGACGCCTCCTTGTATCTACCTACCCCTCTACCTGTGCTTTATACTCATACATATATATATGCTGGTAAAGTCGTCATATATCATCTCTAATTTCTTTTTATCATCGTATTTTTACTCCCCCCACCCCTTATCTTGCCGCCGCTACCCCAAAAAGAGAAATAATGAAGATACAATTCTTCAAGCTATTTTATATTTATAATTCATCACTCAGATCCGATCCTCGACCGGATTATATGTTTTTCCATTTTCCTCGACGTGGATGAGAATGAAAAATCGAAAGGGAACAAGGAAGAAGAAAATTTTAGTTCGCGTCATTGCCGACAGATGGCCGACGAGGTTGAAATCCTCGGGCCATTTCCCGCGGTAGAAGAAACCTCGATATTTTTTTTTTATTGTTTGATGCGCTGCGCCAGAGTCTCGGAGCGTAGATTAATTCTTGTTCTTCTCTTTTCCTGGTCTCGAGGCCTCGGTGGATAAATTTCAAGCGGAAAAATGTCTTTATGGAATGCATGAAATTGCGAAAGTGTTATAGTAGTGCTACGTGACGAACGAACAGACGTAACGGACCTAAAGAGACAAATGAATAATACTTTATTAGGAAAGTGAGTGAGAGATATGTATGTATATATATACATGTATATACATATATATAAGCGATAGAGAACGAGGAAGAGGGATGATGGAAATACGTGTCAACAGAGGGGAGCCTGAACGTGAAGCGACAGAGAGAGATCCCCGTGTGACAAATAAATGTCGGGTAGATAGGAAGAAAGGGAAGAGACGGGAAGGGGAGGGGAGGGGAGGAAAAGGGGAGAGAAGGATTGAGGGTTGGGTTTTAGTTTTGGGGTAGTAAGTGAAAATTTCCAACAATAAATCATGGATTCACACAGCTCCCGATCAAATTGCATATACAGTGGAGTGGGAAATGGAAAACGGAGAAGGAAATAGTATATTACGCACCTAGGGAAGAAGGCAAGCGTTTTCAGTCGAGGCCCATGTTTGCGAAAGGAGTCGTGGCCAAAAAACTGATTTGGAAAATAGAAAAGAAACAGATAAATTTATGGAAGTGTTTCGACGTCGAAGAATCTAACACATTCTCTGCAGTATACGGAAACAGGACAGAGGAAAAAAAAATGTGCAATTATTACTTTTTCATGGATATTTTCATTCATTATACGCGTGTATGTACGTCTGCCGGAAGAGAGAGAGGGAGAGCGGGATATAGAGAGATAAAGCCGTAAGAGTAGAGTTGAGTTGAGCTGAGTTGAGTTGAGTTGAGTTGAGTTGAGCTGCGTCACACATTTGTTTGTAACTTTACCGCCCGCGTCGCGTTTTCACAGTTGAATAATTTAGTTCTCCAGCGCACAAGTTTTGAAGCAGAAGCAAACGCAGGAGCAGAAGCAGAAGAGTAGAGAGACTGGGACCCAGCGAGCGAGCAAGTATTACGCAGGGATAAAATTTTCCAACCGGATATGTGTCTCGCGAGTCAACGGCTCTAAAATGTCTTACATGTAAATTGGAGTCTTTCGTTTCGTGCTCAGATAAATAAATATATAGCTTCCAATACGATCCGAGAAATATACATCCTTGCTCCACTTCATGAAACGCTTTTGCATTATACTACGCGTGTTATTTCTCTGTGAGGTTGTATCTACTGCGTTAGATATCGAATGACCAATAAAATGCCTGAAGATCGCAGAAATTAAAAATTTAATTCACCCGTAATCACACGAAACTTCGTGAGCGTGTTCGTGGTAAAAAAACAAGACGATTTCATACTAGCGAGAAGTTCGAGGGACCAGTAGTTTTTGAATTAGAGCCTTTTTAAGTTCCGACCAATCGCTGTTCGCCCTGCGACCGTTACGCGAGAGTCAGAGCTGCCCGGTGATTGGTCGATTTAAAAATCGCTCTCGTTTGAAAACTATCAGTCCTACGAAATTTCAGCTTGAACAAAATTGTCTTAGTTTTTTCAAACGAATGCACATAAGAGAGCACAACTCCGGAATGATGGTTCGAACAGTTTGAGCAAACTTGAAGCTAGCCTCAAGCTAATCGTAGAAGCGTAGCTATACGTTTGTAGGTACGTAGTACGTATTCAAATCGTCGGAATTTAACCTCGTACAAATAAATT
This sequence comes from Phymatocera aterrima, assembly GCA_963170745.1. NCBI lineage: Eukaryota > Metazoa > Arthropoda > Insecta > Hymenoptera > Tenthredinidae > Phymatocera > Phymatocera aterrima. Next base: position 4,548,062 of record OY720672.1, on the reverse strand, counting down.
CCAGTGTAACTCCTCGCGTCTGTTAATTCCTTATGCAATCAAAGTCTTGCTTACTTTAGCTTCAGGCAGGTAAGCTTCGACAAGTTCGACAACACGATAGCTTCTACCGGACTTTCTGAGTACATATGTATAGTAGCTAAGGATTTGGTTATCTATCGGATTATACAGAAGCCTACTTAAATAGCACAGCGTCGTCTGCGTATCGGTTCCTCGACGAGCTCCGTTAACCTACCAAAGTTTAAACAAATGAGGAATAAAAAAAAAAAGAAGAAAAAAAAAAAATACCCAGAGTCTCCTCACCATCGAGTAGACCGAGAATTTTAGAAATTCTCTACTTTCATTTTTCTCGACCTGTGTTTATTCAATCATTTGCCACCCTGTGTAGTACTGTCTTCTTGTTGTCTTCCTTTGTACGTTGTTTTCTGTTTTCTATTCAACTTTTCCATCAGGTTATTTCCGGCGAGGTAGTTTGCCCAGTGATTCGATAAAACGACCGAAGTTAAGTTGACCATTAACGAAGGGCGGGGAGGAAAGGGGAGGGGAGGTGATAAAGGGTGAGAAACCAGCGAAGGGCTGTTTCTGAAAGTAGGTACAGCCGGTGTTTGGTCAGGCGATGTTCCCTCGTTATGTACTCACTAAGATACGAAGAAGAACGAGAAGAAGAAGAAGAAGACAAAGTCGAAGAAGGAGCCAGTACTTAGATATCACGAATCCTGGCATAGTGAAGAGAGAACGCAAAAAGAAGAAAAGAGTACTAGGGAGTTGAAGTTAGTTCAGTTTAGTTTACCTCTGCCTCCTTTTCTCCCTCAGCTCCTGCTTGAGGTGTAATCGATACGGCTGTCCATGTCAGCTTGTGGAAAACTGGGATAAAAGGGCGACCGGGGGGGGGGGGGGGGGGGGGCTCGGAAAACTGAAGATTCAAGCGCCGTTTAGTTCTGGCTTAATGAAGCTTAACCCGAGGCTTAATCCGGGATTAAGTCTAACCGGCGTCTGCGTCCTCCTGCGATCCCCTCCTTCATATCTTTTATAATTTTATATGCCTGAACTTGAATGAAAAAAAAGAAAAAAAAAACAAAAAAAGAGTCAGTTCCCTCTTGTTGGACAGAGACGAATTTTTTCGACGCGGAATAATAATCGCTATCCAAGATGACGAATTTTATCTCTCATACTTCTTTTATATTGCAACGGCACGGCATGGCGATAAAGTAGCATGAATAACGTTGAGAAAATTTGGCGCCCAACGTGGGGCGCGAGCCGAGTGACAACTTCAGATTTATTGGTCTCTGAGCGTACGCGGTAGGTACCAAATTTGCATTAAACGTCTCATGTTATACTATACGTACGCATTGTCTTACATGTATCTAGATTCTTCAAAAAGTTATTCAGCATCACTCGGATCGGCTGGAGAGTTAGGGAAAACGAGAGTAGGGAGCTGTGGGGGGACTACTTTTCCACGATCCCCTTTTTACCTAGCTCTAAAAAATTCACTTTACGCTGAAAGCAGGAGGTTGAACGAACGTTCATCGGCTTCTTCAGGTAGCTAGGTATAACCTACCGTAGGAATACCATCATCCCTCTTTCTCCGGTTCTCTCTACCCTCGAAAAGTTTGCCAGGTAGGGTATAAGGTACACACTTAATTCCTAATTGAAATTCTATCGTAAAATGAAAAGCCCCCCCCCCCCCCCCTCATCCCCCCCGACCCCCTGGCGGTAGTCTCTGTGCTTCGTTTAATTCGGAGGAGTTACATTCGTTCGTTTTATATAAACGTAAAAGAAATTTGGAGTAGGGTAGGGTTTTCGGGGTGGCAATTAATATTCTCCGAATTAAAAATATACAAGTAAAGTCAAATATTACAGCCCCCTCCACCCTCCGGCGGCGCACTCTTACACGGAAAACTTTACGTCCGATCCTCGCTTAAATCGAAATCCCAGTGTTTATGTTAGAAAGTTTGATAAGGAACGGAGAGTTTATAATTCAAGTAAAACGACCACGACCCACGAATACGAGGACAAAAAGGAGACAAAGTAAGAAGAGGAGCAGGGGGACCAGTTTATCAAGCTTTCCGAGAGAGGGGAATGAATCTACCTACCTGGAAGAAATCACTAATTTTAAGCCTCAAGGGGAAAGCAAGAGCCTCGAGTTCTTCAGTTTACTTCTGCACCTCGCCGCCGCCGCCGCCGCCGCCGCCACCACCGTCCTCTTTGAACTTGTCTTTTTTTTTATACCAAAAACATATTTTCTCAAGAGAGTTCAAACAGCTTGTACGTACGTCAGTATATAAATAGAAACGAAAAGGGACAAATGATTCTGATGAGAAAATTTTAGGTTAGGCTAATTTTTGTCTCTCAATGGCGCATTGTTGTCACTTTAGAAACGCGATTCGTCGCCAATCCCACACCGGAGAACCATTCTGAACGCAAATTCGCGGATTGGATGCAGAATTTTGGCAGAAAGTGATCAAGTATTTCATCTCGCTAGAATACGGAGAAAATTTCAAGTTTCTCGTCAATTTATACTTGCTAGGTTAGGTTTGCTTACAGGTTAGATTCGAGAAATTTGAATTTCCGTTGGATCCTTTCAAGAATTCGTGGCGATTGAACAGTTAGCGACTTTCTGCCGAAATGCTGCATCCGATCCGCAAAGTTTCATTCGGATCGTCCGCGCGCCGTAGGAGCGGCGACGAATCGCGTTCTCGAGGTGATAACGCGACGCGATGCATTTAACGCTAATTGAGTAACGATCCGTGCAAATAAACAGGGTCTTTAAATTCTTCGAAAGCTCCTCAAAAGAAAATATGCGGACAGAGCCTCTTCGCGGCGAAAGTTTATCCGCGAACTGGCGAGTTGTACAATAGGTGAAATATTATAATGAAAAGGAAATAAGACGAATAACGAGAAGGAAATAGAACGGAACGGAACGAAGCCGCCCTGCACACGATAACGGCGAATGAAAACTCCGAGAAGTAAGTATTCCATTTGATGAAACGTATTCCGTAGAGTAAGCGCAAAAAGTAATGTTTTTTTTTTATTCGAAAACGAGGAACGACCAAAAACCGAAGAGGAGCGCGATAGTGGAATAGAATTTCAATTAGTTACTTGAATCCCGTGTATCGGAGTGACTGCCTCTGAAGGTATAATACGGCCGGAGGGTTGCGAAAGACACTCGAAATTTCAATCAGCGGGGATTGCTCGATATTTGATTCGTGTGTGCGCGCGTGTATCGGGGAGCACATCTGCCCGGTTAGCTGGCCAGCTGGCTAGGAATTTGATTGAAAATGCAAAATTGGAAATATTTATTAACGAAATAGAATGACGTTATTAATATCGATCATACAGTGCACTCTGCAGCACACCTATCAATCGGCCGTGACGCTCGACTGTCCGGATGGAGTAGGTAGGTATACGTCACGTGCGCAGCTACGAATAACATTACCGGCTCTCCAGAGCAGAGTGGAGAACATTATATCGCGTTACTAGTGCCGCAAGGACGCAAGTGATATCATCCGAGCTTCTGGCGTTCCTCAAGCCGAAAGCTCGTACGATTCTTCGCTTGTTTCGTCATTTGCATTCTAGTGGAAGGATGAAAACGCGTCGAGAATAACGAAATTTGAAAATCGGTCGGCCACGAGACATGCGACGTGCATTTGGTTTTAAAAAAAAATAAACTACACTCCGCCGATGCCGAATCGTCGTTTCTTTCTCCCGAAATATCGGTAAATCTTTGCGATTCGCAAGTTTTCAGAGCATCCGAAAGAGAGAGAGAGAGAGAGGACAACTTCCGGGGCGTCAGCTGTCGCCGATATCCAACCTCGCCGTTCATTCGAAGCGGATAAATCTCTAATTTTCGTGGAGATAATTGATTATGCACCGGCGAGCTACCGATCAATCATTCTTCTTCCGCCGATCCCGGTTCCGAGGTTACCAATCGGCGACAGCCGTCACCTACAGCTTTATCAACGGAGCATTTTTTGTCTCCGCCGAAACCGATCTTCGGCAGTACCAACCTGAACGATCGATCCAGTAAAATACGAATCGGCTCTTCATCAACAGCGGCTAGCGTCCGGTTCGGTGCGAGTGCTACCTGCACTCTACGTGAATAATTTTCACTTACTTAATGTGGACTGGCATTCAAGATGACCGCCTTCCGCGGTTCTCAAATGGATAACCTCACATTGAGAATCAATCTGATTTATGAATCCGTCCGTTCACCTGTCGAATTCAAGATCCTCTCATAGTTTTCTCAACCGATTTCATCCGGTCATCCGTTTCACCGACGAAGACTCACCGGACAGCGACGTTTAGGTTATCCTCCGGTGACGGCCATCTTGAATGCCAGTCGACATTCCTCCGTCCCGCGATCACGGGTGGCAATTGAAAATGTTTGAACGGAGTTAGAGTACCGATCCGCCGATTTCTATACGATTTCTAACCGTAAGTTGTAAAGAAGAACGTTTCGTTTTTCGTTGTTTTTTTATTTTTCTTTGTTTTCAAGTTCCTTCCTGAAGGACAACCAGATCCGTAGTTCCCTTGTAACCTAGGCTTTTATTATTCACAGATACGTTATAGAGCGAACCATTTACGCGGGGGGTGGACTCAGGCGGGCAGAGGAAACTGGCGAATTTCAAACCACGGGAATAACTTCACCGTTATAACCCCAATATATATTTCAGTAGAATTGGTCCGGATATAATCCGGCATCCGGACGGGTTACCGGGGAGGGGGCGAGGGCGAGGGCGAGGGCGAGGGCGCCGGCGTCCACGGCCTGAAACCCTGGTTTACACCCCGAGTTCGAACACCGCAACCCCCTGTATCCTCCCCTCATCTCTTTCATGACTAACTAGTCCCGGGAAGCGCCGAGGCCAGGGGTTGAGGCCCAGCATGCAGAAAATGCGTGCGATCAGGTGCATAACATGCGTTGCCTGGCGATAACGGGCATCCCTTCGGAATCGGCGATACTCTGTGAATTTCCTTTCACGTCTGCGTCTTCGTTTTCATTTTTTGCCTTCTTTTCCATCAAAAATGGCTACTCGCGGAGGTTACTTTTGATTTTTTGTTCTTCGACGATTTGAAAAACGAAAGAAAAACTTCCGCCGATCCGTTCTATGTACGTTGTCGTTCGGCTTTGGAAACCGATTTTCATATTTGCGGGAAAATATTGCAGGTTTTCACGATCCGTGCACGATAGATTTCGTATTCTTGGCCTTTTCGTATATTCTTTTTTTTCGGCGTCTCACTACCGTTGGTATCTCCAGTCCACGAATACCTACTTGGAGCCGAAAATCTTGTACCCTTCCCTTTTTCGATAAATGTAGCTGTATATCGGAACGACAAAAGGCGTACACCGTGCAGGGGCATTTGAAGTCTCACAAATAGATAGATCTCGAATACCAAGCGAATATATACGTCGGACGAAAGTTGCAGGGTTTTCGGGGGAAACATCCAGTGGCGATATTAGATTCTCAACAGAAATTGATCTTTGTGGGAAATCGATGCGAAACCCGGGGGGTTTTTTTTTTTAACGGTCATCGATTTCTTCTAGCCACTAAAAATCGCAGCCGGCGTCGGGGGGGATCCGATGGATCCGATGGATCCGACGTATTCGTTTGTAAAACGTTTGTCACACGAGAAGATATCCGCCAACCAGCCCGCAACGCTCGGAGCGCCGCACTCCGTGTATGATGAGCTAGCTACACAGCAGATGGACGAGTGCATATGCGAGTGCTCTCAACAAAGTGCAAGATATGAGACCACAGGAATACGCACACTAGGCGCAAAGTACATACATAATCCCGAACGACCGATCCACCTCGCTCCACATCCCACCGCCGCCTATCTCTCTCCGGAGTCTAGATCCATCCGTCTCCATAGACTGTTGGGACAATGCGAACTGTTGTGAGAACTTTGGGGAAGACAATGGGCGGATGAAACTTAGAACAATGGTAGACGCACGGGCCAGTTCTATATACTATACACACAGCCGAAGTAGGAGCGAGCGAGAGGGAAGAGGGAAAGCGAGGGATCCGCTCGCACGAAGCTTGCCTACGTATGTACAACGCGAGTTCGCGTACGTAAGGTATCGCGCGTGTATTACAGAGTTATATTAACGGAGAAATAAGAGAGAGAGACAGAGAGAGTGAGAGAGAGAGAGGGAGGGGGGAAGGGAGAGGGACAGACTGGGCACTGTAAAGTTCTTCTGAAAAGGGTCCAACGGTGGAAAGGGTCGCTTCCAAGTCTCTGGGTGAAGGTTCATTACGTTCATTGAGAGATACCTAGTGAGTAGGCGGGCGGGCGGACGGGCGTTGGGCGAGGAATTATTCCTCGTTGAGGGTGGGAAAAGTTACCGGGGGATAATTTTCACCCGGGGTTGATAATTAATCGAATTGGTCTTCTCCCCGACCTTTGTCTGACGTTGACCGCTCTAAGTCCGATCTGCGTGGATCGACGGAGTTGCATAGATCCGTATTTCTCGGATCGAAAATTCAGAGCGGCTAGCGTCTCTAGCGGCCGATGAACCGGAGGAAACGAGATCGAAGACGGAGGTTCGGAAGAAACGGCGAAACTTCGACGATGAAAATGTCGAAAGAAGTGCAGAATCACGAACTAATGAACAACTCATCGATTATCTTCGTCGGTACAAGAGAATGAAAGTTTTTCCAATGTTTTCCAAATTCTAGCTTTCAACGCCGGGTTTCGGAGTACCGACCCTGCCAGTTTTTAGTCTCTCGATTAAATTCGTTAAACTTTCGTGATAAGCACCATTCCGAGTTGCGAACGCGGGACTCTCGCGGATGATACGTAGGTATAACCTCTGAGGTGGGTAGTACATTATTTTCTCTAGGATATAGGCAAAGGTGTAGCGGCAGTAGCCCGAGGCAGGCAGGCAAGCCGCCCACCACACAGCTTATAGTCTACACGGCTACAGCGATCCCCGGACTTAAATTTATGTCCCAACTTTCACGCCGTGGCTTGCTGCGCCCGAGAGAAAGAACCGAATATGAAAATCCGGATATTATATTATACATATATCGCTGTCTAAGTCCGCGGAGCCATCTTTCACTACATTATCCGAAATGCACGTGCCCTACGCGAAAGGAAGTGGAGAAAAGAAAAAAAGAAACCGGAGAAGACGAGAGAGGGGAAGGAGAAACCGGACGGTAACTTTTCGTCCATTCTCGAGAAAAAATTCATTCAATTTTCCATACCTACGTCTATGTGTGACGAAAAACCGGAAGAAGGAGGAGAAGAAGAAGAAGAAGGAGCGAGAGAAGAAGAAGGAAGAGAGGCAAAAATTAGCTTCCACTCTTCAATTGAGCTTGAATTTTTTAATATCAAAAAATTTTCTTCCTCTTCTCGGCTCCCATTCCTTTTCAATGGCTCCCCGACAGCAGCGTGCGAACTGAAACCTCCTTTCAGCATTCTCATCAATTTCACACAGAAATTCGTAGCACATAATTCGAGCCACGTATTAATACTTCCGTTATCAGTCGAACACTCGCAATTATATCGGAAACGAAAACCGTCTGCTGCACGGTTGCAAATAATTTGTGTAAAAGTGAAATTTTTCGCATGCTAAAATTATTGTGTGAAAATCGTCTCCTTTTTTCGTGTCGATTCAACATCGCCTATCTATGTCGAGTCGATGGAAATGTTGAGTTTCAAGTTCAACATCAAATTCCAAAATTTCAACACAAAGGAAGTGTAAATAAGCTCACACGCGAGAAAAATGTCAAATTTGTTGTGACCTCGCCGTCCGCGTTCTCCACCAGAGGCGGTTCGGGTGATAAACTTTCTCGCGATTGAAAATGTGCGACGTCGAAACAAGAAAGCGTCTGACCTCCAGAGTCCGCGATCACGGCCGGATCACTCGGAAACTCCGAACATGAACCGTGTCAATACTTGCGTATGAATTTTTAATTTCGTCACTGGCCACATGGAAACCAAAGTAATAAAAAACAAAAAACAACACTCGGTGTTGGCTGAAAAGAGAATTATTTGTACATTGAAAGTTGACGGTATGTATGGAAAAAAATCTAAGGCAAATCAATAATTATCTACCCAAAAATATTAATTTGTGCCTGGAACATCGTTATCCGGGTGCATACGTACATTATTTCGACGTCGAATCAACTTTCGGAAAATGTGGTTGTTACGAAAACGAGATGTTACCTTCGCGTTGAATCTTCAACATTATTTTCCATCAACACGTTGACACTAATGTTTCGTCTTGAATTAACTGAAATTTTACAGCGGACCTACTGGGACATGTAAATAATGTTAAATTAAAATTTTTTTTTCCAACCGTGTATATGGTCGAGATCAAAATGTTCGAGGAGCAACCGTTTCGTGTTTTTTTCCTCTCTTTTCCTCGTATTTTCTCTACAGTTCAAAATTCCCTCTTCCGCGTCGTCCTCGAGTCGATTTCTTCGCCTAGAATCTCTATTCTTCGAGTGTAGAAACTGTGCGTCAACCGGGTCTGGTGGCTGTATACTACACCCAGGAGTAGGCAGACATAGTTATACGTGTATTCGAAGAGAATGAGCGAATGAGAGAGAGAGTGAGAGAGAGAGAGTGAGAGAGCTATCGAGGGGTGATTTTCCAATTAGCAAAGTGGAAAGGCGGCAGTTGGTACAGTGAGGTAGGTATAGCTCGAAACTTGAACATATACACAACCTCAAACATGAGAGAACGGAGGAAGGGATGAAGGAATGGAGGCCTGGTAGGTACGTCAGTGTTTCGCGCAGCATTGTTCAACGCATGTTATGTTTTCTTTCATTTTATCCTGCACTCTTTGGTTTTTCCTCCTTTCCCACTTTCCCTGTCTTTGTCTTTTTCCGTTGATCTGTCCTCTTCACCTTCAAACATAGTTAGAAGGAGGAGTATAGAGTATATAAATACTTGTATACGGGTGTTCCCGAATTGAATCTACGAGATTTTCCCGAGGGACTCATTGACGTGAAAGTGGATGAAAATTTTACTTTTCATTGCTGTCACTTGTTCGGAAAATCGCAGGATCCGTGGTTCGATAAATTGTCGTAGCCAACCAATTCGATTGGAAATTTTTTGTGGTCAAAATTGCGAAAGACGAAAGTCCGTCGAACGCAGCGAACAACGAATTGAGAAGCGCGGAATTTTTGACTTTCGGAATTCCGGTCTTTCGACATTCTGCTTATCGATATAGATTACACGTATATGTTTATGCATTCGAATTTCAAAAGAAACGGAATGACACGCGGTTGGAAAAAAAATGTTGAATTTAACATTATTTGCATGGCCCAGCAGGTCCGCTATAGAATTTATGTTAATTCAACATGAAACATTAGTGTCAAGTGTTGATTGAAACTAATGTCAAAGATTCGACGCGAAGGCAACATCTTGTTTTCGTAATGACCACATTTTCCGAAAGTTGATTCGACGTCGTAATAACGTACGTATGCACCCGGACAAAAATGTTCCAGGCACAAATTAATATTTTTGTGCGAACAGTTATTGATTTACCTTAGATTTTTTCCCATACATACCGTCAACTTTCAATGTATAAATAACTCTCGATTTAACCAACACCGAGTTATGTTTTTTTTTTTTTTTTTTCTACTTTGGTTTCCATGTGGCCGGTGACGAAATTAAAAATTCATACGCAAGTATTGACTCGGTTCATGTTCAGAGTTTCCGAGTGATCCGGTGATCGCGGACTCTGGAGGTCAGACGCTTTATTGTTTCGGCGTCGCACATTTTCAATCGCGAGAAAGTTTATCACACGAACCGCTTCCGGTGGAGAACGCGGACAGCGAGGTAACAACAAATTTGACATTTTTCTCGCGTGCGAGCTCATTTACATTTCCATTGTGTTGAAATTTTGGAATTTGATGTTAAACTAGAAACTCAACATTTCCATCGACTCAACATAGATATAGGTGATGTCGAATCGACACGAAAAAAGGAGACGATTTTCACACAATAATTTCAACATGCGAAAAATTACTACATTTACACAAATTATTTCTAACCGTCTAGTTGTGTTCGTAAAACTTAGGTAACAATTTCCTACAATCATTTGCAGTAATTTCTCAATTTCCGTCGAGTGTAGACAGTATGTATATTACGTGACAAGCTGTACCTACGCCTGTGCGTGTAGCTTGTCGATTTTCGAAACTCTACCCGACGCCACAAACGAGGTGACAATCGATTCGGAAGACCAACAAAAGAGCTGAAACCAACCTGCAACGATCGACGTGCTTTTTCCTCCTCCCGATCGATTTTCAGGAAATTTCTATTCGGCAATTCGGTAGAAATTCCGAATCCCCCGAGAATAATTACCGAGATTGAATTGGAACGGAGAATATTCGATCGATACTCGCGTAGTTTGATTCGTTTAGAAAATTTTTTATCCCGCCGCGCAGCCACGACGACGTCCGCAATTGATTCGTCGAAGATCGAAAAGGACGAAAACGTGTACCAATCTCTTTTCCTCTTCCCTTTTTTCTCCCTCTTTTTTTCTCGGTCTTAGCTGCAATCGTCGGCGAATTCCTCATCGGAATTCGTTGAAGATCGGTGATCCCGGAGGGGGGGGATATTCGTCCGGTTGAAAAACTCTCCGGGCCGAAACAGAGTAACCGACCGTCAAAAATTCGCGAAATTTCGTTTTCGCCGGAAACAATTAATACGCCAATTTCGAAATCTTTGGTAAAAGAATTCTGCCCCGCGTTGAGATCATACGATCGGAGACCGGAACGAAAACGGTAAAGGAAGCGAGATTAAGAAAGAGGAAACAAAATAGACGGTGAACAAAATCGGCTCGAAAGTACGACGAGAGATTTTTCCGGTTCATGACGCATCCGCACCAGCGCCGCGCCGGGCGGGGCGAGCTGGGAACGAATTGCCGAAAATTCATCCGCCAAGCCCGACGACGTACCTGTATACATACACACGCAGCTCATACACAGTTATACTATATACAATATAAATAACTATATATACGCGATGCAGCAGTAGCGGCAGCAGCAGCAGCAGCAACGGCGACGGCGACGCTGAGAGGAATTTGATAGATTTATTAGCCTCGTACTACGGATTTCAATATAAAAATATCATCGGCAGAGAATACGTGGAGGTGTACGTATAACCGATATCTATATGCCTGTACCGTACTCCACGGAGCATTGCGCAGGCACAGGAAGCCCCGGATCCCAAGAGTACCGAAAAATGGAGAAAAAAATGGGGGGGGGGGGGGGGGGGGGGAGCAAGAAATCAACAAACAAAATGAAAAAATATGTATATATTTATGTGTATACTGTATTTATCGACGACGGAATGACGAACGAACAACGGGCGAAGGGGATAGGCAGCGTCGCGGTGCTGCTGTACGTATGACGCGCCGATCGAAAAACGAGAAGAAAAAAATTGTAAATTGAAAATTGACAGAGAAAAAAAAATAGGAAGAAAAGGTGGTTGAACGGGATTGTAAACGAGCGGGAAAGAGATCTGGAGAGGGAAGAAATGGAATGTGAAAGACGCGGAATGGAACTACAAATTTTTGTCGCGTCGTACGTACATTTCCGATTTCTCATTTCTTCCTCTTCTTTTCGTGCTTCCCGGGGTATTTCTTGGGTAAAAAATGGGGGAACGAAAGGAACGATGAAGTAGTGAAGTAGTTGGTATAAGAGATTAGCTATAATTATATGCGGGAAGGTATAGAAGGTTGGCATTAGGTCGGCGTAGGTAGTATACACGCGCGCGCACACACACACACAGATATATATATATATATATATATGATAAATAATTAACCAGCGCTTTCTAGAATCCAATTAATTAGCCAATCACCATAATTCCTTTTTCCTTTACAAGATCGCTGGAGAAGACAACCTGAATATAAACTCGAAAATAAAACTCCGGCTACTGCTCCTCCTCCTCCTCGTCGTCCTCGTCCGCGTCCTCATCTCTCTTGGCTGGCTCTGATTATCATTATTCTTATCATGATTATAATTCTTAGTCCTCGGCCAACTACCCCTTGGCCTGAGTTCAACGGAATAATGATAATAATTATTATTATAATCTTCGATCCCCCTCCGGCCCCCCGGCCCCCTCATTTAGTTGACGAAAGAAAGAAGAGAACGACGAAGAATAAAAAATAGCAATTTATGCAGTATTTATTTGAATATATATGTATGTATCGGAGCGTTTCAGAATGAAAAGGAATTCGATTTTTCAACGGGCCACAACGGAAATAGTTGATTTAGGCGGAAGAAAAGATTGCGTCAAAGGATGAGAGTTTCAGGTTGAGGGGAAGATCGGGCTCATTTGATTTTTGATTTTCCGTCTTTTCATTTTCATCGAATTTATCATTGACAATCGTCGGTGGATCGATTTTTTAACAGGAGCTTACACAGGATTCTATTCAATTTTTCGAGCGATACCCAAGACGCGAACGGTTTGTTCACTTTTTATGAACAATAGCTTTGCAAAGCAGTGAAATAGTGTAGTGAAAATCTGTTCAGGACCAAATTTCAACGTAAATTAGAACGTCAAAATTTTTCAAGTATGTTTTTCAGGACGCAGTCTGACATTCTGACGGCTGCGAGGAAGACCAAAAATGTATTCCAGTAATTATCCGTCTCGAATTCGATGAGACGGAGAAGAATGAAAAATCGAATGAGCCCGATCTTATCCAAATGCTTTGAAAACCACGAAAATGCAAAAAGGTTCATCGATAGTAGGGAAAAGTGGAAAATTTTTCGGATTTTCCAGAAAAGTATCACGACTGTTATAGAGGTACGAGTTCGCGTGCGTGAAAATTTTTTTCCTTTCTTGCAAATACTCTGAAAACCTCTCAATCCGTTCCGAAAGAATCCGAAAGACTTCCGTTCAGGATTAGTGGAAAGAAGATTTGTTTCTTCTGGAAACCAAAAGCTCATATCCGCCGGGCTTTCGGCTTTGGTCGACCGATTTACAAATTTTCTTGTTCACCGCTTATTTTTATGTTTCCGGACGAACGCGAAGATACGAAGAAAATAAATTAAACGACAAATAAATTTTGGCTTTGGGAACGCCAGAAGCTCGTACATAGGTACGTCGCTTGCGTCCTTATGTGACATCAGCAACGCGATTTACCTAATCGTTAAATATCCCGATTGGCAAAAGGATTTTCATTTTCATTTTCATTTTCGTTCGGATTTCTGTTTTTCTCCGGCTGCTGCTCTCTCACATTTCAATTTCAATTTCACTCTCAATTTCAATATCAATTTATTCTTCGTTTTTATTATATCACATTATGTAAAGATACACACATGTATGTATGAATTAAAAAAATTCTTCATCTATTTCGCTCTCTTTGCCAATAGTCAATTTGCGCAATGAAATATCATATTCGCGCGCACTATACTGACGAATAAAGACGCTGCGTGGGAATACAGTGGTGAATAAAAAGGAAGAGAAAAAAAAACCGTGAGAGTTTTTAATGAATCGACAGAAGGTAGTTGAGAGATTGATTGATTGATTGATTGATTGTTTGATTGATTGAATGATTGACAGCTCGGTATTATAGGGCGGGGGAAGGGTGGTGGGTGGATTCTTTTATGGCGTAGTCTATGTTTAAAAGTGCAGAGCGTTATAGTTTACGTTTAGAAGAAGAAAAAATAATGAAAAATTTGGAATTTCATTACAAAAGAAAATGACGAATTTCAACCGATCGCCGAAACCTCGCCTCCTGGGTCTGGTTCAGGGAATGAAATTTCTCACGACGAAAATACCTGTGAATTGTTTTTTCAATTTCTGCATGCTCTGCGATCACGAAGTTCGGAGACACGAAATCGATCGTAACTCGGGATACCGCATTTCTTGAGATGGCGAAAAATTTGTATTTCGATGTGGAATTTCGACCGAATCGTTCGCGAGGGTTTTGTGCGGTTCGAGGTTTTCACAATTTTTCGTCGGACGACCGTCTTCCCGATTAACTGGAAATTCGAAATTGTTTCTTTTTTGAAAAGAGGATTTCGAAACTTGTTCTAACCGCTCTTCGAAATTCCGTGCTGGTACAATGGAAATCGAAATCGTGCGTTTAAATTCAAATCCTGAGATTTTCAAAAATTCGTCACTTCTCGTCGCGGTGAATCGAAAAAAATTTGAAGATAATTTCAAGGCCGCGTTACGTCCGCCCGCCGCGATCATCCGCTCATATTTCCCATCTCATCGTTCTCCCAACCTGAATAATAACGACTCGTCGAAAGGGGCGGAACAGTCGCATAGAGAATGAAATTTATATTCGAAATCCGGAGAAGCTAGAGTCAGATCGGTAAAAGTACCGTGGAATATCAAATACGTTACATATGAGGTACGCGCGTTGAGCTTTTTTTCCCTCAATTATGCAGACCGTCGTAATGCATTTCTCCCTCTGCCCGGCTCATCCCTCTCCTTTTCCTATTCCCGAGCATGAGCGAGCTTAATAAAAGCGTGAATCGCGGGGTTCATCCGAATAGTTATTTTAGGTTAGGTATTATCGATGGGAAGAAGGAAAACGGCGGTGCATTTTCTTCCGAAGGATTCTGAACGCCGTTTCCCTCATACCGAAATCACGAGAGGAGGGACGAAAAGAGAATTGAATTGAAAGTGAACGTAATTTTTTTCGCAAATTCGGTATATGAAAGAAAGAAAAAACGGAGAAAATACGTTCTCCAAAAATTGAGCAACTTTTTTTTCTAAAACTTCGCTAAACTTCTGCCCTCAATTTTTTATCAGTCCATTGGTTTCTTTCTCTTTCTATTGAACTTGTAAAATTCTTCGGCGAATGAGCTGCGAGAATTTTTGATAAACATTCATTTTCGCAACGAATGGCGGATATACTTAAACCTACAGAGGAGTCATGCTAGAAGAGAGAGAGAGAGAGGAGAGAAGAGTTTTAGTACGAAATTGTGGATGCTGAGAGGACATGGGCAGCGGAACAAGTGTTGCGTACAGAATTGTACCCTCAGTCGAAGTTCCCTGTGAACACAGCCACGAGAAGAGGAGCTGTTACAGCCCCAACTCCAACCTGAGCAGCCCCAACCTTCAGCGAACCACTCGCTTTGATCTTAATTTCATAGAGCCCAAGGGTCAAGGGGATTTTCAAAATGAGAAAATATCACCCACACGCGGACCCCTCGCGGCGGGATTTCTACAGGGTGATCGTCAAAGCTCGAATAATTCGTGACAAAATTTAAGGGCTCGTTTCAGTCTGCGGTGAAGAATATGAAAAATAAATATGAATAAATTCGAGCTTCGCCCTTCAAAGATTGAGAACATTTATTTTCTCGTTTGTGCGAATTATTCACGAAGCTCTAGTTCCTTCGCGCAGGAATTTCCTCTTCGGAGTTGAAGGAATCGCTTTCGAGGTGCCGATAGGACCCGCCATCTTGAATGTGAAGATACGGCCGCTTCGAAAACGAGAATTGAGATTTTTTGCAAACGACTGGATCGATTTCAACGAAACTCTGAGAAGACATTGAGTACGATGGCGGAAAGGGGCCAATTGTTTCACTCTTACAAATCATCGCGCGGATTCGCTGTAAAACAAGTATTCCCTGTGTTATCTAGGTTAGATTGCCGGCTGCGGCTCCAGCGGACTCTCGAAGTGCGAAGGAACCACCACTTGCAAATTTTCTCCGCGTGATTTCTTGGATATTTCGAAATGGAAAGCGTGTACAGACTTTGGTCTTAGAATTTTCAGGTTGGGAATCTCGCCTTCAGAATAAACGAAATGAAAATATCGGGCGGATACCCTTTTCGGGATGGATACTACGGGGGAGATTAAAAATAACGATTTTCTCTTCGGGGTTTGGGTTCGTTCATGGCTCATGGCGGCGGAGCTTCTTCTCTTCATAAATGTGGTAGGTATACATATAACCTAGGGAGATGGAAAAAGATGTCTGAGCCTCAAGTGACCGAGGAAAGTCCAAGAACGAGAAATACGAGGAGGGAACGAGAATCTCCGACCTCCAGTCTCCAGCCTCCAGCCTCTAGCCTCTAGCCTCCAGGCTCCTTTATGCCCACTTGCTGCTTCTGCTGCATTTGGTCAAGTTGCGTTTGAAGTCGAGTGTTCGTTTTCTATAGGACCTTTTATACTTTGAACTAATATTTTATTATATTTTATTGCAGGGTTTCAAGTCACTCACAACTTCCTTTTACAAACCACAAAGGATTCTCCTGGATTAATATTTATTCAATGATTTATATTTCATATAATCCGCAAGGCTCATAGAAATTATTCGTCATCAATTTTCATCATTTTCCATAAATTTTCATCATTTTCCATAAATTTTCATCCTGTCTTCCGTGTCTTCGATTACCGAACCTGCAATCTGAAATCTGGCAAATTTGCCACTGAAAAATTTGATTTATCGACAATTTTGTTTGAGGCGAAAATGTCGGACGCCAGACTTCGAGACATCGGAGACTTCGTGGGATTTCACACGGATTTCACGAAGACTTCTGAGATTCGAGGGTCCCGAAAAGACTCCGTGGGACTTCACGGGACCTCAGAGATTTTGGATTCCAAGAACTTTAGAAAAGATTTCACGAGACTTCGCGGGATTTCATGGGACTTTGGAGATTCGTGGTACTTAAAAAGACTTCGAAACACTTCGCGATACTTCTCGGGACTTCCGGGATTCCGGATTTCGTAAATCTCGAATAAAATTTCCAGAGACTTCACAAGACTCCACGGGATTTCATCAGACATCTCGAGACTTCGTGGGATTTTTTCAAACGTCGGTGGACTTCTAGGGATTTCACGGACTTCGCGGGGACTTCGATCATAGGAATTCATGAGTCCGCTGTACGCCGGACTTCAAGAGTGATCAACCCCTCGGTTTCCACTTCTACCGGGCTCGATGCAAGTTCCATCGTTTACTTTATCAAATTCTTTACCTGCCGTTGAACAATTCGTCGCGAATGGTTTGCTGAAAATGAAAAATTGGCACTTTTAGGTTAGATTTCTTGAAGCATTTTTGTCACCGGCGTATCTTTGCCGTAATGGATAACTTGAAGTTGTAAAATTATGTCACACGACCCCTGCGAGTGTGGTATTATAAACCGACCACCTGGTATACCCGCAGAAACATTATATGAATTGCGAAATATGTAATAAAGAATTTTTCAACCAGCTATTTAAACTTTTCCATAGGTATAACTGACTCCTAACCGAGGTGATTACACTCTTGGCCTTTGGGGCCAAAAGAGAGGGCCTAAGAGCCGTAAGCTCCAGGCGGCATAGCTGAATAAAGCGAGCTGCGAGCTGGTTTTCTCTCTCTTAAATATTACAATACAGAAGCTTCCCCTGTAGCCTCCGAGTGCTTCGCACGCATGCTGTAACGCTGTGAGACTTTTTGTTTTTTGTTTCTTGTTTTTTTTTTTTTTGTTTCTGTTCTTCTTTATTTTCCGGAAGTTCCAAACGAGTCGAATGGTCGAATAAAGGGCTAAAAACCCCAGAAAGCCGGATGTTCAAGGGACGGAAGTAGCGTTCCTCGAAAGTGTACAAAAGATTGAAAAGAGGCAAAGAGAAAAAAGCAAAAAGAAAAAAAGAAAAAAAGAAAAGGAAGAAGAAACGCCGCGGTAGCGTCATTACGAAAATTACCACTTCACTTCTTTTTTTTTTGCTTCCTTTTAGCGGAAGCCATTACCTACCGATTAACGGAATAGAAAAATTTTTCCACTCTCATTGGCAAGCGGTGCACCATAGAAAAATACGAGGGGTTGATTCGTACAGGGCATTCCTCTTGCCGAGGAGGAACACCTACGTTACGTTTTCCTCCTCTTCGGCGCCTGTGGATAACGACGATGACGATGACGACGATGTGTCTATCGCACGAATATTGTTTTCGTAGGTGATTTCGCGCCAATGAGAGCGTAGAAACCGAATTTATCAGTGAAAAGAGGAAAGAGGAAAGAGAAGAAAAAAAAAAGGCAAATGAAAATAGAACGCGCAGCTTCATGGACAGTGAAATATAGGAAAATTTGCGGAATCTCGGTGCAGTAGCGGAGCATGCAGAAGCGTAGCGCAGCTCCGGTATATCTAACGTATAATAATAAAACGAAGGGTAAAAAGGTAAAAAGATTGAGAAAGAGATCAAAGGTTGGGGTAGTATAAGGTATGAGATATGAGGTTTGAGGATACGGAAAGCTGGAGATATAAGAGCTCAAACGGCTCTTGGGAGAATGATTTTTCGAGCTCGTCGAGTCGAGTCGATTCAAGCGAATATTTCGATGCAAAGGATTGTGGGAATCTGTGGCGCGCGTGGTCGTAACCAGATTGCTGCCAGGCTCCAGGAGGAAGAGAGAGGAGTCAAGCACGAGAAAAGTGACGTCAAGTCTTGTCCCGGTCCCGTCCCGTCCCGTCCCGTCGCGTCGCGGTCGTCTACCGTGCTTCGTCCCGATTTTCCGTCAGTTTTGTTTTCCTCCTGTTTTCAGTTTATTCATATTTTTTCATTCTTTTTTATTTTTCCTAAAAATTACTCTGGAAGCGTATTACACGTTACGAATTATAAATTTATAAATTGTAAATTAGCTTGTGCGAAATGAAAATTTGTGAAGAGCAACGAAGAAACTGGAAATTTTCAAATTATACGTTTCCTCACTATTTTTGGAGTCTCGAAGAGATAACTCTTGAAATGTATCGTACATTGCGAATTAGAAATTAGAAATGATGCTTTATAAGTTTAAATGAGCTATGAATCACAAATTTATAAATTGTAAATCAGCTTGTGCGAAAGGAAAATTTGTGAAGAGCGACGAACAAACTGGAAATTTTCAAATTATACATTTTCTCACTCTTTTTGGAGTCTCGACAAGATAACGCTGGAAGTGTTATTTGTACATTACGAATTGAAAATTATGAATCACACATTATGAATTATTAGCCACAAATTACAAATTTATAAATTGTAAATCAGCTTGTGCGAAAGGAAAATTTGTGAAGAGCGACGAACAAACAAGCAATTGTAAAATCGTACCTTCTTTAATTTTCGTTTTTCGTCTCGAAGGAATAACTATAGAAGTGAGTCATACAACACGAATTAGAAATGAGAAATTATACATTATAAATCATAAGCTATAAATTACGAATACGTAAATTGTAGATTAGCCTGTGCGAAACGAAAATTTGTGAAAAAGAACGAAGAAGCGAAAAATGTCACAATCGGAGTGTGACCGAGGCGAATGGAACGGAACTTTGGTAACTGCTCAGGATAGAAAACCGCGTCTGGTCTTTGACTGCAATAACGGACGCGATAATCGATTTTCGATGCAACACCCGGGCCGCGTAGACGAGGTCCGCAACGTCGTTAAACATATTATAACCGGGTTTCTTGCCGCATCTCACGAGATTCTCTGCGTTCGATACATATCCATGATACGGATTATAGCATATCAAGGCGATGAATCATTCGAATAAACTATGCGAATAGAGGATTCTCCTTATTCTCAAACGACCGTTCCTTCCACAATTTATCCAAGAATCTATCCACGAGATATACGTGTCCCGTTCGACCTGAATCGCGAATGTTATGTTGGTATATCGTCTGATCAGCGATTCGACGGTAAAAAGATAATTATACGACCCGCGACGGAGAGGAGAGGAGAGGAGAGAAAAATGAAAAATTATGGAGAAACGAACGGGGGCAAAAAAATCGACCCAGTTTGTTGGGTACGTATGTATAACGATTGTGAATAACTGGCCGCTAGGCAAGAAATCAGGACTTAGATACGTATGTACCCACCTAGCTACCCTGCTACGCTGCCTACTGCAGAAAAGGGTCTCATTAGCGAGCCTTGGGACGTAAATTTGTTGCGCCAGAAAGAAAAACTGTTAATACCCTACTACGAACGAGCTACCTAGTTGGAGCCTGTAGGGGTAGGTTTGCGGGTACGGAGGGGAGGCTAGTCACTCGAGATACACCAATATACTATAAATACGGTCGCATGTAATTAGAGCAGGAGAGGCGAAGCGGATAAGGCAAAAGAAGAAGAAGAAGAAGAAAAAGAAGAAATAGAACAGCAAATAAAAACTGTACGTTGGATGAAGGTGAAACTGTGTCAAATCTTTGTACATTATAATGTATATATCTTCATCCGCACATATACATCGATGTTACGTTTCATTAAGGTGCGTGTGCCTGAATGTACCCCGTGCTACAGGCAGTTTGAGAAATTTGCAAATCATTCCTCGTCGAGCAGAATGAACGAGATTTCGAATTCGGCCCGTTTTTTTTCTTCCCCCGTCGAAATGCTGTTTCAGAATTTTTCATTCGCGAATTATATGATTCAGGCACTGCGTAGTCTTGAGGCAATCGTAAGTTATAGGTTAGAAATTTCACGCGTCTGGTCTGCAATAAGGAACAGAAAGAAAAAGGGAAATTACTATTTTAAGAGCCTCTTCGATCGACGTAACATCGACGTTGCATCAGGAAACGGCGACGGAGAAGAAATAAAAAATCAGCATCCACGTATACCTCCAGCAATAAAAGTATGAGTTGGTTATACAAACGGTAGATTACACATATCTACGTGTACCGCGGATGTGGGGCAATGGAATATAAAGTGGATCGTGCGATAATTCAGGGAATAGATGAATAACGTCGAAAATCTAAGGGATGTTCGTAGTTCGGTTGAGTATATGCGGATGGGGATGGGGATGGGGATGAGAGTGGGGATGGAGGTGGGTGGGGGGATATGTGA
Source organism: Phymatocera aterrima (assembly GCA_963170745.1). Classification (NCBI taxonomy): domain Eukaryota; kingdom Metazoa; phylum Arthropoda; class Insecta; order Hymenoptera; family Tenthredinidae; genus Phymatocera; species Phymatocera aterrima. The sequence goes on along the minus strand of OY720672.1, from coordinate 4,527,365 downwards.
GATTAAAATCACGGTTTTATATATATCTAGGGGTGCTTAGACGGGATTCGATTTGGCAATTTATATGGTAGTTTAAGAGCCCCGAGAGAAACTCTGAGCCCGAAATGCAGCGTGAGGAAATGCAGTGGCAGCGGTGGGATGGGCGTCAGGGTAAAACAGCATTATTTCTCGAGCGATTCAAACCCCCGACCATATGGATAGGCGGAAAATATTCGTGCGCTGCTGCGATAGCTAAAAAAAGGTGTGGAAGAACTACGATAATAATAATAATAATAATAAGAAGAAGAAGAAGAAGAAGAAGGATAAAGAGAAGAAGAATAAGCGCTAGATTTTGTAGGCTGGCTCGTAAAGCTTTTATGTCTTCGCTGCCAGCGACTCTTTGCGAGAAACTTCTCATTTAACCCGTAAAGCTTCGTTTCATACTTTATACAGGAATGCACAATTTTCGTTTCCCTATTTTTTTTTTTTCTCTTTTTTTCTTCTTTTTTCTCTATTCCCGTTTATTCTCGCTCATTTTTTCTCCCTCACGATTCCTATTCCTGTCAACAGTCGAGCACGCTTCCCCTCAACTTTACGTTCGATGAAGACAACCCAACCTGCATCGAGCCTAATCTCAATGTCGGGATACAGTTTCTGGCTAAGAGAGACGCACGTCTTAATTGAGATTGGCTTCGGCCTCGCCACTGCGCGTCGCGACACCTTGTAGGCCATCAATCATCCGTAATAGGACATTTCTAAGCCTGAAGGTGGGCGTCGTCGTCGCGTAACCTCCCTTAGTTGAGTCGAGAGCCCGGTTCCGGGTGGCGAAATCATATCCCAGGGGTGGATTTTCTCGAGACGGAAGGTCAAAAATGAGTTTTTTTTGTTTTCTTTTTTTTTTTGTTTTCGTTTTGTGTTTTCAACAGGATTCAGGGATCATTGAGATATAATAATTCCAAGGACGAAGGAACAACTAAATTCGTCGATCGGTAAAATAACTGTACGTTTGAACTTTTATCTGAAAAGTACAACTCTGATCGCGAATGGAAATGAGTATTTTTGTATAATCCTATAACGTCGAGGGGAAATCTAAGTTTTTATGAAAAAAACGAAAATTCTTACGCCGAAATGTGGCGCCGGAAGTTATGTCCGTTATTCGGTCCGAGCGCCGTTTGCACGAATAAGTTTAAACATAGTTTTCGGCTCGTTATACTTGAATGAAGAGTGAAATCAGCAGCGGACGAACGCGTGAGCCGATACTTCGGCATTGCATTGAAATATTTTGAGTTTAAAGTCACAGAAACCTCCGAAGTAGCTCGGGGAGAGGTCGGGTACGGTATCGTTTGGAACGAGCAGAGAGAGAGAGAGGAACGGGAGGGTGGCGAACGTAAAGATGGTAGATTGGTTGAGTTATGGTTTGAATTAACCGCAGCTTCATGCCAGAATTTATAGGGGACGTTAAAAATCTAATGTATTACCTATAGGCCGACCCGAACCCACGACGTCGCTCGCTCCGTTTCACGGGCCAGAATTCCTCTGCCTGCGCCTCCCAACCAACCATCTATGACTATAGTGTACATACCTACGCTGTTTCACATCGAATTATCATCACTGGGCGAAAATCCTGTTGTATAGGTTAGATTTAGGTTTGGTTCAGTTGAGCTGGGCGAGGCGAGGTGGTTTAACCGTGGCGGGGATCATTCGAGTGGGAAAGACGGGGTCGAAGGAGATCAGAAAAAAGTACGGGATTCCAGATATTACGTGTGTTCGGGGAGAAGGAAGGAAAAAAGTGTTGCCTACGAATTATGTCAAAAAAATTACTAGTTTTGTAATCAACGTTATCGAACGATGATCACGGATTGAATATTCGTAACGATCGTTTACTCGTCGACTGCGAAAAATTGCCTCGAAATTTCTGAAATCGATAATTTGAAAATTATAAACGTAAGCTCAGATGTATCGATGTCTCGTTACTAAGCGCTCGAGAAATATCACGAGGTATATCACAGAGGAGGTGATTTTTCCGCAACGTTTTCTCGTCGAATAGTTATAATTTTATAAAATTTCATTGGTATCGATTTTGAGTCACGAACGAAAATTATGTCACGGTGAAATTTTGGGGAATAGTTTGCCGGACGATGGAAGCCAGCTTGCTACGAAATCGACCGATTTCGAAGGATTTTTAATATTCTCAAACCGCTTCGTAATGAGGCATTCGTACCCTGAGCATACGTTTATAATTGTTAAAATTTTTTCCCCGAGAATTCCTGGGCCGGTTCTCACATCTGGCAAGTGAATGATTGTTCAAATATTCGATGTGTGATTATCGCCTAACAACATTCATTACAGAAGTAGTGATTTCAACGACTGAAATTTTCGAATTAATTCACGATCGGGATTCACTCGCGTGAGAAATTCGACCAGAATTTAACGATTTCCTCGACGAAGAACGACGAAGAAAATGCGAGTACGGTAGAAGTACTCCTCTCCTCTCCTCTCTTCTCCTCTCCTCTCCTCTTCTCTTCTCTCCGATGAAGTATATTGTAATAAACTGGATTTCTGATTTTCTTTCAGATTCTGATTCAGGCCAAAGGTCACGAGAAGTGGAGTTATGAAATATATGAATATATGTATATAAACTATAGTTAAATATCGATTTAGGCCGCAGCTATAGCTATATAGCTGGCTTGCCCGAAGAGGGTTGCTAAGTATAAGGCATAGGCACTCGCTTCAAGCAACCCCTGACTTTTCTCTTATACCTACACACCTACCCCTTTTACTTTTACTATCGCGTTTTACCCCTATCTTAGGACCAGGCGCCTCCGCACGCGGTAATTCCAGCTATTCGACACAATTTTCTCTCGCCCCCGTACCCTACCCCTCATCCCCTACCTCATGGCTTATTTCGTTCGCCACGGCTTTATCTCAACCTTCGTTTACGTCCCTCCGATTTTGCCTATAGTTTGGGCGACAGGGAATTAACCTCCACCTATACGTATATATATATAGATCTGTATTTTTAGTCGAAGTTTATTTCGAGAACAGGGGCTTCGGCGACGGGCTATTCAGTCTGGAAGTCTCTGGAATTCGCCGGTAATCTTTGGAAGTCATTGAGAGTCGTGGGAGTCTTGGAAATTAATAAAAATGTCTGGAGGTCAGTTGGAAGTCGAAAAATGCCTCACGGGAGTCTACGAAATTCTCCGGAGTTCGTTGGAATTTTTTGGAATTCTTCGGAAGTCTTGAAAGTCAATAAAATTCTCTGGAAGTCAGCTGGAGGTCAGAGACGGCCTCACGGAGTGCACGTAATTCTCTAGAATTCTTTGGAAGTCTTTGAAAATCTCAGAAGTCACTGAAGAACTCTGGAGATTAGATGGGAATCGAAGAATGGAAGTCTCTGGACGTCTGTGGGATTCCCTGGAATTCTTAGAGGAAGTCTTGGTATTCGCCAGAGATCGCCGGAAGTCAGTTAAGCGTCGAAGAATACCTCATGGAGTCTAATGAATCCATCAGAATTCTTTGGAAGTCGCCGGGATTCTCTGGAATTTTTCCAAAGTCTCTGGAATTTTCTAAAATTCTTAGGCAGTTAAAAGCCACTTGTACACTTCAAATTGAAGTGAATAAACGCTTTGGGCTGCAACAAAATGACAGCTTCTTCATATTAATCGCATCGTAGTTTGAGGACGTCTTCAGATTGTAATCCGTACATAAAAATTTATTCGTACATCAAAATCGCATAATTTTCCAGTCAATCAGAGATATCGAAGCATCCAGCTTCCCGAAACGGAAAATTAAAGCGAGCACGTCATTCGATGAAAGAAGATCTGCGATTCTCAAAAATTCGGTTCTTTGCCGGTGGATATCGATATTCCAAATTCGAATAACGAAAAAAGGACGCAGAGAAAAAAATCGCAAGTCGACGCTATCGAATTTCAATAACTGACAATCAACTCGTTTTTTGCCTTCCGGTTGAGCTTAATATCCCGCGTCCGCCACTCTAATCAACCCCGGGATGGCAAATGACAGAAAAAAATTCAGTCGAGTATGAAGTTGGAAATAATTGAAATACTTGTCCACTTATAGCATGGCATGCGATAATTAGTATCTAGATAGCAGACCCGCCCTCCACTCTCCTCTCTATTTCCAGCTCCGGCTCTCTATCCTTCTCTGTTTCGGTTTCCTCCTCGTATATGGTATACATTATGTACAAGTGATCGGGAATCGACGCTGGGACATTGGCAAGAGGTATCCTTCGGTTTTGTCACCAAAATTTGTTACGTCTCTATTCGAGTATGCTTCGTGTTCGGCATTCTCTCGAAATTTTCATAAACAATTTGTTCCGCATGGTTCTAAAAAAAAAATTTTCACACGCGAACGTATTTTCATTCTCAATTATCGATTGTTATCGGGAGCGATGATAACGTGAGTTTTCATACCTCGAAAGGCGTGTTCCAATCTCGATGCAACGATTTATCCCAATTTTTGGCACAAAAACAAGTTTTTCGCGAGAAAATTTCTGCCGATGCTTTCGCCCGTTTGCAAATTCTCATTCAAATATCAACTAAAATAATAAACCCTCAGGCATAAATCGTCGTACCGTCATCAAACATAACCTGTAACATCGTTCTTTATAGTCTAGTCCTAGCTTCGATCTGCGAGTGAACACAGTCTTTGGACACCGACATTATATCAGCCTCGTGATATATCGGAAACCAGAGGTCGCAGCAATTTTCCTCGAAGGACTCATCTTTCCAAAATTTCTCCAAAGTTTTATCCGCGAAATCCTGTTCCGTTAAACATGGATCGCCCTGTATAATATATACCTGTCTCTCTTATTCTCGTTGATGTATCGCATAATTGGCGTATAGTAAGGGGTTGGGGGTTGCTGGTTGCTGGTTGCTGCCCCGCCACGCAATGGCAATACCGATATTTAAACGAGTATATAGGTAGAAATATAATGTATATACACATGTGTGCTACGTATGCGCTCGTATGTACGTGTGTTTAACCACGCGAGTTACCCGCTTTAATTGCTCCTCGGATTTATATCTATCTACCTGTTTAATGACTACGAAGTGCAAAATTTGCAGTAAAGGTTTTCTCACAATCTGTATACGTAAACGCTCAGAGTGAATATGAATACGAACGTATAAACAGGCAATTTTTCGTTTAATTTCATCCAATTTACAATTTCATTTGATTGCATTAATGCACTTATACTTTCTGGATAGGCGCTGTTATATGTGTAACGATCTTGTCGAGCTCTTTCCGTTCGTATCGAAAGTGCTGATCCTCAAATTTACGTTTTTTATGGCTACCGGAAAGCGAAAAAGATTCTCAGTGCTGTATCCAACTGTCCACAGAAATGTTCTGATTACATCGGACCTGTTCTTTTTTCCGTAACAAATCGTGGTTTTCGTCTTCTCATCTCGATTCGATATTGAACAATAATGTTCGAAAACCATTGCAAAGGACGGGACGTGCGAATGAGCGAATTTTGGTCGTTATTAGGAGGCCGAGGGGAGTCGCAGCTAGCAATCTAACCTAGCTAACATACTAAACATTCATTTTTCATCGACTCCGATTAATGTTCACGAGAGATGAAACACACGGCCTCCTTCCTGCCATCGTACTCTATCAATACTCAAAGTTTCGTCAAGATCGATCCACTCGTTTGTCAAAATTCACGATTCTCCTCTTCGAAACGGTTTCCGTACATTCAAGATGGCGAGTCCTGCGGCACCTCGAAAAAAACTGTGACAAACGGGAGAACAAGACTGGGAAGGAATACTCTCATCTCTCAAATCGAAGCACTAGGCAGATGGGCAGAGGTATAAGGTACAGCGAACGCGCTTCAAGATACAAATTAAAATGAGAGCATCACTGGTAACAGCATTTTCAGGTAGTACCTAGCCACACAGCATCGTATACCGCAGGGAACAATTCGCTACGCCCGCGCCCCCGCCCGGGCGGCCCCGCGCCACACCACGACCACGCCGCGCTAAGAGCAGTAGTAAAGCCAGTGCGTGGTCAGCCGGCAAGAAAACTCTCTCCGACTCCGTATACATACGCGTATATCTGCTCTGCGCACTGTATGTACATACATACATACATGTATACTGTACGTATACAGAGTGAACGGGGTTTTAAAACACGCTGTTGAATTTTAACCCGATTGGAAAGAAAACGTAGGACAGGAAAGGAGAAAGAAAAGGAAGGGAAAAGAATGAAAAACACCGCTTCGTGCTGCAGTTTGCTGTATGTATGTATGTACCAGAAACTTTCAACTGTAAACGCTCAGCTAAACGGTAAAATGGGATTATTATAATTCGAAGTGAATGATTTCCCTTCCTTTCTCTAATTTACTTCGCTGTCAAGTAAACTAAAATATAATTTACTGTCGTTACAGCGATGAAGATAATGTTCGTCTGTTCTCCGGTTGTTCTCTTCTTTCGTTCTCTCACTCCCCATCATGAAAAGAGATACAAAGTAGAGAGAAGAGAAAAGCGAAAAAACAAAAAAACAAAAAAAACCGCACGAATCTTCGTCGGAAAAAAATATGCAAAAAAATTCTAGGCAAATACTACGTACACGTATAGGTAATTTATCACGGACAAAAGCGCCCGATAATTTTTCCGATCGGACCATCCGCGAAAATAATCTTACTCGCGACGTACGAAATATTGAAAATATGGAAACAGTTTCATTCAATCGTCGAAATTTTATTAAAAACGTTCTTTCTTCAATGACTCTTTTTCGGTTATTTCGTTTTGAATACAATCGTTCGTAGCGTGGGCGAGACTACGGCGCGATAAGGCTCGAATTTCTCTCGCGGAATCTCTGCACCGTGGCAGTTGTTTTTTTGTTTTTTTTTTTTGTCGTCACTCGAAAGTTAATCCGCACGATTTAATCTGTTATTAATTATCGGAATACAGGACGAAGAGGGCGAGGAGGAGGGCGAAGCGTTTGCCGCATGAATTCCCGCCCAGGTCTCATTACGAGTTCCGTTTAGGCTAGAACAGGTAATATGTGCACGGATTTAGGTTAGGTTAGGTTAGGTTAGGTTAGGTTAGGTTAGGTTAGGTTAGGTTAGGTTAGGTTAGGTTAGGTTAGGGCATAGTCGAGGAATGGAGGAATAGCCGGTAAATTGGTGGTGGGTGGTGGTACAGTGAATTGAAATTTATTGACGAACGATAATAATTATACGCCATGGACGAACGCACGTGGTTTATGAGAACGGTCCGGGATATTGCGTGTTTGGATAGACAGGTTTGCTTGCACGCGACAATTACGTATACATACGTACGTATACGAAACTATAATGCTCCGCGGATGTGTCTGACTAGTTATTGTTACGGTCGTATGCGTTTGTGTATATATGTATGCACTGCCACACAGCGAGGCAAAATTTTCTTGTCCAATTTTCCGTACGACCGTGACGAAATTTCGCTGAATTCGATGCCAGAAGAAAACGTAGAATGGGAACGAATCCTCGGAGAAAAAATTCGTGGAGAGGGAGAGGAGGTGAAACGAGAAACAAAAACGAAAGAAATGTCGCAGAACTCGTCAGGAGCCGTTCCAAATAATACGAAAAGCTTGACGAGAGTGGGAAGATTGCGGGGGCGGAAGGAATCTAAAAATTCCGCGTTACGTGTTATTCGCTACGCACTGCGCGCCGATGTGTGACTCGGCAGGGCGCGCCCCTCGCTGTGTGCTTTCGGTAAGGGGTTCGCCGCCCGCGGGAGTGCAACGAAAATGCATTGCGCGTGAAAATTTTTTTGGTTACAGCAAGCCCGTGAATTTCACGGTGATAAGAATCGGGATCCAGATCTTCTTGAAGAAATCCTAATCACGCGATCGTGTATCCGCATGAGTACGGATGCGTTCGTACGCGAATTTTCAGAAGAATCGAGTTGGTGGGGAAAAATCGAAATCGAGGAGATTTTGGCAAAATTCGTTCGAACAAATTTCGAATGTTCAATAATTCGTTGGTCCAAAAAATTTCCACGATTACGGCTGTGGACTGCGGACTCGTGACGCGTGACGAGTGACGCGAGGAGGAAATACGGTATCCCTGAACGGACGTCGGAGAATATTTTGACTCCAATTAAAAAAAACAAAAACTCGTTCATCGCTCTCTCGGTCGAACGAGATCTGTATTTGTAGTTGAAGTTCCTCAATTACAATCCAAATTACCATTGGTACACTCCGATTATTTCGATCGGGGATCGGCATCGACGACTTCTCGTCGTCTTCAGGAGCAGCGGAGCGACGGCGATATGGCGGCGACGACTTCATGAGCAAAAGGGGAGCGCGGTGAAGTCGTGGGCTGCTTCGGTTACGCGATCGAGGAAGGTTCGTTCTCAGGTTGAAAATTACTTGAGCTTTTATGGATACCTACGCCGAACCATATTCACGGCTGAAACGCGATCGCCGCGCTCAAGAGTCCCCCCGGTACCGTGGAGAAAATTCAAGAATTCCCCAATTTTCAACATCGCCGAGTTTCTTCTGGAACTCGGAAAACGAAAAAAAAACTACGGAAAAATCTTCAGCGCAGTTCAGCGCAGAGATTAAAATTATAGAAATGGAATAACTTCCAATTGTTTATACGAATAACACCGCATCCTCTTTCGCGTCGTACCTCATCAGGTGGTTTACAACTTTCCTCCGGTTCACAATATTTTTTCGCTCCTCTTTCCGTTAAACTTGGAAATTCGAATCACTCGTCAGAAGGATTTAATCTGAGAAAATACTCCCAGTTGGGTTATCTATGCCCCTGTTGTACACGCACACGCACGCACACAGTGGAATGAAAACGGTATAACCCCAGCGCGATGTTAATCCAAATTGGAACAATTTCCGAGCTTATTTCCCCACTTTGTAATTACCTGGTATTCCACCATGCCGTATTAGGCAGCTAGCTAGGTGTACCGCAGCGACGACCGAGCGGCGGCACCACTACCGCGGCACCGAGACGAAAGCCTATAATTATTTTATTAAACATATTTCCGAGCCGTTAGTTGAACGCTCTTTTAATGAATATATGCACTTATCAGACGTCCGGGCGACGCGGGTAAGGAAAAATTTTATTTTATTACCAGAGCTTTCGTGCTCCGGCAAAGCAGAGGGGAAATTTTGTCAACCTTTGCCGATTTTTTCTCCGTTATGCATTCCCTCATTTTTTTTTCGTTCTCGTCTTTTCTCTCCCGTCGAGTATATCTGTCGGAAGAATTTCGAACGAGAAACGATCGCGGTGAAATTTCTCGGCTATGGTACGACCGCAGGACGTTTTACTTCGTTGGGGATCAGCGAGCGAGGAGGTGTCACAAAATCGGCGCCCGATCGAAATCGATGAACAGCACATTTCGCATTCCTGGTACATTTGGAGGAAAGCTCGTTTCTCCCCGATTCTCAAAAAAAAAACTAGGAAATTCCCAGGCGGCGACGTTCAGGCGATGTCATCACTTGGGGAACGCGATACGTCGCCACTTCCACATCGCGCGAGCGATCCGACGGAAAGTTTGTGAAACGGACGCAGTGTTTTGGCAAAAACTCACCGAGTGTCCCGTCTCGCAAAAATTTTCAGCGATTTACCAGTTTTTCACGAATTTCTTATCGTTAGGTTAGGTTCGTTCGAAGGTTAGGTTGAAAAAATTTCAATCTCTGATCGAAACTTTCGACTATTCGCAGAGACGAAATGATTGCCCACTTTCTGCCAATATAATCCATCCGATCCATCAAGTTTCATTCGGTTCGGTCCCGCGGTGTGCAAGTGGCGACGAATCGCGTTTACGAAGTGACGACGATGCGCCTATAACGACGCGTAACGATTACCGATCGAATCCGAAACAAAGCGCACGCGCGTAAGTGCATTAGTTCTGTGTCGTAGACCTCAGGATAGATTCTCAGAGAAATTCCGTAGGTAAAAATCCTTTGGAAAAAATTGGCGCAATATTGGCGAGCATCGGAGTCCATTATTTCAGCACCGGCTTTCCGGAGGTAGTCGAGGGGATGGAATAACTATATTGGTAACATTCGTCAAATTTGAAGTACGCAATCTTTGAACCAGCACGCATCGCACACGGGAGCTCATTGACGTAGGCGAGTAACGTTACCGTTGCATAACGCGACGCACGTATAATTAACTACGCAATTCTTATCTCGTTCGTACAATTGAAACAGGTTCGTATTTCTTCACGCGCCGCGTGATACCAACGATGCGCATAATTGCTCCGAGTAGGTACGTGTTAACGATAGCCGTATCTACCTACCTACGATAGCTGAAGAAGCAAGAAGTGGCGAAGACCGCGGAGGAAGGTGTCCGACCTCTCTTGTTATCCCTTGTTTCGTCGTTTCGTTTCCACGATTCGGGGGCGAAGAATATCAGACCGCAACGAAAATCACCGGTTTTCGGTTGCCAAAATTTTCTCATATTCTTGTCATAATTCGCACGAATTTGGAGAATCTATCGTCTGCTTCCCGCCAATTTCACCCAAATATAATTAAGAATATCCAATGATCAAGTTCCTCGATAGTTTCCCAAGCTCTAATCAATATTCCCGATCGAACGAGCCTCGGCCGACCGGTTGTCCGTTCGCTCACAAATTCTGCTGCATAACGAGTTCGAAGATTCGTTCGGGGTCGGGTATACCGCGATGTGAGAAAAAAATTTGCATTCCATTCACTTCGTTCGTTCATTTATTCGAAGAAGTTCCACCTTCCTGAGCTATATTTTCTCCGATGTTTTCATCGCTCCGCCAGTTGACCCGATTCGTGTAATGAATCCTGCGGAAGCTGCCACATCCTTCTCCAATCGCGATTTCGAATTTTAAATTTATTGAGGAACGAAAAATTAAGCAAGTGATCAGTTTTCAAGGTACACGTATAAGTGGTATAACTCACGTGTAAATCGGCACGCCGTCGTCATTCTTATACCACAAAACCATGTGGAGTTTGTCGTGTTTAGGAGGCGTGATATCGCACGATAATTCCACGTTTTGTCCTTCGACGCTCGTCACGTCGACCAAGGGCACTGAAACAGCGTAAAAATTGAAGAGAAATTTATTATCCGCTAACATCGCGACTCGTCGTATCGCGTTGTGTATTACACGAAATAGTATATATCATATTCTTGTGAACTTTTCGATCGATCAGCTGAATAATTGAGAGTCTCAAATCTCGTTGAAATTATATGAGAAACTTCTTTCCGGGCTTTTCTTTTTCTCCTTCTCGTCTCCAACTTCATTTCTTTTCTTCCCCGCACGCGCCTCGTTCGGAATATTAAAATCATTACGGAAATTTGCAAGTCCGCAACTTCTGCCTAATATATGTATTTAAATTATTGAAGACAGAAATTTTCATTTAATTTCATTTCATTTCATTTCATATAATTTTACTTTCCTTTTATTATCTTTCGATTTCACTACCTGCTACGGAAGCGACGGATTATTTTCTGCTTTCTTTTTTCCCCTTCCCTTCCTCCTCTTTTTCGTTCTTCGAGATCGGGATGAACCCAAGATTTTCTTCCTCCCTCGCGATCGACGCGAATTTTCAATCGGTTCGACACTTTTCTCGGCTTCAAGTTATCTTTCTCTTCGCTCCTAGTATTTTCGCATGGGAAAGAGCAAGATAAAAACGGAGCATCGAAAAACTAGGATCTAGGGAATAAGAAGGACTGTTCCCAGCTCTATTCGCTGTACAAAATATGGTCTATTGTGTGGCTATGGCGCGTAAAGTAGGCGATCTTCCGTTCAAATTATTGGCGATTCGAATTATCGGACTGAGAATTCGGTGATAAATAATTGTCTACGATCAATATTCCCGAAGATTTTTCTTCCTCTTATTGATAAATCCCGTCGCGATTACAATTTCCAATTCGGTTATCGGTTTAGCGTTATTAAAACGGATTCGGCATCGTGCGGTAACTCCGCAGTGCCTGGCGCCCAAGAATATTTATCTCACATGCAGCTACGTTCGATCATTCAGTTTCGATTAATTTATTATCCCGCTTCGCCCCCCGTCCGCCGTTTTCGCTGACGGATTGTCCGGTGAAAGTAATCCCCGTCGCGATATATGTATGCTATATATATATGTGAATATGGCTGCCGAATATCGGTAGGAATATATTTTTTCCGCGTAGCCATTCAATGTTGAAAGATTGGAAATGCGCTGAGAAAGAGGGCAAAGAAAACAAAAAAAAAAAAGAAAAAAGTAAACAGAAAATATATTCCCGTGTTACAGAAATGCATAAAAAGGATGTATAATGTATCGGGAAAAAATTCGCGCGTACTGCGGATCGTATGTATTATATACACATATATGCGGAGTATATATGTAGAGCCGAATATGTATCGTACATACATTTTTCATCAATCCCAAATGAAAGGCTGCAGAATTCATATTCGTACAGTATTCATATTCATAAATTTGTGAAATGATACGTAGGTACCTAGATATCGAATGATACGAGTTTCCGAAAAAGCTTTCTAACATACTTTTCTTTCGCGTCTCGTTGTTCGTCGTTCCGTACCTGCGTCGGATTCGCGTTCGTCGCAGTCATAGGGCGCACCGCCGAAAATCGATGGAAGTTAAGACATCTGCGTGAATTTTTCACGGGAAAATTTATTTACAGTTATTCAAAAAATTTGTAGGTTATACTCCCAATGAGGTGGTACTCCGCGCCAACTCGGCGGCAATTGAGCCTGGACTCCCTGCGATCTGTTCCCGTCGTTTTTCATCTCATATTAACCTACAGAAAGACGCGCTATAAAACTTTTTTTCCAGATTTTTCATACCAGCCGGTCTCCCGAGAAAGCTTGCGGACGAATCCCGCGTTTTTAAGGGAATTTTTGAAAAAGAAAAAAAAGAAAAATAAAACACGAAAATTCTGCGTCACGAAGCAAGAATTTTTAGCCACGAAACGAAGGCGAAAGTATCCTTCTTCACCGTTTCATTCAATTTTACAAGTCAGGAAAAATTGTTACCTCTCATTTTCGTACATTCTTTGTATACGGAATGTATTGAGGAGAATAAGGATGGGAGAAAATAAAACGGACGAAAAAGAAGAGGCAACTCTGGAGGATCAAATAATGTAGGCCTGAGCTGTATGTATGTATGTATGTCGGAGTGCAGGGTGCGAGGGACTTCGCGCGAGGGACTGAAAAAGACTGAAAAAGGACTCTTCGGAATAGTCCGGGGAGGTTATGGGGTGAAACGACTTTCGGGTAGTATAGGTGGAAGCCGTTAGGCCGTTCAGGAAGTCCAATTTCTTCGCAAATTCCGGTAGGCAATTCAAAAGAACGAGGTTTCGTTCGATTCGAACTTCACTGCTGGCTGCCTGCCTGCCTGCCTGGCTGCCTGGCTGCCTGGCTGGCTGGGTGGGTGGTATACTGCGATTCTAAATCGGAGAGATACGGCTCCAACGGACCGTCTAAATGTAGGCAGGATAGGTCGGTCTCTCTGCGTACAGGACTAGCCGACTGACTTCTGTGACCTGCAGGTACCGAGGACCGACACGCCGAGGAAATGGGAAAAAATATGACGAACGAAAATGAGATACGATTCGAAGAATGAAAATATGCTCGGGATTTTTTTCAGCGCGGCGATGCTTCGTCCTTCGGTCGCGAACGGACCGCCGCGCCGTAGTGGAAAGAGATCGAGAAAGAAAACTACCGCGGATCAATGATCGTCCGGAATTTTTCGAATTGGTACTCGTGCTCCGAAGTTCGGAGGAGTTCTCGAAGACCGGAACGTAACCTGAAAGAGAAACAACCGAAAACGTTGCGAGGAATAACCTGAGTCGATGTTATTTTTTCCCGCCGATCGGCTGTTCTCGTTTTCGTTTTTTCATTTTTCGTTATCTCGCTTGCAATTTTAACGGCACGGGATGGAGAAGGAGGATCGCGTGGAGCGGCGCGTACAACGTCAGAATAAAAATTAGCATACACTCAGTATTTATTGCGAGAGTCTGGTGGTTATAAATAATATTTAAGCGCTGCTCTTTATCATATAAACGCCCGGTGGTCTAATGGGGCTCATTTGAATCCCTGTTTTTCCACGCTCTAATGGGCTTAGTAAACTCAAAACACGGGATGCTCTTCCGGCGCTTAGCCCCGACCCACCCAACCCAACTATGCGAACCGAGACGAAAACTTGAACGATGTGATTCGTCAGTGAATTTGGAAGGAGGAGGAAAAAAATACAAAAACAGATTGGCCGACGCCGCTCGATTGTTTATCCGATTTTCAAACATCCATCGTCGTCGTTTGTTCGATTACCTCTCAGCAGTTTTATAAAGAGCGTCGAACGAGGGGGCTGAGGGGTCGAGAAATAGCAGGAAAATAACACTTGTGCAACACACGCGTGAAGAATTCCAGCTCTCGAGGATCCGAGGCGGGATAAAAGTCGCATTTTTCTTAACGGGGAGTAAATACGGAGGAAGGAAGAAGGCGCTCGCAGTTTAGGCGAGACGAAAAACTCTCGTAATTGCGGTGTAACAAACTCGAAATTGAGTGCCGCCTCCGGCTGGCAATTGTATTCGGTAGGATAGGTTTTCGCGACGAGTGATGATCGTGTACAATTCGTTGGAGCCCGCCACCGACGGTTTCTAATCTCACTTTCATACGGCGTATTGAGACGGGAATCGAACCAGTCTGCGATCGAAAACGAGAAAAACTGCATGCAAAATACGAAATACGAGCAATCTTTTTTCAACTTTAACTTCAAAATCGGATTTTCTTTGTCGGTAGGGCCCTGCCCCCGAGTCCCCGGCCGGAGGGCCGCCCCTGGACCCTTTTTGATTTTTTTCTCGGAGCATCTCGAATCCTGCGTAGCTGATCCGCGTGTGCCAATTACCGACCCGTCCTTCGCCTTGCAGCCTAACCTAACGATAAGTATTTCGCGTTGAGAAAACCCGCGTTACTTTCCGTTTTCCGTTTGCTGTTGAAAATATCGCACGATCTCGACGCTCGTCCGAGAACGTTCGCTCCCGTTCGCGTTCCCCGGATGCATAATATACTCCACTATACTATATTAACGCGCGGATGAATACTCGCCGCGTAGGTAAACACTTAACGAAGTTCCAGAGACAAGAAGTTAGGTTAGGTTAGGTCGGCCTTGCGCGGAGCACTCGACCACCCTTAAACAAGGAACCGGTGTGTTACCTGTCGTCCGGTAATAGGACCGAGTATATTATATACCTACCAACCTACCTGCAGAATAGCAGATAGTCCGAGTGGCCGCCAGTGGTCGGCGGGTGGCAATTCTCTGGCTAATTCATTTCTACCTATACACACCTGCGCATACGCGTTAGTACGCCTGTATTCATGTACGTGAATCTTTTGCCCCCCCCCCCCCCCGCCCCCTCCCCCACTATATATAGATACGTCGCTGTAGTCGTTTCAGTCGTGGTTCCTACTGTATGTGCGTATTCTACACGTATATATATATATATATATTCGTAACCAGAATGCGAACGTGTGTAGACCGCGATGCGCAATGGCTAGCCTTGATTAAACTCAAACGATGCGTTTACTCTCTCTCTCTCTCTCTCTCTCCCTCTCTCTCTTTCTCTCTTTTTCTTTCTCCCGACTAAAAACCGCCCTGTACCTCATTTCAGCGGTCTTTTTTCTCTCGTTCTCTTCCTCTGTCTCTCTCTCTCTTTCTTTCTTCTTCGCATCGTCACAATTATGTCCGTCGAGTGGATGTTTTTTACCTAGTTTTTTGGATGGACATCGATCGCATTCGCAGGCGTTACTGAATTTTATCACGGCGTTTCATCGATCACGAAGAATCACGAGATGCGGATCTTGATGAGGTTCGGTCGGTAAAATCACTGGAATGTTGTCAAGAGGATGCCGCAGACCTAACCTCACTGCTAACATGGAAATATTACTCGTCTTCATCGAAATCTGTACGTAGAGATCGTAGATGTAAAAAAGACGGTCACGGCGCTGGTCTACATCCAATGATAAACACATTTTACCCTAAACATAGTTTACGTACGTGAGAGAATGTAGACAAATGCTCAGACTTGACTGTTTCATCAAAACGCGATTCGAGAATATCACAGAATTTATTCAAATCGGCCGATTTCATTTTAAGTTGACTTTTTTCGTTCGGAAGAGTCCACCCCGCAATTTGATTGATTCAAACATTGATATCTGAGCATTCGTTTATAATTTTTGAATTCTCGTTTTCGGGAATTTCGAGGCCAGTTTTCGCAATCGACGAGTTAACGATCGTTGCGAATATTCAATCGGCCATTATCGCTCGATAAAATTTCGTTACAAAAGTATTGAACCTCCTCAGAGTCGAGCGTGAGAAATCGAGCGGTTGGGTCGCTTGGACAGGCGTTAAGTCAGCTGTGTAAGACAGATGGAAAAATACGAATCGACTGAAACGAATGAATCAATTTGCTCTAAGCCTGACTTTGAATCCGTCTTCGCGAAGTCCCATACAGGACCGCGCGAATCGAAAGTTTCGTTCGATCAAAGAGATGCTCGCTCCCAATACAGGAACGAAGATCGGCGTGGCCAGTTAACGATTTCACGGGTGTGATAACCGGTGTGAAATATTTCATTTCAAGTAGATTTCGGAAAAGGATTGATCTATGTTGACCACGGAATAAAGAGAACGAAGTATGTACCATTACGCCGCACGATCAGAATGGTTGTCGTTGTAAAAGTTGGGATCGATTAATTATTTTAAACGAAACAATGATTTTCGTTTCGATGAATCAGGTGAAGTGGAACTAAATTATTGTTAAATCTGTTGGATTTGGGTTTCGAGATTTGTTGGAATCTGATTTTCATCGAGAATCCGTCGAGAATATCAAGTTCCTCCGTCTCGTCACTTACCTATTCGGAGACAAATTCTACTGAGGAGAAAAATTGAGGGCGCGTGAGGTGGCTGCGTTTGGAAAATCGGTGCATCACTCCGCGCGACGAATTACCAATTGAGTGCCCCCGCTTTAGGTGAGATTGATTCTCAATGACTCATACGAGAAACGCGGATGGAAATGGATGCGTTTCTCGCGGTTCCATGCGTGTGCTATGACATACTTCATCAATATAATTTTATGCCCAGAATCGAATGAAACTCGCACACACACTCTTCCGTTCTTAAACTTTGTTGTTCTTTTTTTAGCCATTTGTAGTTTCTCCGAGAGGACACAGCCGATCCGAAGGAAGTTTCGGAAATTGATTCACTATTTTGGCAAAAAGTAGTCAAGTATTTGAATTTTTCGAAATATCGGTTAAATTCGGCAAGCACGAATACTTTCCACGTTTACCAGGTCGGGTGAATTATTTGTCATGATAGCTAGCCACGTTGCGAGAGTATTCATTCGTTCTCGTTTCCACCGATCTTTCGAAAAAGTCTCACAGATTTACGGGGGGATGGGGTTCATCGGGGTAAAAAATTACGGTCGTGGGGGAGGGGGGCCAAGTTTAACGGACGATATTCTCGCTGGGTCGGGCCCCGACCTCGTTTTCTCTGCTTGTTCCGTATTCACATATATTTGGGCCGACAACCTGAGACGCGATCAAAAGCTCTGTAAAACTTTCATAACGACGTCTTCGCGGTTAGAAATAGGAGGAAAGGGAAAGCAGACCAGGGTAGCTTTCCAGCCGGCTGCCCACGGCGACACTTTATATCTCCGAGGTAATGCTCTCGCACGGTATTGTGATTCAGAATTATATTATTCTTCTCTCTAATTTTTGACCGACAATTTTTATAACGATGGTTATCCTTCCCCGTACGATTCGCCCCATCCGCCATCCGCGGTCTGTTCGAAAGTTCGGCCAATTTGCAATAGCGGGAGATGTTGTTTTTTTTTTTTTTGTTCTTCCTCGTTTTAATTATCTTCGAATGAAGCGCGGACTGGCGTCGAAGACTGATTTGTTATTCCAATCTTGTACGAGAAAGACCTTCGATGTACCGAATAATAACAACGTTTGAACCCGCCCAAATGAGTGCGTGCGTCCCTTGCTTATCTCGTACGAGCAAGACTCGCGGTTCACCAAATAATAACAAAGTTTGAACCCAAAAATCGATCTGATCAGATAGTCAAGCGAGAAATAATAAGAGTTCAAGAGGCAGAGTTCAAGCCGCCCAACTCGTGTTACGCAATTGTTGAACGCGCGTCAAATCCCAATTGCACAAGTCAGTCGGAGGAATGGACTCGAGGTTTGTACGACGGGCGATTTTCGTACTTCACGTTACTAATTATGCCATGCGAAGGAGCTGGCGTAGGTGCCGAAAGTACGACTCCGATGCCAAAGTATCGTACCAATGAAATTCCAGCTGTTCATTCTTTCGTTCGAAATACTAATTGTTTGCCACAAAAATTTGAAATATGAGATACGTAATCATTTATTCAGAAGATGAAATCATACACGATATACAACAACAACTCATGTTTTACAGTGAGATCCAATATTTTGGATTTTTCAAATTTGCCAATTCGAATCCCGTGTGACAGAGAACGGCTGTTCAAAAAGTACGCGCGAACGATGAGGATCGCGATCGGTAGACGAGCTACGAATGATGTCGAGGTTGAATCTTCAGCCACACTCCTCCGTCAATCTCGGGGGCGAAACTGGAGAGCCTCATTTTTATCGGATTCAGAGTTTTGCTGCATTGCGACACGTTGAAGTTAGCCATGAGCTCGAAGATTACAAGTTTAGCTTCCATCAGGGCGAACCTATTCCCAATACAATATCTAGGTCCGCTACCAAAAGGTATGAAGGTAGCCGGATCGATCTGATCTTTATTAGAGCCGAAGAATCTATCGGGAAGAAATTCTCTCGGTTTTGGAAAATACTTGGGATCTCTGTGTATGGCGGCGATCGGTAACCACAAAGAGACTCCTGGTTCAACCGTGAACGGTTTGAGGCCAGGTTCGGCCGGCGGGAGCTCGAACCTCTGTCTGCAGAGTCTGTCGGCTAACGTGGCCGTCGTGCGAAGTCTTAAGGTTTCGTTCACGACGGCGTCCAGATACTGCATGCCGTGAAGAGCCTCGTAGGAGACACCGTCATCGTCGGATTGTTCCAATACTTGATCGACTTCTGCCTGAAGTCTTCTGTGGATGTCGGGATTCATAGCTATCTCATGAACGGCGAAAATTGTGAGAAGGGACGTGGTGTCGAAACCGCCGAAGTAGAATACGAAAGCATGAGCCGCCATGTCTTCGTCGGTCATTTTGAAGTCCTGGTTTTTCTCGTTGGCCTGCATCATCAGCTGAATCAGATCGGCGCGTACGATACCTCTCTCCTTTCTGGCCGCGATTGTGGACTTCACAACGTTCTTGAAGAAATTCGTGATCCTCGGAGTCCACAGTTTGACGCCGAAGAGCTTCGAGAGGATGGGAAACGTCCGGAGAATGTATAACCGAAGCGAACGCGAACCGGTAAAGCTTGTCGCCTCCTGTCCGATCTGATAGAAATCGTTTTGCGGATCTTTGAACGAGTCTACGCTGATCCCAAAAGCGGACGACGCTATACCGTCGTTGGTTTGCCGTCGCAGAATGTCAGTTATTTCGAACACCCTGGTTTCCCCGGCGCTCTGCAGTTTCATATTATAAATCAAATTCGCCGTGCACTCCCGCAGGAGTTTGAATACCGTCTTCATTTTACTGGAAGTGAATACGGGGCTCAAAACCGTCCGGGCTTCTCGCCACCGTTGACCTTGTCGCCCGAAGAGGCTGTCCCTGGCCAACGAATCCGGTACTTCGTCGGCGAGTAATTTATGATCGGGAAAATTGTCGAAATATTTAATTGTCACGGACTTTATCACCTCCGGATCTCTTAGGATGATTACCGGGGAAGAGAAGTCGAAGAATCCGACATACTTTGCGTCACGGTTGTAATTATAGGCGTCCGCCAATGCGTCGGCGAATGTCTTCGTCTGGAAAACCATCGGCGACATATTACCGAGGAGAGGTACCGGCGGGACGAACGGAACTCCACTTTTCTTGAAGTAATTTAAATTGCGAAACGCGAAATGGTAGATTCCGATCACAACGAGCACCGCCGCCGTCACGATTGTCCATATCTCAGTCATTTTTTCGTTTTTTTTTCTTTGTTTTTTCTTTTTTCTTTTTATATACGAAAATTTGATCAACCCGGATCACGATCTTATTCTCTTCGAAGCTCGCCAGTAACTGGGGTCCGATAATTTATGGAAATTTTGAAACGGCGGACGTTATCTCCGTACAGAAGTCGCGATCGAATATTCCTCCGAAATTTGCCACCGCCATCTTCATTTTTACGATAACTAATTCTGGCTCCAGGAATGCTACTTAAATGATAATGACGCTGGCACGGCAGTGGCTGGGTCGATCGGTCCGCCAATCCTCGTTACATGAAAATCAAACAATTTCGCACACCGGCGCAGAGATGATGTCGATGATGACATTCGCCCGATGCGACGATATCGTCGCTCAGAAACCGGAGAGCGAGAAGAAAAAGGGCTTATCGTCTCGTCAAAAACTATCCAATGGCACCAGACGCGGTTTTTCCGGATCTGGTCTGGAACGCCATTTTATTTATCTCTCTCTCTCTCCCTCCTCCCTCGCTTCGTTTCTCATTCCGCGAGGATCAATTTCGGTAATAAAAATGCCGAATAAAGTAAACCCGTAACACGTTATACGTACTTACGAAACAGCTTCGAGATTGAAATCTTTCATTTTGGAATTACGAGCTATAAAAATTGTTTGGAGAGAATATTTGACGTGCGAAGACGGGGCAAACTTATAATGTAATACCTTCTTCCGCCCCCCGCCCCCCGCCCCCGCCCCGGCGCGGCGGGTTCTACCTCACGGAGAAAAATCAGTAGCTACCGACTAACCTACAGCTGCGTAACGCATTTGTGGGGTCGGAGTTCATCGGGGTAAAAGTTACGGTCGTTGGGGGGAGGGGGTGCACCTAGTTTAACGGACGATATCCTGGCTGGGCCGGGGCCCCGACCTCGTTTCCTCGGCTTATTCTGTATTTACATATATTTGGGTCGACAACCTGAGACGTGATCAAAAGCTTTGTAAAACTTTCATAAAGACGTCTTTACGGTTGGGAATAGCTGTGGAACGGGAAAGCAGAGCGGGGTAAAATTCCAGCCGGCTGCCCACGGCGACACTTTATATCTCCGAGGTAATGCTATCGTACGGTATTGTGCTCCAGATTTTTTTCATTCTCCTTCGTTCTCACCGCGCTCCCGTAACGATGATCCAATTCTCTCGATGTCTATCCGCTTCGTTATTCATCCGCAGTCTATCGGGGGAGTGTACGTCGATTGACAGAGATCGCGCCGCGTCTTTCGACCGTTATGCAATTTCTTGAAGTATGTATACGTCCGATATGAGGCAGCTCACGGATGAGATGCCAGATAGCGCGGGAATAACGTTTTTGTTTGCGACGCGAAGGAAAAAAATGAACCTCTGAACTCGATCGTCGAAATTAATCACGATCATTGACGCCGGCAAGACGCGGGGGATCATAGTTCAATCGTGATAGAAGATATAGGTACGAACGTGGGTTCGCCGGAGTTTCAGACACAATTGCGCAAGAACATTAGCGGCAGGGATTTCCAGAATAAACGATACACATCGTTGATACGATTTTTATTCGACGCTAAGATCGAGAATACAAACAAACAAAATATATCTTTCCGAATATTGGAGTGTGTCGAAAATGAATTCGGAATTTGGGAAACCAGCAGCTCAGCTACAGACGTCGTCGAGGTTCAACGTTGAGCCAAAGTCCACCTTCGATCATAGGGACGAAACTAGAAAGGCTTATTTTCAATGGATTAACAGTCTTGCTGCACGGTGACAAGTTGAACTTGGCCAAAAGTTCAAAGATTACAAGTTTAGCTTCCATCAGGGCGAACCTATTCCCGATGCAGTATCTGGGTCCGCTGCCGAAAGGGAGGAAAGTTGCCGGATCTATGCGATCCTTTTCGTCGGCGAAAAATCTGTCGGGACAAAATTCATTTGGGTTTGAATAATACTTGGGATCTCTGTGTATGGCGGAGAATGGCAACCACAGAGAGACTCCTGGTTCAACCGTGAATGGTTTGAGGCCGGGTTTAGCCGGTGGGAGTTCAAACTTCTGTCTACAGAGTCTGTCGCCTATGACCCCCGGTGAATGGAGTCTCAAAGCTTCGTTCACGATGGCGTCCAGATACCGCATGGCGTGAAGAGCCTCGTAGGAGACACCGTCATCGTCGGATTGTTCCAATACTTGATCGATTTCTGCCTGAAGTCTTTCCTGGATGTCGGGATGCATGGCTATCTCGTGAACAGCGAAAATCGTGAGGAGAGCCGTGCTGTCGTAACCGCCGAAGTAGAATACGAAAGCATTAGCCGCCATGTCCAGGTCGGTCATTTTGAAGTCTTGGTTTTTTTTCTCGTTCGCTTGCATCATCAGTTGAATCAGATCGGCGCGTACGATCCCTCTCTCCTTTCTGGCCGCTATGGTGGATCTCACTACGTTCTTGTAGAAATTAGCGATCCTCGAATTCCACAATCTGATGCCCAGGAGTTTCGAGATGACGGGAAAGGTCCGGAGAAGGAAAAGACGGAGCGAACGAGAACCGGAAAAGCTTGTCGCCTCTTGTCCGATCTGATAGAAATCGTTTTGCGGATCTTTGAACGAATCAACACCGATCCCAAATGCGGATGAAGTTATACCGTCGTTGGTTTGTCGTCGCAGGACGTCGTTCATTTCGAATACCTTGGATTCACCGGCACTCCGCACTTCCATGTAATTTATTAAATTCGCGGTGCACTCGCGCAGGAGTTTGTACAGCGTTCTCATTTTACTTGAAGTAAAAGCGGGGCTCAGAAGCCCGCGAGCGTCTCTCCACCGTTGACCTTGAAGTCCAAAAAGGCTGTCCTTGAAAAGCGAATCGTGTATTTCGTCGGAGAGCATTTTATGGTCGGGGAAATTATCGAAATGTTTAATTGTCACTAATTTAATCAATTCCGGATCTCTCAGGACAATAACTGGGAATGAAAAGTCGAAGAACCCGAAGTATCTCGCATCGCGATGATCGTTATACGCGAGTGAAATAGTCTCGGCAAATGTTTTCTTCCGAAAAACATTCGCACCCATATTTCCGAAGAATGGTTTCGGCGGGGCGTACGGTATTCCACTTTTCTCGAAGTAATTTAAACTGCGAAAAACGTAATGGTAGACTCCCAGTGCTCCCAGGACCACGGCTAACACGATCGACCACATTTCCGTAATTCCGGATCCACAAATATCACCACCGCAACCAACGTTGATGTGGCTCGTTCGAAAGCCCTCTTATAACTGCGATACGTCGAACGATTCGAACTTCGAACGGAGGATGTTGTGTATCTTTGCAGACCTATCGAAGCTAACTAGTGAGGCCGTTTTACGGTATCACAAAATTCACGGCCAAGCGACACTCGAGGACAAACCGCTGACGTATCATACGTCATGCCAGATGAGAATTATTGCGCGGGCCGAATCCCATCCGGTAAATTACTTTCGAACAATTGAACCATCTCTTAATGTTTTTCGTGCTATCCGGATAGACCCGGACGGGAAGGTATATAGACCGTCTAGCGATGCACTCAAGAGATTGCGCCAGCTCGTGCAAATGTAATTAAAGAGTGTTATCTCTCACTGTGGGTGAGCTAGTTTTCCGGTTGACGATCGCTATCCGTTGTCCGGTTATCGGCGGACCTCTCCTCTCGACGTTTTTATAAATAATTCTCGAATCTTGCCCTTCGCACAAGATTTCTTGTTTTTTTTTCCGTCTCACGTATGCGCCGCCGCGTGCTGTCGCCCGATTATCGCAAGAGCAGTCCGGTATGAAGGGAATCGTCGAAGAATGCTGTGAAATTCGACCTTGTCGCCTATTCATATGATGGGTAATCGCTCTGGCAACTTTAATGTAGAGAGGGTCATTGATGCACTGCCAGCAATGATGATAATGTTACGTAAGTGGTTTGCTTGATGGGTCCACCAACCGGCCCCCGTTAGATATAAAACAGTTTAGAACGTCGCGTTGGGAGGATGATGATCTTCCCGCATCTTGTTACTCCGATAACTACAGTACTGAGAGCGAACGCCGAAATTGCTATTTCTGCTGTTCCAGTTGCTGTATCAAGGATGTAGGGATTGATCGAAGCATTTACGAACGGAGGTGAGGTTCGTCTTCCTCCTGCTCCCCTCCGCTCGCACTTTCAATTACCTCATAAAACTAAGTTCAATCTAGTCGAACGAAGTGATGCCTGGTAGCTGAGGCCGGTGCTCCTATTTTCGGGGCATTAGATGGTGAAAAAATTTCCACCGCAAACCGCGCTGCGGTGTGCTCTCGAATTGGAAACAGCCGACAAACATTGTCCTTGGAACTTGAGGGCGAAGTGAGGTCGAGATAATGTAAAGAACGTCGCATTCCTGATCACCGATTTTCTACGAATTTTTTCCCCAGCTTCGTAGTTTAAATTTCGTTTCTATTCATTCGAAGCTCGTAACCGCGCGTGAAATTCTGAGAGAGACTGAAGGTACAGGAGGAAAATACGTACCTACGTGTGTAGGTTCAAACTAAAGCGGTGGAGCATTGAAATTGAGCAAAGCGTTGAACTCGGTTCGCCTCGTTGGACGGAAGCTTAGTAAATTTAAACAGGCCTACCGACCGAACAAACTTACGCTTACATTTTACTCTCATTGTGAAATTTGGGGTTCAGGTTCGGGCGCACACTCTGCTCCTGCATGAGTAAACGATCGTATCACAAAGAGTGTGAGAATACGCTTTAGGTACTATACATTGACCTATTCACGCTGTTGAAAATAATTTCATTTCTGTGAGAGTGTTCAATTATTTGCCTGTTCAAATTATCTTGTCTCGAGATTAACCCTCTCTTTGTGCGCGCATTCAACCTAACCCTGCACCTATCGTCGAGTCCGTGGTAAATGTTATATTTCAAATTTGATATAAATCCTCGAACCTCGACACAGTGGTACGGCGATCATGCTCACACGTGAGAAGTAGGTAAAATTCTATGTCATTCTGCCGCGCGCGATCTCCGCCAGGAGCGTTCGGTGCTGAACTCTCTCGCGATTGGGAATGCCCAACGTCTTAACTAGAAAGTGTGTCTGACCACCGTAGTCTGCGATTAACGGATCACTCGGGAAATCCGAGTATGAATTTTGTCTCCTTGGCCACGCATTGGTGGCCGTATCGAAACGAAAGTGAAAAAACATGACTCTGTATCGGCAAAGCGGAGAGTTATTATTGTTTTGAAAATTCAATGTACGTGTAGGAGAGGATCCGAAGTGAATTATCTTACAACGTCGAAACAACTCTCGGGAAATGTAATAATCGCGGAGAAAACACGTTTGTTCACCTTTGCGTCAAATGTTCAATGTGATTTTTCATCCGCGCTTCGCATCAGTGTTTCATGTTGGGGTACACCTGTCGTAGTAACTTACTACTGGGACATGCGAAAACTGTGCATCAACATTCTTTTCTTCTGACAGTGTTACCGCAAGCTTGAATTATTTCACTAACAAATACGACGACATCGAGGATCAGACGGTCGCAGACCGTGCTCGAAAATGTCAAGAAAATTTGGTACCATGAATCTAGACAAGGCTGAATTTTCCAAGGCGGAAAATTTTCCGAGATCACCAGTCACGGTCCCCTTCTCTCTCTCTCTCCGGATCTTTTAGCCTCGAGCGCCATTCCCTCGCTCTCTCTTTCTCCCTCTATCCTTCTACTTCTCCTTCGCGGAGAGTATATACCTATTTAGTATTTAGATATACACCCGCGTAGCCGGGAACCTCGAGGAGGGACAACTGTGTATTGTGTTGTCTCGGCGTGACAGTGAGTTACGGAAAACGGAACCAAGGACATACCCACTTCCGGTTGTAATACAGTTCCTGTACAATGGGTCACAATGGGGCAAGCCAAGGCAGGGTAAAAGGGTGCCTCGAGGAGATTCCCGGCTTGAACTCCCGCAGCCAAGTGCTTCTGGATGTCTAATGTCTGGTTAGGATTGAAATTCTGCATTGGCAAAAAGAGAGACGATATGAATTGAATATTTTTAGCCGTTTTCTCTCGGACGCTATTCGTTTTCCCTATTCGTTATTCGCATGCGGGATAGAAAATTTGCCTAATTTAATCATTGCGGTATCGCATCGCGTATAAAGATCCCTTGATGCTCATAACCTCCGAATTAAATTTCAAATATCGTGTTGATAGGAGGAGGAACGAGCCGAGCCCCCTAGGTCGGATCAGGGGCGAAGCAGGGTCGTAAATGGCGATACGGAAAACCGTCCGAGAGGGAGAGAGCGAGAGAGAGAAGGAGGATTGTAGATGAAATTAATTGCAAACGAAGAATGAGAAGAGGACGATGAAGAAAAACCCGAGTTTCTCTCCCCCGTTTCTAGAACTCGAGTACAAGGGTAAGTTTCGAACAACAATTACAAACTCTCGGACTCTAAACTAATTTCCGAATGGGGGTGGATTTGTGTTTTCCCAACCAGCATGCTACTCTCTCGTTTTTTATACTCTCGATCGTTTCGTGGACGATCAATGCTCGCGATGCAATGCAATTAAATATTGCGATGAATGAATAATTTCATTCTTTCGATTCAACTTTCGTTGGAAATCTTCGAATAATCGTTGGAGAGGCGCACGCATGAAAAAAACAGAGAGAAATGATCAGCCGCCGGACCTAAGCCCGGAAAATGTCGGAGTAGCGTAAACTGTAAAAGAATTACGAGACCGCACTTTTCGAGCTGTAATTCATTAATGCCCGCGCTCTTTACCGCGTGAAGAAAATGACGAGGAAAAAAAGTAGATAGTGAAAAGTGAAGAATTGTTGAGTAGGAATCGTTATCTCATAATTACAGAAGGAGGTTACAAAGTGATAAACTTTTGTCATCACCCGTCACCCGGCATTCTGACGAAGAGATAATGGTTATGTGCGATAAAAAAAAAAACCCCCCTTCCAGAGAGATGATGACAAAAACAAAAAAAAGAAAGAAAAGAGAAACGCAAAGATAGAAATTCTTCGGTACATGGAAATCGGTAATGTTGTGATAATGGGTGAAGATCTGAATGAAGATTTACGGACCGGATGCAGTATTTTGGCCGAAAGCGGCTGAAAGTATTTCATCTCGCTGGAATCGTTGAAAGGTTTTATCAGAAATTCGTGACCGTCAAATCTGACCTACAAACAAAGCTAACCTGTCAATCAGAAATTAACGAGGAACCCCGGATGCTCTGGAGATTCCGGGTAGATCGGATGATCGGCGACTTTTTGCCAAAATATACTGCATCCGATCGGCGAAGTTTCGTCGAGATCGGTTACGCGCTGTAGGAGCGGCGGCTCGAATCGCGTTTCCGAAGCGATAACACAATTCTCCCAACGACGAGTGACGGCGGGTCCAAATACGGGATGCCGAACGACACTCTGATCTGAGAATAATGATTTTCAGAGAAATCGGCAAAATTTTTCGCCAAAAATCGCGCGCACATCCATTTGCGGCGTTTCTGTTACGTAAACGTCACTCCGGCCTCAGAAATTGTGGACAATAATACCGTAGAATTTGATTTTTCATCCTCACTTTGTCTCTCTTCTGCGGGAGTAATTAGTTGCCGTGCATTCCCGTGTTCCAATTCGGAAGGGGGATGATGTAAAACGAGATAGCGGAAGTGAGTGAGAGAGAGAAAGAGAGAGAGAGCGAGAGAGAGATGGATGGACGGATACAGCTTAATGAAATGCGTGCGTTTCGATACGGACTGTACTAATTAAAACCATGAATAATTGGCTATCTGGTACTCCAGCTAATTCATTCCATTACCAAATAACATCCTGATTAATACTGACCAGACATGATATTAATAGAAATTTATTTCCGAATATGAATATATTATATTTCAGAGACCCTCGGATCCCCGGATCCTCGACTAACCACTTGATAGAAAAGCCATACGAATTACCGTTGATATCCAATTTTCGATGTTCAATCGTTCCCAAATTCCGTGAATTTGATATCCCAATTGAAATGAAATTGTCTGCTAATTTCACTGCGATTTTTCGATCTCTTTACAGTTAAGGGAAGAAAAGCCCGTTTGACGTTATCATTCGACAATTTTTCGTGGACTTCGATTTTCGTTTTATTCCGTCCGAACAATTCCTTTCCTTTCCTCCGAGACGCGAAACTCTGGCGTTGTGGAAAGAAATCAACCCGAATAGAGTGAACAGTGTTAAAAGCTAAATGAAAAAGCTAGAGGAAAAGGGAAAAAGGAAAACGGAATTGTAACGAATGAGGGCGATATATATATATACATATATATATATATATATGTACATATTTCACGGGTTACGTGGTAAAATTTAACGAGTAGATATCCGCACCAGGTCAGTCCGCCCCCTCCCCCGAGATAATCGACTGCATTTATCAACATTTAGAACGCGATCCCCCTTTTTAATCCTCGAGCTATCACTCTTCGTATGAGAAATTTAGCTTTATTTTTATTTTCTTTAATTCCGCTCTCCGCCTAATTCCGTATCCTACGGCAATTCTCTTAATTAATTAGTTAATTAATTGAAAAAAATTAACCCCACCTAATTCCCCGTTTTTTCTTCGTCTCTCTGTCCCTCATTTCTTTGCCGCCGAGCTTTCAAATTGATTTGGGTGGGTACCGAAAACATGAAAATCTATGTACGATCGGAGGATTGATCTGCGAAATTACACGCAAGGATTCACCCGCGTATTACATATCGCACGGCGAAGGAATGCGAAGGAAAATGAAAAAGAGGTTGAAAACGTTGTGGATTATTTTCAGATATCGCGAGGAACGTGAACAGAGAAAACGAATACGGGGTTGATTAATCGTTCGAATTTTATCGAAATTGTGAATCTAGAATAAACAAGGTCGAGATACTCGCGTATAGCTGGTCAGGAGTTACGGGGGCGGGGGCGGGGGCGGGGGAGTGGAGGAAAGGAGGGAAGGGGCAGTTAGACACGATAAAAGATGATCTGATCGCCGTAACACAGTCGCGAGGTTACCTACGTTGAAAACAGTTAGCAATAGTGTTCTTCGACCCTGTAACTAAGGTCAAAGTGAAATATTGGCTGGCACAAGCCAACCTCCGAGCTTCGCGCTGCGCCGAACCGAGTACCAGTGTGTTTGTTCAGTTGGTATTGGTATGTATATTTACACAGGGTGAATGATCAGTCGGCCACTTCCTTGCCGGAGACTACTGACCCCCCGTCTCTCGCAACCGTAAACAACCGTCGGTTGCCATTCCGTATATTTAACACCCTCTCCCCAACAACCCCGTTTTCACAGATTATATACATCGACCGGGTATATTATGTATTTGTAGAGAGAGAGAGAGAGAGAGAGAGAGAGGTAGAGGAAGTCTACTAGATTCAATTTCACTTTTACACGCAACTACTTAGATGCGCGACTATACTGCGTATATATACAGGGCGATCCAGTTTGAGCGAGACGAATTTAGGTGGGATGGATTCTCGGGTAAATTCCGAGAGGAAAAGTCCTTTGGCGAAAATTAATGCGACCTCTTGTTCGCGAGTTAGAGAATATTCAAGTTGCACCAATCACAAGGCTGATATGTCAGTATGCAGAGACTGTACTCACTCGCGCATCCGAGCCCGCCGCGTCTCGCTCGCGCGCAAGGTACGCGATAGGCCAATCTAGTTATCTCCGTAGCTTGAGAACCAGAGGTCAGACAAATTTTTGGCAGAGGACTTTCCCTCTCAGAATCTCTCCGAGAATCTAAATATATCCACAGACCATACATACCAGACCGTGTGAGGCATCCCATATCATCGTTCAGACCCCGACCATCTTCGATTTAGCAGATTATTATCCATCATCTGGGCTCACCCATTGAAAGTGGCATCCACGATCATGTCACAGATTTTAATCTGTTGGAAGAAGTCCGTTGGAATTTCATTCGCTTTTGAAATTCTTTTTGATATTTGGAATTAGAATTTATCAGTGATTGATTCTGATCGAGTCTTGAATGAAACCGAACAAGGAAATGGTGGAATAAGAGAGTAGAAAAGATTTGTAAAGAGTAATCACATCCAATATTTGAGAGAGATTCGATACATTAGGATTCCAAACCGTTGAAAGACGAAAAGGAGGAGGAAGAGACGAGAAATACGAAGAAGAAGAAGAAGACTAGTTAACCCCGTCAAATATTGGACTTGTATTATAACCGGAGAACGAGGAAGATTGGAGTATCCGGATCTTTTCACTCTGGAGAGTTTAATCAATCGTGGTATAGAGGATTTCCGCAGATTTTATTCTTCTCCGTCGCTCTTTTCTTCTCTTCTATTCTCGTCTTCTTCTCCTTCTTTTCTGAACCCACAAGCACCACCACCACCAGGCTGACTCCTTAATCATCCCTTCATCATCTACCCGCCACGCCGCCACATCCAAACCCAATCCAAAGCCGAGAAAGTGTCAACCCTGTCAACCCTACTCACTTTCAAACTTTCCGAAAAACTTGATCATATATAAACTCTGTGTATTGTTGACTGGTTCAATTTATGATTTTCGCAACTGTGTTTAGATTGACTTCCAGACTCACGATGGTTTCTTTTATTTGGTCCACAATTCCGCCCGAAGCAGGCACACAGCGTCGTCTGCACAGTTTCATCGCAATTCTTTGGTCTCATTTCTGTATTTCGTATTTATTTTTTGTACGCTATCGATTTTCAAAAATGGGCTGTACTCGTTCGACGTCCCGTCCCTGACTTTGAATTCAAAACTTTTCACTAGATACGTGTTAACTCGAAGTCTAACAGCGAATCTCTATCAGAGGTTAAGGTGCCGTAGGACTCGCCATCTTGAATGTACAGTCGAAACCGTTTGGAAAAGGGAAACCGCAAGTTTGTGCAGACGACTGGATCAATTTTCATGAAACTTTGAGAATTCGATGAGTACGATGGCAGGAAGGGGCCGAGTACTTCACTTCGTCAAAACATTGATCGGATTCGAGGAAAAATGAATATTCCCTATGTTAGCCAGGTTAGATTACCAATGCCGAGTCTAACGGTCTCTTGAAATCGGTGGAAATTGAATTGAAGAAGAAATAGAGAATTTCCAAGAACACTGTGCCAGGGTAGATAGAAAATGAAATCATTATCTAATTATAAGGGTTGCCTGAATTTTGTTCGTTTCGAAGTCAAGCTGTCTCTATATTTTGTAAAATTAGTTTGGAGGTTAGGTCATAGCTGCGCTGCACACAGTAGCATTCATGGTAGTAGTAATAGTGATAACGCAACGAGAAATCGTTTCGACTATCAGGAACCGGGCCAGCGGGAGTATAGAACTCGTCGAGGGATTTGGGAAGGGAAGGAGGAAGAGGTTAGGTTCAAACAAACGGGGAATCTGTGGAACTGGCAAAGTTCGCATCTCAACTTTCGCCACCCGACGCGGACTTATCCGAGTGAAAAATTACTCAAACAACTTTTGCCATGGTTCGCGCTCCATTAAGTGAAGCTCAACAAGTGCCGCCCGCGACAGAAACACCAACCAAACTCAACTCCGATCGCATTTTACTTGTCGAATATACACACATACAAGGAAGGGCAGAAAAAAAGACGCGTAAACGGAAGAAAAAATCTGTCACCGTTTTTCTGTTTTTCCATCGTCTTTTCCGCACATAGATCATTATTAATAACTCACTCGCCTCGTGCGAACCAATGTATAGTACCTTGTGTGATTGTTATTTTCTTCTTTTCTCCTTTTTTGCCGATATTTCGAAAACGTAGGCGGCTTGTTCTTCTATTTCCTTTCTCTTATCTTGGAGCAAAAAACGGAGCTTTTTCTCTTCGCTCCAGGCGAAGCTTTTGATCTCTTTTTGTGCCAGAAGACCAAAAGCCTTTTTTCGTGAGACCTTTTTCTTATCACATATGTATATATACATATATATATTATAACCTCAACGGTTAGCGATTCTATTGTAAAAATTTGTTCGAAAAAAAAAAGAAAAATTTATATCAGCATAATGTATATATGTATAACGATGAGTAGAGAAAAAAAAACACTCCTGCCCTCCGACCCGATATCTTACACGTACTTCCATCGTCTTCCGAGATTTCTTTTTGCTTTTTCGGTGTTCTTTTCCTCTCTTTTCCCCCGCTAACCGGCGGGCCTATATATATTCTTCTTCGCTTTTATACAGAAAATAAAATTCGAAGTTCGCTCCACGCTCAGCATTTCGCGTGATACCACCTGAGATTTTTTTTATTGAAAATTCTTCACTTCCTTTTATGATGTATTCGTTTCTTTTTTTTTCGCTCATTTTGATCTTCTCTCTCTCTCTTCTTTTATCCCGGAAGCACGGCTCGGCGCGACGAGGGGCAGGGGCAGGGGCAGGGGCAGGGGGAGTATAACTTCATGCTGGTCCCCCTCATCTTCTTTTTCACCTTTTTTTCCTTCCATGAATAAACACCGTTTGGTTACTCGATTTCATTTCTTCATTTTTTTTTTTCCTTTTCATACGTTCATTTTCGTTTTTTTTTTCAAAATTGGAAAGCAGCGGAGTATCTAAATTCGGAAAGGTAGAGCACGGGTTTCGGTGCACATCGGGTTTGTTGTGAATTGTGAATTCCAATTTGAACGGTACACGAGTCAAGTGTGCTTCTCTATCTGCATCCCTCCTCCCCCCCACCTTTCCTCCCTCTATCCATCTATGGGCAAATAGGGAATTGCTAGCTCGAATCTGGCCGATGTACTCTACTGGTAATTGCATATTCACTCGCGAAATAGGGGGAAATTGACTGGCTGACCTGCGGCCCTCAACGCAGGCGTCCCTCGTCCTCCGCGCCCCATAACCTCTCGAAATTCCACATTCCTTGTGCAATTTCGAGGGTTTAGGGCTGCCCAGCTTCCAATATCGTCGAGAACCTCGAATAACTCCTCCGTGTTCTGCACCAATCACACAGAATTTCATTCCCATTTCTCGCTCTCCGTCTCTCTCTCTCTCTTTCACTCACTTTCTCGGTCTTTTAATTTTACGCGATATACGAACCTTCGTGAGTTATCGATGATTCCGGTTATCGACATTGTTTCCGAAAGATTTCGCAAGTTCGCCTGGTAACCGCTTTCGCTTTTTTTCTTCGTCGAACCGAAAGATATCGATTTCGTCAAGAGATATTTGTTTTGGAAAATTTTTGGAGCTCGTGCGATGATTCCGAAGCTGTAATTTGAACGGCGAAGATGAATCTTCTGATAAAATAGGTGAGCACCAGGAATGGGAAAAGATTCGTAAAGATTTAGGGGAGCGTTTGAACCCCTTCCCCGCGGAAGTCTGTTAATGGTACGAAGCTGTGAGATTGAGGCATTCTGCTGGCTCCAATGTGGTTCAGTTTAAGCTTGTCGAAATCTATTAGTAAGTTGGAAAGCACTCGATCCCTGAAACCCACTTGATTCAAAGCAAGCTTCTCGGTGAGAATACTGGTCTTATTCTCTGCCACCGCCAGAAGTTCGATTGTACGGAAACAACTAATCAAGGATAAGGAGAGAATGAAACAAGAACAGAAGCAAATGGAAGAAGAGACGTAAGAAAGCTTTCGACAAGAGGATTCTCATCGCGGAGTGAGTTCTGAGGTCAAATATCTGGCGAAAAATCCAATCGGAGATGTGCGAGAAGGTGGGGGAGGCACCAAAAAAAATAAAAGTGGAATAATTACGAGAAATTGAAAGTAAGGTCCTGTAATTATGTCCGGTGAGAAAATAAAACAACGATTTGAAAAAAGCACTGTTTCGGTTTTTCTAACCTAACGATCGTCGTAACGTGGTTCTGGCGAAACCTAATGTGAGTTTGATTACCGCAGGATGAGTGCGGGCGGACGGGCAGAGGCGAGTGATATCTGGGGATAGAATTGTATTCCGCAAAGATTATAATTGTGTTTCGTCGTTTTTCATACGAGAAACGAAACGGGAGAACCGGGACGAGAGACTTGTTAATCTTGTTTCTTTCATGCTTACGAAACTTGGTCGAGGTGATGAACGAATGAAAACCGGCGGGGGTCAAGATTCCGAAAGATCGAAGAACAGACGAGCCGAGTTTCCCGGAGCCACGTCACCGAGAGTACATAGCGTAGAGAGTCTATCAAGTAGGAACAACACATTCGGAACACGGAAATATAGAGATGAATATATACCAGACGTCGTTCCTCCGGATGGGCGAGACTACGAGCGGCGAAATATCCGATTCGTCGGAACCGGATATTTCGCCGGATATTTTAGAATGGTCTCTCTAACTCGTGAACGAGAAGTCAGGGCAATTTTTGGCAAATCACTTTTCCTCTCACAATTTCTCCAACGATCTGCCGAACCTGAGTCGCCCTGTATAATATAACGAGGAATGGGAGAACCGACTGCAAAAGAAGATCGTTGGTACATGAAAAATTGACTAAACTGATCTGAACTCGTCGTGCTAACGTTTTTCCTTGCCGAGATCGATGACAGCGTTTTTCATAACGGGAGGTGAATGCGAAGTCGAGTGGCTTGAATCAATACCAGACATTAGGATCACCCTCGTATCTTTCCCTATCTATAGGTACTACATATATACTTACGTCTCTTCCTTCATTCTTGTAGATACACGCCAATTGCCTCCTTTGTAATCTCGATCTTCTATTCTTGTTATTATCATTCTTTTTCCTCTTTTCTTTTTTTTCCTCGCTTATTCTTCTTCTTCTTCCACTGCTCTCTCCTCTCCTTCTACGTCGCTGGCATGTGACGTATAACTTTTCAACGGAATATAGTATATGTGTACGAGGGTTGAAGGCGAGCGAAAGATATTGAAAAATTGTCAAGCTTCTGTATAAATAGGAGTGGTGAGTCCCTTGGGATGTCGACATTATCCTCAGAGAACGAGACGGAGAGATAGAAAGTTGTGAGTTGTGGCCTAACATGAGCAAAAAAAAGGGTGGTAATATTTTTTCATGAGAAAATACTTCAGCGTAGGTACAGTCACCATAAAATATCCGAAATTGTCGAAATGGTTCCAACCATTTTCCAATGACTCGTAATTCCTTGAGGTGCTATGATAGATTCGCTTGCGCACATTGTTACTCATTCTCAGAAGCATTGTTATCACTTCGGAAACGTGATTTGTCGCCACTCCCACACCAAACAACCGATTTGGATTAAACGTTCTCGATTGGATGCAGGGGGTTTCTGATTGTCAGGTTGGGCTCGTTTCTAGGTTAGATTGGACAAACTCGAATTCCTGATTGACCCTTGCACCAATTCGTACGGATAAAAGACTCACCTACTTTCTGCCAGAATGCTGAATCCAATCGAAAAAGTTTCATCCAAATCGGATGTGTAGTGTAGAAGTGGCGACGAATCGCGTTTTCGAAGTGATAGCAATGTTTTCACCAGCTGTAAGCACCTTGACATATAGGCCTGGGGATGAGAAAACAATCCTTAACCTCCTTGTAAAGTTGGTCACGAACGTTCCAGTATCCAAATAGAAATGACATCGCACAAGTAATGCAAATAATTTATCTTGAAATTATTATTCATAATAACCAAGGTGCGGAACGTTAGATATGTAATAATGTCATGTGCTCTGTTATGTATAAAATGTCTAGGGAAATTATAAACAACTGCTACACACCTGACCTGATACGTATAGCGAGCTACTGTGTGGGTATAAAATTCGTTCGCAATACGCAATAACAAACGACTCGGCGGAAAACGGTTCAAGATGACGAATAGTTGTGTCACCTCCAATACCTGCGATGCCACTATTCTGCCGGGGTTGAGCTTGGCAGAAATGTGCAGTGCCTCGACCTTCGTCGTCTTCATGTCGCTTCTTGACAGACTTATACGTTCTAATGACAAAATATCCGGCAGATGCGAACGCGTTAAGTCTGTCGAGGATCCCTGCGAGGAGTACGACTTCGTGGTTATCGGTGGTAAGAATGGAAATCCTAACGAGACCCAGATAATCTCCGAGCAACTGGAATAGGGAAGAATCGTCCGCTTGCCACGGAAATTTCTTCAAAATAGATGAATAGATGAATAAATCGATAAAGTGAAATACTCCTGGAAACGACACGTGGATTTTTTCGCCCTCAGGTGGTGCCGGAGGTTCTGTAGTCGCTGGAAGGCTGAGTGAAAATCCTGATTGGAAAGTCTTGCTGCTTGAGGCTGGCGGAGACGAGCCAGCAGGTGCACAAATTCCAAGTTTCACCACTCAGCTGGGAGGTGGGACTTTCGTGAAAACGTTCGGAAGGTGGTAATGATTCCCCTGTAATTTCAATCGAGTGTAATTCTTACAGAGACGGAAGTTGAATGGATTTATAAAACGACGAACGAGAGCTCTGCCTGTCTGGCGAATAACGGTTCTTGCATATGGCGCGCCGGGAAAATGCTCGGAGGAAGCACGGCACACAACGGGATGGCATACGTCCGGGGCGTCCCAAAGGACTATGACAACTGGGCTGACCTAGGAAACGAGGGATGGACGTGGGAGGAAGTGAAACCATTTTTTCTATTGTCAGAGGATAATGGCGATATCGAAAGAGTCGGTAGAGTCTACCACACGACAGGCGGACCGCTATCGGTTGAAAGGTTCCCGTACCTACCACCCTTCGCAGATTCAATTCTCACTGCAAGCGGCGAGGCAGGTTACCGCGTCATCCAGGAACACAACGGTGAGCATCTCACCGGATTTGCAATATCTCAAACCACAAGCAAAAACGGAGTCAGACGCAGCACCGCCTCGGCGTTTCTTTGGCCGGCTAGGAACCGCAGTAATCTTCACGTTTCGCTGAACTCATTGGCGACGAAGGTGATTATCAAGAACAATAAGGCGGTCGGCGTAGAATACTTTCAGGTAATTACGTTTCACAATACGTCATGAAGTTCCGTAGTGAGAACAACGATCAAACCATCGGTCGCAAGAATCCAGTGATCGGGATCGTTTCGCCTGAATCCTTTGCAGAACGGTGAGCGGAAGAAGGTTCGCGTATCCCGTGAAGTCGTAGTTTCGGCGAGTGCCATGAGGTCGCCGCAGATCCTGCTGCTCTCCGGAATCGGACCGAAGGAGCACTTGAAGTCGGTGGGAGTGAAGGTGGTTAAAGATTTGCCTGGTGTTGGGGAAAATCTGCATGACCACGTTTTGACCAGTCTGAGGTTCACCGTCAACGAAACAGACGAATATGACAATAATTGGGCTGCTGCACTCGAGTATCTCGTTAACCAGACCGGCCCGATGTCGGGTACAGGCTTACTCCAGATTACCGGTAGGCTAGCGTCCAGCAAAGCTAGTCCGGAGTTTCCGGATATTCAAATGTGGTTTTTAGGGTACGACGCCACTTGCGCGCCAGGTGATATCGCGGCTCTTCGTAGCACCGCACAACGCAACATTGATTTAGATGTGGTGTACGTTCATCCGAAGAGCAGAGGTACGTCGAATCAAGTGAATGATCATTTTCAGAATGTAAATTCGGGATTTCATGCTTCAGGGAGAATCAGCTTGGCTTCCAACAACCCTTTCGACTACCCAGTGATCTGGGCCAATTATCTCAACCACTCCAGCGACGTGGACGGTCTGATCGAGGGCATAGAATTTGCGCTGAGATTCACTGAGACCGAGACCCTCAGAGCCTTCAACTTCACTCTGTCCAGTTCCCCTCTGGAAGCTTGCTCTGCTTATACTTTCGGGACCCGCGAGTACTGGGCTTGCGCAGTGCGACAGACCGAAATTTCATCATATCACGAAGCTGGCACATGCAAAATGGGCCCAGCCTCTGATCACATGGCGGTTGTTGATTCTCGACTACGAGTTCACGGAATAAAGGGACTTCGGATTGCTGACGCCTCCATCATGCCCCAGGTCAGTTCCAAATAACTTTACTCCAAGGACGTACACGATCGCACGATGCTGGACAAGCAGCACATTGAAATCTCCTCAATTTCCCAGGTAACTTCGGGCAACACTGCAGCACCGACTATCATGATCGGCGAGCGAGCCGCGGACTTCATAAAAAAAGATTGGGCGCCAAAATCATGCAGGAAAACTTTCTCCCGCGTGAATCATACGATATGCGGTTTACCCAAAGACCATTTGTTCAATCCTGTCTTCCCTAAGCCCCCGGCCACGTTTCCCTTTCGATCAGATTGAGACTGCGTTAGGCCCACTGTCGTCGACTCTATGACATTGACAACACGAGCGACATTTTTAGATGTATGAAGTTCACGACGTGTATTTCATGTTACTGAATTCACATGAATAAATAAACCGGCAAGAAACCCCGATTTTGCCGCTCTCGCTTTTTTCCAAATGATATTCTCGCCACTACCACCATCGCCCTGCTGTTTGTGGAGACGCTCAAAAGTTCTTGAATATGCGATGTATATACAGCTGTCGTACAATTGTCAGTACGTTCATCATCGTGGATATAATTCAAAGTATCTCAAGAATCGAAAGTGAGAGACTAGGTCGTATCGATTTGACATGCAACTGTATCACTACAAGTTGTGCTCCGCATTATTCCAGCATCGCTGAATCTGATAAAAGCATAGTGGAGCAAACAAACAGTGAAGCGCGCTGCTGAATCGCAAGTTTCCATCTGGCGAAGTTTCTATTCTTCCTCGAGGTATGGTAATGAAAATCGATATCAGTTCCCCAAATTTCTCCATTTACCGCGCTATATTCGTAGTCTACCAGTGTTCGTCTGACAGATTGACCTTCCTC
The DNA here is from genome assembly GCA_963170745.1 of Phymatocera aterrima. NCBI lineage: Eukaryota > Metazoa > Arthropoda > Insecta > Hymenoptera > Tenthredinidae > Phymatocera > Phymatocera aterrima. The sequence goes on along the minus strand of OY720672.1, from coordinate 4,488,643 downwards.
CGAATTCTCCGTCTATTGAGCGGCAATGTCGAACAACTTCACCTCGTCAGCAACTTGCGATGAGGGCCTTCTGGGTCCGAGTCTAGTATCTACTTGCGCCACTCGAAATTTTTCATGTACATGCCACTCCTCGATACGTTGATACGATTGAGGAGTGCCCGACGAAGAGTAATATTTCGCAGTAGTCGGCGGTGAGTAGTGTTCCGACGAACGAAATGCGCGAGGAACTTTTCATCCGTGAGTGAACCGACTGTATATCTTTTTGCAACAGGTGGTGCTGCAGGTTCAGTCGCGGCTGCAACATTCGGTGAGAATCCAGGACTTAAAGTTCCACCGAAAGATGCTGGATGCGACGATCCTGCAGCCACGAAAGTGCCTGGTTTTCCAGGTCTCTTCATGGGTTGGCCCAAATCTGTAGATCTCGAAGTCAACCAATTTTTTTTAGATCCATCGAGTCTTTTTTCATTTTCCCTGCAGGACCAGAATACGACTGGCAGTACACGACAACGAATGAAAGCGATGCTGGCCTATCCACAAACGGATGCTGCTGATGGCCATCAGGAAGAAATCTCGGTGGAAGGACAGCGCACGAGTATATATATGCTCTATACACCACGATATCCAGAGGACTTCGACGATTGGGCGGAGCAAGTGAACGAAGAATGAGGATGGGAGGATGTTGAGAAATTTGATATGTTGTCAGAAGACGGTGGTGAGATCGAGAGGATCGGTAGAAAACATCATCCCTCGGGTGGACCACTTCCGGTGGAAAGATTCCCCTATCGTCCTGCAGTTGGGTACGCATTCCTCGGCGCAGCCAAAGAGGTGCATTACAGAGTGAGTGAGGATTTAAACGGAGAGGTGTACACCGGTATGGCAATCGCTCGAGCCACGTCCATAAACTGATTGTGAGTCCGACGCAGCGCTGCCGCAGCGTACCTTCGGCCGGCTAGAAATCGTGAATGATGATGTGATGATGATGTGTATAGTATGTACTTCATGAAACAGCAATAAGTATTATAAAAAATAATCAACGACACATTTTCCGGATCTGTAGCTACCAATTGCATTACGGTATTTTGACAGTTGCTGAGGAGACCTGGAATGAATATTTTCTTTGCAACGCGGATGGGAAACAAACTGCATAGACTGAGGTATAAATGGTTCGCGATCTGGCCAGTCTCAGGCGACGTGAGGTGGACAGATCGGTGAACGTTTATCGTTGATTAAAATGTACAAATAAGACAGTACAGAGTGAATTTCGATGATCTAAATTACCGACGGATCGCATACAAAGTTATTGTGGTGAGCTGAAAATCATTAAATCTATAAATAATGTGAGTCACTGATTGCTCGTCTGTTCAGCAAAGATGACGTACGCCGATGACGCGTTGGGAACCTGCAATGTTTCCCTACCGGGGCCGAGCCTTGCGCAAATTTGCAGAGCCTCTGAGTTCGTCGTTTTCATGTCTCATCTTGACCAAATGATACGTTCGAATGATAAAATATCTGGCAGATGCGAGCGCGTGAAGCCGATCGAGGTACCGTGTGTGGAGTATGACTTCGTGGTGATCGGTGGTAAATGAAAAGTCGCGCGTACGCTGTACCTGTGAGATGTACATGCCACTTTTTTGCTATAGGCGGTGGTGCAGGGTCAGTGGTAGCCGGAAGACTGAGTGAAAATCCAGACGCGGACGTTCTGGTCATCGAGGCTGGCCGGGACGAGCCTCCGGGTGGACAAATTCCGCAGCTCGCACTTGCGCTCATGGGTATAAATATGCCCTGAACATAGACGTCTGAAAAAGTTTGTTCTCTCCATCCGATACCGATGAAGATTCCCATACTTTACAGGTACAGAGGTTGACTGGAATTTCACGACAACGAACGAGAAATACGCCTGTCTCGCGACAAACCGTTCCTGCAGCATACACGCGGCAAAAATGCTCGGCGGGAGCACGGCACATAACGGAATGGCATACAATCGAGGCAACCCGACGGACTACGATAATTGGGCAGCCCAAGGAAACGAAGGCTGGACATGGGAGGACGTCAAGCCATTTTATCTACTGTCAGAAGACAACGGCGAGATCGAGAGAGTTGGACGATTTCATCACGCGACGGGAGGACCGCTTCCAGTTCAAAGGTTTCCTTACGCACCGCCGTTCGCGAATTCCTGCCTTGCCGCAGCTATCGAGGCGGGCTTCGGTATCAGTAATGATTTGAACGGTGATCAGATCACCGGTTTTTCTATAGTCCAATCCACGAACAGAAAGGGAGTCAGATGTAGCAGCGCCTCGGCGTTTCTGCGGCCGGTTCGGAACCGCAAAAATCTCCATGTATCATTGAACTCCCACGCTACCAGAGTGATAATCGAAAACAAGAAGGCGGTTGGCGTGGAATACTTACAGGTGAATATGTTTCGAATTCTCGTACCTACGAGAATCGATTGTTACAACGAAGACGGATTCGATGATCGGCAAGAGTTCTGGATGACTGAAACGTTCCATATTTAATCCCTCGCAGAATGGTAGGTTCAAGAGGGTTCGTGCATCGAAGGAAGTCATCGTTTCCGCGGGTACGGTAATGTCACCCCAGATTCTGCAACTCTCCGGGATCGGTCCCAGGGAGCATCTGGAGTCAGTGGGAGTAAAAGTGGTCAAAGATTTGCCCGGTGTTGGTGAGAATTTTCATGACCATCACACGTACATGCTCACGTTCTCTATCAACGAGCCTGATAGATATGACAACAATCATTACACTGCTGCCGAATATGTGGCCAGGCAGACAGGCCCCTTATCTGGATTCGGTGTGAATACAGTGACCGGTACATTGAAGACTGAGGCAGCAAGCTCCAAGTATCCGGATCTCCAGGTATATTTCTCCGGTTTCACCGGAGGTTGTGCACCAGGAGACGTTCGCGCGGTACGTAGTACGGGGAAACGCAGCGTGTCTTTACGCGCGGTGAACCTACGCCCAAGGAGCAGAGGTATACCTATACGCTAACGGAGTGTCCACGTAACAGATCGGACGGCAGAGACTGCAGAAATGATAGGACTACTGTCATCCGTTGTTGCAGGCAAGATCAGCTTGGCTTCGAATGACCCACTTCAGGCACCAATAATTTGTGGCAACTATCTAAGCAACTCCAGCGATGTGGACGGTCTGGTTGAAGCGATAGAAATCGCCCTCCGATTGGCTCACACAGACGCTCTGCAAGCTCACAATTTCACTCTGATTTTCCAACCCATCGAGGCCTGTTCCAAATACCGTTTTCAGAGTAGGAAGTACTGGGGTTGCATGGTTCGGTACCGCGGTACTCCTGAACTTCACATGGCCGGCACGTGTAAAATGGGACCAGCCTCCGACCCAATGGCAGTCGTCGATTCTCAATTACGAGTCCACGGAATAAGGGGACTCCGCGTCGCAGACGTTTCCATCATGCCACAAGTCAGTTCTGAATTCTGAATTAAGCGACTGACAATTTTGACGATTAACATTTGCTCCGATTCCGTCTACAGGTAACTTCCGGTAACACTGCCGCACCGGCCATGATGATCGGTGAACGAGCAGCCGATTTTGTGAGCAAATATTGGGCTTGGAAATCTTGCTCGGAGACAACGTAATCATATTTTTCGTTCTGCGTGTGGAAGACGGAACAACGACGGTTCAGAATAACTAGACCGCATGTATTGAATGAGCTTGTCAATAAATTCAATCATTTTCCAATACCATATTCTAAATGATTATGATGCAACGAGCGTGATAAATAATTTCCGGGAGAATGCGATATTTATCCGTTTCGAAATGATGATGAACAGCCAGATCAGGGATTCAGAAATCGGTGATCGCTACCGTGTATAATTTTATCAACGAAGCTTGTCTCTCTAGCTTCGTTCGTCTCACAATCAGCTCCACTGGTCACACTAGTGGAGATTGTTTGTAATCCATTACGTGGTGGTGAAATCGCCGACCGATAGTATTTCACATTATCGGCAGCAGTAATGTTTCGAGTGTAATCGAGAGAAACGAAGTTGCGTTTCCACTGAAACCGGCGGTGCTGCTTCGATTTACAGTAGCAGCATAAATCGGCTAATCAAAATACAAACCGTCACGAAATCGACCGCAGCCAGTATACGATGATTCAATGGATCGGCATTTACCTACGAATCATTATAAGATGAAAAGCATTGTTATCATCCGACAGCCGATCGATCTGACGAAGAACGAAACTTTGTGGATCGGATGCAGCATTCTGGATCATAACTACAAGGCTTTGTGCTCGATACGATACTTGGCAACGTATCGCGACCGCCTCGGAGAGACGAGGTTGCCTAGCGGATAAGAGATATGTTTCGTAGTCAAATACAGATGTTTGGTCGACAGCTGAAGGCCGCCGATATGAGTTCAGCGTGCGTGAACAACGCGCTCGAAAAAAAATCTACTGCGGACGTAGGAGAGTTAATTTTTCATAGTGCTAGAAATTCGTAAGTTGTCAGCTAGTTCGGAAGGTGGAATCACTGTATTCGTACTCCAACTCGTCGGTGTAAATGTTGTGGAACTGCACTTCAGCTGGCAATTGCGACGCCTCGCTCACGGGGCACCGAGCCTGGCACAACTTTGCAAAGCTTCCGAGTTCCCAAGGAGCATATAGGTATACCGTACCTATACGTTAACGGAGTGTTTACACAACTTATCAAATGACGAAGACTGCAGTAATAATACAACCGCTGCCATTTGGTGATTCAGGTAAAATCAGCTTGGCTTCGAATGACCCAGTTCAGGAACCAATAATTTGTGGCAACTATCCAAGCAACTCAAGCGACGTCGAAGACGTACAGTTGTAGCGATAGACTTGGCTGACACAGACGCCCTGCGAGCTCACAATTTCACTCTGATTTTCCAACCCATCGAGGCCTGTTCTAAGTACCGTTTTCGCAGTAGAAAGTACTGGGGCTGCGTGGTTCGGTACGGCGGTACTCCCGATCGTCACATACCCGGCACATGTGAAATCGGACTGAATATCTTCCGATTACCGCGTCCGTGCGAACCACGTGATGCCGTTCGGACCTGGACGCTCTATCGAAGTCACGAAGTCTTCGTGCATCCGCATTTTCAGTAAATCGTCATCAACGCTGTTTTCGTTCTGCATTGAACCGATTATGAAAAACTCGAGGGTTTATCCTGATCAGTGAATATCAATGATTCCAATAATTTTCTAAGAGTTCTAGAGCCGCAATGGAATCACGGTCACAATCATCATTAATTTTCTCACACAGATGGGATATGCAGAAAATGTAAATCGGATCGAAATGGCGTGACAGAAGTGCTAGGGATTCCGTCAGTCACGGTTCTGCAATGTCGTCAATGTTCAATGTGTTCCCATTTCCGGAGTAATAACGATGCTCCTAACAATTATTAACAATAGGTGCGAACGCAGGGTCGCGGTAATCAGTAGCTTGGTGAAACGATGATTTCTGGAGGTAACATGGTTTGCTCCGCACTCCTGCAACGGCGGGATAATTCGTTTTATTGCAAATAATGAAAGATCGGGAAGTCTGTCTGCGCTCGATTGGGAATCGAAAAAATTCGCATACATCCATGATGAGTGCCCGTAGAACCGAAGTGAGAATAACAGGGCGTATTGTGGACGAATATGATTTCGACTGGGCCTCGGCTTTGAGTTTCCCGCTAAGCAGACAGGTCCCTTGTCTTGGGGTGGATTGAATCCATTGACGGCTACATTAAAGGCTGAAGTAGAAAGCCCCGATCATCCGGATCTCCAGTCCCATTTCAATGGCCATTAAGGAAGCTGCGGACTATGAAAATTCCTCGTCCTGCGCAGTGATGAAAAAGATTTGAGCAACCAGGGCTCGCGTTGACGATCATGGTCGAGGCTGGAAAATCCGGTCCGGAATTGGCCGGATACGAAGACCGCGCGAGCTTGGAATTTTGCTTTAGCTATCACGCTCGGCGAGGTCCGTCGAATTACGAATTCCCGAGCGTCAAGCACCGGGGCTCAATAGTGGGCCGTCTCCGATATGCTATCTGTTGCTGAGCGATCATTCCAACGGATCCCAGTCTCTCTGCTGAGTCGTGGATCTTATTGTCAATCATATTCTCCCGGTGTAGAAGCGGGCGACCAATCGCTTTCCCGAAGTGACAACGATGCTTTCGACGGAACGGAGCACTGCACGCACTCTCGATAATCAATTCGTCACGTACACGGCATTCGGGAATCATTTGTGAGGATTAAAATATCGAGTGGATAATAATTATGTGCAGTGACAGTATGTGAGCTAACGGAGGAGCGCGATGAATCGGATGATTACAGCGGAGCGATATCGTTTTTGAATCCAGTTGCGGAATCAAGTTTTCGAGCATACGATAATATTTACCATCGGTAAATGAAATTATAATAATTAGTGAGCCGCTATGCATGATTCTGTACCTCCTCTTGATTGCCGATGTCCCGCAAGTCCGGCTACCCGGTACCAAATTAATACAAATCATACAGAGTATGTTCAGGTGCGCCCAGCAATTATGATATCGTTAATATTATTTCCGTTACACGTTTACCAAAGGAAATGGCGGCGGCGTGGGAGGGGGGATGCGTTACTAATTAATCGTCGGATGAAGCATCCGGTTGTAAATGGAATACCAACATCGTTAAAATCGAAACTCACAATATATTCGTAATTCAATAACCTTTTCCGATTTCTATCAATTTAACGAATGTGAAAATTCGGTGCACCTCACTCCGCGGGTACTCGAAACCCCGTATCTATGTACAAAGGAAGATCAATTTGTATTTTAATAATAATATATAGAGAGAGAGAGAGAGTCCGACGATCGGAGGATACGTCTGTGCACAGTGAATGAAATGCTACATTGTTCGCTGTAGTAACGCGATATCGTTTCTGGATTGAGCTAGCTGGACGCGCAGGCATCCTGTTCCCCTTGCAATGAACCGATGCAGGAATCCGTCTGATATGAATTCATCAAAGCGTTCAATGGAACGCTGATGATAACTGAAACTGTAGCAGCGAGCGTCGCGTTTTCCTTTTCTCCACTGCGATCCGTCCATTGCATCTATATTCCCGTAATTTTCATAATCGAGAGGAGAGAGGCATTGATCTAACCTCACGCGGCACGACACCATCGAAACTGCGTTCGTGGGCAATCGAATCCCTCGATATAGTATCGAAAACATTTTCGTCGCATTACATTAAAACGAGTCAACTGTGATCAGATCAAACTGCACGAGCCGAGTACGCAGATACAACGACGGATGTGATCAGCTGTATTCGATGCGTGACCGTGACCGAAGACGGAAAAGAAAAAGAAAGAGAATGACAATGACAATGACAGTGCTGGATCGATGCACGAATTTCAGAGGATTAAAACTTTGAGTGGATAACGCGGAATGATCCGATGAGCGGGGAGTTATGAATACGTCGATATAACCGTATTTCCCAACGCGAGGACGTGTTGATATTGACCGAAGTCCAAGTTAAACAAAATGATGATAATAATTAGTGTGCCGCAATTGCCGTTGACTGTTCGCTTGATTGCTGGCGCACACGCATGTAACCTGCAGCGGCGTTGTGGAATTAGTACGAATTATTGTGTATTCAAGTGTGGCCGTATAATATATATTGTTGCATCATTTGTTCCGCTTCTACGGATACATCCAGCGTGCTCCGTGTCAGCTCAGGAACTCGTTGTTCGATTACTGCACAGAGTTTCGACAAAATTCGATACAGAGAGGCGGCATAAGCAGCAAAACCAAAATACAAATAGGTTTTTTTCTTTGTTTCTTTTTCTTGTTGCATGATAAAATGCAATTCGACCTTCGACGGGGCTACGTCTCCGTGAGAGTCTCCATACAAATTGCGCTCTGGCGTCGATTTGAGGTACAGTGTGGCTGGAATGAGTGATTATATTTATTCATAGGTGGCTCTCACTGATCGTGAGGCGTACCAGAGCAAACGCTTCGACCGTAGAAGAATTTTATCTCTCGATCAAGTATTGGTCGAAAATACGTTACGGCTAACCAGAATGGACTTCCCAGTAGAAGTATCACTGTGTTTCAATGAAACTCCGACCGAAATTAGTTGCACAGAGAGAGAATCTAGTTTCGCGATCTTGATTCGCAAACGCACGCAACGCGATCGCGTAAACGCAGTCCCCGATTTTGCCGCGCTCGTTTTTGCACCAATAAAATTGTCGGCACCATCGCCAACGCTTCGGCGTTCCTGGCAACGCTCAGTGGATTTTAAGATATTGTGGTAATTGTGTGGATAGTTTTATTCGCGTGGAGCATAACTAGGACGCTATTTGCTGGATAAATTATTTTTGACAAGATATTGTGACAACCCTGAAGAAATGAGGTGGCCTAGCCTAGTGAACAAGAGATATGTTTCATAGTCAAATAACAATGTTTCGACAGCTGAAGGAAACCCGTTCCACCGAAATGAGTTCAGCGTATAAAATGCTTTCGTTGGATCTGCCGGAGACGCGACAGAGTTGGTTTCTCATACTGCTAGGAATCCGCGAGTTGCCGGCTAGCTCGGAACGTGAAATTACTCTACTGGTACTTCAACTAGTCGGTGGAAATGACGTGCGACTACACTCCGTCGGGCAATTGCGACGCATCTCTCACGGGGCCGAGCCTAGCACAAATCTGCGGAGCATCGACGTTCGTCGTCTTTATGTCTCTACTCGACGAACTGATACGTTCGAATGAAAAGATATCAGGAAAATGTGATCGCATCGAGCCAATCGAGGAACCGGATGGAGCGTATGATTTTGTGGTGATCGGTGGTATGTAGATATTTACACACCTCGTGTCACAAAATAGATACCATCAAACTTCGAAAGCACACGTAAACGTGTGTCGAAAACTCGTATTCTTCTGTATTGACGGGTAACCGCGAGGCCTGGAATTTAGCGAGTTCCTCACCACAGGCGGCTGACGAATGACCGATTTCCGAACGAGCAACATTTGTCCGTGAACAAATCGGCAAATGCTAGCGACGCGAATGTTCTTCGGAGTAGGACACGGGTCTCTTTTGTTGTTCTAGGCGGTGGCGCAGGCGCACCGGCGGCCGGGAGACTGAGTGAGAATCCCGACTGGAAAGTCCTGGTGATCGAAGCTGGTCCCGACGAGCCTGCAGGCTCCCAAATTCCGTTGTTCGCATATTCTCTGAGAGGTAAATGAAAACCTTGGATTTTCCACCGAAATCGATATCTGCGATGATTGAAATCCGGCAGACTGAAACAATTGTGTGTTTTCTAAGGGACGGTACTCGACTGGAATTACACGGTAACGAATGAAAGCTACGCCTGCCTCGCAGCAAACGGCACCTGCCGGCTACCATCTGCAAAAATGCTCGGGGGAAGCACGTCACTGAACGCACTGACGTACCTCCGAGGCAACCCGAAGGACTACGATAACTGGGCAGCCCAAGGAAACGAAGGCTGGACCTGGAATGAGGTGGTGAAATTTTATCTGCTATCGGAAGACAACGGGGAGATCGAGCGAGTCGGTAGAGTCCATCACGCCACAGGAGGACCCCTGCCGATCCAAAGATTCCCCTACATACCTGATTTTGGGAATGACATTATCGCTGCATCTCGCGAGGCGGGCGGCTACGGCGTCAGCGAGGATCTTAACGGTGAACAGATCACAGGCTTTGCAGTGGTACAAACCCCGAATAAAGACGGAGTCAGATATAGCAGTGCTTCGGCGTATTTACGACCAGCTAGGAACCGAGAGAATCTCCACATATCCTTGAACTCCCACGCTACCAGGGTGATAGTTGAGGATGAAAAGGCAGTCGGGGTCGAGTACTTCAAGGTAATTATGATCCACGTTGTCCCATGAGAATCAGCAGAGACTATGAATTCGAATTTGCTAACTGCGAGCGCCGATGATGCCCGAACCGTACCGCACGAATCTCTTGCAGAATGGCGAGCTGAAGACGGTCCGTGTATCCCGGGAAATTATAGTGTCAGCCGGCACCGTAGCCTCGTCTCAGATCCTACTACTTTCTGGGATCGGACCCAGGGAGCACTTGGAGTCGGTGGGAGTCGAGGTGGTCAAGGACTTGCCTGGAGTCGGTGAGAATTTGCACAACCACGTAGGCTTCGAACTGACTTTCACCATCAACGATACCGACACGTACGATAATGACTGGGCCATCGCTACCGAGTACCTCGTCAACCGGACGGGGCCGTTATCTTGCAGTGGATTGACGCAGGTGGTGGGTATATTGATGAGCGAAAAAGCGAGTCTCAGCTTTCCAGATCTTCAGGTGAATTTCATCGGTTACGCAGCGGCTTGCGCACCGGGTGAAATCGGCGCAGTCCGCGGTACGGGCCATCGTACTGTCACTCTGCAACCAACCGTTCTCCACCCGAGAAGCAGAGGTACGATGCATGATCAGCTGGCGCGGAACACTCTGACATAAGTTCGCGGAGATCAATTGGCGCGGAGATGTTACCAGCTCCGATGTCTTGTGTTCTAGGAAGGATCAGCTTGGCCTCAAATAACCCGTTCGAGAATCCCAACATCTGGTTCAACTATCTGAGCGACCGGCACGACGTTGACGTTTTAGTCGAGGCCATAGAATTGAGCTTGGGACTGACTGACACGGAGGCCATGCGCGCTCGGAACTTCACTTTGGCTAACAATCCGCTTGAGGCCTGTTCAAATTTCACTTTTCCGAGCACCGATTATTGGGCTTGCGCGGTTCGCCAGACTGTGTCTGTACTGCATCACCAGGCCGGTTCCTGCAAAATGGGACCGGCTTCAGACCCAATGGCGGTCGTTGATCCTCGACTAAGAGTTCATGGAATACGGGGACTCCGTGTTGCAGATGCTTCTGTCATGCCACAGGTCAGTTCTAGGCTAATTTGTATAAGAATTTAGGATGCGCGGGGATGTGGAATAGGCGCTCGGACTCTCCGCCGCTCCTGACATGGTCCTAACTCTGCTCGTAGGTGACTTCCGGCAACACTGCTGCACCATCCATGATGATTGGCGAGCGAGTCGCGGATTTCATTAAGAAAGATTGGGCTCGGTAACGTGGCGAGAAAACTACCGGCCAAGTCTGAAATCGTAATTATTTTGACGTCTGTTCTGGAACGGCTATAGCCAGGTATCTGGTTTCATCTGTCATTCGGATGCTTCCGCGAGGTTTTTCGAACAGGAATTTCGAACCACATAATTTCAGGTTACCGAATCATATTCGGAGGTAAATTGTAATCAAGAGGTTAACTGCTCAGACGATTTAGCGGACACCTCACCTCACGATTGCAATACTCCGGAGACTTTCTGAAGTTGAATGACTTCGAGTCACTTCACGTGACTTCGACTGAATTCAAATGACTCTTCGGCAAGGTGTGCGACTGACTTCAAGAGTGGTCACCCACTCGTCCGTGATAACAAATTTTATGGAAGCTTAAGTGTCCCGGAACACATCGGACTGATATTGATCGCAGTCGTCACGATACGAAGAACCCTGTTTTTCCCACATTAACAAATCCTGTCCGGATAACCAACGACACTCTGCTCTGGAGTGAAGAAAGATCTGTTCGAATCCCGGTGGCGCGAAAGCATTCCACGTCTGGCATTGGACGCAAGGAACACCCGGAGTAGTTGGGAGTCGAAGTGGTCGAGGATTAGCCCGGACTCGGAGAGAATCTTCACAAGCACACACGGACCATACTCAGACCTTCACCGTCAACGACGCGGATGGATATGATAAAGTTTGGTCCATCGCTACGTAGTACCTTCTCAACCGGACGGGCGCTCGGTCCTGCAGTGGAATGTGAATCGGGTGGTGGGTACGTTCGAAGGCAAAAATACGAGACCCGATCGGCCGGATCTGGGAATATTCGTGACGGCTGTACGGTACGGCCTGCTCGCCGCGGGAAGTCGGCGTGCTGACGAAGTGCAGCGGGGAACCGCAGCTCGAATGTGTACGTATACTTGCCGCGGTTGATTCGCGGACGGTTTCGTCCCAATTGTTTTCTGGTTTGGCAATATCAGACAATTGATATTGACCACCACTGAACGCCGACTGCAGCGCCGCGCCGGTTAAGTGCCAGCGAATGGAAGTAACTGGACGATCTTCCGCTGTCTAGCGTCCGATCTCCGAGTCTCCGATGGCAGTTTGATACCGATACACCTAACCTCGTAATCTATTTCGGCAAATTGAAAGTTGTCATTCGTAAGTGATAATGGTACGGAAAATTGTTGCTCAATGGATAATAAATACTCGTTGTGTGGGAAAATACAGCTCTAAAATTTCGTTGTTTTCGACATATTTTCATGTTCCCGGATGAAGGCGAAAAAAAAAAGAAAAATGAATTACACGACTTTCGGCTTCAGGGACGCCGAAGGGTGGTATAATGTGGCTCACGTCCTTCTGGCATCGGTAACGCGATACATGGAAATTTTGTTGGGCCGCCTATTTGGTTAAGATTAATAAATGGAAAAATATCGCATTCCACGAGTTTTCACGATAGAGAATTTATGCCGACAAAATTTCCATGATAAATAACCCATAACTCATTGTCATCGCGGTATTCGAAAACAATTCTCCATCTATCTGTCTACCTCTCTCTCCCTCTCTCTACGTTCCTCGATGAAATATGGTAAGACCTCTCTCCTCTCCAAAGCTATGGCATTCCTCAATGTAATCGCGTACCATTAGAGAAATAATCGCGGCTGACAACGTCCCGACCATCGATCTCGGCCCGCAAATGTGCAGCCGCGATTTCATGCTCAATATTTCCCCGCCACCCCCACCGCCTCCGCCTCCACCTCCGCCTCGTCATTTTATCTTTCGATTTAGCGAAAAATTTTCCAACGCTCTCAATCATTCTTATATCCGTACGAAAATTCTATAATTTAACGAAAGTTAATACATATATGCAATAGAGAAATTCGTTTTTCGGCATCGTGAGCGCGTGTGTTTGGTTTCTCTCTCTCTCTCTCTCTCTCTCTCGCTCTCTTTTTTTCCGTTTGCGGCGTAGTTGTTCTCCAATTCTTTACGCGCCCCTCTAGCCAGCCAAACAATTAGGCCAACACCATACGTGTTCGAAATGCTTAACTAAACGAGACAGATCGGTCAGCGGGCTGAGGGCTGAGGGCTGAGGGCTGAGGGCTGAGGGCTGAGGCGAGTTGAACTTTGATCACCCTTCGGATTACCGGGAGGCACTCGGCGTTTGTCCTACGCGAACGGCATCCGAAATTGCATTATCACTCGGCAATTGGATTTCGTTTCACCCTCCGCGCCTATAAACAAGAAACAATTTCCGCGGGACAGTTTGACACGATTTTTGAAATAAATAACTACGTAGGTGGAAGAAAATATGGGACGAAAAACGTTATCAATATTTCGGTAACATTCGTATAATTTCGTGTAAATGTGACGAGGTCTGGAGGCGGCCCGCTTCTCGTGAAATCCCTCATACAGTGGATGAAAATCTGGAGAAGACAAAACAAGACATACAAAAATAGGGAGAAAAAAAAACTATAAATTGGGCTGAAAGTTTGCTTATAATCCGCTTTGTCCTAATCCGTAGCGGCATAACTCGGCGTTAAGCTGAATTTTATTCACCTCAGTGAGCATCTGGATTCGGACGTGAGATTAGACTGTTTTACGTATTACGCTTGGAATTACGTGATGCCCTCTCTGCGCGTTGACGTCACGGATTAATCGATGCGGGAGGATGCCAGAGGAGCGGCGGGGGGGGGGGGGGGGGGGGGAGGAGGAAGTTATAATTTAGTTTATAATGTCACTTGCAGAACTTTTTCAAACAGTAGATAGAAATAGATATAGAGCAGAGAGATGGATGATTAGAGAAAGAGAGAAAAAGAATCTTAATCGTTGTACCTGACTTATCTCAAGATGCCGTAGGACTCGCCATCTTGAATGTCACGAGGAACCGTTTCGAAAAGGAAAACGGTGAATTTTTGCAAACGACTGGATTGATTTTGATGAAACTTTGACAATTCGTTGAGTGCGATGGCAGGAAGGGGCCAAGCATTTCAATTCGTTCAAACATCGATCGCATTTGAGGGAAAATAAATATTCTCTATGTTGGCTAGGTTAGATTGCCACCGGCGACTCTCCAACGGCCTCTTAATTGTGATATTTATTTCCTGATCGTTGAATAAACTATGCAGGTACAGTTTCCATCTAGGTTTCGGTTCGTGCTTCCGGCTCCGAGTTCCTTATCTCTCCACTGGTATCTCCAGAGGCATTTATTTAAACCCTGGTAAAGTCTTATCAAAAACTCGTCGCGCGAGTGTCAGGGCTCTAGGTAGGTTGGGTTGGTTCGTTTGTTGTGTGGACACTTACAAATGTCTCAACCGCACGAACGACCCTCGAATTTGTATTTCATGAGAAAAGAGGTGAAAAAAAGAAACGTGAGAACAGACAAAAAAGCGGAAAGAGAAAGAAATTCGGCTCAGCTTTATCCGCTTTAGGGGGAAAGACGTATACGATTTTCGAAACACGATGACAATAATCCCGAAATTCATTTGTATACATAGATAAAACTCCTCGGCTATAAATTTTCCTTTTCCTTTTCCTTTTCCTTTTCCTTTTGCCGCGTTTTTGGTTTCTCCTTTAGCCTGTGAACCATAATGCGGTACGCGAAACGATTTTTGGCCTTGGCTAATTTCGGTTACGTGTTCTTTCCCTCCGGGTTCGTTCTTTTGAAGGTGTGTAATGGTCGGTACTCCTGCTTTGTGGTTTGTTTGCGCATAGAACGGTGAAACTCGGGGTGAACGAGCGAACGAGAAACGGTCTCGCGTATGTGAACAGCACACCAACCTACAAATTTTCGCCCACTCATACCTGGTATAACCTTCATCTACATTAAGCATAACTTCAGCATGGGATATAAAGCTTATTTAAATAACGGCAAAGAATGTAATTAAGGTTTCAAGCCGCCACCATCCACCGGTAAACTCTTCGCAACCATTTTTCCCTTCTTCTCCTTCCTTTTGCTACCCCAGGTAAAATCATTTACCAATCATACAACCTAGACCAACTTCATGGCTCTGACTGTAGACAATAACCTATCTAAGGCCTTTTCTTGTTTTCTGGTTGGGCAATGTTAGACAATTTATTTTGACCACCACTGAACGCTGACGGCAGCGCCGGCTAAGTGCCAGCGAATGGAAGTAACTGGACGATCTTCTGCTGTCTAGCGTCCGATCTCCGAGTCTCCGATGACAGTTTAATACCGATACCTAACCTCGTAATCCATTTCGGCAAATTGAAAGTTGTCATTCGAAAGTGATAATCGTTCGGAAAATTGTTGCTCGATGAATAATAAATACTCATTGTATAGGAATGTACAGCTACGAAACAGATTGCGAGGTTAGGTGTATCGGTGTTAAACTGTCATCGGAGACTCGGAGATCGGACACTAGACAACAGAAGATCGTGGAGTTACTTCCATTCGCTGGCACTTAACCGGTGCGGCGCTGCCGTCAGCGTTCAGTGGTGGTCAAAATAAATTGTCTGATATTGCCCAACGAGAAAACAATTGGGACGAAACCGTCCGCGAATCAACCGCAGTAAGTATATACATACATGTATATGCAGGGATCTTCGATCATTTACTCGGGCAGTACATACAATGTATGAAAAGTAAATAGCAAAATCGAACAGAAATCAATAGGATTCAAAGTTCTGTCATATAAATTATATACATACTCGTATATTCGCGAGAATGTATACATACATCCTGAGAATTCATATATATATATATATAATTCATACATTTGTTCGTTTTATTATCGGCTTTTGTTTCTTTTTTTTTCTTTTTTTTTCTGTTAACCTGTTTTTCTAAAAAGTAGATCCACTTTTAGCCTCTTGAGAAAATCCTCCCCCGAGTTCTCTGCACTGCACCTCGTTACGAGAGGCGCGACCCAGTTTCATAGTTTCTCTCTAAAAGTATAATAATGTTGGCACAACAAATTTTTTTTTCTCCTTCGTCTTGCTTTCTCTTCCGTTTCTTTTTCATTCTTCTTCTTTTACTGACGATACGAACGCGTTCGCTCTTCCCTCGTGCCCACATCACAGTTTCGTACGTTCCGTATACTGATCGGAGGAAATCCGATGGATAGAATGAAAAATGGAACAAAAAAAAAAAAAAAAATAGAACAACAAGAACGAGAATGACAACGAGAACGAAATTTGAGAACCGCGGTTATCGACTGAAAAAATTTATCCCGTACACAGCCATCGCAGGTTTTGGCGACGGATTATAAATTCACTGACCGTAATCGCGGAACCCAGTTGGCGAAGAATGTCTCCGGAATCGACGTGGAAATCAACTTGAAATCAATGAATATGAAGCAAGATTTCACGATTTGGAAATCGACTGATATCGCGAGAAATCAAGCGAATTCTGTACAATTTATATGAACATCGCTGTGAAGTGTGCGAAGAAATCTTGAAATCGGTTGAAAACAAATTGAAAATCGTGAAAAATAATTCGCGAGGGAAATCGCATAGCGATCGTATCAGGTGAAATCGCGCTTGGAATAATTATTAAAATCGTTCGGTACTCGATCCGCGAGCGAATGAGCTGTGCCCCCTCAGAATTTTCAATCCGGTCTGAAACCAATCGTGATTCCGAACGTAATATCGTAAGCTATAAACGTGTGATCGGCGATCGCGAGGTGTCTCTACGCGAGATATAATAGTATATTGTGTTAGCAGTGCGGCAAGTAGACGATCTCCGACGAGCGTGATATTAGCATCACGAGCCGAGGGCGAGCGCACCAGTTAGACTCGTACTCATGCGCATGCGATATGAGCGGTGGCCAGTGCAGCGCTAACCTCTCACACGAGCCAGAAATCGGCTATTCGCACTCGTCGCGCGCCAGTTTTATTGCAACTTCTGCTTAGGGAAGTTTGATTCGAGAAGCGAACGAGAACTCGTGTAATTTTCGTCGATTGGAGTAATTTTTCCGCACTAGTGCGGAAAGTAATTTTTCCACACCAGTGCGGAAATACGGAGCTTTGCCCGCGCTAAACACGCTTCGAAAATCAAACTTTCCGAACGTTTGTCGCAAACGATCATAGCCAGCTTCTTCCTCTCTTTTCGCTGGGTTCTTCTTTCTGTCTCTCTCTCTCGCTCTCTCTCTCTCTCTTTTTTGTATCGCATAGTTTGCATGGCCGGTGAACGAGGGCGGAAGAGGGATGAGGCTGCAGGGGGAAGCTGCTCGATTTCTACCACTCCTCATATGCGAGAGGTTTTAGCAAAGTGGGGTAACAATTTGTGTGCGCAGGAAGCGCGCGCGCGCGATGCGTATATACTGGGTGGGTATATATATATATATGTAGGTGGCGGGTACCTATCTACCTACCTAATGTTACTACGTGGGGGATGAGGAACGGGGGGGGGGGGGGGGGGGGCGTAGTATACGTGACTACGGTTGATTTCCGACGAAGGCAGAATTACGTATTACTTATTAACGTTAATCGGGCCGAGGAGGAAGGGGGGGGGGGGGGGGGGGGGGGTTATACCGAAACGACGAAACTGTAAATATAAATGTGTATAATGTGTGCGTATACCTCTACATATAGGCATATGTATATACCTACAGAGAGGGAAAAACCGAGGGTGAAAAAAAGTGAACAAGAGAATACACCGGCGCGTCATAACGCACGTATGCATGTGTACGGCGTACGAAAGAACGTCGCACGTATGTAGGATAAGTCATATTCCTACGTGTGTATACGAGTATTCCTCCCGTGTACTCGTACGACAGCGCGTGGATGAGTAGAGAGAGAGAGAGAGAGAGTATAAAATTTTGTTTCGAAGTGTAAAAAACAGTGAAATTAGTTGTACATAACCTAGATTCGGAATTTATACAATGTATGATTACGTTGAAGCCTCTGCATACCTGTAATAGAAGTATGTAGGTAGCCCCCACGTATGTACGTATACATACATAGATACATACATGTACCGCGCGCCATGACGCAGCGCGGGGCGCAGTTGAAAAATTTTACCGGCTAATTAACTTTACAAATCCCTCCCGCGAGCATTATCGTACTGGTTTATTAATTCGCATGCGTAGTATAGGTATGTATGCGCACCTAGGCACCTAACTGTAACTGTAACTCGCAGCCCCCCCCCCCCCCCTCCGTCGTCGTGCGGGACAGAGTTTTTGTCGTTGTTAATATAACAATAATAAACTAGGTGCATGTAAAATCGGTTGAGTTTCAAACTTTCAGTGGCTCCCGGATATATATATATATATATATGTATATATGCATAGGATATGCCCCGTGCGATTTATCAGCGAAAAACCGTGCAATTATGAATAAATGAGACAATTTTCACGACGCGCAATTCGAAAGTTTTTCCGCGCCCCGTAAAGGTATAGGAAACCGCCGCCTCAGGGGGAATTCGGAGACGCCACCGCGATCTAACCTAGCTAACATAGGAAATATTCGTTCTCCATCGAATCCGATCAATGTTTTGAATGAGTGAGATACTTGGCCACCTTTTGCCATCGTGCTCGACGAATTCTCAAAGTTTCGTCAACATCGATCAAATCGTTTTCGTAAATCTACGATTTTCGTTTTCGAAACGGTTTCTGCAGTACATTAAACACAGCGAGTCCATGTTCCTCTGAAGGGATCTCGAGCGTCTCTGGGAACAGCAGAGCGATCGCGATATGCGAACTAAAAAATAACAAAATAACACTCGAGTATCGGCCCAATCAGTTCAGAGCACAATATTTCATGCCTCGGCAATACAGTGTCTCTGACTCCAACTTTGGCCAATTATTTCCATTGTTTTTCGTCTTCTTCTTCTCCTTCTTCTGCCTCCTCGTTCACTATTTCTCGTAGCTGTATATAATAACGACTAATTATCACGTCACAGCAACCTTAATCTTTTCTTTATCTCGTATTATATATGGCTTTACCAACTGTTTGGGAGTTGGAAACGGATACCGCTTATGTACGTACGTAGGTACTGCCGGCTACTTTTGACACAGATTTCAGATATCCCTTAGATATATATACAGGGTGACCGGTAATTGAATCCCCGATTTTTATAACGCTCTGTTAAAAACAGAGTGTTCGAAAGTTCCTCACCGATTCTTTTCCGAAATGCATAACATGGACTTTCCGTTTTCATGTTCTGTGCCCTCCGTTGGCTTCCTCCTACTCCACTGCACATCGACGCAACCGCTCGTTCGTAGAACACGCTCGTCATTGGCTGATCTTCGATCGAGCGCACGGACGACAAGGTCCGTTGCATTTTAGAAAAAGAAGAAATTCATTATCAAATTTCCATCCGAATTTTTATCGAAGAATTTCTAACCACGTTTCGAAGATCTCAGGGTAATTTCCGGGTCACCCGGTACGCAATTTTTGTACCCATGTGTAACGTGTGCGCGACGACTCCCGCTCTCCTACTTTCTCTCTCGTGAATTTTATTCTCAAACCCCGACTCCCTACAATTATAATTACCTGCTGCACGCGAAAGCTCGTACAGCACAGGGGCACACACATACATAATATACGTGTGAGAGAAGTTAAGTAATAATCGTGATAAAAACTTTCCGTTTAACTTCAGTTTTCAAACCCTATATTTATAATATCAAGGCACACAGGTACGTGTATGTCTACAGGCTTGGCTATGAGTTTCTTTCTTTCGGTTCATTCTCAGCGCTGAAAAAAGAATCCCCCCCCCCCCCCCCCCCCCCCCGTTGAGTATATAAAAGACGTGAAAAAAGCCAAAAATTTTAACCAACAAAAGGAAAGAAGAAGATAATCAACGTTGCCCTCCTTTTATCTCTTTTTCGTTTTTCTCCCGTTCCTTCTTTCGTTTCTCGTTCTATTTCGCTTTCGAACTGCAGGTAGGTACGTACACCCAACGCCATGGATTCTGTCGCCCCCAAAATAGGCAACCGAAGACACGTGTAGTTTCAAGTTGGCAATCCTTCACTCGCTCCACCCAATGCCCCAGCGACAGGCGGCGGTGTGCGAATGAAGCTCGTTCCCACTTATATATTCAGGTACATGAGTGCTCGTACCGTAAATTTGACAGCACGTCGATTTGCTCAACCTATAACCTAAATGGACACAAATTATCGAAAAAACTAATTGATAACGAGATTGTCGTCAGATTATATTCCCGTAGATCAAATAATTTTGTACGGCATTGAACAATTTTCTGAAGGATACTGAGATCTTTATTCATTCAATCATTCGTCGAACGAGCTTAGTGATGATATGAAAAGGATCTCTCCGCCATGTTATCGATTCACTCGTGGATTTTTGAATCGTGCTACAACAATATATTCAATATTAGAGTATCTCAGTTATCAATAAGAGTATCTCAGCTTTTTCGATAATTTGTGTCTATATTTACGCTACACGTTGAGTAAATCGACGTGATGTCAAATTTACGCTACGAGCGTTGGTATACCTTCATGGCATATCAGTAGGTACGAACTTTACTCGCACAACGCCACCCGTCGCTGGGGCGTAAGGTGGAACGAAGGATTGCCAACTTAAAACTACACGTATCTTCCGTTGCCTATTTCGGGGGCGACAGAATCCGTGGCGTTGGGTGTACACGTACCCACGCCTCTACATATAATTACGATGATCCTCAAAGATAGTTTTCTGTCGCAAAACTTAGTCAAACCACCCTGAAGCGGGAGGTTGTAAACAAAATCTGATCAAAGTTGAGTTATAACTTTAGTGTTGTAAACGAGTTGCGGATAAGTTTTCACACCGCGTTGCAGCATCAGTAATAAACTAAGGCTATATACACTGTGACATAAGATATATTGCATGTCACTGCAGCAAGTGATTCTATATATTTGAAAATTTACTATTGTCGACGAAGTTCACGTGAACAGAACGGGGAAAAAATTGAAAAGTATAGTATTTTTCTTTCTTTCTCGTCGGTTGAACTCTCTAATTCCTTGCCCTATCAAACAGACATAAAAGTGACGAGATAATGCTGCAACAAGTAACCGAAATCGAATATCATTTTTGATATCCGTAAACTTGAAAAGCTCGATGTTTCATCGGGAGAAAAACCGGGGAAAGAAAAGATGACTAAATCCGGCTCCATCCTCCGGGCAGAAATTTTCCCGCGCAGCTCGGCAGTAGCTTGAGAATATTTCACACATTTTTTCAGCGAATATTGTATTTGAAATGTTTCTAGAGTGTTTTGGGAATATCCCGAACGCAATGCTCGAGTCTAATAGTATTCGGTGAATATATGCTTGAGATATTTTGACAGAAATATTGTAAAGTGTCTAACATGGAATATTCCAGTAAGTTTTGGTTGGAAATATTTCATTTAAAACATCACGAGACCATTCGACAAATTTTTCGGTCAATATATTGCGAAATCCCTGAACCGTAACGTTGAAGAAATATTTGAGAAACGACGAGCCGCTCGTGGTGCGGTTTCGAGCTCGCCGCTAGTCGTTAGTTCGGCGCTTATGTTCTCTCGAAAGCGAAATCGTCCCGCCTGAGTATAGAATACGTGTTACGCGCCAGAGATTCGCGAGTCTCGTGTTCCACGCGGAGATGTCGCAACGAAATTCGACCGCGAGAATTCTGGAGCTTCCGAAAGTATCCGAGCTTGCACCGAAGTTCCCGGTAACATGAAGTCATGATAAATCATTTAGATTACGAATTTAATTTTTATTTCAATATAAAATTTATGTGAAATATTTAAATTTAAGTAGTTAAAATTTTTAAACATTGACTCGTGGAGTCAAGAATGGAACATTCCGTCTCACGTTGGTCCTGAGAATACTTTGACAATATTTGAAAATACCTCGAGAAGAACTAAGAAATATTGAAATATCGCCAGGCTCCTCTTCGGAATATTTCGATTTTCCGATGAAAGGTTTGGGAGACATGGCTGAGACATTGTGTCCCGTGTGGGTCTTTATTCTACGCAATTGAGGCGATGTAGTACGCGGATCCAAATATCGCGATGACAGTTTTCCAGATCGTCTCAAGACGGAATCAAAAGATCAATTCCGGTACACGCCTGTCGATATTTCATCGCGTCAGGCAATATCCTCTACCTTTAGAATCGTGGAAAAGTTGTTTATCGTAAATTATATTGTTCACACCCGTTTCCCGAGTCTTCGTAGTCCCGAGCAGCGAAAACTCCGTACAAACTTCATTTTCTCTTAGGTTTTCGTCAAAATCACGCGTTTGTTTGTAACATGGCGAATCACGTGAAACTCAGTCGAACAAATTATCACAGTGCTATGTTCCAATGTTCGTGAGATGACATTGAGGATTCACTTCACTCAAAGGAACCTTTTCCTTTTTCCATCGCCGTAGAAATTATTCAGTTTCTAATCACGATTCTCTATGAAAATTGTATTTGAAGAATTTTCTATCGTGTATTCTTTCTTTTCCTCCTTTCCCCATTTTTCCTCTACTTTTGTCTTTTTTACTCCATTTTGTAGGTAGCTGTGGAAGTAAATATCGGCCTGCAGTCTACGTCGCGAAAGGTCGTCGTTGGTAACGAGGGTAGATAATGTGGCAAGGAAGTGGGAAGGAAAGGTTCTGCTTCACGCCGACACGGTCCAATATCGTTACTCCAACTTTTAGTCAACGTTGATTTCAGGCTGAGAATTTAACAAGGAGAAAACGGAGAAGATGACGAAGAATGAAGAAGAAGGAGAAGAAGAAGAAGAAAATAGTATTGCTCTGAGGACAAACCCCATTTGAAGCGAGAAAACGCCGAAAAGAAGTGAATGGAATGTTATATTGCTGTCAATTGAAAATTGAAAAGTGAAGATTGATTATTCCATGAAATTATTCCATTCGAAGAAATACTAATGAATCATTTTGGATTTTTTTTACATCAGGCTTGGGAGTTGCGAATTTTCGAAAATTTTGGTATATTTTTTTCCAAAATTCGGTTGCTACGAAATTAGTCAGTTTCCAGAGGTATTTTTTCGAAATCAAAAGTTTCCGAATATCCTTCATACCCGCAGAGACGATTCTTTTTTTTACCCGAAACGGCGAAAATCTTCGATCGCGTAGAACCGCTCCGACCGATCGATCGGCCCGAAATTCGTAATTTGATTTTTCTTCCGTCAATTATTGTATCAACGGAGAATTTGTATTTTCTTGTTACGTAATATTGATTCGGAATAACCGTCAGAACGTTCCAAACGATTTTTGAAATCGACTCTTTCCGAAAACTTTTCGAGATCGAGAAAACGTTCGTCTTTCGCCGAAACTCTGAACATTCGTGTTCATCGATTAAAAAAATGTAGCAATTGGAAGAAGACGTAAAAAGAAAACTCAAACTACGAATTTCGGAATCATCCGTCGATGCTGAACACGAATTTGGTGCGAACCACTTTTCTCGAAAAAAAAAACTAGTGACGTCGAGCAACAAATGTTTGGAAAATGCATCGCTCTGAAATCTCCGGATGAGTGAAAAATTCGTGACTCCGAAACCTGTCGTCAAAAAATACGAGACCAAGTAGTCATCGTTTCTCCGGACGAGGGTTGCCGGGGGAAAGGAAATCCATCTTCAGCTCGGGAGCGGCGAGTACCCCGAGGTCGGCGATCGGTTGAAATTCCATGGAATACCCCATATACATAAAATATTTCTAATAGTGAAATCCCAACCCGACAATAACCGCTTGCCTGGCACAGGTGGCAGTCGTGATAATTATTCCAGATTCATAACCTGCGCCCCTCCGTTGATCCCCCACGTCTAACCCTTTCGCAGACTAACAATAAGTAACCCAGATTTGCCACGAAGTACGCATATCTCGTATCTCCGGGTTAGGTTGGCTTGTACGCTGTAGTTGGATAGGAAGCTCACGCAGTAATATCCCACCAATATAACGATCAAGTATAAGCCAGACATTGTGATAACCCGGGAATACCGGCGAGGTCGACAACTCGACGACGAGAAGAATCTTGCCAACGGAACTGATGATTTCCGTGAAAAAAATCAGCGCTCGTGGTATAATTTACGTGAAAATGTCATACCTCCGACGGGAAAAATTCAGTTCGCTGATAGTTTCAGGTTAGGAATTCAGGGCGCCATAGGATTGGTAACGTCAAATAGAAACCGCTTCGAGAATGAGAATCGTAAATTCCGGCGAACGACTCGATCGATTTTTATGAAACTTTGAGGATTCATTGAGTACGACGGCAGGAATTGACCGAGTATTTCACTCCTTCAAGTAATTGATCAGATTTTATGACAAATGAATATTCCTCGTGTTAGCTAGGTTAGATTGCCGTCGGCGACTTTCCAATGGCCCCTTGAGCGGGTCGTTTGTACCTATCTCTCGGAGAAATATACACGCCACAATGTTTCTTCGGCGGACGCGGGTACGTTAACGATCTGAACTGATGCCGGCCGGCCGGGGTGGGGGAGGTAGAGGTAGAGGTAGAGGCGGAGGTGGGCCTCGAGTTTATTTCATCTCTGTTGAATGTGAAATATAAACGAGAATAAAAAGGAACCGGAGGATTCTCGGCAGGTTATGGAGAGTGAGATAAATGTACAAGGTATAAGGTATTGGTTTATATTGTGCGAAGGCAGGTATACATGTTTTATTTGTTCCCATGCAATTATAATATACCACCGTTTGTTTCGTTTCCATTAAAATTTCCAATTCCAATTCTCATTCCCCATTTCCATTTTCATTCTTATTCTTCCGTTCCTCACCGGCAATAAGGGTCGTTTTGCTAGAAAAGAAGAAGAAAACGAAAACGGCGAAGAGGGGGGCGGGGGGGAGGGGGAGGAAAAAAGAAAAATTTGTATTATTCAACCGTGAGCCTCTCCTCCCTCATTCTTATTCTTATTCTCATTCTCATTCTCCTTCGTGGACTTACCGCAGTAGGTAAAGGTAAAGGTGGTGGTGAGGGTGAGGGAAAATATACCAGGCTCAGGGAGTTTTGCAGGTGAAGAGGACAAAGGACCACTTGTACAATGCTATTCTCAATTATTAAGACACTGGCGATAGGGATGGTCGAGGAACGGAATCCGAACCACACCGCTCGTGTCTTCTTCCCTTCGTCATTGGACGGTAAGATTATACTCCCCGTGATAATCGGATGTACCAGTATAGACCCTCAGCCAAGAAATGCATAAAAGTATGATTATTACGTTACAGTCGTATGGACACGGCTTATTCCACATTTACTACTCAAATCTCTCCGCCGCGCGTATTATAGGACACTAGAAGCTAGAAGAGTTGATGAATAATAAAAGTGACGATTATCATCGGTAAAGGGAGAGACAATTGACGGGAATCGCATGAATAAAACATCAAACGGGATGTTTAAAACGATCTCGTTACAAGTATAGTAACTTCGACGGACCGAATGAATCCATTTATGTCGGCAGTCGACATAACCTATATGAAGACATAATGATATTTCCTTGTTAATTGATTACATAAAACCGGCGTATAATTGCGGCGTAGATGGATGTTAGTACGTCGCGTCGCTTAGCTAGTAGTCGTATGCCGGCTAAGGGTTGCGAAAAAAATGAGGTGAATCTTTAGGCCCATTTATCTCCGCGGGAGGACCTCCCACGTGAAAAACTCATGGGAGATAAAAGCTGGGTCCTTAAAAGCGCTACAACTTTTGTTCATATAATATTTTCCATAAAGTTAACGGTTCGTGAGATAAAGAGGAAAATATAAACGATTGTTCACTTCTGGTGCTCGTGTTTACCACCGACTCGCGAAACTCGGTTGTCCGTAACAAACATGGTTATGCCGTGGCATGAACGAAATATACCGTTGTCGTTCAGTGACAGACCGTCGCGTCGCCTCACGCCGCCGCCGCCGCCGCCGCCGCCACTACCCATCCCTCTTGATACTCCGATGCTAGGGATGTTTATAGAGGCGTGTATACGTGTCGTGAGTAGGAGTAACCGTACCGTAACGACTGTTTTAAATTTCATGAGCGTTTCTGCACCAGGCGAATACATGCATCTATCTATATACATATATATATATACATTTATATAGATACACACATAGTATGTATACGTATGCATGAATACGTGAGCCGCTGGTTCCGCGGCCTGGTCTGGGCTTCGGCTTTGGCTCGGGCTGGGCTGATGCTCCAGACATTTCCAAGTGTAGCTTTTCAGAATCGTGACGTAAAGGGAGTCTTTTCTCTCCGCATCTATGTATGCCTCTCTCTCTCTCTCTCTCTCTCTCTCTCTCTCTCTCTCTCTTTTTCTCTCTTTCTTTCTCTCTTTCTCTCGCTCTGAAGAATACACTTTGACATTGTTCTCTACGAGCGTGACGTAATCAAACGACCATGCCTGGTACCCCGGGACCGACGACCCCGACCACCCCGATACCCGGAGCATCCACCATCGTTAAGGATTATTACAGGGTTCGAACCGATCAAAGGACGGCTCTCTGCCATCTCTAATCAATTTCTGCACAGAAGTTAATTATCGTTTGAGTATGGTATCGGGTGAGGTTACCGATGCTCGTGGTCCAACTGAATATCCATCCCAATTACTTGACGTCAAGAATTCCGAGGCACTTCATCGCGATCGTTATCGTACGTTCATATCAAATTTGAAATTGCTTGTGACATTCATCCTCTTTGTTCCCCATCGCGATGACGTGCGGAGTTACGATTGTGAGAACCTCATCCTTTCGTTAAAAACATTTGCAAAATCGATCTGCGATCGACGAGGATCTTCGTAACAGATTCTAACCGCAGGCATCTACAGGGTTACCGAGTTTGAACGGGACAGATTTTGTGGTTAAATCCTCAGAGATACCGTGAGAGTATGAGTCCTTGGGGAATGATCGGTGCGCCCTCTAGCTCCCGAGTTGGCGAACGTTCGAATGAACAAATCAGGCACAACGGCGTGACCAATCGCCGCGCGCAAGGGCTGCGTTCACTCACAGATCGAATCGAAGCCAACGTGCAAGCAGGCTCTGCGATAGGTCGACACGGTTGCCACTCTAGCTTCGAATACCGTTGGTCACCACGAAATTATTTCCAAACGGACTTTCGCCACGGCAATTTAGCCGAGAATCTATCCTAAGGAATCTTTCCCGCTCGTCGTACGACGATGCGAGTAAAGCCGTTTGTTCAATCAACGAAGAAGATTTATCTTGAACCCTGATGCCCAAGAATCTGTTGTTTATTCTCTCTGTTTATTCTCACACCATACACTCTCACACTTTACTTTTCTATCTCCTAAATGCGTCGGGCCGTCGGCCAACGGAAGGGTATAACAAGGGCCGCAGGTTTTCTCGGGCGTGAAATATACAACACTAAAGCGAAACTTAGAGCGCAGCTGAACTTGTTAAATTCCTTTGGCAACAAATCTAGCCTACTTTGTCACTGTCAGGTTCGTCTTCTCTCGCTCAAAGTTCCGCGGCGGGGGAAAGAAGAACGACGGGGGGGGGGGGGGGGGGGGGGGGGGGGCTCGGGGGGCTCGGACGGTATCCTTTCTCAGTACAATGCGGGCCTTCCCGGGGTCTCGGGCTTACGACACGCTGAACTTTTCTCCTTGGGTGTTAAAATATTTTGTTCGTGCGGTCGCGAAAAACCGCCCCCTTTCCCTCTATCCCCCCCCCCCCCCCCCCCCCCCCCCCGTTCCGGCGCCCCTATACGGATGGCATACATACGCCAACGTCTACCTGTATAACGGATACCGGGATATAGTATAAGACGTAGAAAATGTTACCCCGAGACACGGGCACCTCAAGCGTCAACCTGTTATCTAAGTTAGGTCGAGGTGATCCTCAAATGCTCCTCGGCTCACTCGAGGAAACTTTTCCCTTTTTTATACACTCCGTTTCACTTCATCTTTTTTTCTTTTAAGGTTAGTGTTTGTTTTCCTCTGCGGGCCGCGCCCCCTCAATGATCCACGTTGTTTTTTCACTTTCCCTTGTATGCTTCTGGCAGGCTAAGGTATTAACATCGACCGCCAACGCTACCCAAAAACCTCAACGGACTCGCATACGCGGAGAGGAGTAGGCATGTAGGTGTAGCTGTATGTATGCGCCCCTACTCGGCCGGGGGGGGGGGGGGAGGGGAGTGAAAAAATGTACCTTAAAACTTTAGGAGGTCTTTTCTCCCGTGGCGAAGGATCAAAGGACTACTTTTTATACTTCTACTTCTACTTCTACTTCTACTTCTTTGTCTTCTTCGTCCTTTTTTACTTTCCACTCATACAACTTCTTGTCTTCTGCTTCTCAACGACCGTACGACGTCCGAGACACAGTTCTTAGTGAAAAAGTGAAGAAGTGAAAAAGTGGAGTCAGGAGTCGAGCCGGTTGTGCGTGATAGGTACCTACTCGACAAAAGTGGAGGAGAGAACAAACAAAAAAAAAAAAAAAAGAAAGAGAAAGAGAAAGAGAAAGAGAAAAAAGAATTTCGAACCTTCTGACCACGTCTGAGCCAACCGAAGAGACAAACAAAAACAAAAAAATCAAAAACCAGACTAAACCTTTTTGATTTGTCAACCGTAACGTATTTTTTATCTTCCGTATCATTCATCTTCGTTATTCGTCGACGCCGGCTGTTCTCCCGTAGCGAGGTAAATTCCGCGCGATAGAGATGAAGGAGACGGCGAGAAACAGCGAAAAAATTCGTCGAATTTTCGTGAAAAAAAAAAAAAAAAAAAAAAAGGTAAAACAAACAAGAAAAACTAACGACGAACGTTATCCTGCGAATGGCGGCAACCGTTTCCGTCCACCTCTCAGTCCTTTCTGATAGTTGGTCCGAGTTAAGGGGATATATATATATATATATATACTCTCGTACGCGAGATGAAGAATCTAGCAATTTTTTATCGACAGAATCGTCGCAGTGGGTGGTGCAGAGGTACTTTTATATACCGCGCGACGCGTTCGCACATCCCTTGCGGTTATTTATTTTTCTACTATTTTCATCCCTCTCCACATCTTCTCTCTACGCGGCTTCTATTATCTTACTATCTTTTCTCCGTCCCGTCCCGTACCGTCGTCTTTCTCAGTCGGGTTTTTTTCTCCGCCGCGCCGGGGTCCTTAAACGCCCTAATACCATCTCCTTCGGAGGTGGTTTGTAGGTATTTCCTCCCTCGTGGCCCCTAAATCCTCCCCTTCTCCCTCACTCCTAACATCCCCGCGTCCCGTCGTGGACCAACAACCTGGGCCATCCTAGAGCACCTCGGGCTCTGCCCGACAAATTACAGCTATTAGAGAGCGATTGTTTTTTCGCCAGTAGAACCACCACCGCCGCGAACGGGAGCAGAAACGGCAGAAGCGAGCGAATGATCGAGAGAAGGAAACCCGAACGTATTTCGTTTTCCAGACCGAACTCATCCAATCAAAATCACCGTCGACGCGTTGTCTTATTTTTATTTTTTTTTTCCTCCGTCGCCATATCCGATATCGTATCTTTATTTTTTCAGGCAGTACCGTACCTACGGAAATACTTTCGAATTATTTCAGATTTTTTTTTCACCCATCGCCATACACGGTGCGAAGTTCCGGAATTGTAACGTAATTCATCAGATTCCAACATCTCCCGATGATTTTACTGCCGGAAGTGACCGCGGTCGCATCCGAAAATTTCTTCGGGTGAGAGTTTCGTCTCGCTGCATCGTCTTTTCGAGAAATGAACATTCGGAGTTTTCGCTACCGCGAACGGTATCGGAACACTCATCCCAATTTTTCGAGCTCTTCGACACGATTGATTTCGGGGAAAAAAATCACGCGTAACGCCGTGAAAAAGCACGAAGATTTTGAGCCCTCGACGAATGTGGGATGACTATTCGTTCGAAAGTTATGACTGATTTCGTCCACGCAAATGATCGAAGTGAAGCGCATCGAAAATGAAAAGCAATTTCTGAGTACAACGCGATAATGACGACCGGCGCCGAAACCGATTTTCTACGCTGTATACATTGACCGGGAGATCACACCCGCGAAAATTTCGAAATTCGTCGAATGTAATCCGGTCGAATCTGGCGACGGAGATTTTTATCGCCCTTCCGATGCATTCCATCTCATCCGTACGTAGGAAAATGGCCATAACTTCCGAACGAATCGTCATCCCAGGTTCGTTTTCGGCTCAAAATCGTCCGTTCTCTTCGCAGAATTTCACCTAATTTTCTCTCCGAAATAAACGTTGCCGAAAGACACGGAATGGTCGTTTTTGGCCCACCAAAGAATGCGATTTCGTTTTCTCCTGGCAAAGACGACGACGTATGATCACGCAGAACTTTCGTCCGACCAACGTTTCCAACTAACGATTACAAAACCACTCGAAAATCGTCAGCTTTCGAATGAGTTCAAATTCGCCAAATTCATACTCCGTATGGCAACGAATAATTCGAATGCTTTTCTCGAGGCGAATACCTACCGTCTCAAAATGAAAAAGATCCCGAAACGGAAGTGTCGATGTAGTGCCGACGATGACGAACCGGATTACCCCATATAGTCTCGAGTCCTACCTCCCGCCGGATATCTTATTGGATTCCTCTTAATTCGTCGTAAGTCGCAGAGAGAAAACTGTGCGGGATAGAATTTTGTCCATGCAGCAGAGGAGAACGAAGTCTAGGCGGTAGCCGTAGGTGTGTAATGCAAGAACGAACCTATGTATACGCGGATACCGCTGCGTAACGCGAATGTGTGCGCGGATTGACACGAACGCTATTTATGAAAGGTTTGTGTAATCTCTATCGAAGAATATCGGTAGGTCTTCGTGCCCCGGCAGTTCGATGCGAGATGTACGCGGGCATGTGTGTGTCTCCAGCCTGCATACTTAACTTACACTTTCTCAGCCTTGTAAAAGTTACGCTTCAGACTTCCGGAGCAGTGGGACGGGACGGGGGTCTTAAGACGAGGAATATCAGACGTGAGACGTAGAGAAATTAGGCCATAAAAAAGAGAGAAGAAGACGAAGAGAAAGAGGGAAGAAACCGAAGTCCTAGATGTGCGGATGCACGCCGCGCGGATGGCCGGTGATCAATATGAACGAAATTTCACTGGTCAAACGGTGCTTGAGATTTCGGCAAAAACAAACAAAAAAACACAAAAACTGTTAAAACGTAGGATAGATATAATATGTTGATATACCTTCGTGCTCGAGAACCAGCCTTCGGCGTCTCCCGGAGAATCGGAGCGGTGACTATACTCGCCACGATATTATCCGCAATGAAGATATTGTAGGATGGGATCCAAAATTCGGGGCTACTGTTCTTTGAAAAAAAAAAACAAAAAAAAAAAGGAACTGAGAATCAATTCTCCGTCAATCGCGACGATCGATTTTTTACGCAAAATTTCAAGTCTCATTTTGTCGAGAGATCCGTTCTTCAATTCCATTCTACGCTGTCTCCATCCCCGATGTCCTGAACATAACCTCAAAAAGAAGTAATCCGTTGTGACCGTTGCAAAGATGCGAGGAGCGTTTTCAAATTTCCCTGGCTCTCGCCCAGTTCCTCCGTTTCGAAAACCGATTTCCAATCATCTCAGGGCGTCATTCGGTTCGTTTTGTACAGCACTGCCGGGATCTATACCTGATTTCGAATTGAAAAAAAAAAAGAAAAAAAACAACAAATCACAGAACTTCGAAGTACCTACAGAATTCTGAGGTTCGGAGTTCCTCGGTAGGGTCTTCCCCGTAGCGATCATCGGTCGATGAGAATGAATCATGAAGAGACTCTCATATCGGCGTGAGAAAAGAAGCCTCGTTTTCCTTTTTCTTTATCTTCTTCTTCTCCTTTTACTTCTGGTATCGAAGATTTTCGAAAAAGCGTGCATGATGAAACGGGGGGGGGAAAAAATATCTTTCTAGTGAATTAAAGCCTCTACACTGAGAGGCGAATGGCCGGAAACGAATGACGCGGAAGAGAGGGAGAGAGAGGGACGGAGTTGCTGTGCCTGCCTAGTGCGGAGGATAAATTTTAAATTAGGTTCTTCCAGCTGCCCTCCAAACGACCTTTCTAAACTTTCATTCTCCAGGCTTTTCTCTCGCGGTTTGCGTGGGCGTAAAAATGCCCTTCTCTCTCTCTCTCTCTCTCTCTCTCTCTCTCGCTCGGTAGTTAGTCTACGTGTATATATATATATATATATATATATACATACATATATATATATATGTTTTAAATGTATATAAAGTAGGTGCAGGGGAATATTTCGCACAGTTTCCTTCCCCTTTTAACTTGCCAAAGAGCATTGTTCTCCGGTGGGAACGATCTGCTACTGAAAAGCCGAAAAGTTTGTGAAACCAGAAAGAGAAGGAAGGAGCAAGAAAGAGGAAGAGGAAGGGAAAGAGAAAGAGAAAGAGCAGGCCGGAAGGACTTCATCGCGACTCGTAACAGCGGAAATGCTCGGGACGTTTGATAGAGATAAATCAAGTCCTTTCACCCTTCTTTCAGTCTAACCTTCAAATTTTTACTCATACCGCACCAGCTTCCGGATCAGAAGTCCTGCGGGATATTGTTGTACAGCGTTACCGGTGCTGTAATTTTTGTTTCTCACAATCCAGGATTCTCATCGGAGAGCGAAGACACGTTGAAGAAATCGAAATCTGAAATTTGGTCGGTCGGCCAAAGCCTGAGCATTAGTCATTTGCTTCTCGATTCATTGAAAGCTTCTGAAACGCGAAGATTCAACACGTCATTCACGTTTCCGTATGAATATGCAGAAACGAAACGCCACGCCGGAAGGTCGTACAATGTCGCTCACGTCCTTGCGGCACTATAGCAACGCGATAGATTCTGTATACAAGAGTGTGGCGGCTGGCTAATATCTGGCAAAATAATTTTCTTTCTCCTTTCAGGGAACTTTGTCGAACTCGACTACTTAGTCAATTATCCAAATCTCGCGAGTGTCCGTAAAGATGTAACTACTAGCTGCTGATATACCAACGTAATTTTCTGTGCACGCGTACCTACATG
Source organism: Phymatocera aterrima (assembly GCA_963170745.1). Taxonomy (NCBI): domain Eukaryota; kingdom Metazoa; phylum Arthropoda; class Insecta; order Hymenoptera; family Tenthredinidae; genus Phymatocera; species Phymatocera aterrima. Next base: position 4,455,691 of record OY720672.1, on the reverse strand, counting down.
TACCGCGATGTCATACTTAAAACCGCGGGGCCGCGCGCTCCGACCCCCTCCCCCCGAGCGTTAACGACTCCTCTTCACTCGCGTGACTCTCTGTTCGCGAATATATACCTACGTATACGTATATTCTTGCGGGGGTTTGGTTACACTCGGGATAGGCTCCAGGGATCATTCGTGCGGTTATCTTTACTACGCCACTTATAGATACGATCATGGAGTAGGAGATAGGTACCTACATACATAATACACAATAACACAGCCTTAAAACCAGTTATACGGAATTTGATATCGATTTTACCACGTCGTCATCTGCCTCGTACGTACGTACCTTTACCGCGGCTGATTCACTGCGTATGGTTGAGATCGCTTCGTCTCTTCGCTGAATATAACTTCGGTTGAGCACCGCTGAACGCAGCGCCGCTTGCGCGAAGGTTAAGGGAATTAGCTTCTTCTACTCGATATGCTCCGCTGTCTAGTGCCCGATAACGGTTCAGCCGCCTGCGTATCCAGCCTCGTGATTTGTTTCGAAAAAATTGATCATTTTTATCGTTACTCGTGGATAAAATTGATCAGGTACCTAATCGTCACCGTACGAATAATGATTTTTTGTATAATGATAACGACTGTACAGCCATCGACGGTCGTCAGGCACTGGACAGCAGGAGATCGAGCAGTAGCTGCTCCTAACCGTCGCGCAGACGGCGCTGCTCCAGTGGTGCTCAACGAAAATAGTTTCATCGATCGAGGAACAGAGCTAAATCTTGACCGTCCGCGAACGAGAGCTCACGCGCGTGCTCACGCGTTTGTGAAATTTCGAGAGATTTTGAAATTGAGATTGTAGAGAGGAGAGCCTGGAGACCGATCGACGGTGAGTAGATTCTCGTGGGTTTCCACGTTTATTTTTTTCTCTCGCTTCTTCTAAAAGAAAAATTCTTCTCTCCGATCCGATGTGAGAGGTATCTCTCGAAGGCGGAAGATATGATATGAAAGATATAAAATAAAAAATATAAACACCAAAAGCTTGTTTTGACGGATGATGAAAAATTGGAAATAAAAGAGGATCGAGCGGAAAAGACGCGGGAGAACATCGAGAGCGTTGAACATTGAGTAGAGTAGGTAGGACCCAACCGACCAACAAACCAACTGTGACACGTTTGAGGTACCCATTCGGTGAGTTTGAATAACGAGAATATAATGGATGGCGTATTCATGCCCGGTGGTGTGAGGGTAGAGGGGCGGGGAGGGGAGGGGAGGGGAGGGGAGGTAGAGAGGGACAAAACGGGCTACCGAAAAATTTTCAAATCGTCATAATTTATGACACGCGGATGTATAGCTTCGTCAGAAAAAAACAATCCCGGTTTCACCGAGATCTAGCATCAAATATTATTCCCACGGATTATATATACCCGGAGAGGCGCGTGCTTCAGACTGCACTGCATTACGTATACACGTAGGTGTGTACGTACGTACGTATATACGTACGTGTCTATAATATACATACAGTGGGAGAAAAGAAGAGGTTTTCTCTTCCTCCTCCGCAATAATTTTACCTTCGTGTATGTATGTGTATATAGGTATACGTCTACTTTTTATCCCATTCGGTCTGCTCCTTCACCAGCATCACGAGGGTGACAGGTAGGATATGTACATACCCGAATACGTATATTCGCTGCTCTCTTTGAAATTCGTACACCGTATGATGTATAGTACTCGTATTAAGAGATTTTTCCCGCACAAGGATATTTTTTAATATTTCTAAAAGAATTTTCAACACCTCCCATTCACGGTTCTTTGTGCGCGGCGGGATGAATGGATTCTCTACGTATTTCATTCGTTCATTCCATTATTTGTTCATTGCCTCCCGTTTCTCCCCGCGGCTCTTTGTACGTACGTTTCGATTCATTCTCCGAGATTAATCGTGAAATATCATGTGATTACACGAGAAGACGGAAACATTGAAAATGGGAAATCAGGAATCACGTTTTCCGGTCGAAAGAATACAAAATTCGAAGGTGCTATTAAAGACCCGATATTTGGACTCGTCGTTATTTGCTGTCAAAAGCATCGTTATCACTCCGAAAACCCGATTTTTCGCCACTCCTATGCAATTGAAAATCTTACCGGAATGACTCCATGTTGCAAACGGATTGAAAATACTGCAAAATATTGCTCGATACTGCAATAAAATACACCGTTCAAAAGAAAATCTCTGATTTTCGCCGAACAAAGTTTTTCGCGCTACCGAATGAGATGGCAATCGTTGCAACTGATCATCTTAGAGTGAAATTGGTGCAAAATTTGCAAAAGTTGCGGGATGTATAGGTATTAGGAAAAATAGAACTACCTAAATGAAATGGAACTATGAAAAGAAATTGAAGATCTTGCTTTCTGGTCGGGAAGATCGGAATGTTTCAAAGAAAGTTGCTCACCGTTGCAAGAAAATTGAAAATGTCACATAAACGACTCCATGTTGCGAATGGATTGAAAATATTGCTCAATGTTGCAATGAAATACGCTGTTCGACAGAGAATCCCTGATTTTCGATAAACAAATTTGCGATGTTACCGAATAAGATGGCAATCGTCGCAGCAAAATCGTCGGCGAACAATGATCATTGGAGAATTTCGAAACGGGAATGAACATTTTAGAGTAAGATTGGTTGAAAATTTGCAAAAGTTGCGGAATGTATAGGTACTAGGAAAAATAGAACTAAATGAAATGGAACTTTGAGCAGAAACTGAGATCTTGCTCTCTGTTCGGGAAGATCGAAATGTTTCAAAGAAAATTGCTCACCGTTGCAAGAAAATTGAAAATGTCACATAGATGACTCCATGTTGCGAATGGATTGAAAATATTGCTCAATGTTGCAATGAAATACGCTGTTCGAAAGAAGATCCCTGATTTTTGATAAACAAATTTGCGATGTTACCGAATAGGATGGCAATCGTCGCATGAAAATCGTCGGCGAACAATGATCATTGGAGAATTTCGAAACAGGAATGAACATTTTAGAGTAAGATTGGTTGAAAATTTGCAAAAGTTGCGGAATGTATAGGTACTAGGAAAAATAGAACTAAATGAAAAGGAACTTTGAGAAGAAACTGAGATCTTGCTCTCTGTTCGGGAAGATCGAAATGTTTCAAAGAAAATTGCTCACCGTTGCAAGAAAATTGAAAATGTCACATAGATGACTCCATGTTGCGAATGGATTGAAAATATTGCTCAATGTTGCAATGAAATACGCTGTTCGAAAGAAGATCCCTGATTTTTGATAAACAAATTTGCGATGTTACCGAATAGGATGGCAATCGTCGCATGAAAATCGTCGGCGAACAATTATCATTGGAGAATTTCGAAACAGGAATGAACATTTCTAAGAAAAAGTGTTGAAAAAGTTGTGAAATGTATACTAGAAAAACTGTAATACTGGATACTATTACATTCACGAATTTTCCAGATTAGTGAACCTAAAAATCACAATGAAATTGAGACGGCGATAGTTAACCCGTTATCTTGGTATGCCAAGACCAGATTGCAGGTAGTAACAGCATCGCGATATGAGGGTGTAAGCGATCAAGGTAGGCATCGAGCAAGAAAGCAAGAGGAGAAAAGAGAAACAGAGAGAGAGAGAGAGAGAGAGAGAGAGAGAGAATGAGTTCCGAGGAGGCAAACTGCTGCTATCTTACGCGTCAGTAGTATGTACGTTGGCAGTATCGCCCCCAGGTAAATATAGAAGCTACATCACCGTGTTGAGAGCGAGGGAGAGGGGCGGTAGGCGGGAGGGTGAGGGCCGGGAGTGAGACCGGGACCGGTAACGGGGGCAGGGGCTGGTTTAACAAGCGATGTTATCTATTCGAATGAATACCGTTATACCCACTCGGTACACCCCTACGCAGGAAGATCCGACCCAACCCCCAACCCCCCGCCCCCAGCCCCCAGCCCTGCCACTGCGAGATTCTATCTGCCATCTACCTTTCGGGGGTGAGCGATGGACGAGTAGAAAGTGGGGAAGCATCGTCAGGTGAAGCCTGAGTCGTTCTCTGGGTACCTTCGGAAGCGAGACTTGAAAGGAATAGGGAATCCGAATTGGAGACGAGAATTTCCCCTTTTCTAAACAATGTTGCAGGCTCTGGGACAAAATGATTGAACACTCGTGTGTTGCAATTGGCGATTCTTCGTGTCCCGTAAACCGCTAATCGTGGATGAGAATGTGACCGATGATTCGGAAAACTGCGGCGATTGCGATACATGTTACACATTGTTGCAAGGAAAAGCTTGGTTTTCGCCGGAAGAAGAGAAACGATGATGTCTGAGCAGGATTATCGAAGAGAAGAGAACAAAGTCAAGGAATAACGATATATAGAATATCACATGTAGCAAAAGAAAATTGAAAATTTTGTATGACAGAAAAATTGTGAATTCCGGTCAAGGAAATCGATGATTCGATTGACGCAGCGCGGAAATTAGAAATGGTGCAAGAAAATCACCGACAATAGCTCAAGAAAATTGCAAATTTTGCACGGAAATGGTGAACTGTGATGAGAATATCACCACTGTCGGAGTAAAGACTATTGTATACCGTGAGAGACGATCAGAAAGCTTTTATAGAAGGTCGAAAATACATGGCAGCAAAATCAACAGAATTATGGAAATAGCTGATATTAATCATGTGAGTGGATCGGCTCGTGTTTGAGCGAATTTCACATTGTTGAAAGGAAACTACTGAGCGTTGGGAACGAAATTCTGAATATTGAAATAAAAATGTAGCACGAAAATGGCTCTTGTAGCAAAAACAGAAATTCTACAAACAGAGCAAGAACTACTGCACAGTTAATCGATGTTTGTGGGATTATAGGTGCATGCGTAAATAAAATTCGGCAAGAACGATTTCGGTCGTTACGAATGAAAAAAAGGGGAGGTTCAGCAGCAAATCTCCACAGTATAAACCAATTTGAGAAAAGGGTTTTTGACGAGGTAATTAGCTATCCGTACAGTCGTGAAAGGGTTAGAACGAGCTAATTTCAGGGGTAGATTTGGGTTTGTTTTTGCAATATTCTCAGTAGAATGATAAATCAGGTTGTTAATTAACGTCTGAATGGATTAGCGCCCGGCCCTTCCTCCCTTTTCCTTTCGTTGCTCAAATTATCAGTATAAGCAATTGAGGTTTCAAATTAAAATAAGAAATTTCACGTTACAATTATTCATTACGGCGGGCGCGGCAAGTATACAGATGTGGCACAATATTTGAATACTTAATTTCTGAACGAACCATTTCAAAGGCGGCATCTACCTTCTTCTCGTACTTATCTGCAACATTGTATACGTATATACGAAAACTGCAATATCTTTGACGCTCGTTCCGCTCGTGAGACAAGAAGCGAAGAGAAGGCGTGCACGAAAAATAACGCTTCGTTGAAAAATTCCTTTTTTTGTGCTACGATGTGTAAAACAGTTATCGAATTTTCGGAATTTCCCCCGGCATGGGAATATAAGTTGCCGTGGCCGTGTGCTATCTCGGGTGATTTTTAACCACCCTGGGAAACTGCTTCCGCTCTTAATGTGAGACTTAAGCTAAAGCCTGGGCTCTGAGCCCCGTCGACATCAAGCTGGTTCCCTGTTATGACGTCACGCGCGACTTAATCTCGCCTATTCCGGTTACCGAGACCAAGGACTCCCTTCTATATCCCTTATACCACCCCGTTTGTTCACAAAAGATTAGTTATTATTTATTAGGTTGGTACACATGCACCCGCGAACATGCACGAATTCAAATTTTCCCATTTTCTTCTCCCACCAGCCGCACTGGAATCTTCGATTATCTGTTTATTTCTCACTCACCAAAAATTCTCCGAGGACATGGAAATCGGTTTGGCCGCATTGTAGCAAGATTCTATCAACGGATTCATTGACTCACCTGAAACATGAACGAACGAAAACGGTTAAATACTTCCAGCACGAAAGATGCAGTTCGGTAATATTTCACAAATTTTTTTTTTTCCAAAATATTTTTCATTTCAAATGATTCCGCAGTGTTTTTGGGAATATCCTGAACGTGATGTTTCAGACAGAGTATTCGCAGAATATTCTTGAGATATTCTGCGAGAAATATATTTGCAAAGTGTCTAGCATAGAATATTCTAATAATTTTTCGTTGAAAACATCGTATTCGAAACATCGAGAGCTGTCTATTCGGAGAATGTTTCGGTCAGAACGTTTCGGAATCGTTGAACCGTAGCGTTACAGAAATATTTAAAAAACGTGGAGTAGTCGCTCGTGGCGGGGTTCCGCGCTTGCCGCCAGGTCTAAATTTGGCGCTCGGGTTCTCTCGAGAGCGAAATTGTCCCGGCTGAGTATAGAATGCGTGCTACCCGCCAGCGATTCGTGAGTCTCGTGTCTCCGCACAAGGAGACGTCCATGTCGCAGCGAAATTCATTACCGTAGAGATTCGACCGCGAGAATTTTTGAGCTTCCGAAAGTATCTGATAGTGCACCGAAGTTCCCCGGAGCACAAAATCGTGATTAATTGGAACCCGAGTGGAAACTTCCGTGTCGCGCAGGTCTCGATAGTATTTCGACAAGGTTCGAAAACATCTCGAGAAGATTTTAAAAATATTGTAGAATAACTGTGGAGTATGAAATTTCCGGAATATCTTCAGGATCGCGTTCAGAATATCTCGATCATCGGATGACGGATTCCGGAGACACTAATACTGAGGCATACCATATAAATAACTGCGCGATTCTGTTATTTCGAAAACCATCCAATCGATTACTTCATTTTCATTTTCGTGCTGAATTCGAGGAACAAAAAGAAATTTGCGTGGATTACGGAGTGCCGGTAAGAATGAAGAAAATTGGAGAACAAAAGCTCTCGGGAAACACGCAATAATTCATTACCTCGACCGTATGCGTAATATATTGAATACTCGGTATATTGTCGGTATGTGTAATAACCGTTATTAGTAATGATTGGCTACTCTATACTATACATAGGTATACGTGCGGTATATACGGTATCCCCGTTCCCGTTTATATTCATGAACCTAAGTGATTCGGTCAATAGTTTAACCGAGCATCCCTCGACTCGGGGGTTGGAGTAACAAATAGCGTTTTGATGACACCGGGGAAGATTTTGTCGCAAGGGCTCGAGAGCAAAGGCACCCAAGGTATCTTAGGTACCTACCCACCTACTTTCCTATACGTATAAAGTGCAGCGCAATTACCAACCTCCGCTATTCCAACCGTCGAGCTAAATCCCCGCCTCGGATCTGTTCGCACGCGATCTGCGTAATCGGAACTGGAAACAATAATTTCCATCACGTATGATGAATGGGATTGAGCGTGTGACGTACGTAGATTGCGGGAGAAATTTTGAAAGGAAAAGTGACTTGGAAAAAATTCGTGCGACAGCTATAGTTTACGAGTTTACGAGAATATCCAAGTTCCGGCAAACGCGACGCTGATGCGGTCGTCGGTGTCGGCTCGCGGATCCCAGATCCTGCCGCGTCCCGCTCGCGTAGATCGAAGCTCTGCGATGGGTCGACCTAGCTGCCTCCGTAGCTCGAAGACCGGACCGGTCGCGCCAATCTTTCACAGACAACTTCCTCCTTTCACAATTCATCCAACAATCCGCCCGCAAAGTCACTCCGAATAGAAGGTTTGAAATAATTTGCGTAAATGTGAAATTTTTCGCATGTTGAAATTATTGTGTGAAAATCGAGTCTTTTTTCGAGTCGATTCAACATCGCCCGTCTATGCTGAGTCGATGGAAATGTTGAGTCTCGAGTTTAACATCAAATTCCAAAATTTCAACACGAAGGAAATGTAAATGAGCTCACACGCGAGAAAAATGTCAAATTTGATGTTACCTCGCTGTCCGCGTTCTCCGCCAGAGGCGTTCGCGTGATAAACTTTCTCGTGATTGAAAATGTGCGACGTCGAAACAATAAAGCGTCTGACCTCCAGAGTCCGCGATCACCGGATCACTCGGAAACTCCGAACGTGAACCGAGTCAATACTTGCGTACGAATGTTTAATTTCGTCACCGTCCACATGAAAACCAAAGTAAAAAAAACAAAAAACAACACTCGGTGTTGGTTGGAAAGAGAATTATTTGTACATCGAAAGTTGACGGTATGTATGGAAAAAAATCTAAGGCAAATCGATAATTATCCACACAAAAATATAAATTTGTGCCCGGAAAATCGTTATCCGGGTGCATGCGTACGTTGTTACGACGTCGAATCAACTCTCGAAAAATGTAGTTATTTCACGAAAACGAGATGTGTTACCTACGCGTTGAATCTTCAACATTATTTTCAATCAACACTTCGACACTAATGTTTCGTGTCGAATGAACATAAATTTTATAGAGGACCTACCGGGACATGTGAATGATGTTAAATTTAACATTTTTTTTGTTTTTTCCAACCGTGCACACGATTTCTCAAGATTATCGTCGGTCGATTAATTATTATCGGATATTCTATCGCCGCATGCGAGCCTGCGTCCAATAAAATTCCATTCTATTGGTACAACTGGATAAAAAGAGTTCGAGTAGGTACGCATACGTAGGTATGTATGTATAGGTACAGCAGAAAGAGGAAGCGCGAACGCCAGGTCGACGCGCGGCTGCGGGAGGGGGGAGGGGGGGGGGGGGGGGGGGGGGGGGGCACGGTGCCGTTGATCACACCGTTGCTGTCGTAGCTAGAGAGTTCCGCACGCAAAACGGAGATTAATATCACTGTAATTTGTTGGGTAAATATTTATTTCGTGTTTAATTAATCGTTAGCTTTTAATGGGCCCCCCCCCCCCCCCCCCCACCCCCACCACCACCACATATACGTTTTCGACGCTGTTCAGTGGTATATATATCCCGTTGCCGGAAAGCAAAGAGGAAAAAGAAAGGAACGTACATACGCCTGTACCACACTGCAGCAAGTTGGTATGCATGCGTGTACGTATATGTATTGAGAGAGGGAGAGAGAGAGAGATTTGAACGAGTAAACCTATTAAAGTTATCTACATAGGTAGTATAATGTAAACATTTGTTGTTGAATTGCCCCGTAGATCTGATAAGCCGTAGCTCAGCCAGTGCGTGAAGTAAGGTAACTATGTAGATACAGCGAAAATATGTGTGTGTGCGCGTGTGTATACCTGGAGCCGTGTCACTATACGTGAATCGATTACTATCCAATTGCCCCCGGTCATATGACGTGTGTATTTACTCGTACCTTATACCTACCTCGATATTGAAATAAGAAGGTATAGTATACCGGGTGTATCCTCGCTTCGGTAGCCGGCAATCATTTTTCTCCACTCCCCGGGGCTCGACCGTCGAAAAGACGGCGAAACGAGCGAATAGTAAGTATTCCAAGCCGTGTTCGGAAAATCTATTAGCGGTTGCTCGGCGCTAACTCGAGTCATTCTCGCAGCGCAGGGCGACCGCTCCCCGGGTCGACCGCTTCGTAGTTCTTGCTGTCCAATTGTCGACCGCTTCGTCGTTTTCGTCTTCCGGGTCGACCGCTTCGTAGCATTTCTTTCTCTCTCTCGCCAAACGAGTATATTAGACAAAAGATGATCGAGTTTATTCCGGTAAAGATCCTGAACGCAGCTGGAAATTTTCTCGCATTGACTCGGATCGGAATTCATAAGACTTGAGAGAAACTTCACGAAGATACGACGAAAACTTGTGGTAGCCCTGCCCTGCTTGAAAAAACGAGTATCCGCGACGTGGAAACTATAACTTCATGAAGTTCGGTGCCTCCCGGCTAGTGTGCAGGATCGTAGATGCCGCTCAGAGGATGTTATTCAATGTTATCGTTTGCCAAATATTTACTCATCGCCGGTATCAGCCGCCTGCGCCTTCCGACGCGACGCCTCGCAAGTATCCGTTGCGCATGAGTCTCGAACAGTATTTGAACGGACTCACCGCGCGATACTTGAATACATTACAACCGTTATCGACATAATGCAAGAGTTCAAGGAATTTTCCATCCATTGACAGGAAAAACCCGATAAATTCATTAACTATACGCCTCCAATTACGAGTCTCGACGACCGCACTTGCGCAAAGTATAGTTCTCGGGGTGCGAATACTTGTTCTTATAATGTTAATCGGTCTACTTCGAGTCCGAATGTGTTGTGAAATTGAGTTTGGATCAAGTATTTCGCGGTATTGAGAAAAGCGCTGAGTTTTCGGTACTGTTTCGTTAGTATAGTTTTCGTGCTGCGGATACTGGCTTATCGACTCCTGGCGACCAACTCCTGGGCTGCCGGGTGAAAACTTTTCATTAACAATGACACGAATCGTACGTGAACCGATTTAATTCTCACAAATTATCACCGCATCTTCACGAAGTATGAATCACGCCTCGTGTATCCCAATCAGAGTTAACGGGAAGAAATTAATGGCTGAGTTCGGGATCTCTGCCAGTATTAACTCGATCATCTTTTCTCCGATATACTCTCCTGGCGAGTCGAGAGAGAGGATCCTGCGAGGCGGTCGACCTGGACAGCAAAATCTACGAATCGGTCGACCCGGGCATCGGAAACCATAAAGCGGACGTCCCGCGCTCCGAGAATGATTCGACTTGGCGCTGAGCTACCTCGAACAGATTTTCCGAACACGGCTTGGAACGGCTAAAATGCAGTACCTGTACGGCTCCTGAGTTGAAGTTAGCGGCAGGTCGATTTGCAAGAACTGGCATCGATGCGCGCACGTTTATGTGCATTCGTTTACGTGAAAAAAAATAGAAAACAATGACTAAAGCATATCACAACAATCCATCTGTCTGTCAGCGTCGATCGGTGATTATTTTCGTTTTCGACCAATGATGTCCCCGCTTTACCCTATACGGATCGACTCGTGGAACGAATTCACGCATTGGTGAGAAAACTGGCTCCGAAAGTACTGCGGACGACCAACTGATCCCCTACCACGGACAACGAATTCATTGATTATATGTACTGCAAGCATGTGAATACTTATGACTTGTGATAAAAGTCTCCATCGAGGGTTACCAGCCGTCTGTGATACAGGTCGTAGGTGAACGCGCGTTTTCTCCAAATATCTGTCCCGCTCGACGGATCGTTTAAATAACGAAATCATCGTGATATTGCCCCTCGCCGCGAAGGGGTGTATTTTTCACTCGTTAAAGGTCAAACGCCGGAACTTCGTGCGAAAGTTCTTCGCCGACTCAGTTTCCTATCGATAAATTAACAAGTATCGCGCGGTTGTGATCACTTGATGGATCCGGGAATAAATTTCGGCCGAGCCACGGCACCACCTATGACATCTTGTGAACGTGGCCAAGGGTTAGAAATTATTATTCGTAATCTGTCCCGCATTTCGAAAAATTATATTTCTGTCAAATGAGATTCTCCCGTCAGCTTTGCACTTGTTTCGCGATCCGATTGATCGGATATTTATTTTATCCGACCGAGGGCACCACCACTGTCTAGCAGTTCTCGTAGCGGCGAAGTTTATAGTAATTTGTTTTTTTTCTAGTGGACTCAACAGAGAGTTGGCAGCATCGTGAAAAATAGTTAAAATGGGTGTAGGTACACATATTATACTCGTAACTACGTAAGAATAATTGAAAAGTGAAATGTATACGCCGATGGGAGAAAATAGGTTAAATAAAAAGTAGCCACGGTAATCTACTCGGGGCGACGAATAAATAATAGCTTAGCCTGGTTTTCTATTCGCAATTTTCCAAATCTCTCCAATTTGTTGTTGAAAGTAGTATACAGAGGCGCCTCGTGACGAATTTCTCTTACATTGAACGGGGCAAATGGTAGTGGAATCGATGAACCTATTTCGAAATTTATTATTCAGAACCACTAGATTGATGAGACCGAAGTTTACGGTACTAATGCAACAAAATTATGGGAAATCGATATTTTTGTAACGCATGCGTGGAAAATCCGATTTCCGATGCCTGTGCGGCGTGGGCAAAGAACTCAATTTCCGGAGGGCACGTTCGCGAAGATTCGGCGCACGCGCATTCCGCGGATGCTTTACTTTCCGCGCTGGGGGGGGGGGGGGGGGGGGAGGACCCCGGCGCGTGCGCGCATCGCTGAAAAATCTCTCCGCTAGCGTGGCCATCGGCCATCCGGTGTGGTGTACAGGGAGTGTCACAATTAGTCATACGAAAATACATCGCGCCATTCCGTGCCCAAGAATCGAAAGACTTTTCGTCACCAGAATTTTCTAGGTCCAATGAATTTCCGGCAATAACGATAATCAGTTGGCCAATAGGCGTCGAAGTTCTGGCCGAGAGTGCGAAAGTCGTTGATGTACACCCCTTGCTAATTTCGTCTTTTGCGTTTGTTTTGCGAGGCTCGCTCTCCCTGAAGAACAAATGCGATGCTGAATAGAAAAAAATTTTTATAAAAATGGCTTCGGCAATTTTGACCAAAACTTCACGCCTATTGGCCCACTAAATATCGCTATTGCTGGAAAACTATTGCGCATAGAGAAATCCGTTTTCGACAACTCTTCCGATTTTTTCGAGGCAGAATCGCGCTGTATACTTTTGTGTGACTAATTGAGATACACCCTGTATACATCGGTGTAGGTAAAGGAAAGGATGGAAAAAGCGAGGAGAGGAGAGGAGAGGAGAAGAGAGGAGAGCAGGGGTAGAGGAGAAGTAAGACTTTTACCGAAAGTTTGAGGTTGAGTAGCTCACGCTATATTCCATAGCCACCACACAGCGTCACGCCAACCCTGCTAATTGCATGTCGGCCTGAGATATATCACTACTCGGTGCCAAACCCCGCCGACCCCCTGGGTACATTTTTCGCTTCCATGATTGTTCATTTTTCTTTTTTCAATCCGGTTACGAGCGGATTATATTCATTCAATGAGACTATTGAGGTATGCCTGTGTGGTATCGGTATCACGTACCTATAATAATATTTCGTGAGTGAAATGTATACTTACTGCGGTTGATTCGCCGCCGGTTTCGTCCCAATTGTTTTCTGGTTGAGCAATATCAGACAATTTATTTTGACCACCACTGAACGCTGACTGCAGCGCCGCGCCGGTTAAATGCCAGCGAATGGAAGTAACTCCACGATCTTCTGCTGTCTAGTGTCCGATCTCCGAGTCTCCGATGACAGTTTAATACCGATACCTAACCTCGCAATCTGTTTCGTAGCTGTACTTTCCTATACAACGAGTATTTATTATTCATCGAGCAACAATTTTCCGAACGATTATCACTTTCGAATACGACAACTTTCAATTTGCCGAAATAGATTACGAGGTTAGGTGTATCGGTATTGAACTGTCATCGGAGACTCGGAGATCGGACGCTAGACAGCGGAAGATCGTCCAGTTACTTCGATTCGCTGGCACTCAACCGGCGCTGCCGTCAGTGTTCAGTGGTGGTCAACATCAATTGTCTGATATTGCCCAACGAGAAAACAATTGGGACGAAACCGTCTGCGAATCAACCGCAATAAGTATACGTGATCGAGCTGCGCAGAATTATTATTGAGAATGTACATGCACATACCTTGATGCATGTACGATTCGTTTGCGGTGATGGGGGAAAGTCGGAACGACGGAAACTTTCGTTGAATTTTTTCGTTTTTTTCTTCTTTTCGCACTGATTTATTGTTTCTTCTCTTCTCCCTCCCCGCGTCCCTTGATTTCCGAACGCGTGCTTGAAACGGGACGTAGAAAAGAAACGAAGGAAAAGATCGGCGAATCGGAATGAACGAAGTATACCGCAAATGAATGAAGAAATTATGGATGTCCGTGGTATAAATGATTAAACCGGTTGGATGAGAACGGCCGGAAAAGCCGGAGAATTCATACGACATTGGAAATTTATTGTTTTGTGCTGAGAAAACGAACGATGACTTGTCATTTTTAGAGAATTTAGGGCTTTCGGAATTCTGGTCGGCTTTCGGCATCTCGCCTGTCGAAGTTTTACCCTTTGATAACCTTAACTTTCGACCCTTTTGTCTCCGGTTTATCGGCCGAAACGGAGAAAAGTACGTGAGTCGCCCTGAATTTTGAATCCGGAAAATACGTGTTTTCTAAATTTCGTCGATCTAGGTTTCGTTCGTTCGGAGTGTCAACTATGTGGAAATACATTTTCGTATAAAAGCGCTTTCGGATGGAGAGCCTCCCGACGAAACAATCATAAAATCTAGTAATACGTGAAAACTGAAAATCGGGCTTTCTCGATCTTTCGCTACATTAAAACCTCGTGTCTTTGAAATTCGGAATTTCGATCCACCCACTTCTCGGTCTACCAGAATTTCGGCCCCCATCCGAAAAACGACGGAAAAAAACAACCGAGTAAAGGGGGAACGAAAGAAATATAGCACCGGTTTATTTCGGTAGTATACTATAGTGCGGTAGTTTATTAATAACCTCATAGGCCCGGGCTATAAACAGAAATTACTAAATTGAGGAGGGTAACCTGCCATTTCAGGCACGATTTCGTAACGTTGCAGGGTTTCCAGGCAAAAACAACGGAAAAAAAACTCCCCCACCCCCTCCACCCCCAACGACTAGCAAAGCGAAGTAAAAGACGTGAAGGGTATGAGAGCTCGCGGGATTGGCCGTGATATGAAAAAGGGGGAAAAGAGAGAGCGTTAATTCCATAACAAAACGCGCCGAGGGCTGTATAGGTGGGTAGCATACTACTAACTATACTCGTATATCCTTGATTATAGGTTTCACGTAAAAAGAAGAAAACAGAGAGAAAAAAATCCGCAGAAAGAGAGGAGAAAAGAGCTGCGCGTTTAGGTTATTACCCGATTTACACTAATTAAACGGTAGGTGCTGCCTAAAAGGGAGGTACCTATACCAACGATTCACACGATTTCTGGAACCTGCTTATTATACCTGCCCCCGATACTCCCGACCGAAAGAGAAATAAGAATATTCAAAATTATCCCCACGATTTTCTCCGGAGGTTGTATATCATTGTACATACACCTACACAGGCGATTTGTGCATTCCTCTTCATTGCCGTTTCATTATTTTTTCATTTTCCATTTCTCATTTCTACTTTCTTTTCTCTTTCACTCTTCTTTCAATTTTTAGATCATCGATCCACACGGCTGCACGGATTGTTCGTAAGAGGTTGGAGAACAAATAGACGGATAAATCTCGGTATCTTCCTTGTCTCTAAGTTCCGGCATACAATTACGTTAAGTGATCGAAAAAAATCATCGAAATCGAATGAAAATTTGTAGATACATTGATTTTCGAACAGAGAGACTATCTGTAATAAGCGATTACGTATTTTTTATCGAAATTTTGTCGCTTTGGTTAGGAGGAAAAGAAGAAACGGTGAAGTACGAACTGTGGAACGAGATTGGATGCAGAGCGCTGTTTCGTTGAGTTTTTTTTTTTTTTTGTTCTTTTGTTTTTGTTCTTCTTGACCGTCTCAAAACACGAATTTTCGTCGATTTTTCGAACTAGTTCTACAATTTTTTCGTCCCGACGCGACACCCCCGGAAATCCGGCAGTTTTTTTTTTTTTCTTTTTTTTCGTCGTTTTGCTTTCACTTCCCGCGAAAACTCTGAAAATTGATTCCGAACTTTCGAACGATCTCGTGTAACTGTTCGAAGCCCTTCGGTTGTTTCGCATGCCAAAGTTTCGGCTCGGTGGAAAAAAAAGCACCGCGCGGGTGGAAAGAGAGCGAGCAAGAAGAACGAGACGAGGAAGAAGACGACGAAAACGTTTTCGAAGATCTTCAATCTCGCCGTGAAACATTGAGATAAGCGGATACGCCGAGAAGAGCCGGAGAGGAGAGAAAAAAAAAAAGAAACAAGAAATTGGGAAACGGGAGGGGAAGGAGGCGCGCGAATAACCGGAAAAAAGGAGAACCAAGTCCGGAGGAACACGACGGTGAACATAATTCCGAATATTTGTTCGACGAAGAAAAAAGGCTCATCGTCAGTTGGTGAGGTGCCCGGGGGGGGGGGGGGGGGGGGGGGGGGGCGGCCTTACTCGAAGACAAGAAGTAAAAATAAAAAAGTAAGTTGGAGGGGGATCGGGAGTGGAATTTGCTCTTTTTCTATTCATTTTCGTCGCTTCCTTTTCCATTTAGTAACCGAATGAACAAAATCTACCGACTGTTCTCGTCGGTTGGCTCGCCGACCGAGCGAGCCAACCAACCGGCACTCTTGTTTTACTTCGTTTGCTCAAAACGTATGCGAATACGTACGTACGTACACGGCATGTAGGTACATGCGTGTACCATATATTTATTTATATACCGTACAGGCGCATACAGAACCACGGGAGTTTTCCCACCGTAAATATTTACCTTCGAAAACATGACTTCATTACGTCTCTGCACACGGGCGCGAACGCGCGAATATCCCGTACACGCACGCGTGCGCGCGCGCGCGCGTTTTTCCGATTCTTCTCGTCTTCTACCTCTATTTTCGTTTCTCGCTCTCGTCTGTATACAGGCGCGCAGGCACCCGCGTAGTCAGTATAGACCTGCGTGCCGTCCGAATACATATATAGGTATCCCGCCGCGGTTGCAGGGTGTGTGGACGCAGCCCGTAAACATTGGGGCTGGTCACCCCTAAAAGGGTATTTTACGCCCAGCTGTCAGTCGAACAATTGGGATCTGTCGATGGGCCGGCGAGGGATTCGTGACGGGTGGCGGGGGGGGGGGGGGGGGGGGGGGGGGATGGAGAGTCACGAGTCTGGCAGTTGGCAGTTGGCAGCTCGACTAGATGGACTATAGCCTCTCTCCTCTCTGACTGTATGCATACTGGCTCTGACGATGAACTTCGTATTCGTTTACCGCGTTTGCCATACACGTATGTATGTCCTCCGCCCCCGCCCCCGCCCCCGCCCCCGCCCCCGCCCCCGCCCACTCCTCGTCATCCTGCACCTACTATTCCAATCGAATTGTCATCGCTAATTAACAGATCTGCGAAGTTTTCTTCAATTTTTCGAAACGTCTGTGTTCCCAGCCGGTTTTCGTCACCGAAAATCACCTGGGGCCGAAGATGGTTCGATGGTAGTGAAAATTGCGAAAGACGAAGGGATGGGCGGGCCGAGATTCCGAGGGTCGGATTACCGGAAGGGCAAGTTGTAGAAAGGCTGTCGAATAGAAACAACAGATTCGGAAAACTGCAGAGGTATAGAAATGAATATGAACGAGAAAATATTTCTTGGAATGGGCGAGACGAGTGGCGAAATATCCGATCGATCGAAATATCGGAGGCTTGGTGAATCCGGTGTTCGCACTTCGGAATCGTGCTTATTAGGAAATTTGACGATTACGGATTCATTGATTGGAGAGGCCGAAAACTCGGAAGGTCGGAGCGCCGAAACCCGTTAGAATAGAAGGACCAAGAAAGCGAAAACTCAGGAGGCATTTGGAAAACATTTGTAGCTCTGTATACTGAGAAAATGATCGATCGTTTGTGATTTTTCCGGACTTTCGTCACCTCGGAATTCTGGTCCTTGGACATTTTGCTTTTCCATGTCTTACCGTTTCCGAACCTTCAATTTCTGACCTTGTTTCCTTCGGTTAATTTGGTGACAAAAAACAGAAAACTGAAAACTTCACAACACGTAGCAAATATCTCGCGTATTACATTACTGGCGTAAAGTAATTAATGATTTCTCAGAGAAAGAAAGAGAGAGCGAGAGAGGGAGGGAGAGGAAGCGAGGTTTGGTTAGTTCTTTAAAGTCTTTCCTAACCTTTGCCCGGGGATTAGAGCCCCGTGGCCCCCGTCGTCGTCGCGCCTTAGTAATTTAACTTGCTAATGTATGTACTTGCTCTAAGGTAGATAAATAGATATACATGTATATATGTAAATATTATATATATATGTATGTATATTCATTAATTTCATCGTTTTCTCTTCCTCCCCCCCCCCCCCCCCCCCCCACCCACCCACCCTTTCCCATATCTAGAATTTTCAAGAGAGAAACAATTTAGGTGGGAAATAAGAAGATTGAACAGAAAAATATTCACTGTTCGAAAAGATTATTTATTATTCAGCATCTGCGCTTGTGTGAAGAAAATGATGTTGACATCAGTGAGCAGATATGAAGAGAAAATGCGGCGGCCGAAATAAGGTTGAGAGTTAATAACGCCGACGCGGATCGTGATCGCTGAAAAATCCCCGAACAATGCATTCCGCGTGATTTCGTTGCGTTGAGAGTTCGCCAATGGATCCACCGCTGGCAATCTAACCTAGCTAACGCACCGAATATTTGATTTTCATCGAATCCGATCGATTTTTTCAAAAATTGAAATACTCAGCCACTTATTCTGCCATCGTGCTCAACGAATCGAGAAAAGTTTCATCGAAATCCATCCGGCCGTTCGCTCAAATTTATCATTCTCTTTTTCGAAACGGTTTCTCTGTGTTCAAGATAGCCGGTCCCGCGGCACATCAACGTTGAAGACAAAGTTCAGCCTAACACAGACATCATGAGAAATATGTATAGGTTACACCCCACGCACAGTAAACCGGGGTGGGACTTTCGGCGTCTGCATCAAGCCGAAAGGATCGGCGGTGGAGGGGGGATCGAAGGGTGGTAAAAAGCCGAAAACATGAGAATAGAAACAAAACAAAAAAAAAGAAGGAAAACATCAACCCGTAAATATCTCGGCACGCGATATTGTAACTTGGCACGGCGTAGGTGAATTAAACAAGAAACAGGGCCACTCCCCCTACAGCCCCTCGCCCCCCCCCCCCCCCCCCCTCCCTTACCCCACTCACCGCCGTGGAACTTTTTTCACGAACAAAAATAACAATGCCTGGAGGTTGAGAGAATTTTACAAATAGCGTCATCGCATCCTAAAGGATTAATTCTCACGTTTTCCGTTTCTATTTTCCGTTGCCCCCCCCCCCCCCCCCCCTGCCGCCCTGCGCCAACGCTATTATTTTTTCTCCGCGGGACGTCATCGCTGGCTCGAAGAAAAAAGAGGAGAACTAATATCATATCTCAGGCCACAAAGGCCCACTCAAGTTTTGCCGTATCACGGGAGAAGATGAAGGGGTGGTGCGGCGGCGTCGTTTTGTTTTCTGGATTCTTCTTTCTCTCTCCCTTTCATCACTTTTTGGTTTTTTGTCCCATGTCTACAGATATCTGCTACAGTGGCATTTGAAGGACGTCAACCGCCGGAATCGAGGCTCGGGGGAAGATTTTTCGTTCGTACATACATACATACATACATACATACACATACACATATATATATATATATATATATATATATATATACCTATAGTGGTCGCACGTATTATACACCTAGATAAGAGAGTTGGTCCCGATTATGGCGCGGAGAAAAGAGAAACAGACGAAACAAAGAAAAAGAAAACGCAAGGGGGTGTCCGCGGAGCTGGAAGCTGCAGGGGTTGGGGTAGAGGACCGTTAATCTGACCACATCATTAATAACATTCGTCGTCCTACTTTATACGGCTGGTGGATATAGTTTCTCTGCTGCCAAGCACCTTCGACCCCCGACCGACGGCCTCGAGCCCTCTCTCAAGCATCGCGACGTAAAAACCTCCCCCCCCCCCCCCCCCCGTCCCTCGGCATCGCCACTCTTGCGATATTTTTTGTTATTTCTACGGTTTTTTCACCTTCTTCTACCGTTACGCGGGCGAACTTTGGCGACGAAATTTTTTTTGTTATTTCTGTCTTTGTTTCCTGGGGGTGGCGGGCATGGGGGGGGGGGGGGGGGGGGGAGGTTCGTTCTGCGATACGATATGACATACGTGTATAAGAAAAAAAAAGGAAAAAAGATCTTCGAAAGGGGGACGAAGAATTTTCGTCGATAAAATGCGGGAGCACAAATATTTTCAACTTTTTCCCGGCAGCTATAACACGTGATTCTAATCGCATGAAGTGGTTCGCGCTCGTGAAGTCAATGTAGGTACCCACCTACGAAAAAGTTGTTCAAAATGATTCATAGTTTTCATAGTTGTAAATCGTACCTACGCGAATAAGATTTATGATTCTTGATTACAGAAGAACGTGTACGTACCTATATTGCAGATGTTGTATAATAAAATTATATAGTTACATAATATATACAACCAGCCTATATGTACGTACGTATATACTTGTACATGTGTAGTGCAGTATCGTGTAGCGTATAACCCCTGCAAGCTTGTAGTGGTTCAGACAATTATACCTGTATACCGGTTGAACTTCATCCACGGTTGTTATTAATGTATTATAATTGTTTCTTGCCGCGCGAACGAGCGGCTCCCGCTCCCTCCCGCCTCTACTTTTGGGTAATTAATGCCTGCCAGCCTACATACCTGCCTTACGCCACCTCACACTTATGTGTAGTACCAGACGGTTGCGTATTATAACATTGTATATACGTGTGTAGTAACTTACTGCGAATACGTGCGTGTGTGTACGCGCGGGCACGTGGGCGCGTGGGCAGGAAAAATAACCGGACCAATTTAAAACGTGGATAGAATGCGAACGCGTTGGCCGATTTTCAGAAACTTTTTTTTGTTCGAAAGCAGGAGAATGAATCTTTCGTTTCGCTTTCGAAAATCTTCAATATCTTCATTCCTCGCTGAGATACGCGCTCTTGAAAAATTGGCTTGAAAGAGTCGCTGGATGGATGAGAGAAATTAACATTACAGAATGTTTAACTCGATTATCATTCTGTATTATGATTCGACGACTCGTTCGCTTCGGCTCAATCAGTGTTAACAAATTTGCTACACAACCTGTGGTTTTCTCTTATTCTTCTTATTTCGTACGTTTCGAAATTTTCCTATAATTCGTACGATCATAACGGGACGGAAGATGAGGCAACTGGGGAGCGGAATTTAGTTCTCGACATTATTTACAGCCGACTTTCTTGACAGCGGTCTTCCTCGCGATAGTGTACCGAAAACAGAATTTCAACCTCAGCGCGCGCGTTGGAAATTGGAAATGGAAATTGAGTTGAACATTCTTTGACGTTAATTTTCTCCATCCTCCCAGCGACATTTTCAAAATCCATTTTTCAAAAACGTCTATCTCCGGAAGAATGGTGTGAAACGGAATGGAACGGAATTTCGATGACGTTTGATCGCCTCTTAAGTAAAGGAAGACAAGAAAGAGCACGGAATTGATATTTTCGAAAAATATTATAATACAAGTTCTGCGTACACGAGCAAAAAGAAAAAACAAAAAACACCGATACATTCAAAATTCCCTCGACAGAGCGCAGTTCGACCCACAACTCGTGAGAGGGGGAGTTAATTGATCGTGAAAAAAAAATGGCGGGGGAGGAAATTAGGCGTGCGATTTTATACGGAATGAACCTGCGGCAATACATAACCAACAAATTCGTGTAAAATTTATCGATAATTTACGTTCGTTCGCTCGTTCGGTTGCATCGACTCGTTTCCATTTCCTCCCCGTTTTGTTGCAACGTTATTTTCCATCATTTTAACACCAAGAGTTTAATCGCGCGTCCACGCAGAGTTCGCGAGGGCATTTTAAGCCAGTCGCGATAGTCTCCGGGGGGTGTGAAGCCCTCAGCTAAGCTCCGCGGAGAGCGGGGGCCGCGGGGGCCGCGGGGGTTGGGGTTGGGGTTGGGGTTGGGGTTGGGGTCGGTACCATAACAAGACTACGAGGCGAAGAAATGATGATAATAATAAAAATAACTGTAACGATTATATGCGGGGGTGGACGAGCCGCTTGTTATTGTCACAGAAGAAGGAGACTGCAGATGGAGAAGAAAGAAGGGAACCCGGCCGGCACTCACAATCAGTACTCTAAACTCATCATTAATCACACGTATGTATGTATATACATGACCCCGTGGCAGTGATGTATAAACTGCCTAATTCCTGTGAATCCCAAATCCCAAAACCCGCATTTTCTTTTTCCACCGCCTCCCAAGCCGCAGTTGACTTTCTCTTATACCTACGGGGCATGGTTCACACTCGCAATCAGGTATATACATACAATCGTTCCGTCGAAATTTGTGTCCTGGAGTTTATGACAATTTCTCAGGAGGGAATCTCGAGATCCGTTTTCACCTCGAAGAACCGCGCACTTCGTCGAATTCCTCGTAAGCAGGCGGCCGTCTACGACATAACCAATAATTGCGACACCCGTCCCCCCTCTAGGTGCCATCCACGGGACTCTTTCTCTTTCCCGAATGTAGAAACTCCACCTCGAAAACTATAATGCAAAATTTCGGCGAACGACTGGATCGATTATGACGAAACTTTGAGAATTTGTAGAGTACAATGGCAGAAATTTGCCGAGTATTTCACTTCTACGGAACATCGATCGGATTCGGTGAAAAATGAATATATTACCTACGTTGGATAGGTTAGATTGTCGCCGGCGACTCGAAACAGTGAAACTTTGTTCGAAACTTTTTTGCCCGCGCTCCAAGCTTCCGAGACACACGAATGGCTCGTTCAGAATGAGCGATCCGGTATATATCGAACTTAGAATTGTTTAATTCGGAACAACGAATATGCAGTGAACTGCCACATTTCGATATTAACGTTTTCGGTATTCTCACTGCTTCGGGAGATGAATGGAGATTGATATTCTCTCCGTTGTAGGTACTGCCTATGGAGAAATGGGAATGAGTGATCCGAACAGGAGAGAGGCGCAGATTGTTAAACGCTCGTGTTTCCGGTTTTGTTTATTGGCATTCGCTTGTGTGGAGCTCCCGGCGATTTTCAAAAATGTGTTGAATTTCTTCAATTTTTTACATAATTAGCAACCGAAATCTCACTCGATCCCTCTACGCCTCAACTTCATCCACTAACTATACCGCGCCATTTCTCTCATTCGCTTCTCGTTAGAGTATATCGTCGAAGGGAAGGGGATGAGAAATAAAAATCTGCAACTGCAAAGTTCATCGATCTCGTCGACCACCGGTAACAGTTTTTTTTCCAAAAATAGAGCAAAGAAGAAGGAACCGTGGGAGGAATCTACCCTCCGTCGTCCCCCGCCCGGATCCTTTTCGCTGTTCGCTGTCTCAAGTTTTTTTTCTCCCGCCTTTCTCGCTTCTCGCTGTTCGTTTTTCGCCGTGAACCGATCGTATTTCTTAGAAAATCCGTAGGAATTTTCTTCGACTAGTAGCTAGCTTTGTGACCACCGAGCCCCGGACGAACCTCGAAAACTCAACCAACCGACTTCGGGACTGTGAAACTACCAACTGAACCTCCGCCCCCTCCTCCTCCTCCTCCTCCTCCTCCTCCTTCCTCGTATTCTTCTTCTTATTCCCTTCACTCTCTAATCTTTCTTTTCCCCGTTTTTTCCCCAGCTGGCCGGACCAGGCAATATCGCTAAATTTTCTACGTCCGAGAGCGATGCCGATACGATATATCAATACAGATATGTGTACGTAGATGAAGATATATATTCCATCTACTCAATTCAAGATTGATATCCGGATATATATGGATTCCGGTGAATATACAATTTCATACATACCTACATACGTGCGTATATCATATCTCATCGGTGTTGAAAAATTTCGTTCACATATTTCAATACGTGTGTATACTTACTGCGGTTGATTCGCGGACGGTTTCGTCCCAATTGTTTTCTGGTTGGGCAATATCCGTCAATTTCTTTTGACCACCACTGAACGCCGACGGCAGCGCCGCGCCGGTTAAGTGCCAGTGAATGGAAGTAACTGCACGATCTTCTGCTGTCTAGTGTCCGATCTCCGAGTCTCTGATGACAGTTTAATACCGATACCTAACCTCGCAATCTGTTTCGTAGCTGTACTTTCCTATACAACGAGTATTTATTATTCATCGAGCAACAATTTTCCGAACGATTATCGCTTTCGAATGACAACAATTTCAATTTGCCGAAACAGATTACGAGGTTAGGTATCGGTATTGAACTGTCATCGGAGACTCGGAGATCGGACGCTAGACAGCAGAAGATCGTGAAGTTACTTCCATTCGCTGGCACTCAACCGGCGCTGCAGTCAGCGTTCAGTGGTGGTCAAAATAAATTGTCTGATATTGCCCAACCAGAAAACAATTGGGACGAAACCGGCCGCAATTCAACCGCAGTAAGTAATACATTACGTAGGAGAAAGAGATCCGTATCACACGTACCTGACGCCAAAACGTCGTATCCGCCGAGGTCGTGTATTTTTTTTGTTTTTTTTTTTGCTCCTCTCACATGCTTGGGAAACTTTCGTACGTCGGTAAGACTTTTCGAATATTCCAAAAAATTATTTGGAACGTAAATTTTTGTTCTCTTCTCGCGAATGATCTCTGGAAACTAGACTTCTTATGAATCGCAGGGCGATCCGTCGACATTTGGAGGAAACAATAATTTCGTGGATACGACCTTCAGGTATCAGTGGATGGAAAATTCGTATTTTCCTTGCGACCAAAAGGTCTTATCCGCCTTTCGGCTTTGAACGACCAAATCTCAAAAATCCCGTTGTTATCCACGTATCATCATATTCCCAAATGAATGCGGCAAAAACAAAAAAAAACAAAAAAGAGAAGGATCAAAAAATGATACGACTCTTTGGCACTAGTATCTCGATCGCGTCACCGGGGTCGGATTAGATAGTTTAAACAACGGTGGATAATAGAGGGAGAGGGAGAGGGCGACTCGGCAAGAAGAAGAACAAGCGGAAGAAAAACAAGAGAAAAAGAGAGATAGACGGATGGGGAGTTTGATATCCAATATTATCGGAGAGGGACGCGGAGTGACGCGATAGTGAAGGGTGGGGAACGGCAAGGGAAGAAGGCAAGGGAATGGGAGAGTTGGGAAACGCAATCTCGCCACGAGTTCGATTTGTCGATGTATGTGTGCGCGCGTCATGTTTAAGCGGCAATTTTGGCCTCTTTCCCTCTCTCTCTCTTTCTCTGTCTCTTTCCCGAGCCGCTGCCACCCTGCGAGCACAATTTTCCCTCGCGTCGTCCGTCGGTTCTTTTTTCTTCACTCCTCCCTCCCTCTCTCCCTCTCTCCCTCCCGCCACCCCGAGGGAGTCTTACACCTTATACTTATATACCCACCCCATTTCCTTTCCTTTCTCGCTCGACTCCAGTCTGATCTGCTATCCTCGTCCCGGAGGGCAAGAGAGAGAGGGCGCGAGAGAGAGAGACAGAGAGAGGAGGGATGAAAGAGGGAAAGAAAAAAAGAAGTACTCGGTTCGACGCCTGTCGTCGACAGATAAAGATACCTACACACTTTCGCACGCGGGTTTTGTACGTACCTTGTGGTGGAGAAAAAAAGAAAAGAGAACAAAAGAAAAGAAAAGAAAAGAAAAGAAAAACAGGAAATAATATATATACCTATGTATGTATGTATGATGAAAATCCTGCGATGCGCAGAGGACCGGAGGTGGTATGTATCCCCTTCGTGAAAGAAGAGTAAAGTCCCCACAATAAGTTAGGTAGACGCGTGTATCGTATATACGTAATGAGCGTAATAGAATATTGGTTATAACATTTAGTTTGAGAAGGTTACGAAAGAAAAGAGGGCGCAAGAAAAGGAAAGAAAAGAAAAGTAGGGAAAATTAGAGAGACAATTATGTGTTGAGAAAAGTTTGAATGGAGATTGGAGAAAATGAGAAGAATAGTGATGGACAAAGTTGTTTTTTTTTTTTGTTTTTTTTTGTTTTTCTTTTCTTTTCTTTCATTCCGGTTCGAACTCGATGGGAAATAATTCTAATCGGGACTTCGGTTTGATACATCTGTTTTAGGTGCGAGGGAAGAAACAGCGGAGCGTAGCGTCCCCGTCCGGAGTATTTACGCGCGACTGAACCTAACCTAACCTAACTTAACCTAAAATTTCACATTTTTTCACAATCCCTTGACCTCCAGGTATAACAGAGCGGGCGTAACTGTAACGGGCGAATAATAGGCATTATAACGGAGGAAGGGAGGAGAGTGAAGAGTCGGACGCCGCAGCGCCAGCGGGGTATATATCTCGTACTTTCATCACGGTCGACCGATGTTCCGTTTCATTCCGTTTCTACTACTGTAGTTTTCCTCGGCCCCTCGATCCTGCATTGTCACATACAGTCGGACCCTTACTTTATAGGTATATATCACTTTCCGATAAACCTTGCCTTTTACGGTATTCGCTTATCGTATACGCGTACGCCTATACGCATGTGTGCAGCAGACACAGCGTACGTGTATGTGTAATAAGTATATTTGTTTTCCATATGCTATAGCTGCAGTGTACCGTTGTGGCCGCTGAAAAGTCCGCATCTTCGTTCTTCTCCGTTTTCATTGTTTTTTTTTTCTGTTTTCTCTCTTCTTCCGTTTTGTTTTGATGTCTGTTTCGCATCCGCCGTGTACATCCGTACAGGGCGATTCAGGTCGAGGGAGACGAGAGCGCGGGTTCGCGGTTAGATTCTCGGAGCGAAAGTCCTTCGGGTAAAATTGTTCTGTCCTCTAGTTCGCCAGTTGAAGAATATTTGAGTCACACCGATCGCAACGCTGATATATACGTCGGCGTGCAAAGACCGCGTATAGTCGCTCACGCGTGTGACCGGTGAACAATTAATAGCCGCGGCTCGATCTGAATCGTCCTGCATATCTGTAATATCGAGAAGACAGTCGTCTGGATATATCGGTAAAAACTGGAAATACTGTAGGCGCGTATAAGCTTTTGGCTTGTCGGTTCTTCCTTTTCGTTCCGCCAACGCGGAGGCGATGTGGTAGGGATAATGAAAATACGGAAAAAGAAGGAGGAAATCATTCGGGTAAAAACAGCCCGGGTAGGAATCCCTTAATAGGTATGTGGGATCGGACGAAGGTGGAAGGTTCGCGTCAGCCTTTTGCGTCATATCAATAGATCACGTGACGTATATACCTACTACCTGCGTTGACCGGACGAACGGTTGTGTCGGGCGATTAACCTCAGCCCTTTGTCCAACAAGGGAACGACACGATGGTGTATAGTTTTTTTTTGTTTTTCTTTTTTCTTTTTTTTTCACCCAGGTAATGTATGTGGCCCCGCCTGCGCCACCTTCGGGAGCCAGAGAACGGTTGAGAATCGCACTCCGGCGAAATTCGCACAGTGATTGTAACTACATCGTTGGAATACCTAAATTTGAATGACGCTTGGACTGTAATCCAAGTGAGATAGTGGAGGCCAGCTCGGACGCGACGTTCCCGAACCGTTCGGCGTTGTAATATGTTGTTCCCCCGTGCAAAATGATCAGGCGCGTGTTTCTTTGTTCACCACGGAAAACGAATTATCCGGGCACGACGTCGATTTTTCGAGATTCTGTAATTCACGGCCCACGTGAAACAAGAATCGTGGAAAAAGCTCGAGAATTACGGATTTGCCGGCTATTCGTCGAATACTTGGTTCCTCGAATCGGTGAAAAACATTTTTTCATTCTCAAATCTTGAAAAATCGATGTCGGCGTTGGATAATTTTTATTTTTTTACTTTTGCGGTAAACAAAAAAAACACGTGTCCGCCAATTTCCTACGGGGAACAACATGTTCAAACGCCGAACGGTTCTGGAACGTCGCGTCGCGTCCGAGCTGGCCTCCTGCATGATTTCATTTGGATTCAGTCTTTACATTATTCCGTCGCGGGGTAGTTTCTCGCTCCGGTTTTTTTTCTCTCGTCAATTGATCCGGATGATATCGACGTGGAAACTCGAGGTGCTATATTGAAAGACCCGTTTGCAACCGTTGATATACTTATCGTTGAAAGCATCGTCATCGCTTGGGAAACGCGATTCGCCCGCCGTTCCTACACACCAGCGCAACCGATCTGGAACGAAACTTTGCCGATTGGATGGAGTATTTTGGCAGAAAGTGGCCAAGTATAGGTATTTCTTCTCTACAAATTGTTACAAGGTTCTATCGAAAATTCAATTCCGTCCAATCTAACCTACGAACGAATCTGACCTATCAATCAGAGATTCATGGAAAATTAGTAATTCCTTCGAAATTCTAACGAGCTTACAGATACTTGGCCACTTTCTGTCGGAATACTGCATCCAATCGACAAAGTTTCATACAAATCGATTCTGTGGTCCTAGCAGTGGCGACGAATCGCTGTCCCGAAGTGATGACAAAGCTTTCAGCACTGAGTAACAATGGTTGTAAATTCGTCTTCAATAGCACCTCAAATGCAGAATATGAAATCATAGATATTAGATAAAGAAATTGGAATGTGCGTCTTAAAAGATATAGAATTGAGAAACCAGGAGGTAGAACGTGGGCTTCGATATGTAGTGGTTAGATTGTCTAGAAACCAGATTGCATAAGACAAATTTGAAATTGTAGAACGTAGAATATGGAATGTAGACCGTGCGACGTGAAATATGAAAATCAGCTTGTAATTTTAAGACGTCGGACGTAGAAATGTAGAAACCGTGATACACTGAACACTATAGTTTCGAAAGCGAGAGTGTGAAATATAAAAACCAAGAGGTAGAAAGTAGAACGCGTAACAGACAGGTGAGGAAGGGTGAATTACCAAATGTAGAATTCTAGAAACCAAGATGTGGAACGGAACGAACGATTTGGAAAATGTAGAATGCAAAGTACGAAGACACGTATAACGTAGAATATGAAATGTAGATCACGTAAATGGATGCCTGTATACAAAGTCCGAAGAATGTCAATGAATGTGAACGTAGAACGTAATTCTACGTTCGAAATTCAAGTATAATACTTATGGATCATGAACCACATATACGAATCTCCAAGTCGGAATATAGGCTATGAAATAAAAATTGATGTGGAGAGTAGAACGTAGAATATAGAAGGCAGTAGAATACGATTCATAAACCCTTTGCGGTTTGGGATTTTTCCGGATTGTAAGACGTCGAACGTAGAAATGTAGAAACCGTGATACACCGAACACTATAGTTTCAAAAGCGAGAGTGTGAAATATAAAAACCAAGAGGTAGAAAGTAGAACGCGTAACAGACAGGTGAGGAAGGGTGAATTACCAAATGTAGAATTCTAGAAACCAAGATGTGGAACGGAACGAACGATTTGGAAAATGTAGAATGCCAAGTACGAAGACACGTATAACGTAGAATATGAAATGTAGATCACGTAAATGGACGCCTGTATACAAAGTCCGAAGAATGTTAATGAATTTGAACGTAGAACGTAATTCTACGTTCGAAATTCAAGTATAAGACTCATGGATCATGAACCACATATACGAATCTGCAAGTCGGAATATAGGCTACGAAATAAAAATTGATGTGTAGAGTAGAACGCAGAATATAGAAGACAGTAGAATACGATTCATAAACCCTTTGCGTTTTGATTTAACACCGGATTTCTCACGTCAGTTGCGTCTCGCACGTGAAATATATGTAGGTCTGTATACCTGTGAGCAGATAGGGGAACATAGCTTGCGGGTATGTTCTCTCATCCAGCTTGAATAAGCATAAATTTGAAAGAGTTGAATCAGCGGGAGACGAATAAGTAAGATAGCTGTGCAAGGAAGTCGAACCAAGTGTTCTGAGACAAGAAGAAGAAGAAGAATAACAACAACAACAACAAGAAAAGGAACAAGAGCGAGAAAGAAAAGGGGAAGCGTGAGCACAGTGATGATTTGAGGATAAACGTCCGCCGGGGCGAATTCTCGAGGGTAAATTCTCCGGGGGATTGGCCCGATCAACGATCGTTCGAGGGGATGTTAGAAGACTCCTGATGTATACGCGCAAATAATTTACCTACAACGTCTCATTCCGCCACGGAATAAAGTGTGAGAGTGAAAAAGCGAGATCTGCGTGTCGTTAATAAAAATGAAACCAGATCGAATCCCCGTGTTCTACGATTCTACGTCCACACAATACAATCATCCCTCCGCCTATCCATCTCGCGTTCAACAACAGGAGGGCGGACAACGAATGTCCTGGACGAAAACGAGCCGCGATCAACGTAGAAAGTAGAACGTAGAACAGGGAAGGAGGCCAGGACCACGTTACTATACTAGCAGTTACCTCGGCTAGGTAGCTAGGTACTGGATTTATTTGGACAGCCTGTAGGAGGGACACTGCAGCAGACATGAGCGTTATACAGTATATACAGTAAACGAAACGTCCGTTCCACAAGAGTGGGCATGGGTAGGTATGTACCTATATATGTCTATAGTCGTCGTACACGACACACGTATGGGGGAGGTGCATACCTATCTACGAGTACAAGCAAATTTTAACCCCGTATTCACCCGCCCCGTGCGTTCGTGTCCGTTCGTTTGTGTATCTGGCCTTTAGGTATGGCAGATATAACTGTACCATACCCGAACGCTGCTCCGTCTCTTTTCGCTGTTCCCTCAGCCGCCCACCAAAAGCTCCGAACCCCAACCTCCAATCCGGATGGCACGCTGAAAGCGTGCAGGCGCATGCATATTAATGGGATACAAGTACCTCCATGTCTGACCGGTGTGTAGAACGTTACACAGATTCCTGAATAAATGTATTTATGTATCTATGCGCCTGTATGCATGTATATGTACCCAGGCCTATCCTAGCCCGGGGTTTACATTTCATCCGTGTTTGAGGGCGCGCTCTACTTGTACTGCTTGTTCATTTATTTATTTATTTATTCCCATTCCCCTTTTTTCCCCCCTCATTTCTGTTGCATTTGAAAAACATTCGATTCGTCCGATTCGAAGTGATTCTGAGGTACGTACATACCGTTGGTACAATTACCAGGCGGATGCGATTCCTTTCAACTTTCTATAGAGCACCACTGGACGCAGCGGCAGCGCCGGTCGCGCGGCGGTTGAGGGAAGCTACCGTTTCATCTATTGCTGCGTAGCAGCTGATGACGGTCTAACGCCGATGTCTATGCTCGTAATTGAGCTCGGCAAATCGAGAATGATCATTTTCCATTGATAATTAGATGGGGAACTAGCGCTGAATAAATTACAAACGAGAGATACTCATCGTGTTACAAAACACGGTGGTGATTAACAGATTTTTAATCTATCCAAGAGGTCAACTAATCGCTGATTGTTCGTAGAATGACTTAGGTTAAGTGTGATCATAGTAATCAGTGATCAACTGTCATCAGCCATACGACAGCAGAACGTCAAGCGGTAGCTTTCCTCAACCGTCGCGCAGCCGGTGCTGCGTTCAGTGGTGCTCAAGGAAGTTGATTGATCGAAAAACAAAGCGATCAATCGCAGTCAGTCAGAGTGCATGCGATCTACATGCAGACGAACACCCGCAGGACGTTTAATCTGACGGATCCAGAAATACGGCAGCTCACGTCACATGTGGTTTTGAATTTTGTCAAATTGTAGCAATTGCGAAGAAATAATGGGACGATGCGGTGATGATAATGATGATAGAAATGAAAGTCTAGAATAGTTCTAGAGCGATGAATTGCCAATTTGATGCGGACTTTCCTCGGGTAGCACATTCAAAAACGTTCTCTGACTTATTGATAATAAAAGACGTCCGGGCATCGATGAGTGTCCTCTCTTCGGTCATGATGCAAAAAACGGACATCAGACGTCATCGGGTCACCATATCACGGATCTGAATAAGTTGAAAAGCGTTCTGTGCTACTCAGGTTCGAAACATCGTAGAATATCGACAGTCTGTTTTTCAATCCGACGGATTGGACGCCCTCGAGTATCGAGTCGACTTCACACTGACGGTCCGTGAGTAGCGGGAGAAAAAGACGCAGAATAAAAGGACAACCCGAAAACTACGGCGAAGTAAGTAAGTTAGTGAGTAAGTGAGGTCATTCCTGACAGAAGCTATACAGTACTACGTACACATACACCGGGAGTTTTTGTGGATGCAAGACACGGGGAATTGAAAACGCCCGCGGGCAGGGAACTGCGTTAGGCTCGCGTCTCGCGCGGCGGCGGTCGTCGCGGTCGTGCGGTTTGCATAGTGAGGAAACCTCATAGCCAGAAATGACGGAGTGCCCAAACTGTAATAAAATATGCGCATGTTGACAAATTCGCTCCGCGGGGTTAAGTCCTGTCTATCGTTGTCGGTTACAGATCATGCATCAGCGTGTCATTTCTCCTGATGCCTTAATTCCATCATTCGATTCCGTATGACGCGCATCCACGAATACTCCCGGTATACATATAGCAGCTGAATAGCCCTGGAATCTTTTCTAGCGAACTTAATACCTTCCGCGACTAGATAAGATTATGGGCGTCCCAACCGATATCAATCACAGTCGTTACCTGCAACTATAACCAACCCTCATCCCTCCGTCTTCGAGGGTAGTAATACGGAGGTTATAAGTCACCCCACGTCGCTCAACCCGCCATGCAACTTAACCTAACCTAACCTAACCTAACCTAACCTAACCTAACCTAGACTAACCTAACCTCAAATCACCGCACTTTAATCAGAGTTGAGCTTTTACCACTGCAGTACCGTCACAGTTCTGTGTATATATACACGTGGGCCACTCGATTGTACATTTATCTAGAACTTCTGCTCACTTTCTCGTTCTTCTTGAACTTTGTCCATTAATAAATTGAGAGAGAGCCATATTTGATTTGTTTTTTTTTTCGCGCCACGCCTTCCATTCGGACGCTTAGTACCTGAGAGGTATTTTTTTGAATTTATATAAACGCAGACGGAAGTGTACCAGCTGCCCCCCATTCGCCGCGATGCGATACGATGCTATGCTATGCTACGCTATGCTATGCTCCGCTCGAGCATAAATTAGTGGTGAAAAGTTAATTGGGGCGGACACTGCTGCTGCTGCTGCTGCTGCTGCTGCTGCTGCTGCTGGTAGTTGCTCGTTGCTGGAGGCTTTATAACAACCCCTTCATCCCTCTCTTGGTTCAACGCCGCCCCACTGTTGCAACGCACAACGGTGCAAGTTATCCCCAATGCTACCACTCCCTTGTTGGCATACTACTCACAGTCGGATAGCAGGTGCGAGACCGCATCAGGCGACAGGCATCACGATCACGATCACGGTATTTCCCTTTCCTCTCTACAGATCCCCACGGATTTATGGTGGTTCAAATTATGGATTATAGAGATGTTCTTGATGTCGGAATTCCGTGAGAGATGAAAATTGAAGAATCGTAAATGTACATGGAAAATCGGATTCCCGGATTTATTCAATTATCATTTATCTCCTCCGCAACTATGTTCTATTGTTATTTTAACAGGGGAACGCGCACAATGAAGCCGCGGGGTGGGAATGGCGAAAGATTGTCATATACCGATTTCAGCCGGAGGTTTACCTCCCTTATGTCTTCCGTCTACCGTGAGTATGATCTTGGCTTCCGTTGCCACCGCAGCTCAGGCAGAATCATCACGTCGGGTAGGAGACAAACAAGAAGAGATACGGTTTTACGACTGACCGTACGATACGATGGGGACGGGGACGGGGACGGGGACGGGGACGGGGACTGAGACGCCACCATCCAGCCCGGCCCAGTCGAGCCTATCGCGACTTTATACACCGAGTATCAGAACGCACGGAGCTTTAGGGAGGCTCTCGCTTAACAGCTTCAACTAACGTCCTGAAATAGTCGAGATAAGGGCAGGGGACTGGTAGATATTTATTTTATAAAAATATACCTCCTTGCCTTGCTGGACGGAGGAGGTATGAGAATGCGTATTCTGGGGGCAGGACCACGTTACTTTACCAAAAAAATCCCATTGGATTATTGGAAATCCCGTTGCATTCTGAGGGATTCCATTGCATTCCGTAAAAAACCCGAGAGAATTTATGGGAATCCTGATGCTTTGTTAATTTTTCTCGCTTATGTTAGCGGGAAATACTATTTTGCATTCTGGGAAATTCCGTTGCCTCCTGGGAAATCGCTTTGTCAAGCGGGAAACTCTTCGGGATTTAGGGAAATTTCGCAATCATTGCATCATGGAAAAGTCTGTCTCATTTTTGGATAGTTTTGGTAGATTATTGGAAGTTTTGTCACATCTCGAGAAAGTCCGTTGCATCCTGGAAAATTCTGTCAACTCTTCAGGGAAATTCCATTACATGGTGAAAAAAGTCTCGTCGCATCCGGAGAAAATTTCTAAATGCATCCCGGGAAAATCCGTTCGATCTCGAAAGAATTGCGGGCATTTGAAAAAATTTGATTGGACCCCGACGAAGTTTCATTGCATCCTGTAAAATTTTTTTCCCATTTTGGAAAATCATAATTGCATTCTGCAAAATTCCGTTCCATTTCGGAAAGTCTCAACGCATTCGGGAAAATCACATTGCATCCTGGAAAATTCTGTTTCGTTTTGAGGAGTCAGCCTGCATTCTGGAAAATTGTATTGTCTCCTGGAAAATTCTCACGCGTTTTGAAAATTTGAACGAGTCTCGTCGTTATGGAAAAACCAAGGTATCCCAAACCTAGGCACATACTCTTTACATTACTCTCAAGACGTACTGGATAAATGGAAGGTTCATTCAATTACGAAGACTTTTTAGAGGTTAAATTAATACACCAACTCCCAAGTTTATTTATAATAATTAACACTTCCCAAGGTAGTTTAGATACTGGAGACAAAAGGAAGGAGAAGAGAACGGTAACACGGGAGCGAGGACGAGCAAGAGAGAGAGAGAGAGAGGAATTCCTCTGAATAAGAAGCATGGAGCCTTGCAACAATGTTGAACTTCATCGCTCCTTTTAACCCGTTTTAGGCTCCCCGGAGTCTCTATGTACATTTTTAAGCCCGTACCGCATCCGGCTCTGAGTCTGAGCCCGAGCCTCAGCCTTAGCCTTAGCCTTAGCCTTAGCCTTAGCCTGAGACCGAGGCTAAGCTTTCGGTGTTTCATGCCTCCTGCTTCAACAGCTGACGATGAGAAGAGTAAAAGGGATGTGGAGAAAAGTGAAAGAGGAAGGGGTCGGAGGTAGAAAGTGGGCTTCTTGCGAGGCCAAAACTCTTAGCTACGCTACTTAAAATACCCCTCTCTCCCTTTCTCTCTCGTCTCCACATATATTTTTCGACAAAAGGTACGGCAACGAGAGAGACAGAGAGAGAGAGAGAGAGAGAAAATGGTACTCAAACTCACCGGTGGAGGCGGCGCGGCCCTCTCGCGCGAAGAATGGAAAGATACACTACGACTATAAGAAGATGCGAGGGTGCGGCATCACGAGAGATGGTCGGGAAGGAGGGGGGCGAAGGTTGAGAGTAAGAGAAGAGAGAAGTGGTTCTCCGGGTCGCGAGGTTTAAAAACATTCCTCGAGATCTTCAGCCAAACAATGTCGAGGGTGAGAGGAAAGATGAGAAAAAAAACCAAAAAAAGAAGAAAATAGAGGAAGAGCGAAAGAAAAGAAAAAGAGGAAATGGACGAAAATTTGTCTCCCCGAAGTATGTTAATCGTCGATCTCACGTTGCTTGGCCATCTCGCACCGCGTCCGATTGGACGAAGCTGAATGAAATGAATCGTGATTTCGATAGGAAAATTAATAGACTTTGAAAAAAAAAAAGAAAAAGTGAATGAAAAACAAAAAGAATTTCCCACCGCAGGGCGTCGATATGTAGTACCTGCACACATCGAGCTACGGTTGACGGACAGAACATGAATTTTATCGCGGCAGCTGTTTTATTTCCGGTGATAAAGGTCGCAAACTTTGAGGGAGAAGATTGAAATTTAAAAGGGGTCCGTCTCCGCGTCGCGGGTCGTCTCGCGCTTTTGATAAAGCCCGGAGTTCTGATATATTCGTGGGATAAAGGTGGGAAGAAGGAGCGTGTGAGCGAGTAAGCGAACGGACGGATAAATAAATGAATATATATATATATATATATATGTGGGTGTATATATATATGAAGAGAAGAATTTGTAATCTACTTTATTCTTTTCATTTTCTTCAATTTTCTGTATGTATCTTTTTATTCCCGGTGTGCAACGCTGCGGGGTAAAGAAGTAAAAATGGAGAAGGAGAGAAGTAATAAAAATTCAAATTACAATAAATTATCTTCGTCGGATGGAAAGAGACAGAGGGAAAGGGAGAGTTTTCCGTTTGAATTATTCGAGTTTATCATATTAGGATTCGCATGCCTCGATTTATAATAAAATACTGAAAACACACAGTAGAAAGAAGAAACGAACGAAATGAGAGAACAAAATACACGAATGTGGGATAGTAATACAAACAACAGGGGAAAAACGAAAAACAGGAATCGAAGTAAGAAACCTGCGTTGGATCGGAGATTGGAAAAATCGACTACCTGCCCTATACCTATAGTGACGAATCGAGAGAAGAAAAACGAGATAAACAAAAAAACAAAAACCGATTTCTCCGTTCGGATCTATTGGACATTTTCTCTGTAGCCTCTATGGCTCCGCCATGAATTCATTCCGAATCGGTGCGTCGATCATTTTCTCGCAATCAATCACTGGACTCACGATCGAACGCTGGTAGCTATTTAGTTATAGTGAAGGATAACAAACGTCGACGTGGATTATAAGGGGTACCCCATCTGGTCTTCTCAGGCGTCGAGTTAAATTGAGGCACAGATAGAGCCCTCAATCCGTTCTTCCCCTCTCTTCTCTCCAGCAGTATCTCTTCCTCTCTTGCCCTTATGCCCCCATGCAAGAGGTAGATTCCAGGTTCCAGGTTCCTGGATCTTGGATCCAAGTAAACTCAAAACTAGGCCTAGCTCGGGGTTTCAACCCGTGGCCATACCTTGAGCTGATGAATAATTACCTCTGCCTAGCCGGCTAGGCCTTAAGCTCGCCTACTTGACATACTGCATCCGCATCTCAAGTAGCTGGTTGAACCGTTATGCCTTAAATTTCGGACTTATGGTTACGAGGATTGTGCAGAATATCATTTTCGAAGTATATGCGTTCGCTGAACGCTGAATTATTCAAAGAGATACCTCGCTTCGCGATGATTGATCATTCTTTTATGGTCAACAGGTTAGGTCAGGTCATGTCGCGATTCTACGTTTCGGACACCATTGCGCATGCCGGTGGAATATTCTAAAATGTGATACAATTCATCCGTATTCATAGAAAGCGAATCATTCAGCGGAGTTATTTTTCAAACTTTGAATTCTGAATGGCGGGCTGCGGCCGGCTCCGGGAAAGAGAGGCCAACGGAGTCACCGCTGGGAATCTAACCTAGCTGACGCGTGGTGTATTAGTTTTTCGTCAGATCCGGTCAATGTTTTAAAAAAGTGAAATATTTAGCCACTTTCTGCCATCGTTGCCAATGATTTCTCAAAGTTTCACCGAGATCGGTCCAATAGTTTGCGAAAATTTACCATTCTCTTTCTCGAGGCGACGACAATTTTAATGGCGCTAAAACGACGAAAATTGTGCGAGCTTTCACGGAGACGTAGCTGAAATCGTCGCGCTCAAAGTGCGCAATATAATATATAAATAACCAAGCTACTTAGTGTGACGGTGTTCACATGCTATACACAACATGTAGCACTCAGGTATACATCTATCTGCTGGGACTGGGCGGTGCAGTGATACCGCTGCATAATTCACAGGGGGTTGTCAGCTGGACGCGCGAACGCGTACCATCCTATAATAGCTTCTGGACTCTGAACTGGGTAGGTAAAGGCGAGGACGAGGACGAGGACGAGGACGAGAACGAGAGGGAGAGCGAGAGCGAGGACGAGGGTGTCGCAGCGGACAGCTCGGTTCTATTATGTTCTATGTATATGTACGTGTGTATACGTGTGTGACCAGCCTATGCGGCGACGTGTGTATTATCTCGTACGTATACTCTCACACTAGTGTGGGTCTAGAATCGAAGAGAATAGAAGAGAAGAGGAAAGGTACGTGTGCGGTACGCGCCCGGAAACCGATAACCGGAAGTTAGATAAAAAGCCAAAGAGGAATGGCCAAAGCATTCATCAATTCTATCGAGTTCTGAGTTCATTCAGAAATAGGTACGTGGAGCAGTTGTTCGTTCGTTTATCTCTATTCTCCATATTTCATGAAACGTGAGGAAAACCGCGACTAAACAGAAGACTGAGAGATAAGCAAAGCCGCATTGTACAGCTTTTGGAATCGAACCGCTATCTGACGAACGCAGAGCGCTTGCACGACGAGAAGGTGCCCGACGAAAGCCATCGATGCACTGCAGTCCACGAAACGTACGTAGGTAGGTAGGTACTCGGATGTGTTTGAATTTAGATTCTAGGATGCGCATCAGGTTCAGGGTTCAGAGTCCAGTGTTTAGGGTTCCGGTTTACCTTTGGCTCAACAGCTTACGGTTCCGTCAACAATTCTAGATACCGGCTTCTGGGTCCAGGTGAACATGAGTATAGCTATTTGTCTGCTGGTAGCCGTCATTTCCCAGATTTTGGTCGTGATTCCGACTAGACATACTACTATCTAGTCCCACGCGCAGACGAATACACACGCGCGAAGAGAAGCGGAATACTCTGGCCCCGACGTAGTGCGCAACCCAAACTTAAGCAAAAGCAAACTGACACTAACCTTAGCTGAGTTTGAGTTAGAGTTACGCTTAGGTTGGGGCTGCGGTTAGGTTGACTTTAACCTAAGCTAACTCCGGCCGTGATCGCAACGTTGGGTAATTATGCCAACTGGCTTCAACGTAGTACTACATACCTACGTAGCTACGGTTGCAGCAGGACAGTAGTATACTGCGATCCGTGCACATAACTTGTCGAAAGGATAATCCGCTTTCGCGCGCAATATCGATGTGCTACCGAAGACACTGTATTTGCACTCGTCGTTAAACGCATCGTCATCGCTTCGAAAACGCGATTCGTCGCCACTCGGACACCGCGCAACCGATCTCGATGAAACTTTGTCGATCGGACGGATTATTTTGGCAGAGAGTTGCCAAGTATTTCATCACCGCAGAATTCCAAGAGGGTTCCAAGTTTTTCATGAATTTCTTATTGTTAGGTTATGTTCGCTCGTAGGTTAGGTCGGACGAATTCGAATTTCTGATAAACCCTTTCGGCGCAACTCGTGGAGATGAAATACTTGGCTACTTTCTGCCAAAATACTGCATCCGATCCGCAAAGTTACATCAAGATCGGTTGCGTGGGGCAGCGGTGGCGACGAATCGCGTCTCCCAAGCGACGATACGCCGCTCCCAACGGTGATTAACAATGGCTGCAAACGGATTCTCAAATAGTCCGGGCTAGTCTGCTGAAACATGATTCATTCGCGAAAGAATCTACCATTTTTCCGTTCCTCTTTGCGCTTCCCCATTCTCCTCCATTTCTTTATTATTATTCATTTACTCGTCGATTCATCTATCGAAAAGTGCCCCATTCTCCAAAAAGGTATAATATAATACACAGACACTGGATACCGCACGCGCGTCTCGTACACACACACGTACGCGAGACCGAGAAGAATCTACAGCGAGGAGGGGGGGGGGGGGGGGGGGGGGGGGTTGCGCGCGAAAGGTTTGCTCAGCAGAATTGCTCTCGTGGGATCCGTGTAGACGGTGTATATACATATATATATATAGAGAGTAAGAGTACCTCACAGCCGAAGAGGGAGCGGAGAGAGAAGACGGGAGAGGTAAGGTGAGTCAGGTGGGTAAGCATAATATTTGATTCTGTACGCGTTTTCGCATCGCATCGTTTGGTAGCATCTCCGCATATTCTATGTAGGTATACGGTACAGAGTGTACACGGAATCGTTTGTCTCGCAATCAAACCTGAAAATACGCGGCGTGTGAATTGTGCGACGTACTGTACTGTTCGTTTCAAAAGTATATACATATATATACACTCACCCCCGTAGCTCACGAGGCGTGTAACCCGGAGGAAAAAAAAATCGGATAAATATGGGACAAAAAGTATGCCGGAGCCGGAAGATTCGACATCGCGAGGATGCAACTTTTCTCCTCGGCGGGGGACGGAGTCCATCGGCACGCGGATCCCACGATGGATTTGATAGTCGAAAACGTACGAAAATAGGCGAAGAGGGTTGAATGCAGAGATTATTAAATTCGTAAATAGATCGCTTGTATTTTCGGAAGTATCGATTCTCGAGATCGCGGTTCTTCTTATTTTCAACCGCAGACTGGATCGGTTCCCTGCATCTTAATACGCCGGATGAAATTGAGGTTAGAACCGAACAGAGGCGGGGGAGCTCCATCGACTTGTATAATTGTATACCGAATACAATTCTCCGACAGAGGCAGCGCACGACCAGTGTTCATATCACACTGTCGCGAGAGTATATTTTTTACCGTTTGCGAGTAAAATTGTCTCCTGATATTCTTCCCCGGTGAGAAAACTTCGACTGTCAACCCTCTCCGGCCGCTCGGAGAATCGAGTGCTCCGCGCACGTGCCGTGGGGGATTATTTTAATTCATATTTCGTAGTAGCTGGCGACGCGAGAGACGCACGTTTTCCATTCCTCCCGTTTTTTTTATTCGAGAAAACTAGAAGCCGGCCGAAACGAGAAGGAGCAGGAGAAGGAAAAGGACCGGGGAGAAGAAGATGAAAGAAGAAAACAAGACCGCGCCTAGCCGTTGCGGGAAAAAAAATATAAGGAAATACGGGAATAAGGTTTATACAAAATTCAGATCCCTCTTTGTCTCAAGAGGCACCCCCCCCCCCCCCCCCCCCCCCCCAATGTGTTCCGGGTAGGCACTTCCGACGTGGTTAAAGTAGCTATATGTATCCTACCTAGCAGTACACCTACATACCTATCTACCTACGTAACACATCCACATCCATATCTATCCATCCACATAATAATCTAGACATCCATCCATTCTTCATGGGTCACTAAATCATT
The DNA here is from genome assembly GCA_963170745.1 of Phymatocera aterrima. NCBI lineage: Eukaryota > Metazoa > Arthropoda > Insecta > Hymenoptera > Tenthredinidae > Phymatocera > Phymatocera aterrima. Next base: position 4,415,063 of record OY720672.1, on the reverse strand, counting down.
TATGCCGTATACTGCGTTCAGTGACAATGTTTAATTGGTTCTCCTGGTGGTGCTCTGCTCATTTTCTACCTTCGCCTTCGGTAAGTAGGTTTCGGGGAGGTTGGTTACACGTCGACAGACGTGGGAAAGGCGAGGCAGCCAGGTATAAGGTGGGCGCAGGGGGGGGGGGGGGGGCAAGGGTAGGGCGCTCGCTCCTCTACACATATTTACATTACCCTACTAGACCGCCAGAATCGAACCACGGGCACTCAAGCCTCAAGCCCGAAAAGCACATAATACATACATACATATGTATGTCTATAATGTAGTGTATATATATACGCCATCAGCTCACTCTATCGCTATATTCGTTCACCTGACCGATCCTCTCTTCCTCCATCAAATTTTCGCTCGATACACTATACTTATATATACAGTTTTTCAAAAATCTCTGTCACGTGATATACGCGTATCTATATATGTTAATATGTAGGTATATGTACATACGTCGCGTTGCGACGCGAGCTACGTTGCCCGGACCTCTTGGAGTTCCCCGGGGCCAAAATTTAGCACGATTCCCATCTTTGAATTTTTCCTCCCCCCGCCCCCACCGCGATCGTCATTGCCCGGACGATTTGAGAAAGGAGAAAGAGTCGACCGATGCTACGCTCCGGGACCGAGAATACAATCGGGAAAACTACGAAGGCAAGCATCGTCTTCGAAACGAATCGAGCGTGACGTCCAGGACTTTGTGGAGCGTCTCCGGAAGAAGCATAGCACCGCCGGCGACAGCGCCGATATGCGGAAAACATGCAAAATTCTCGCTTCTCGATCGAATCCCTAAAATTCATACTCATCCGCGAAAACTGCCGGTATATAGATATATGTATGTATGTACCTATACGTGGCGCTGTACCTATCTATATGCAATTGTTTCGAATCCGAATCCCTCTCCTCTCTGTGCTGATGTATTCTGGAAAATCTAAAAAATAAATATCCTATATTATGATATTCGATACTCGATATTCGTTCGGCTCTATACTCCCATACCTGCAACTGCACTAGGTTTTACTGCTGGCGCAATTCATCGAAGCCTGAATTTCCGGCATGCGAAGTCTGCGGAGCACATCCGCACTATATATATATCTATATATACATATACAGACCTGCACACGGATTTTTCACCCCGATCATCCCCGTCGCACTCTCTATTCAGTTATACCTACCTACTCAATCCCCGGAGCGTTATTTATTCAACGCTCTTTTTTGTTTGTTTGTTTTTTTGTTTGTTTTTCTTTTCAAGCCTATTTATTCATTTGTCCATTCGCTTTCCATCGTTATTTTCAATGTATGCGGTGTCGCTTTCGCACGGGCAATATTTTCTCTTTTCCTGCCCTCCGCATTCCTTCCGAAAGAAAGAAAGAATCAACGAAAACCTTCGAAGCGCCGTATTATTACCTCGACCATCGTCCCGGCCGTGCGTCGTATACGTATAACGGGCGAGCATAATGAACCGATCGTCGAGTTGACTGTAACGTTTCGAGACCAACAGCTCACACAACGAAGACAAAGATGAAGAATAAGAAGAAGGAGAAGAAAAAGAAGAAGGAGAAGGAGAAGGAGGAGCGGCATCAGGTCGTCAAGATGTTGTCATTAGCCCGTCTCTGGGGGGGTTAATTGATCGCCTCGCTTAGTGCCCTCGGGCTCTTTCTTCGTCTTTCTATCCCGCTCTCCCTCCTTTGCTTTTTCACAGCAGAACTTGGAGACAGAAAGAAAAAAAAGAAAAAAAGAACTGAGAAAAAGGAGCAAGAAGAGGAGAATAGGTCGCCCGATGAGTTGAAAAAAATGCCGAAAAAACTGCTCCGTATCCCGCGCCGCCGCCGCTGCCGCTGCTACTGCTGCTGCTGCTGCGCTTGCCTCGAAACGAGCAAAAAAAAAATAGCAAACGAAAGAAGGGCGAGGGCGCCGAAGAGTGGGATGAGGGGAAGAAATCCCCTCAACTTCGAGGACAAAGAGCTATACCGCGAGACGAGTAGCTGATATTGTATGTATATGTATATACTACCTGATGTATGCGCCCACTCGATTCACTCGCAATCGGAGACACATGAGGTAAAAGCACGTATACATTCAGGCGGGTGTAGGTGCACTTCATTAAACGTGCTTCCCTCTCTCTTTCTCTTCCTCTGTGCTCGGGGCAAGTAGTGCCGCAATAGGCGCGGGGGCCAGGAAGGAACCGTTTGGCGTGCCTCGGGACTGCCCTACCTGCAGGAATACCTGCCAATAACGTGGCTCTTCGGGAAAGCGGAGAAAAGAGAAGAGAAGAGAATTCATTGTTCGATACAGCGATCTAGCAGCGAGCGAGAAATTTTTTTGCGTGTAAATTTCGAGGTTCGGAGGGTTTTTTCAGTCGGAGATAATCTCACCCGACCAATCGGAGAGCCGGAGAATGGGATAAAAAAAAATTCTTCGACGTATTGGGCCCCGCGTTGAATTTTACACACAGATTTGTTCCGGCGCGGCGCTGTGCGCGCGAGGCTTCTGCTTTCCGATTGGCCGGATATAACCTGCTATAATTTGAAAAGCATGTATCGGACCCTCGAAAGCTCGCGGCAGACGAACTTCATTCTGGATTGCCATCCGCGACTTCACCTTTGCACAACTTTATTTTATCCCCTAGAATCAGGGATTCTGGGACTTCTTATAACTGTGCTGTTTGCTCTGTGATCAAAAATCCTGCACAACTCTGTAAAACTCCGTTCGTTTCCCATCAAATTAAGGACTGGCCTTCGCACAACTTTGTTCTTTTCCCCTAGAATCGCGAATTCACTCGCGCACAATAATTTCCCCTAGGACCCAGAATTCCCCCGTACGTTTGCACAATTTAATTTTTTCCCCTAGAATCAAGAATTCACCTTCGCACGACCTAGTCCTTTCCTTTCGAGTAGAAGATAACGATGGCTTTGTTTTTTCGAACGACGTTTCGGACGGGCCCAGCCCGCCATCTTCAAGCTACTGAAACAGTGTTTTCATCGTCGACCATTTCCGATAGTAACATTTTGTTTTGTTTTGATCGTAACAGTTTTAGGTTAGTTTGATGGTTCGAACGTTGTTCAAAAAACCAAAGCCGCCGCTTTCATCTACTCCAAATACGACTTAAAAAACGAAATTTCCTCTTTATCGTCACTCGGGTTAGAGTTCAAGGATAATATATTTTTTCCCTTGGAATCGCGAGTTCGCCTTTGCACAATTCTCTCCCCCAGCAGTTTCAATCACTTCGTAGTTATACGAATATAGGAATAAGATGAAGATCGCGAGGGGCCATTAACTCGGAGAATCGCCGAGAAATTCCCTGAGAAATCACAAAGAAATCAACGAGAAGAAGTCGTTAGAAATGCATTGGAATCCGGATACACCGTAGTTCGGAATCGGGTCGATTTCCATCGATTCCATAGGAATTTCCGTCATCTCGACGGGAGGATAACTCGAAGAACGATTTGCGCATTGAACGATGAAAAAAGAAGCATAGTTTTCCGATTGATTCAAGCTAACTCACAAGTATTGATTCGAGATAATCCTTCTAATTCCTGCAAAAATTCCAATTAACCTGCATCAATTTGCATCGATTCGACAAGTTATTCCACCGGATCACTCATTACTCTCTGAAATTCATAACCCGGGATTTCCCCGCGGACTGAAAATCGCCGGCGAACTCTGAAATGACCTATAAGAATAAGGAGAAGAATAATCGTCACAAGCCGGAGTGACGATGATTCTCTTCAACTGCCGCGCGTACATCAAGCCCCGCCGATTGAGAGGGCAGAATTCGTCACGGAGTTGCTACGCCGAATCGAACAAAGTGGAGATCGGAAAAGCCGAGCCATGCGTATCTCGTAGAGTCCTCCGGCTTCTATAGGTACCCTATACATCTCTCGATTCACGGCGAAAAGCCGGAGTCGGGTTAGGTCAGGTTAGGTTAGGTTAGGTGAGGTGAGTAAGTAAGTAACCCTAGTTTGGCACCCGCGTCGTACATATGTACATACATTTTCCCGTTTCACGGTTTCGAAGTGGCGCATAGCGATGGCCAAAGTGGTTTCATGAACTGTGCGCGAGGTATACTAGGCACATCATACATATCTCTCTCTCTCTCTGTCTCTGAAAACTCGGTACATCGAGCGCGTCATGGAAGTTTGTTCGATTGCGAGTTAAAAGAGGAGAGCAAGAGGAGGGAAAGAGGAGAGCAGAAATTTGCGTCTCAATTTGAGCTGCAGGTGCGAGAATTCGAGGGGCTATTCGGTTCAATTGTGAGTTCAGATGCACAATTAGTGACTACCGACGATTTCCCAATAACTTGCGATTAGGTAAGCCAATCGATCGATCATGAATAATCACTTCCAGAGACTACCGACGACTCCGGATAAGTCTGTGATAACTTCTTCTGATGACGTAGAGAGTCACTCAGTGACAGAGAGATGACAGTGGTCGCTTCGATTGACTCATTATTACAGAGAATTATCACAAAGAATTCCGTAGAGTGGTCCAAAGACTTCCAACGACTTTCTATAAGTATGTCAGGGACTTTTCATGACTTTTTAAGGATTTCAAAGACTTTCAATGACTCTCGAGAGAGTCCGAAAATACTTCTAATGAATTTGAAACAGGGCACCGTGGACTTCCAATGACTTTCGGAGAATCCCAGAAACTTCGATCGACTTTCGAAGAATATCAAAGACTTCTCAATGACTTTCGAAGCATTGCAATGACTCTCGAAGGATTTCAGTGACTTTCGAAGGACTCAAAAGAAGAAACAATGAACCCAACACTCGCCGTGCGGACGTCAAACATCCATACACCGTAGCATCGATTGGATTTTGTTGGGCAACCGGGGCTTCGGCATGGTTTCATTTCGTTTCAAATAAATTTAAATCTTATCCGACCTAACCCGACCCGACCTAGCCAATCATAGAACTACCGCAACCCAAAACGAACTACCAACCAGTATATGCACAGCGGAGGATTTCAATCTCCGTGCAGGCGAGGGATGAAAAATAGTGTGAAAAAAAAGTGTTTACCCGGGGAAACGGATGTGTACCGAAAAATCGCTTGTTTGTTCTTCGTCAATATTTTCCATTATAACTTTCGTCCTCGTACGTTCAGCCCAACCGACTTTTCTTCCAACGATATTCATGAATTATTCCTCGCTAACATGCATGTTCATTGTGAACGAATTCCGTCGAATTGTTATCGTCATCGTCCCGACGCCGAATCGCCGTCATCGTCATAATTGTTATCATCGTTATCATCATCGTAACTGTATACGTATGCCGGTGATTCGTAAATTTACAGAGATATTCGTCAGCAGTGGATGATGCCGCAGGGTGAGAATGGGTTAGTCACGCGAAATTCAATTTCGACCGTGTCAACTCCCTACTGTACGTATGCATACACACATATGTACCTATTCATGCGTGCAGGGTATGAGTATGTATATCCTGTGTAAAGGGGAGGGGGAGGGGGGATCCTTGCTGTAGTTTATACTAAATATATGCATGGTATATATGCGATTAACCTGCGAATGAAAAATACGGATATGTACAAGAAAGAGCGGAAAATTTGAGAACCCAGGCACAATACGACGAATCGATACGTGTACGATCTATACAGGGTTGGAAAACAAATTTTGGAAATACAACATTATTCACATGTTCCCGGCAGGTCCGCTATAAAATTTATATGTCAATTAAACATGGAACGTTAGTGCCAGGTGTTGATTGAAAATAATGTTGAAGATTCAACGCGTAGGGTAACACGTCTCGTTTTCGTAAAATAACCGCATTTTCCGAAAGTTTATTCGACGTCGAAATAACGTACGTTTGCACCCGGATAACGATGTTCCAGGCACAAATTCATATTTTTGTGTGGATGGTTATTGATTTGCCTTAGATTTTTTTCCCTGTACGTACCGTCAACCTTCGATGTACAAATAATTCTCTTTTCAACCAACACCGAGTGTTGTTTTTTGTTTTTTTTTTTATTTTGGTTTCCATGTTGCCGGTGACGAAATTAAAAATTCATACGCAAGTATTGACTCGGTTCATGTTCGGAGTTTTCCGAGTGATCCGGTGATCGCGTACTCTGGAGGTCAGACGCTTTATTGTTTCGACGTCGCACATTTTCAATCGCGAGAAAGTTTATCAGCCGAACCGCCTCTGGCGGAGAACGGGGACGGCGAGGTAACATCAAATTTGACATTTTTCTCGCGTGTGGAGCTCATTTACGTTTCCTTTGTGTTGAAATTTTGGAATTTGACGTTAAACTCGCAACTCGACATTTCCGTGGACTCAACACAAATATAGGCGATGTTGAATCGACACGAAAAAAGGCTATAGACGATTTTCACACAACAATCTTATCACGCGAAAAATTCCGCATTTGCGTAAATTATTTCTAACCGTCTATACACGTAACGGTATGCGAAAAACAAAAAAAAAAAAAAAAAAACGGAGATTCGAAAGGAGCAAAACGGGCGATAATAATAACAATAATTCGGTACATAACAACTTCGGGTGAAAAGAAGAATAAGAAGAAGAAGAAGAAGAAGAAAAAAAAAGAAACTTGCCAAGTTTGAACGACGGAGTTTGCGTTGTTTTCATCGATAGTACGCCGGCTGTTGTCAGTAGTCCCAGGATAACACATGTCACACCACCACACCACCACATGATTATTCCCAATTTATATATCAAATACGATATGATATATAAATATATATTGATATAAACAATTTCTATATTTATTTACTCATCCCAATATATATAATTCCGCACATATCTCTCCATTGAATTATTACCACATGCCATTTGGCTTCTCGTTTTTCTTATTTTATTTCTTCTTCTTTTTTTTTTCACTTCTTTATTTCATTCATTTATTTATTTCTTTGTTTATTCATTTTATTTTTATTTTTTTTTCTCCGTTGTTGCTTCATCGAACTTCTCCGCTGAACTCACCGCGCGCGATGCCAATTATCGTCTGTGTATCTCTTCCCTCGTTACCTCTGTTTTTTTTTTTTTTTCTCTCTTTTCTCCTCTCTTCAAGATTCCTTGCTACGTTTCCTTCTCTCTTTCTTACGCGCGTGCAAATTCGTCGCTGCCGGGTGCGCCGAAAAGAGAATGAATGAAAAAAACAAAACAAAAAAAAAACAAAAAACAAAATGTAACGAGCGAACGAACGGACGGACGGCGACGGACGGACGGACCGACGGACGGACGGATTGAAAACTCTCGACGAGACGAGAACGAGAGAAGAAAGGGAACAACGTAGAGAGAGAAAAAAAAACAAGAAAAAAAAAAACAGAAAGATGAACAGAAAATTTTCGCCGATTCAAGTATGCGGCTCGATCCGACTCGATGATCGAACCATCACAATGACGACGGAATTACGGTTAGAATTGTTGCGCCGTGTTGTTGTTGTTGTCGTCCGATCGGAAAAGTATGAAAACGAGAAGAAACCAAACAAACAAACAAACAGAGAAACAACAACAAAGAAACAACAAGCAAATTTCTTCGCAAAAGTGGAATAATTGTACAAACTTTATAATTATTGTATGTATATATTTTCTATCGCCTAGATGCGATAATTATCAATCGATACTTCGGGCACGTGGGCAAATCTTCGTACAACTATATATGTATATATATATATATATATATATATATATATCCGCGCGGCTGTGTTTGTTTTTGTTTTTGTTTTGTTTTGTTTCTTTGTTTTTTGTCTTCGGTTTTTCCTTCTCTTCTTTGTTTTCATGAAAATTAATTACACATATTCTTTCCGCCAGTCTTTTGTTGTATGTTTGTTTGTCGATTTATTATCACTATTATTGTATGTTTAAGCACAGATAGATTCTTTCTTTCTTTCTTCTCTCTCTCTCTCTCTCTCTCCGGTTTTATCCCTTCATCGTTCGTAGATTTTTCTTCGTAACGACGAACAGCACTCCTCGCCGTTTGTCAAATTATATTTTATTCACATCATATCGCCCGTATACCGTACCGTAAAACGGTGAACGAACAATCCTTATTGTTCATTGTTTCGTATTTGCGTTGTTTTGTTCTTCGTCTTTTTTTTTTTTTTCAGCGCACGTCTATCCGCTATACGCGGATAAGATATTTGCAATAGACGCGACACGTCGTTGCCCGCATAAACACGTCTCTAGAGGCGCAGCGTTGTTTTTCAGCTGTGAAAATTTCTCGAACGATTTGAAAAACCCTGCAACGGTTGCTTCCGAAATTCGCGACGTCGGGAACGAGGGAAAAACCTCCGTCGGAGGACGGAGCGAGGAATGCGAAAGAAAAACAACAACGAACTATATGATCCGCGCACAAACAACCGTTCTGACCGACGCCCGAATGATCCGCGCGTCTTCAACAATCGTAATAATAACAGCAGCGACAACAATGATAATGATAGACAAGGACCAATAATGCGAGGACGTTTGTGTGTAAAATTTTATTCTGCGCGCGCGCGCGCGAGCGTGTGTTTTTGTTGTTGTTGTTGTTGTTGTTGTCGTCGTTTTCGTTTGTTGTTCTCTCAGTATGAAACAGAGATGCGCGGCGGTGAGAAGAGAGGCGATAACGCTGGAAAGCAAGACACGAAATCGAAAAAATTTTTATTGACGATCGGATTAATAATTCTTTGCCATTCGCGCGTCCCGTTTTTCGCATACAACGAGTTTCGACGGATGCACCGGCGTATACCGCGGTGATAACAATGACAATGACAATAATGACGAACATCGATATAACAATATTGACAACGAATAAAACATTGCGAAAATTCTCGAACAGCGAAGAAAATAACCCCACGATATTAAATTGTGTTATTGATTATAGTTATGCATACTTCATCTGGTTTCTTGTTTTCTTTTCTTTTCTTTTCTTTTCTTTTCTTTTCTTTGTTTTTTTGTTCGTTATTTTTAATTTTTTTTCCTCAGTCATATACCTACGTACAACGAGCACTTACGTACGCGGTTGTGGTACATATATATTATGCAGCGTATATGCGGTGCCAATTTATATATATACGATTATGTATTCGATGAGCTGTATATCAATGATACGGAGATTGTAGCGACGGTGCTTGATAATCATGATATTGACAATAATAATAATAATAATAATAATATTAATAATATTAATAATATGTTGTAATACATTGACACATTGTTGTTGTACGTATATATATATATATATATATATATATATATATGTATACAGATAGATAGATATATGTATATATATATATGTATACTATTATGTATTTTTCTGTTGCAACGGTATATATATATATATTATATACACGTATATATATATATATGAAGTATGGAATATTATCCACGTGCGTATATAAGTATGTTATCGGCCGGCGGCGTACGGCGCACTGAATCCGAGCGACAGATAAGGGTAGAGGGTAGGTTAAACGCGGCGAGAGAGAAGGAGCGTGCGCGCGCGAGAGAGAGAGAGAGAGGGAGAGGGAGTTGCGACCGCGCGACGCGCGACGCGTCGCATTCGCGGCACGGAACCGAGCGGAGCGGCAGCGCGGATACGGCGCGCACTAAACCGGCTGTCTCTTTCTCTCTCTCTCTCTCTCTCCTCGACACTCAACTTTCCCCTACCGCGCTGCAGCTACCGCGCGATATACACTATACAGGTAACGTACCCACCGCCGAACCGCGCGGCGAGGAGACTCGCAAAACTCGCGAAACTTACGAACCGGCGCAAAGGCGCGCCGGGCGCAGCCGAGCCGAGCCGCACGGGGTATAAGTGGGAGAATGTTTGTCTCTGGCAACGGGGGCGCATACTCAAGTGGCTTCATCCCCCGCGCCCCGCGGCGCGACGATCTGCCGGCCGGTAGACTGGCAGGAGTGGGGGCGGGGGCGGGGGCGGGGGCGGGGGACGCGGGTCGCCAAGGCTAAGAACGATAATTTTGGCGAAATTTATTTCACGAATCCGTGACGTTCGGCGGACGTTATGAACATGTCCGATTGAAATCCATAGGAGACGCGTTCGGGACGTATGCGGGGACGATTAACGGGACGATTTACAACGAAATCGGATAAATTCGTTCTCGTTTTCCTCTGACTTCGTTTTATACGATTTTTCTCTACCTGAAAATCGTATTTCTTCAAAGTTTTCTTCGTTCGTCGATTTTCGGCAAATTGTTTTTTTTTTTTTCTTCGCGCTATCGCGGAGAAGATCGGAAAACTGTGAACTAGATTGTTCTTAGTACGAAAATAAATTTCGACCGATCTCTGATTATGCGATTTTACCACGATTTCGGATTTTCAGCCGAAGAGCCCGTTTCGCGCCGGTTTCTTCCGTCTATTATATATTCACCATATTATACGTTAGAGTACGTTTTTCGTATTAATCCTGTATGTAAAGCTATCTTCGATTACTGGATATACGGATACGGATTCTCAAAATCCCTCCTGCATACTAAGCTGATGATCCAAGGATTTTTGTAATTTTAGATGGTATTATACGAGATTACTGTACATTATATACCTACTACATGTGAAACTTTGAGACCGTTGTATAGCATGAGCTGGGGGACACGTCGAATGTGTTCGGGTTTATTTCAGAAGCACAAAAAGAAAAAAATGAAAGGAAGAAAAAATACTTGTCAAATTTTCGTCAGATTCTGCGAAAAAAAACCCCAAAAAGTCTCTAGATTGGCGGATCACGATTCGCTGCTTCCCGGTTGATACAATTTTGTTCTACCTGTCCGTTCTTTCTTCTTTTCCTTTTTTTTTTTTTTTTCTAATTTGCCTCATTTAGTCTATTTTTCAGATTCGTAGCTTCGCCGATCCTACCTACGGGCGTCGCTATCTCTCGATATCGAACAGATTTCTGTTTCGCTTTCGCTCTGTTTTATCTTCTGTATCCATCACACTTACTGACCGACAATCGATATGCCATGATCATATCGTACGTACATACACGTGGCTGGTAATTATCAACGCGAATCCTGCGCGTATGTACATCCTTACCTACCGCGGGTGAAAAGGAGAACATAAAATCGACACTGACGAACCAACCGCGGCACGAAAGCGTGTATGAATACAGAAATGAAAGGAGGAAGAAAATGAAACTGAGTGAAGAATTCTATTTTTTGTAACAAGATCTTATTTTTTCGTGTCCAAGATATCCAAATGCGGTAGAAAAACGATCCGCGTCTTTTTCTCTTTTGAAAACAGTTTATCGAACGAATTACTCGTAGACCTCGCGCAGCCGTGGGACCGCAGAAGCTCACAAAGTTGTATAAACGCAAGAAAATGATGAAAAATTTCTTTTCGGAAAAGGACTTCTGATTTTTTTTTTTGAAAAAAACATTCCTCGTTATCTCGTGCATGAAATTCGCGACAGTACGATCGGGATAAAAGTGATTCATCCGCGAGAAGCGTATCAATTATGATGCTATAATTATAGGAATCGAGCGAAATCCCGTTACTATATAAAATACACTGCGATTTCAACGGTTTTTCAGCTGATCAATGAATTCGGACGAAGACTCACGTGCGAATCATTTGAGCGGAGAGCAGAGAAGATCACACAGCACTTACCTTGAATCCTCGCCGTCGAACGCAAGGAGAAACGATCTGCGGCTTGTTGGTCAATACCGATTTCGCAATGCATACTTAACAGACAGTTGGGCAATGCGACGACGGGTTTTTTTTTCTGTTTGAAATAAAAATTCTATCGGCTACGAGGAGACTGTAGAATTCATGGTGATACCCGAATGCATGAGATCGAGTTCGAAACCGATCGCGATTTCATTCGATCTCGCCGAAAACGACCGCAGCGAGGATATCACTTTCGGATAAACGCGTTTACCGGTCTCCTCTCGCTCTCGCTCGACATAATCATGTGCGCGAGGTGAGAGTGAGGAGAGGTCGTCGAAACGGAACCTTGACGCGATCCGGCCGGTTTTTATCAACTTCAATAGATCGGATTTTAATTGATTTGAATAAAGGCCACACGAACGAATCGAACTACACCCGGATTAATTGTAAAGATAGACTCAAGCGGAATTTGGACTCGCCATCTTGAATGTACGAACACCGTTTCGGAAATTAGAATCCTAAATTTTCGCCGACGACTTGACCGTTTCTGATGAAATTTCGTGAATTCGTCGAGTGCGATGGCAGAAAATGGCCAAGTATTTCACTTTTTTGAAACATCGTTCGGGTTTGATGAAAAACAAATATTCATTTTCATTTCGGATGAACTTCTCGTTGGACGAATCGATCGGAGTCCCGGTCTAGTAGTTTGTTGATAATTCATTTCCTAACGAACGATTAATCGTCATCGAATAACATCGGCAGCGACAATCTCGGCGCAATCAGGAGTCGCATGCGCATCGATCCGGAGGCGATTCTTTCTTTTCTTTCGTTCCTCACACTTTTGTCGAATGTTTGCGGCAGGATGGACAAAATTCTCGATGAAACACTTTGTTTGAGAACAGAAAATTCGAATACCATCGACGAATTTGAGGCAATTTTCGTATTTTCGATCGGAAAATTTCCTTTTCCAAACCCAACTGACGTACGTACTTTGCTGAAGAGAAAACGACTGTTGAAATATCACACGAATTTCTCCGTGTACTACAACCGTCAGAACTGCGAATAAAATTTGGCCCGCGATTATTGCTATTGCTATTACACTACGGTAAGAGGGGAACAAAAACAACTAAAAAATAAAAAATTGCAACTCGTAATTCTTAAATTTCTTACGTTTTATTGATTGTTCTACTCATCTTTATTTCTCTGCGTTTCTTCTCTTCCCAGCGCGCGGATTGTTCAAATGCTAAAATAAAAATAGGGGGGGGAAGTTGATAATTATTCTCAAATTTACGCCACTATTTTAGCGGGCACCTCGAAACACATCCGATCAGTTCTTCCCTCGGTCAGAGCCCAGTGAACGGTTACCTCGAGCTGCAACGGATATAAAGAAAACGTGACAAATAAAGAGATGAACAAGAGTATGAAGAAGTATGGGAAATTGATCGATAATTGTTTTTACGAACCCTCGGATAAAATGTATGAACGGGGAAACTATTCTTGTAGACGTATTCCTTGCCCTTGGCGAGCGGACAGCCCGCTTTCGTTCCATCAGGATGATATATGCGGTCGCAGGCATTGGTGCCACTGACACCAACGAATGGTAATGGTATTATTCCGATAACTGCGTTCACAGTAGTTTTTAGAGACTGGATATTTTTATCGGGTACAAAATGCTGTTCGACGGCTACCGTTGTTCCTTGTTTCAAGAGGCAAGGCGGTTCATCGCAATCCGATATGTTCACCTGGTTCGGGTCTTCGTATTCATCCCCTATACCGAAAGATCGAAAAGATAATCATAATTTGACGATAAACTGTAGCTGTGGTACGTCGAAAGTGTGGAGAAAATATTCATCGACTTTGACTTCTCGTATACGGTTTTTATTATTTTTCAAATTTATATTGCAAGGGTGATACTGAGCCACAGTAATGCCAAACTGAGAGGGTGGATTCGTCGGAAAAAACTGGAACTAAAAGTCCTTTATCAAAAATTCGTGGGACCGATAGTTCACGAGTTACGGAAGATCTAAGTTCGCGTGTGAGGGAACGTACGCGCAGTCTCTGCGCGCAACGTATACGTATCTGCGCTGCGATCGGTGTAACTTAACTAAATATTCCGTAACTCGGAAACTATCGGTCGCAGAAACTTTTGGTAAAGGACTTTTCGTCCTGTTTTTTACCAAGGAATCCGCCCTCGCGATTTCACAAAGTTATTCCGAGTGACAAATTTTTGATCGTAAATAACGCCAGTTCGGAAAATCGTGAACCTGAAAAGGAGCAAGAAAACGCGGTAAGTCGCTCCAAGGGTGAAGCAGAAACCAATCGGCACGATGTGGATAAATAAATTTTAAAGTACGTCGCGCTGATTGGTTTCCGCATTACCATTAAAACGGACAACTGCCACAAACTGTGTAGCCCAACTTTAGAGAAAAACAATTATAGTGCAGCGGTGTATGTACGTATGCGCGTGTAACTTTGGCTTAAGATCCCGGTCCAGTAAACTCTGAGTTATCGCGGTCGAAATAACAATGATCACGATAATGATGCATGAAATACTCGAACGTAATACGAAGAGTTTACTTTCCGAACGAGAACGAATAACTGATTGAAATTGAAAACAATCTACGAGCAGGACACACGGACTCGTCGCGTTCTTTGTTTCATCAACCTTTTTTTCTTTCCTGCCACCGTCATATTCCTCACTCCGATCTTGAGGGCCGAGATTTATTCATATTCATTGTAATTTATCGACGATCTATGAAACTGCAGTGGAGTGAGTGAATGATCATTCCAAACTCCAAGGACGAACCTCTTTTTCCACCGCTCCGCATCTTAATAGTGTTTTTTCTCTTTTTCCACTCTTTTTTTTTTCTCTCTTATACCACGCGACATGTAAATCATGCAGGAGTTTCTAAAACGTTAACGCAACAGAAACGGGGGGAAAAAAAAAATGCTAGTTACTATCCGCGTCGATCGCGTTCACGCTGCAAACGGAATTCAATCTCATCAGCAAATACAGGTTTACATACACACATCTATATATATATATATATATATATATATATATATATATGTATATATATACACGCATCGGGGGCCCCCACAGTAGTATATTCTTCACGTATATAGCTTTATAAAAAAGGCAAATTTGCAGTTGGAAAAGCTTTATTCCGCTTGAAAATTTTCGAAACAGTTGAAAAATTGAATCATCAATCGGTAAATGAATATTCAATTTTCCCGCTCAATGTTAGGGCCCCCCGAAAGCCGGCGCCCCGGGCTCGGGCCCCGTGGGTCCGTGCGTAAAGACGGCACTGCGCACAAGTATGCGATGTTTCCACGAGGAGCAAACAGATTTTCTTCCCCCATTCCCCGAGTCGCTTATTTTCTGCACGCGCAATATGTTATGCAATGCAATAATTACGGACGTTTATCGCTCGGCGAGAATCACTAGTGTATTGTGTACGCGAGGAAATCATCCATCGAGAACGAGGAAAACAAAGGCAAACAGGTGAAGCAAAGGCGGTAAATGGAACAACAACGAGCCGAGATGGACGTATGAATAAGTTATCATCCATCTCACATAGTGTACGGGCAAAATAAACTGTAGAGGTATATACCTATAGAAATCGACGAACACCGCGATTGACATTGAAATTCAAGATTTCGGTTTCGGCAAGTTTCTTGCCACGGGATTTTCGCCAAGTCACGTACTTCCGTAGGTATAAGTGTATATACCTACTTATGTTGGTAAATCGTGAAGATTATAGATATTCTTGGAGATTTTCGTTACAGTCGCCCCGATTTTCTTTCGTGTGTATAATTTTCGGAACAATAGTAGCGATTACACGAGAACACGACGAATACACGAACGAATTATACGTGCACGGTGATAATTATTGCTCTGTCGCTGGAGAATTATGGTGGGATTCGAGCACAACGCTCGTGTGTCGTCCGCGAGCCGTGTATTATTTCTTCGTGAAGAATTAAGATGACTAGATTTCCCTCGACTGCAGACATAATTAACGCTATTTTCAGGCGCCTCATCTTGGCGAGTTCTTTGCGAAGAAAACGCCGAATCTGGCGTTGTGAGTTTTTCTTCTGAATACGCAACTCGTCATCGAAATCCGAGCATTATTGCGCTTGCACATTTACTCCCTGTAAACAGAGCTATTTGTGTGAATAGCTGTGGGAGAAGAAAATGTGACGAAATACGGGAAATTTTTGTTTTTCTTTTTTGTTTTTTGTTCGTTGGACGGAAGAGAGATTCGCTCCACGCTGCAAAGTTTCGCCGCTGGTTCACCTCAATAGAGATCGATGTGTGTGACATCAAGAATTTGTCGAATTCGAGGAGGTCCAGTCGTCGAAGTCACTATACTTTTGTAATTAATGTTATATCGAGCGATAATCGCAGATTGTAGGTATACTTCGACAATCATCTACGCGTCGACTGGTCCAGGAATTCTTGAACAGTTAATTCGAGAATTATGAACAAATGATCAGATATGAATGTTTCATTGCAGAGCGTTTTGAAAATCTTAAAAACCTGTTGGAATCGGTCGATTCCATTCCAAGTTGGCTTCCTTCGTTCGGAAAACTGTTCCCTACAATTTTACTGTGACATATTTTTTGTTTCCTCATTTGTTTGTTGAATATTGGCATTTGTTACTTAAAATCGATGCAACTGGAATATCATAAGATTGAATATCTAATGAGAAAGCGTTGTGAAGAAATTACGTCGGAGTGAAATCTCGCGGGGAAGACTATTCCGAACGAAAAAAGCCAACCTGAAATGAAATCGGCCGATTCAAATAAATTTTCGAATATTTTCGAAGCACTTTGTGAGGAAACATCGATATCGGAGCATTCGATTATAATTTTCGAATTTTACTTTTCAGGAATTTCGAGGCCAGTAATTCTCATGCTCGACGAGTTAACGATTGCTCATAAATAATCAATCCGCGGTTATCGCCTAATAACATTTGTTGCTAAAGCAGCGACTTCAACTATCCGTAATACGGACGTAATCATCTCGTATCCCAGAATCGAAGATAGTAGTCGAAACGGAGACGGAGAAAGAGATTGGGAGAGAGAGACGAAGAACGTGAATACAAATAGTGAAAAGGAATAGCAAACGAGGGAAACAAAATGTATGAGAAACTGACGAAAAGCGTGATAATTCTATACTGACCAGTTTTGCAATCGGTGACAGCTGTGGCGTTCGAGGCGGGTACGAAAGCCGCGTACACGGCAAGTAACGCGATAATAATTTCTCTCCTCATGTTGTGAACGGAACGGCACGATATACGGACGCGGTGAAAGTACGCGGGTACAGATAAAAGTGAAGTACCACGACGACGACGAAAAGTAGTGAAAATTACAAGTTTTCGTTCAGCGAATCCCGTACAAAACGAAAGTGAATTTATGTCAATAATTTCGACTTCAGAGCTCAGAACAATAGCGCTTTTATGTGTATGCAACTCGAGCGCACGGTGCACCTTATTATTCGACGCTGTTTTGCGCTTGACTGAATCTACGTTCTCGAATTTGACACTAGTGAACCGATCCTCTGTTGTCACTTACTAGACTGACTGACCGACTGATTGATCGGTCGTGAGTAGGTACCGAACCGATCTCACTCTCTGTCTCTCTCTCTCTCTCTCTCTCTCTCTCTCTCTCTCTCGCGAGAAGGAAAGGCATATTATTCGTGGTGGGGCTCCGGTACGACAGGATTCGTTTGTACGGAACACGTGTTCTACAGCGTTCGGTCCACGTACAGAGTTCGCTTCTACATCGAAGATCGTTTCTCCAGAGTTCGTTTAATTCGTTTGTACAAAATTTGTTTGGGCAGGTTCGGTTCTGCGGGATTGCTACTACAGAATTCGCTCGCGCAGATCTGGAGATTGGATAGCAGTGCAATAAATAGGTTGAGGAAAATCATCGCCACGTCGACTGACAGCCTAGCGACAGACGACGAAATTGCAGAACCGAGATCTCGTCGAAACGAGGGATATGTGCCGATAATTTCCCTGTAGAAAAGAACTCTGCAGAAACCGAGCTCGCCCCGTGGTTACGTGCAGTAGGTATATCGCGATATCGATGGCATGAGAATTCGTAAGCACCGAAAGAATGATTTTGACGAGAGAAGGTCGTGTTATTATTTTTTTCCGCATCCGTCGTGAAGCATGAAAATAAGTTGAGCGAATGGATTTACTTCTCACGAATGCCGAAAGATCGTATACGGATCAGGAGATCATTCCGTTTGAAAATGCTCCGAAAGGTTCGCTGAGACGTGGAGATCGATCGATATTCGGGAAAATTAGAAAATTTTGTTGATTTTGAACAAATATATATATATATATATATTTCGAACACAAGCTCGAAAGTACGAGGTCGAGTGTATGCGAAAATTACGTTTCGATAGTTTGCCGAACAATTTTCAAACTTCCCCGCGCTCGAGGTACGATCTTCGTGTTTCTAGACGAATGTGGAGAAAAAGAAACAAAGATTCGACGATCTTAGGGCTCCGGGAAAGCCTGCAATACATAAATACGTAAATACATAAAAAAAGAGATGCCGCGATGAGTTTGAAAATTTGTATCCTGTTCGAAAAAGATCACGAGGCAGACATCCTTGACTTCAATCTCTCGTTCAACATCCATATTTGCTCTTTACGTATCACACGTTTTTCTCCTTTTACAGACTCCACTCGATTCCTGCACCTTGTATTCCACGATTGGAATTTCACATTTGAGAGAGAGAACAAACGCTGAAGAAGAAGAAGAAGGAGGAATGATGCAGAATAATGTATATACCTATATATTTATACTCCAACTTCAAAGGATCCTTTTCCGACGCGACACTGGCGCTGGATGTGCCCAAGCCGAATAGACAAGCTTCACACCGAACAATTCTGAAGATAAAAGCAAATGAACGAGATTTCAAATTTTTAAGAATACATCCCGTTTCTTCCTTTCCTTTGTCCACGCGTGAATATAAATCAAAGCATTACGCCATATCTGGATCTACCATAGAATCTACCTGCTACGCGATTCTTCCTCCTTCCTCATTCCTCCTTTTTCCTCATCCCTGAGGCCCGACTCATGTCGGCGTACGTCATTATTCCGTGAAAAGAATAACAGATCGTCGATTCTCTCCCGCTCCGCTCCGCTCCACGTATACTACATTCTGTACATATACGTATAGCCGCGTACGAGAACGTAACACAGGGCGATCCAGGTTCAGGTTACGTAGATAGATTCCTTGAGAAATTTTGGAAAGAAAAGTCCTTTGGCAAAAATCTCTCCGACCTCTGGTTTCCGAGCTAGAGAGGCAACAAGTTTACCTATCACAGAGCCTGTTCGCGGTGAACACAGTCTCTGCGCACTGATTGTGAGTGACGCGTCGCGTCGGCGCTGTTGTGATTGGCGCAACTAAACGTCCTCTAGCTCGCGAACTAGAGGTCGCAGCGATTTTTACCAAAGGAATATTCCTATCAGAATTTCACCGAGAATCCAACCGGCACATAATCTGTCCCGCTCAAGCTGAAACTATATTTATTTTATTCAATTCCATATTAACCTGCTACACCGCGCACGTACTCTACTGTACTTTACCGTGCGCATACGTATCGCTGATCACCGTATCATTATCACGTACACCTTCGAAGTCGCGTGCGGTTGTGGATCACCTTGACACCGCAGCAGGTAGTTTCAGCCGCTCCATACCTACCTCGTACAAATTACGTGACGGCGGTGCGAAATGTATTTCTGTTGTACGCGGTGTATACGTACATACACGTGTCGCGTACGTATGCTGCATTACACGGCAAACTGACCTAGGCTCGACCCTCACAATTTTCAATTCCGCTTCCCTGTCCGCTGGACTGTATATCCTAGCCCGGGAGGCGACGGAGAATACATATTGTATCGTTTGCCAGACAAGTTTTCGCCGTTTCTACACAGGAAACTATGCGCCCTGCAGCTTCCCTAGTTACATGTGTATGTACATACAGCGAACGGCTGCATGTGATAATACAAAATACGTTTATCGATTCCGATCGAATTTATTATTTATAATTTGTTTATTGCCTCCAGCTTTTTGTCAATCTTATTTTCGCTCTTCGTGCGTTACGCTTCGTGCGAAATTTTTCGCCTTCCTTTTCTCGTCCGTCTCGTTCGACGAAAATGGTATTTTCCATATGAAATGCTTGGCGAAAACCATTCTCTATTCTCCGTTTCGGACACGTTGCTTGGGGCATTTTTTATCCGCCATTTCGAACAGATTTCCGTAGGCAATCCACTCGGCCCTGACGCCCCGACGAGAAAAGATGTTGAAATCGATACGAAACCGAAAGATTTCATTCCAGTGTAACACGCGTCCACGTTTTGAGGCTCTTTCAAATCGGTTCGATCCTCGCAGTTTCCCAAGTCAATCTGATGAATAGGGAACTGTTGATTCTTGTCTTCTTTTCTCCTAAATTCGATCGATAAGTCATCCGATCAAACTTGGTACTCGTTAAATTTGGCGAATTATTTTAGCGAATAAAACTTGAAGGTGCAAGATAATGGTGAAGTCAACACCGTGATGACTAGTCGCAGAAAAACTGATTGCGAAATTAAATAATGTATATTTTAACGATAATTTCGAGCCAATTCAGGTTCGCCTGTGCCAATTGCCGTTCCCCGAAACGCATCGTTGGACTCTTTTGCCGGTGACGGCCAGATTTCTCGAAGTTTTTCAATTTTCGAAACGCGGACGTGCTCGGCACAGTTCAGGAAAGGTCGCTGAATTTTTTCAAATTTTTCACACCCATTTTCACCGAGCAGCGACGTCCCGAAGTTCGCACACGCCGACGGCGACGGACTCTGAAAAAAACACTTTTTCCGTTCCACCTTTCCAGGATCGCGGCGGGTGTCGAAATTTTTTTACATGGATCGCTCGTTAATCACGAAACGTGGAAAACTCCGAGCTTTCGAATACTTCCTGAATCGGTGCTGTATCATTTTTTTCATCTAAGCTACGAACACACGAAGTCCGAGTTCTAATTTTCGCGCGTACGTGTGTTATCCGAGAACCTGCAGAGCGCAGGCCTGCCGCGTCTAAAGTTACTGAGATAATAGTTACATATATTACACATACCTAGATATATGTACATATATAAACCTATACATGTACTTACAATATAAATAAAAATGGAATGCAGACGCGATGTGGATACGACGAAAACGGTAAATCGATCTACAAATATTTGGAAGTTGATTTGCTGGTACGATGCAGAGTCTGAATTCCATGAGGAATCCTAAATCCACACCAAGTCGTCCGCTATCTCATATCGCTGGGTGGATAGATAATTGAATAAGCAAATCGCGAGATATGGTCGTGGCTTGAAAGAAGACCGCGCCGATAAATCGAAATTTTCTATTTTTTTCTTCGTATTTGATATTGGGTCCGGATCTTGGCAGTCTTGTTTGAGGATGTTCAGTGCCCGGAATCACTGTACTTTTGTAATTGTTGTTATCAAGCGATAATCGTAGATTGAATATGTATACCGATCATTTACTTGTCGAATGGCCTAGGAATTCTTGAGAACAGAAAATTCGATAATTATGAACAAATGATCAGATTCGAATGTTTCATTGCAGAGCGTTTTGAAAATCTTAAAAACCTGTTGGAATCGGCCGATTCCATTCCAAGTCGGCTTCCTTCGTTCGGAAAACTGTTCCCTACAATTTTACTGTGACATATTTTTTGTTTCCTCATTTGTTTGTTGAATATTCGCATTTGTTACTCGAAATCGATGCAACTGGAATATCATAAGATTGAATATCTAATGAGAAAGCATTGTGAAGAAATTATGTCGGAGTGAAATCTCGCGGGGAAGACTATTCCGAACGAAAAAAGCTAACCTGAAATGAAATCGGCCGATTCAAATAAATTTTCGAATATTTTCGAAGCACTTTGTGAGGAAACATCGATATCGGAGCATTCGATTATAATTTTCGAATTTTACTTTTCAGGAATTTCGAGGCCAGTAATTCTCATGCTCGACGAGTTAACGATTGCTCATAAATAATCAATCCGCGGTTATCGCCTAATAACATTTGTTGCAAAAGCAGCGACTTCAACTATCTGTAATACGGACGTAATCATCTCGTATCCCAGAATCGAAGATAGTAGTCGAAACGGAGACGGAGAAAGAGATTGGGAGAGAGAGACGAAGAACGTGAATACAAATAGTGAAAAGGAATAGCAAACGAGGGAAACAAAATGTATGAGAAACTGACGTTAAGCGTGATAATTCTATACTGACCAGTTTTGCAATCGGTGACAGCTGCGGCGTTCGAGGCGGGTACGAAAGCCGCGTACACGGCACGTAACGCGATAATAATCTCTCGAATGAAAAATTTGCAAATTATGAACAGGTGCTCAGCCCTGAATGTTTCATTGCAAAGCGGTTTAAAAATGTTGAAAATATATCAGAATCGGCCGATTTCATTCCAAGTTCCTTTTCGTTTCGGGGATTTTCATTTCACTTTGAAAAGTATCTGGAAATTTATAATTTCGGATCTGAAGGATCTGGAAGAGTCAGGGAATTTCAGAATCCAAAATCTGTGGCAGCCCTGAATTCTCAGCGTTCCGAAAATTGTCCCGCAACGCGAGTGTCCTGAAAGCGATTATCCCGATGCGAGTAGCATTTTGGATTCCTCTGTTTCTCAACATGTGAACGGCGGGGACTCCTCGGTTTGCTACTCGAGTCGCGCAATATTCGGGTGAGATATTCTAGAAAGTTTCTCGGCAAATTTTTTAACGCTTATAGGTTAGGTTAGATTGAACAAGTGTGAACTTATGGAAGAACTTCTCAACAATCCGAAGAGATGGAATACTCGACAACATTTTGCCAAAATACTGCATCGATCCACGAAGTTTCATTCCGATCAATCGCGTTGTCTGGGAATCGCTACTGATCGCGTTTTCGAGGTGATAGCGTCATGAATTCAGCTGCGAGTAACGATCTGTACAAATTAGACCTGAACGACCCTCAAAACGCTGATTGTTACTCATTGTTGAACGCAGTGAGTCGCCGATAGCTTCCAGAGGAGGTTTAGTCGTTGAAGTGAACACAAAATTTAAAAATACAAACGCATGCTCATGTATCGATGTTCCATTACGAAGAGCTCGTTATTATTAAAGCAATGAACGATTGAAATTATCGAACCATCACAAAGAGTTCGTGATTGTTATAACAATGAACATTAATTAAAGCAATTCACACAGTGAAAATGAAACACGTGAAATCGCAATAAAATTCATAGATTCCACGTTTACGCCAAGGTTCGAAGCAGCTGAGCAAAGCAATTAAGCTTGTGGCCACATCCACCTGACTAAATACGAACGTAACGACACATATGCGGCGACGTCCGAACAGAGAAATAATTCCATTCCGTAATTCATATATTTGATAACGGTAAAGGCAAACAATCTTCACCGTGTATTTCGAGCGTTTCCGAATCGGTTACATCGCAGGAGGAAACGCGATTCGTCGCCACGTCTACACCGTGCAGCGGATTTGAATGAAACTTCGTGGATCGGATGCCAAAAATTCGGCAGAAAGTCGCCCAGTATTTCATCGCGCTAGAATTTAGCTAAAATTACGATTTTTTCATGAATTTCTAACTGTCAGGCTGGGCTCGTTTGTTGGTTAGGTTGAAGAAATTTCAATTCCCGATCGAACCTCTCGACGATTCGTAGAGATGAAATGCTCGCCGACTTTTTGCCATAATACTGCATCTAATCGACAAAGTTTCAGTCGGATCGGTTACGCGGTGCAGGAGTGGCGACGAATCGCGTTTCCCAAGTGATGATAACAACGATCTCAGCAATAGGTACAAGTTTCCACAGACGATTTCCTCTTTGACATCTCCTTTTCCCATTAACCAAGAATATTCGTTTATCGTCGAAACTGACGATCATTAAACTAATATTCTTTGCGCGTGTTGCGGACGTGAACTAAACTTTGAAAAAAATACGAGAGCTAAAATACCGGCTACATTCCTGGCTATACATGGATTGAGAGTCATCTTCCTGTAATGACTTCCATTTATAGATCAATGGATAAATAATACACGAATGGATGGGACAGATAATCGTGATTGTGAATCAGCAATTTGGGGTTCACAATTAGCTATGTTACGGCGAAGCGTTTGGTTTGAGCCGGTAACGGCATCGGCATTGCTATTATTATCATCACTCTGATAGAAACGACGACGCGGCGGGGGGAAAACCACAACCGAACACGTATAACGTTTTTATATTTCCGATCCTAATCATAAAAGCACATGCTATAGGCGATAGGCGACTGCTGAGAGACGCTGATTTCAAAAAACGATATCAGGGTGAAAGAATTTCAATTGTTGTACGTACTGCATTGTAGAGCGCGACTCACGCTGCGTTGCCTCAATCGATAATTCTCTTGGACCACGGACCGTGTTGATAAATTTCGTTGAACAACGTGCGAACGAAAAATCTGTTCGATTCGAATTTCGACGTAAATCATCATTCGGTCATGGCTGAACATATTATCGTATGTATTTTCATTTTCTCCATATCGATCTTGGCCTCAGCTTCGTCCCTACCGTTTGAGGACTGTGGTGAGTCTTATTATTTCTATTTACTAACTAATGTGAATACCTGATATGCCGCGGCAGAGAAAATTGCGAGGGAAATCGTGAGAAGAAAATTCAATCGCGAGCGACGTTTCAACTAATATTTTCGATTTTGCGTACCTATCTCAATTTCACGACACGGATGAGAACGTCAGTTATAGCAACGTAAAAAATTTCATGGCAAAACTGTACTTTCAAAAATTGGAGATTGAACCGACGAATTTTTTCGAAAACTTTGGTTTTTGATCGATCTATCGATTTATCTTGTTTGTTCATTCCTAGGAGTTCGGAAATGCTTCCGTATCGCATGAAATCGATTCTAAATTCCTTCTTCCGCGTGAACCGATTTTTACTTCATTTTTTTTTCGGTTTTCTAGTTTTTCGTTTCAAGGAGGCTGGAAGATTGGAAACCATATTTCGTAGTTAATTTCATTACGCGACGATTACTCGCAAGTTGAACTGTGCAAAATCTGCCCCAATAATTGCCGAGAAAGATGTAAAAAGGTCTCAATATTATAGACAAATGTTCGGACATCAACGTTTTATGGTCAAGGAGCTTCGAAACAGAGAGAAACGAAAAATAAAATCTGTCAGACTCGATCGATCTTACTGTATTTCATATACAATACGTGATACTGAGAAACATAAATTTCGGCAATTTCTCATCGAATTCGTTAGATCAGCTCCAAATTTCGGAAGCGCTGTTCAAACCAAACTCAATGACGCCCTGAGCCAGAAAATGAGACGAAAAATCAGGTGGAAAGGGAAAAGTAGACTCCGAATTGTAAGAGGAAATAACAGCGTTTTTTAAGTTAAAATTCACTGGACAAAAAACGAAATTTACATTCTGTCGTGATTCTGTCGTCCCTTTTCCCCTTTTTTTCTTCATATTTCGCTTCATTCTTACACTCGATATACCAGATTACACCGGATATAGGTATCATTCTCAAAAAGCGACGCGATAAATTTGACTCGACGATCTCCGCGTGTACGTGTATTACATATCGCGTCACTGATGCCACAAGGCGCCCAAAAGTACGATTTGAAGGCCAAAAATTCGTAAAATTTGGTTTCGTTTCCAACCGTTTGGAAACATGAAAATACGTCCGGAACATCAAAATTTGCAAATTAGCCGACTGAAGGGAAAAGGTAAGTGAGTTGGATACGACCTTCTGGTTTTAAGAATCAAAATTTCAAATTTCCACTGAAGCGGTAAGGTCGTCCGTCCTTGGCGGATACGATCCTTTCGTTTTAAGATCGTCTTTGATCTCGTCGATGCCGAAAAATTTATCAATGTGAAAAATATTCCGAATTTAACATTCGAAACAATATCTCAAATACCTGTGTCATATTTTTTCTCGTACATTATTTTTCCGAAGCGGATCAATTTTTCCGCAATCTAAGTTTTCAGCTGGTCGCAAACTTGTTTTCACACATACGATCGAAGGATGAAAAAAAAATCTGAAAATTTCCGACTTCTTTCCAATATCGATTACTCTCTGCGTTTTAGAAATTTTTAGATCATTTGCGAGAAAACGAATTTTTGCTGGACACAACCATACGCCATTAGACACGCGACATAGTTCTTGTAAAATCGTACGATTCATTTCATCACAAATGATAAAATATCAGGAAATCAAGTTATCCATTAATAAGTCATTTTATTCAATTATTCAATTCCTGTTTCTGCCTTCAAGTTCTCAGTTTTTCGATTCCAGAATTTCTGAATTCATTAAATTCAAAAGGTCCTATCCGCCGAGGACATACGACCCTTCGGCTTTAGTGGAAAATACAAATTTCAGTTCTTAAAACCAACAGGTCGTATGGAAATTGATGATAAACTGCGCGGTCCGATTGTAATTATGTGCGATCGCCATCGATTTATATTATATCTACGTCCGCCTCGCAATTGATACAAATCACTGCGCTATACTCAGCAATTTACCCGCTCAAGAGCATCCACATACGTACATACACGCATACGTATACATGTATCATAATACTCAAGTTTGATGCGCGTTTGACGTTTAAGATTCAGTTTCAGTTATGTATGTAGATATAAAGCTACCGATACACGTAATTTACATTAATATCCCATTAAGATTCATCAGATACGAACATTATCCGTGAATAACAGTTATAAATCATTCTAATCTTGGTTTTTCGTTTTTTTTGTTTTTTTTTTGTTTTTTTTTCTTCAATCATCGGTTTTTACTCACGAGTTAACGATCGGATGACCGAATTCATACTTTTGGCAGTGATCAAATTTGCGTCGCATTTTCAAATTTAACATTTTTCTTGGCTTTTCGTTGTTTTCTCGTTCCGTCGAAATTTCGAAAAAAAAAAAAACTTTTCTGCGACAGCTGGACCCGTATGAGGCGATCGAATATGGGGCACAACTCGTGACGATCAAATCCTTCGGTTCGATTCATCGTCGAAAATGTTCAACGGCATTATTCCCCCGGTGAGGGGGGAAAAAATTCCACTGCTGCTGCAACTACCGACAATAATTTTCAAGCAGATCGGAACACATCGCAGTTTTCGATGCAAAGATCGTCGAGAATTTCGTAGTTTTTTTTTGGGGGGGGAAAAAACAACGAAGATTTTCGCAGTTTTGCGTGATAGAGGTCGTAGATTTTTCACAGTTTTTGAAAAAAGAAATCGGTAGGCTTTCGTAGCTTTCGATGGAAGAAATTGTAAATTTTCGTAGTTCTTGAGGAAAAAAAAATAGTAGATCCTCGTGCTTCTTGAGGAAGAAGAATTGTAGATTTTT
Source organism: Phymatocera aterrima (assembly GCA_963170745.1). NCBI lineage: Eukaryota > Metazoa > Arthropoda > Insecta > Hymenoptera > Tenthredinidae > Phymatocera > Phymatocera aterrima. The sequence continues at coordinate 4,388,035 of OY720672.1, read as the reverse complement.
TAGACTCCCGTAGTTTTCGAAAAAAACAAATGGTAGATCTTCGTAGATCATGATGAGAAAATTTGTCGAGATTTTCGTAGTTTTTCGTGAAAAAAATTAGCTAGTAGAAAAAATACAGCGAAAATAAAAAAACAAAAAAAACTACTACTCCGAGTCGAGAGAAAAATCGAACATTTTCTCTGCTGTATCTACATCTGATCTCTATAAATTTCAGGATCGGCTCAACGATTGGAAAGCATATCGATATCAGGATGCCCGAAATATCCGTGCCACTTGAAAATTGGATCGACGGCTAACGTGACGACGGAGTTATTGATACGAGGCAAAAGTATATATATACATATATACATACACACATACATCAATCATTCATTCATTATGATATATATTCATAGATTTTTCATACTATAATCGATTGAGCAAAGGTACACGGGGTGTCCACGAACGCGGCGCATTCGGGGGGATTTAGGGGGGCAAAGTTTATTGGCCCGCCGTCGGTAACGGCGTCCGTGAGACAGAGATCGCGTAAAAATTTGCGCTGGCGCCTGCATCCGGGCAGCCAGCGACACGGAGGCGGTCAGTGGGCTGCCACGACACTTTTCCAGTTCAAGGATCGGAGCCAAACGTCATTCGCGGATTGTGCTGACTGGGAGTTGGATTTTCTGTTCTTTTTTCTTTCTTGTACAACATCGCGGTGCGAAGTAAGACGAGTTTCCGTCTTGAGCGCGAATTCTTGAACCTGCTGCAGTATGATGATCTCACAGACGCCGCAAAGGAGAGACCGACCTTCCCAATGGCAGAATATACGAATGAGTGTTGCCTCGTATAACAATGTTTCATTGCAATCCATACGAAAAAAAGGTCATACATAGGGTCATTGATTGAGAAGGATGTTGATCAGTTATGTGTAATTTAATATACACGGTTTATTCGAACATTCGTCTTCTCTGGCTAGCTGGGATTTTGTTTATACGTTTATTATACGATGAGAAAATTGTTAATCGTTGACGTCGCCTTTTAGTCACGTATGAGGGATTCCCAAGCAACATATATACGACAGTTATACGTGTTCGCAGTCTTTAGTCGGTCTAGCAACAGCTCTCGCAGTACCAACAGAAAACGTAAAATTTTCCAACTGTTTTATTCATCTGTTAAATTTTCTGTTCAAACCGCAAACTTTGCTATTGTTTGCCAAGTTTGGATGCATACGATACTATCCGATGAACCGAGACGATTTGATAGATATTCTTGAAGAAAAAATTGAAAATTATAAACAAATGCTCAGATGTTAATGTTTCGTTACCGAGCGGTTTGTAAATATTGAAAATCTGTGAGAATCGGTCGATTTCATTCCAAGTTAAGTTCTTCCGTTCAGGAAACTATTTCCTTCAATTTCACTCCGACACAATTTCTCTTTTCTCGTTTACCAGTTGAATGTTGCCGATTGTTACTCGAAATCGGTACCGATGGAATCTCAAAAAATTGAATATCCAATGAGAAAACATTACGACAAAATTATGTCACAGAGTGACATTGTGCGGAAGACTGCATTTGTCAACGAATAAAGCCAACTTTGAAGTGAAATCGGCCGGTTCCAACAAATTATGTAACATTATTTCAAATCACTTTGTAACGAAACATCGATATCTGAGCATTCGTTCACAACTTTTTGATACGAAGATTTTTTGTTTACTTCAAAAATTTTAAATACGAAGACAATTTTTCTTTTCTTTTTTTTTTATTCTCGTTAAATTTACAGATTTTCATCAACAATTGCAGTTTGTGCTGTAGTTTCTTTTTCATGCATAGAGATGTTCGATCGCAATGTTTGTTCGAAATCGATACGATTTTTCTATGAATATGTAGCTACAATTTCGTACGGAAACCGGCTGCAATTTTAATCCCATTCCATCCAAAATCGGTAGAAAATCGTCAGGACTATTTTCATCAGATTATAGGTACAGCGCCCTCCCAATCAGACGCACAAAAATCAGCACTCGTAGTTCTCGGACACCGTGTATAATTCATCGAGTCCTGATCGATGTGTCAATCGTGTAAGCGATTACCGATAATTTGTGAAAAAATTAACACACATCCCGTATTTTGAACGTTATAACAATTACAGATTTGAACTACGCCGACCTGGATCAGAAGGTTTATTTTATTGTGAGTAGAATCAGACTCGAGACCCGGGCGACCCCCGATCCATGTGAAGCGGTCCAACGAGCAGAAAACGATCGATCTACGTGCAATACAAAAATCGGAGAACGGATCGCCTCCAAGACAACGATCGCCGTGCAAAACTTGCCGCCCGTGAGTCTCCGAAAAAATTGAAATTCATTGAATGATACTAATACGACCCATACATTCAGTGTTCGAGATCGGGTTTCGAAAAAAGAAAACTTAGAATCGATTTTAATTTTTCTTTTTTTTTTTTTTTATCGGTTCATATGAAAAACGATTTTTTTTCATCTGCTACCTCAAAAAACTGTCGTTTGCCGCAGAAAGAAACAATTCTCGCTAAAGTTGAGCTCGATCGGAACATATTGCGAGATCGAGCTTTCGATTTTCGATTTACATTTGAATGACAGGGAAAAAATGCGAACTTGAATGTCTTGTTGAATTCCACTTGAGCTACGCGAGATCCAAAAAAATAATAAGAGAAATTTTTCGTAGGGAATTTAATTTTCTTCGAGAGCTCTATTGCATTTCGTTAGTACGAATTCCCTTAATTTTTGCAAATGTTTCCGATAACTTGGAAAATATTGAAGATATCGAAATATGCCAAGAAAAGTTATTTGTAGGGAATAAAATTTCCTACAAAAAATGTTTCGCGACATTTTTTTGAACGTGACACATTTTGAAATATAATTCGATTTCGTTGTGAACTCTCTCAACTTTTTCAAATTTTGTGGCTGAAATCGAATCGTAATTCGAGAAAACGTCGTAATAATTTTGTCGCAAAAAAAATCAATTTCATACAAAAAATTTATCTCAGTCTTTTCCCGTCTCGCACGTAGCTCAACTGGAATTCAACCGGAAAACTAAGTTCGCGTTTCAAACGCGTTATTCAGACGTAAATCGCAACCTCGGAATATTGCCCGATCGAGAGCTAGCTCTGCTTGAGCTAGGATTGTTTTTTTGCCACCCAGGGGACACTTGATGTGGCAGCTGGAAAAAAAAATTCCATTTTTTTCGCACCGGTTTAATATATGTATTATATAATTTATCCTATATAATCGTATAAATTTGACGAAATTTCTCTTTCAGCTCCCGGCCACACTATTTTGGTTGATGAAAAACAGGAAAACAGGGGAGCAGGTCGTCTGCTATAAAGTGCCGGTCCAGTTGGTTAATTAATGATTCTATCAGCATTATGTTGTGATCTTTATTGGTATCTACCGGCTATTCTGTATTGATAATTGACGAATGATATTGAACCAGACATCACATGTGTATTTTTTTCGTCACCCAACTCATGACTGCAGGGGGAGAAATCCACCCCGTTCTGTTTCTTGTCGGAAAAATCGTTCATATCAACAGAAGAGGGAATTGTTGGTAGGAAAATCTCTCGGTTTTTGTTTTTTTTAGGAAAAGAATGGCAAATTCGATTCGGTTGAAGTTTAATTGACGAAGAATTTATATGATACAGCGATAATTGCAGATTGATTATTTGTAACAATCATTCATTCTTGAACTGCGAGAACTGGCCTTGAAATTCCTGAGAACAAAAATTCGAAAATCATTAACAAACGCTCAGATGTCAACGCTTCGTTACAAAGTGTTATAGAAATATGACAAAATTGGTGGAATCGACCGATTTTATTTTGAAATGGATCTATTCGTCGACAAATGTCTTCCCCACAATTTCACAGCTGTGACATAATTTTTTCATACCGTTTTCTCATCGGATCATAATTTATTTTACAAGATCCCATCGGTATCGATTTTGAGTAACGAAAATAGCAATATTCAACCAACGAATGAGAAAATGTAAATTACAAACGAAAAAAGCCAACTTGGAATGAAATCGAGCGATTCTCACAGATTTTCAATATTTTCACCGTATTCGTCGATATTAAAGAATACGAGAGAAGCACTGCAGAACTATCCCTTCACGTTTTTTTAAAATAGGTATATTCGATCGCCACTCGAGATATCTTATCCTCGGCTATCGTCTTTATCAACGAGGGGATAAGCTAATATCTTCTCGATTGCCGTGTCGGTCAATGCTCGGTCACCAAAGAAATATACACATTTGTTACGAGCAGCCAAGGTAGCGATCTACCCGCCAAGACTTACCAACCGACCGACGGTTATCCGGTAAAGAAGAAACGCAATAAAAAAGCAAGATCGCGAATCAACGTTATAGCGTTAGTATCAATGGATACGCAATTTTGTCAATTCTTGAACAATGTATGTATCCCGAAATTATTCTTTTCCAATCATTGCTTATACTATATGATATGCAATTGAGAGAATCACAAAGATATGAATTATTCCTTCAAAATCGCCTTGAGACATAGGTGTCCGGGGATTCGACGCATGAAACAACATTTCAAAAACCGAGAAAAACCAATTTCATTGCAAGTTAAGGGGTTTCGAGCACGGAGTCGCGTGACCGATTTCAGAATTTTTCAGAATCGCGTAGTCCCATGGCATTTATCCCCAAAACTTCGAATCGATTAGAAATTTTCTGCAAAACGATTATACAAGTGTCGTGAAGTGCGCTACGTGGTCAAATAGATTCGGAAAATCAGCCCAACTATCATCAATCGAATGATTCGTAAAATATAACCTCAAATCCCGTCTCGCAGCGATATAATTAATCAATATCAATTCCAAAATCGGTCACGTCAGCCCGTGCTCGAGACTCGCTTAAGGCCGACGTTTGCGTACCACGAAAACGGACTCGTAACATAACCTACTCGTTACACGCTTATTCTAATTGAACGTTGACTACAGATAGAATAATAACGCGTTTACGCCGCATATCCAAATCCCAATACCGCTACGGTATAAAGGTATTAATGATCCCTGGACGAACACACCTGTCGCCCGCGTCTGCATGCGCGTATGAGAAAACAGTCGTCGATCATAAGTTCCTCCGTGCAGCACGAGAGAATTGAAAATCTGAAGGTTGCCTGATTCCGTGCTAGAAAAACCGATTAATACCGATAATTATCCACGTAATAATACATTTCGCTCCATCGGAAGCCCACGATCTGAAAACAACGTGAGGCCCAACGGAAATAGGCTCGGCCAATTCAGAGTCCCAACGTGAGTACAGTGCGCCGAGGTGCGGCGAGTGATCGGGAGGGAGGGAGTGCGTCGCGGAACGCGGCGCGGGGAGGGGGAAGAATGGAATGGCGTTTGACGGAACGTAAAGGTGAACGAAACGGTCGAGTATAGAGGTATAATTCGAATGAGTAGTAGGTTAGTCACCGGCGGCCAGAGAGTTTACTACTCATAATCCGCATTTCGTCCGGGATTACAAGCCCTCGGGAGAAACGGGATTCGGAAAAAGTGACGCGCCCACCGCTAGTGGGCGAATAGAAGTTCGCGTCATTTGGGCGGGCGGTATAGTGATCATCCGGTGAAGTTCTTGTTGTTGCAGTGACACCTGCAGTGATCTATAGCGGAGAGCGAAAACACGCGCAGCAAACAAACGAGGAGAACAGGCAACGGCGTGACGCCGTGAACAAAGTCGTCGTCGACCGCCGGCGGACGGCGGCAATGCGCCGTACATCAAATCCCTAATTTCAATTCACGAATTGAAGGGAGCCAGTGAGAGAAAGAGAGAGAGAGAAACACGGACGGAGATTGACAGAGCCTTGAGGATCTTCGGTTAGTTAGGAGCGAGTTTCGTCGGACAAGCACGCGTTGCTCGATGTTTATTACGACAGAAACTGTATTACATTATACTGAACGCGCGTAGCTCGGCTCGCTGCGCGGCGTCCCGGCAGTGTTAATAATTTGGAAAAGAAAGATAGAGAGAGTAGAATAAGTACGCCGTACGGTGCGGTGCAGCCTAACGTTGTGTACGGTACTCGGTGTTCCGTAGTACGATCGTATCGTCGCGTTACTCGCTGCACAGTGTCCGTTGAAACCTGTTGCCAAGATGGCGTCGAAGGGGAAGCTTACGATCAGCGACGAGGTGAGTTGAAACAAAAAATATAACAACAACAACAACAACAACAACAACATCGCAACAAATGGCTACCTACGGTCCATTTTTTTCGATAGGTTTGCCAATTGTTTACTTTTTTTATTTTTCTTCCTCCTTTTGTTTTTCGCCAACAATCTTTGTGAACAATTGTAATAGAACGTGGGGGGAGAGGATATGTTTGTTTATCGGGTGTAATATCGCCGTCGCGACAGTTTTTCATTTCTCTCTCGACCGTAATTCTAGCTGTTTTCGTCGCTGTCAAGAATGTTGCCGTTACGCGCGTTCACAACGCGATCGAAATCCCGCCTTGAACTTCGGCGTCGAATGCAGAGGGAAGAAAAGAAAACTACGAGTGTATTGTGTTTATCGTTGTGAATATAGAAATGATCGCCGGTGATATTGTGGTCTGCCGATCGATGTTCAAATTTCCCCACGTTCTATGAATTGTATTCGATGACGACGATTGCATTCCACTGTATGCGAAAGTAGTAATCGCCGTTGGGATGATTGTTTGTTTACGTCAATTTCGAGCCACGTTTCAAACGGTTTTCTCTACCTGGATTTCGCATTACTACGATCATAGGTATATCAGATGCGATAGAAGAGGGAAAAGAAGAGAAAGAAGCGGAGGGAAATTGAGCAGAATAATAACATCACTTAGAATACGTAGAAAATAAGAATAAATAGAACCACGCCCTTCGAGATGGGCAGAGTGTGTACCTCGTTGCACGTATATCGTACTACGAGCGAGCCAGCGAGCGAGTGTAACGAACAAACCAGTACAGGTCCGTCCTACCGATAGCGAGAATGAGAATTACCACGTGAATCATGACACATAAATCGTGACACATGCGTTAATGAACTGTAGTAATCGTCACTTGCATCAATTTCTTATTTCTCGTATCTTCGTCCAAGTTGTGTTACCGAGTCGCGAAAGAGAAATGAGAGAAAAAACAATTTCGAAATCGTGATAGCAATTCGGAATAACAAGAAAAAAATATTGATTGAGATAGGAGAGGAGAATGGAAAGGAAGGAAAGGAGCGAAAAAAACAAGAGAACAAAATTATTGAGAGGACAAAAAATTTGGTCGTTTCGATTTATTGGTAAGAAAATGTCCATTCTCTTTCTCCCTATCTCTGATTTCCCTTCGTCATTTGAAACCTATCGGGTGTACAGATGTATAATATTCATTCGGTTGTTCGAAAACGTTTTCTTTTTATCTTCCGAACGACCGCGACGCTGGAATCACGCCCGTGGTAGGTAAGGAAGTGATTGTTTGATAGTTCGCGGTTTTCCCGCGAGATGTCGACACTGGCTAAGAATCTACTTCAACTCAATTCTCTTCTATCCTTCTTTATCATCTCATTCTTGTTCTTCGGCTTCTTCTCGGATGTCTGTTGTTTTCCTCTCTTCTTTTGTTCACTACTATCATCAGCGGCGTGTCCGCCGCCAACTCTGGCTTCCACCTATAGTTAAGAAAGGGAAAAAAGGCAATGATAATCTCGTATCACCTACACAGTACAATGATATGAGACTCGTGCCGCACGTTTGCCGGAGGATTGACTGCAGAAGCAGCAACAGCAACATCGGTCGTACGGAGTGGAGTGACTCGCGAGACGCTACGACCGATGGAGCGGGGCAGCGGGGGAGGCGGAGGGAGGTTTAGTCGCCCGCTGCGACAGCCTTCTGGGCATTCGCTCACAGGCTTTCAGCGTCCAGCCTCCTCCTCACCTTCGACGCTAATTTGAACGATACCGTTCGCGCTTATTATCGCTAAATTAGCTATTATGTCGTTATTTTAACGAGTCAATGTGTGTCAGGGGGCCGGCAGGCTGACCAACGCGACCCAATCTTCTGGCTTCAAGCCCATCCACGGTTTACATCAGGTCCGCATACTTCTGCACCCGCGCGTCCACGCCCTTCGTCGTCGGGCTCGAGGAAACGCGAGGAAACTCACTTTTTTTCTTTCTAAATATCTAATTTTAATCTCCGTTCGTTCTCTTCCCCCAATTTTTTTATCTCGTCTTCGTTCGTTGATCGTTATGATTTTTCCTGAAACGAGAATTCTACGTTTTTGCAAAATTTTCCGTAGGTATGTAGAATACCGGGAGGTTGAATCCTCGTATCTCTATCTCTCTCTCTCTCTCTCTCTTTATTTCTCGAGGTAATTGTCTTGGCCTTTGAGAATTTGTCTAATGGCGGACTTCCGCGACGACCTCGACGTATGTGCTATACGTCTCTACAGCAGATATATAACCTCGAGCCGACGGACGGATAAGAGATGTGTATGAACTACATGCGAAGAGACGTGAACATACGTACGCGAGTCGTCTTCTTCTTCCAATCGTTCAACTCCCACACGTCGCGTACCCCGAAACTAACCAACACGAGCCGGACTAAACTGACCCTAACCGCAAGCCATAAGATGACCAAATTTTGCCTCATAGTTCGTATGCCTGTACCTATGCATTCGAGTCGCCGGAATGAGTAGTAAAAAAGGAACGAAGGAAAACGGCCGGATAGGATCAAATTCGCAGAAATCCCAATCGCATCGCAATTACAATATTATGCGTGCAAATTTTCATGTTGTAAGTCAAGTCATTGAGATCCCTTCTTTTGTAATTAACGTTCTCGAGCGATGATCCCAGATTTGATATTTTTACGGTCGTTCACTCGCCAACTGTGAGAACTGGCCGTTTCTTCATAATTTGCGAATTCTTCTTTTCGCGAATTTCAAGGCCAGTTCTCGCAGTTGGCGATTAACGATTGTTACAAATACTCAATCTGCGATTATCGCTCAACGACATTGTAATTACAGAAGTAGTGGTTTCGACGACTGAACCTTCCCTCTTGTTGTAAAAGTAAAAAAAAAAAAAAGATGAGGAAACTTCGAGTTGATAGATGTCTCTGAATTGAGAAGGAAGAAAGGAGTCCTTGATCGCTCTCCGATATGAATAGAACACGGTCTTCGGATAAATCGTATAGGTATAGACGGAGATATACAACGATCGATAGATATAGTCGTAGATATGTACTTGCGGTAGGTATGTATGTATGTATGTATTTTACATAAAGGTCGAGGAGGAAAGGCGTCAGTAATGACGTCACTGTACCGCCTCACTTCGACATTACGTCGATAGTCCTGGCCCCGAATGCAAACCCGAAGAAATCTTCACCGCGGTCTACCGGGTAACGGTGAACTTCTTCGGGAGGGTGAGGAAAGAGGAATGAGGATAGAGAATTGATGAGGAGGTATAAGTTAGAGCGCGAATAGTTTTGGAAATGTAATTATCTTCTTATCTCCTTCTTCTTCTTCTGCGTGATTCTCCATGATTGATCCATTCGCGATCGGCGTACCGATCAGATCGAGACAATTTTTTCCCCCCGATTCATTGGTCGGAAAACAATAAAACGGGAAAAACATCGTGCGAATCGATCCGTCGTTGCCGAGGAATTAGAAAACTTGCTCTCGTCGGCTTGATTTCTGTCACGGATACCTACCAATGAATTTGGAACCGATAACCAACAACGACAACGACAGCCGCGTGTAGGTCCGAATTTCCAACCCCAATGCCTGATCCGGCTTTAAAATCGTTTGAAGAATTGTTTTTTTTTTTTTTTTCGTTTTGTTCTTTTTCTCCAATGATCGAATACGAACCCCAGGAATATACGGCACTGGGTTAGTGATAGGCTCCGGCGTCCCGGCGACGGGGGTGTTACCGGCCGAAGAGGGGATGAAGCCCCGCAGTGCGGCGCGGTCGATAATTTCCCCGCGGTCTTCTCTTCGCCGACCCCTTAAATCCCTCTCGCTCTATCGCTCCGTCCCTTCCTCCCTCTATTTCTCTCCCTTCCGATTCTCCGCCCGTGTTTTTTTTCTTTCTCAGGTGACGGGTGGAAACACCAGCAGGAAACAAGCCTCTCGTGGGTGACGTTCCCTCAAGCATCCTCTCTCCAATTCCATTTATACCTGACAAAATTCGATTGAATTTTCGTCCATATTTCTTTCTCCAATATTTTTGTGCTTCTGTTTTTTCTCCTCTTTCGAATTCAGTTTTGATATCCTACGAGAACGAGGATCGATAGCGAGCGATTACTCCGTACTCAAACCTCGATAGCCCCCCCCCCCCCCCCCCCCCCCCCCAAGAAGCTTGGAACGACGACGATGTGCATTGCGATGGTTTCTATCAATAGAAATCGCAGGTACCTTTCCGCGGCGGTACGCGAATTATACGATTTGCATTAGGAATTTCATGGCTACTCAACGAAATTGGTGAGCACAAACATTCGGAAAAGCATGTGCACTTTGGGAATGAAAAGAAGAAAGACGATGGCGTCGAAAAATTGAGTTATTTGAAAATCTGCGTTTCTTTTTCTTTTTTTTTTTTTCTTTTCTTTTGTTCGAATTTGAAATCAGGTTGGCCGCAGGTCTGTTTCGTACGAACAAGACTTTTGTAACCAGCTGAATCTCTTCCTCGGATCACAAATCTAACGGGGGATGCAGGAGTTAGCCATCATATTAAAAATGCTTCTTGATTCGGCAACGATGCTCGCATAACGTTGTGTTCAGATCTCGAGTATCGGGTTTGAGATTCGGATCGTCCGTATCCCCGTCCGAAAAATTCAAAATATACGTTATTCGTAAATTTGTATAGAAAATTTGTTGCCAAAATAGGATGTTTTCTGTTTATAGCGAGTTAGAAACTAGACCTTGATTCCTATATGCTCGAATATCTTCGTCTTGTGTTAAAAATTCTCTATTTTGCGCTCATTGATTTTTATCGCCTGAACGAAAACTTGAATCGCAGCCATTATTCTACCAGGCAACCGAGGGGAATGGAACTTCGGAGGATTGAATGCAGGATTTCGGCAGAGGTACCAGCCGAGTATTTGATCTCGTCGAGATTTCAAGGCGGGTTCGTGGATTCTCCGAAATTTTTTCGACGTTAAGTCAGGTTAGGTTGGTTTGTGGGTCAGATTCGACAGATGAATGAAATTTCGCAAGAACTTGTCAAGATTCTAAAGAGATAAAATACATCACGAGGCCGCCAGAGTCGCAGCTGGCAATCTAACCTAGCTAACATAGGGAATATTCATTTATCGTCGAACCCGACCGATTTCTCGAAGAAGGGAAACGATGAGCCCCTTTCTGCCATCGTGCACAACGAATTTTCAATGTTTTGTCAGAATCGATACAGTCGTTGGCCGGAATTTACGATTCCCGTTTTCGAAACGGTTTCTGTACATCCAAGATGGCGAGTCCCCGGCGCGGCGCCTCGAGACAACGAAATGAAATAAACTGTTCCGCCGGGGAACTTACGACGCCTCGAATTCCGGATCGTTAGAAACGGGGAATCGCCTCCGGCGAAAAATATCAGCCGAAATTAAATTTTTCGCAAAAACATTCCCCCGGTGTGGAGCAGCCGGCACGATTTCGTCTTGATTCCGTTGTCCCAACGTGTTAAAACATCAGTCTGATTATCGTTGTAGAATGTTGTGCAGCGTATGGAAACATTATACCTACACCACACCTATCTACTACGCACACGGCTTAGAAGCGAGAGAATCGAGAGAACGGCGACTGGAGTAGCTTTGTGGATAAATAGATTGAGCGTAATACGTCTCTTCCTCTCCCTCCGACGCGACGTAGATGAACACATGAGTACCTATGTGCGTACATACACGTATATTTTCTAGTCACGGTCAGATATTACATTACATTACCTTACTTCGCTTGACGTCACGCACGCGCGGGGCACGGCGTGATCCAAAAAAAAAGCGACGCGAAAACGGAAGATATCTGCTGATTGGTCAGCATCGTTCGATTCGTCATCTACAGGGCGAATCAGGTTGAGCGGGACGGGCTTTTTTCCTTTTTTTCTACTGATTTTTTGAGAAATTGTGCGAGGGAAAGTCATTCGCGAAAACATTGTCTGACCTCCTTCATGAATTTCTAAAAAATATTCATCCGCAAAATCTGTCCCCCTTGGCCTGAATCGCCCTGTATAAATTATTCGAACGGTTTGAACAGTGTCTCCAGAGTATGCGTGTATGTATGTATTACGTAGGTATATATAAACAATGGAACTGGAGAAAATGAATAAATAGATAGGTACACAGATTACATTGATTATTCTTTCTCTTCCTCCGAACCGGATGAAACTAGAATATATGGGCGACGCGCAGTCTGGGAGTATTTTGTTCGATGAACTCGACGTCGTTTGAACTTCTGTTGGCATTGCGGGAGTAGCTTGTATCGTATCAGAAGAACGACCATGAAACAACGATCCTAGAATTGTTCTTTCATCAAATTTGTTTTTTCTTCTATGCAATGACGACCGATCGTTACTCGTTGTTAAAATCATCGTCATCGTACTTGGGAAACGCGATCCGTCGCCACTCCTACACCGGACAACCGATCCGAATGAAACTTTGTAAAATGGATTCGACAGTATATATTTTGGCAGAAAGTCGCCGAGTATTTCCTCACGCTGAAATTTCAAGATAATCCCGAGTTTTTCATGAATTTCTGATTCTTAGGTTAGGTTCGTTTATAGGTCAGATCGAACAATTCGGATTTCTGATCGAAACTCTCAACGATTCTTAGAGATGAAATACTTGGCCACTTTCTGCCAAAATACTGCATCTGATCCACAAAGTTACAGTCGGATCGGTTACGTGGTGTAGGAGTGGCGACGAATCGCGTTTCCGAGGTGACGACTGTGCGTTCAAGAATGGTCGAGTAATGATCGACGCGAACGGGTCTCTGATACCACCTTAAGGAGTGATATACAGTACCGATTTCAATCTCACGGAATAAGTAAAACAACATTTGTGACGTATGAGACCAGATGCGGGGCTGTACGTACCTACCTACGTACAAAGTTCTCGTTCGAAGAGATTTCGGTATTGTCATCAAGGATTAATAAATGCGAGTAAAACTAATCCGGAAACAAATGTTATGTGCACACTCGCTTCGCGTGCCTAGCCTTATTATCAGTCCGTAATTGTCCCGGGTCTGCGGGACTTTGTTACCCAGGCGAGAAGAGATAACCAGTTTCCTCCGGCGTTTGAAGATTATGCGTATCATAAATTAAGCGCGCGATCCAAGAAATTCGTAACTCTCGTTCGTTTGCGTGGAAAAAAACGAAAAAAACACAAAAAAAAAAAAAAAAAAGTAAAAACGCGAGACGAAAAACAAGATACGAGATATAATTTGAAGAAGTCTTCTTCAAAAATTGTATAATATCGAAAGAAAACTCGAGAAAGAGATAGTACGGATATTACGTAACGATTGTAGACGTTACATGTAAATTGGAGCTCGCAGTGCTGCAGGGAATTTCAAACTATTTATCGATTCGTGGATTCCTGTACCCGCGCACTGCTACCGCTACCGCCACCTTCCGCATCCCTTCAGTCCACTTCGGCTTCGGTCCTCTCCGCCCATTAAGAGTCTAGACTACAGGGGTTGACAACTGACGGACCCGATTAAGAAAGCTGTATATTTATATCCGGTGGAATATGAATACGAAAGAAACGAAGAAAAAGACAGCGGCGTACTACACCGAGGGAAAAGATTCTGCTCGTTCGAGAAGAGCTGTATATTGTTGAAATGATCGGTTGCCGGTCGAGTGTTCCTCATTCGCTTGAAATCAATGCCGCCGTTTGACCCGAAACGCTGAAATGTAGACTCTGCGCGGTTTTTCTTCTTCTTCTTCTTCTTCGTTTTTTTTTTTTAGCACCGATCGAGAACTTGTTAACACGAGCGGAACATTTCCTTCGGCATACTCCGCGCAGTCGACTGAATATCGTTCGGTTTGTTTCAATGAATCCTTTGCCTCCGTGTAGAAATGTGAACTGATAAAATATAGTTTGGAATTCGAAAGGAATGATTGTTCCGTCGATGGATAAAGGGAATATTTAACGGAGGATCGAGGGGCTGTTGGGTACTGCTCTCGGATCGAATCGGCGCACCACAAACCTCCTTCGAAACCGATTCTGAATTACTCGATATCACTAAAATCCCCGAGAACATCACCGATTTGTATATTCTTTGAAAGAATCGTCCGAAGTAACTCGAAATCGTTGGAAGTAGGTAATGTAAAGCTACTCCGAATCAATCGTCGATACGGTTAATAGCCGGTAAAGATTGAAAAGTCACCCGGGATCATGAGATGGCCGATCTTCTTGCTTCGAAAACGCTCGGAATCGTTCGAACCGATGTGAAATTACTCAAAATCCATAGATGATGCAGTAAATCGGTGAAAAAATACCGAAGAGCCGTGTGAAATTCCTAAAAATTACTTCGGATGATAAAATCGCCGATCTCTGTACTTTGAAACGATCCAGAATCACTCGAAATCGTTTGAAATCCATCGTTGATGCAGTGAATCGCGCACCGAAAAGCCGGAGGTATAGAATTTCCATGAAACGACCGAAGATCGTGGAACGGCCACGATTTATCTAGTTCGAAATCATGTAAACTTTCTCAAAATCCACGATCGACGAAGAAGAAGACCACGGATGATCAAACATGGCGTAGTTTCTGTCGACTGACAATGAGTATCTGAGCCCTCGATCAAACGAAGAATGAAATTGAAACAGGAAGAACCACCGCGGTCGTATTATAGATCTGCATATTACATTTCAACACTCGTCATATGCTAGTCGTCAATTGGATGTCCTTTTTTCTTTCTTTTCCTCTCCCTCGTTCGCCCACGTCCCAAGGTATGACGATATATAGTACTGACTATTAGTATGCGACTCGACTCGACTCGTCTCGACTCAGCGGATGTCAAATTTCCTAAAATAAGATGACTAATAATTAATTGCTAGGTATTTAGGGACTGCGTACACTCCTGTCCATTAATGGTTGCGCTCGGAAGTTAGCTACGCTTCTGGCTAAAGCGGAGACCGATCGGCGCGTTTCAGTCTCGAATTCATTCGAACGCCTCGCGCTGATTGTTGTCTGCCTCAGCTTTGGAGCAACCCACCACGAGCGTAGCTAACTTCATGAGAGTGAAACCATTAATGAACAGGAGTGTACGTATACCTACCTGTACGTGATACTCGCAGCCGCCGACGTTCGAGCATAATTCTTCATCCAAGTCTGCACAGACGATAAATGAATATTTTTCGATCGATAGACCTCCGATACTTCCAAGATACAAATGTCGATATTATACCTAATTTTTCACTTCTGATCTCTGAGATTGAATCGTCTTTTCGTTTCACTGTGAGAGCATAAATGTCATCGGGTATACTGCCACCGCGCTATATTATGCTACATAGATATATATTATCAACTCGGGGATTGACGGACACCGATCTTTCAAGTCTTCCACGACCTTGCGGATTCGGTTCAAATTTCATTCTTTCCAGTCCCTCACTCGGTTGTACGGCGTACGGTATACGATATACCAGTCCGAGCATCTGTGTAGCTTTACCTGTATCCAATATCCCTGGACGAATCTATATTCTAGCTGATTTTATCGGTAATCACTGACTACGCACTTGGCCTGCATCCCGCATTTCAAGTTACGTTTTAGCCCATCCTCCCCCGCGAAGACTATCACGGGTCACGTGGCCGGTTCAGAAATTTTCGCAAAACTTCGAATCGATTTGGATTTGTTTCAAAAATAGTCGTACAGGTGTCAGGAAGTGCGCACGACCGATCTGAATGGAACAATTGCGGATCGGATGCAGTATATCGGCAGAAATTGGCCGAGCTTATCTCACCTTTACGAATTATTCGAAGGTTTTATCAGAAATTCAATTCCGTCCAATCTAACCTACGAGCAAACCTAACCTAACGTTCATAAATCCATGAAAAACTCGGAATGTTTTTTAAATTATAGCAAGATGAGATACTCGGCCGCTTCGTGCCAAAATTCTGCATCCAATCGAAAAAATTTCATCCAAATCGGATGCGTGGTGTTTGAGTGACGACGAATCGCGTTTCCGAAGTGACAACAATGCTTCAGGATGTAGGTAACAATGGGCGCAAATGGGTCTTTGATCGCACCTTGCCTTCGTACGTGACGATTTTAGGTACATAGGTATAGTTACGTATGTATGTACATACGTAGCTACAATTATACGCAATCGATCGAGTTTTTCAATTTTTTGAAAAACTGCTGCATCGAACCTAAATTTTGTTTTCCATTTCCTTCGCCATGATTCCAGAGGCACCCGAATTCTCACGATTATTCCCGTTCAGAAGCACAATATACCTGCGACGAGGAAAAATATCCGAATGAAAATGAAAATGAAACTGAAACTGAATTTTTCTTTTTTTTTTTTTTCTCCCTACAGTAAAGATAATCATCTGGCCCATGTTGTATCTGTAATGCTTATATACCTTGGTATAGGTACAGTAATGTTCATGAATGGGTTACCTAACATCTAACTTCTATTTCTCGATTTTGTCCAAAATGAGTTTCCTCTCTAAACGTATCTCATGTTCCTATGGCCGGCGGAGCAGCCGACAGAAGAAGCTAGAGAAACCACAGCCTCCCACAGCTGTCATCCACTCACCTGTAATTTCGCGGGACAGGACTGTTCATCAAATTAGTAACCCCAAAATTGACGACGCGTCATTGATTATTTTATTGGTTAGCTGCTTCATTACAATAAATAGATAATATAGATGAATGACCTAAAATTTATCAACAGAAGTGATTGATTGATAGTAATAAATAAATAATGATAATAGTATCAATTTGATGAAGAGTCATGTGCCGCGAAATTACAGGTGAGTGGATGACAGCTGAGGGAGACAATAGCCGTGATATCTCTAGCTTCTTCTGTCGCCTGTTCCGCCGGCCGTAGGAACATGAGATACGCTTAGAGAGGAAACTCATTTTGGACAAAATCGAAAAATAGAAGTTAGATGTTAGGTAACCCATTCATGAACATTACTGTACGTACAAGTTACGCAAGAAACGAATGAATAACAGCGAGAAGACGAAGTTGAAGCGCGATGGGGGGGGGGGGGGGGGGGCCAGCGTTAGCCCAGTAGCACAGATCGAGATCCTCCACCGATCCCATGCACACCCATACTCCCTCCTCCTCAATCTTTTTCTCTCTCTTTCACCATTTTCATGAAATTTTTTTGTTTTCTTCTCTATTAGAATTTCAATCACGTGATTATAGCTACCGACGATCGTCGTCCATCGAATTCTTCGTACCCGTCTTTTTTTTTTTCTCGATTAATTTTTTCTACGGATATCACAATGAATAATTGATCGAAATTCCACGGGGATCCCGCGCTCTGAACCCGTCCTTCAGCTCTTCGATACGTCTGATCTGTTATTTGAGAAAAAAATATGTCCAAGGTATAAATGAAAATTGAAGATCGAATTCGAGCAGGAAAAGATAGAGAGTATCGGCTGGAAAATTTAGAAAATTTTCAAATCATCGGCACATCGCATCGTCGAGTGCTGACGGTATTTCGAATAAAAATTCGCCTACACGCAGGAATATATTTATCATTTTCTGTACGCTAACTTCAACCGCAACAGCGGCGTGAACAAAGAAAGAGAGATAAATCGTTCGCGGCGCGGGAGAAAAACAAAAAATGAAAATATTCGCACCGACGACGACAACGCATCGCGAATTTTTCCGATTGAAAGAATGAATATATAAATTCGTCGGAGCTTCGAAAAAAATGAAGGCGGGCGCGATGGAATTCGAGATCTCGGTCATCAGTCCCGTGCAATAATTCTCTGTACGAAATTCACCCATAATGACCCATACGTTAGCTACGAGCTGCCCTTGTTCACCGTCTTCGAACGCGTTATAGGTTATACACGGGGGATGTATGTGTAGATATAGGTATACCTACGTATTAGCGGTCGCAGGAGTTTGCGCGGTTCGGCACGGCGCGTCGAGCGCGTCTCCTGCATCTATCTAGGGCCTTTATAAATCTGCGGGGGTTAAGGGGTCGCCGTGGTTCGAGCGGGCCGGCGGCGGCGGCGGGGGGCGGCAGGAGTGGAGGGGATAAGGTTCGCGCAGCGAACGGGTCGATGCTGCCCGCGGGGTGGCGTAGCGACGTACCAGCGGCGCGGCGTAACGGTCGCGTTTTGGGGGCTCCTAGCAGCAGCACAGATAGGAGCTTGGAGAGTGCTAGTCAGCCAGCCGGCCAGCCAGCCAGCCAGCTAACCCGACCCAACGACTAACCAGCCAGTCAGTCAGTCAGTCAGTCAGTCAGTCAGTCAGTCAGTCAGTCAGTCAGGCAGTCAGTCAGTCTTTGGTGGGTCTTGGAGCCGCGCGGTTTATTCGCTGCTGCTGCCGCTGCTGAAGCTGAAGAAGCTGAAGCCGAACACCTAATTCTACATCGAATAAAAGAACCCTCGTCGCAGCCATGGGTGACAAGGTATTTGCCAATTCTGTGAAGAAATTTAAAAATTGTGGGGTCGGGGCGGGAGGAAGGGTGGATAATGGATCGGGATGGGATTCTACTGTACCCAAAATACGAATTACACGGATAGGCACTCGAAATCAAGTACAATAAATACCTACACTGCCTGGGTCACACCCGGGCATCGCCGTCATTTCGCAATCCATCCTTTTGTTTTTCGTTCGACACAGTCAAATCTCATTCTCATTCTCATTCGTTCCTTTGGAAAGATATCGTTTCATTTGTTTCTCGTTTTCCTATCCGATGTTAGATTTTCATCTGTAGTATATATAGTGTCTGTGGAGAAAATTTGAATCTTCCCCCCCGCCACCGAGCTAACCTCTGCACCGGAACGAAAAAGCAGGAAAAAAAAAAATAATGGCAGAAGAAAATATCGTACGTTTTCTTCTCTTTCCGTGTGAATGGATAATTGAAATCGTTGTCGCGAGTCGGAGTATATATGTACGGATTCATAGTCCGAGTATGAAGTCTGAGCCGGATGGTAAATTATATGGCCATACCTGGCAGTGCCGAGTTCGTGGATACGAAACGCTTCGGGAGAAAACTGAATGAAAAAGCAGGAGAAACGGAAAACTTGAGAAACGGAGCGGAAGGATAGTCTCGTTGTCGGTCTATTAATCGCGCGTAGCGTAGACAATTTTTCATTTTCTTTGCAAATTAGTTTAAATTTAAATAATATATAACGTGCGATCAATTTGGTAAAATTTTTCGGAGTGCGTCGAGTGTTTGAAAATTTTTCAAGGAAGATAATTCTTCTTCTTTATCATTCTCATTCTTGCGTATTCAACGGACACCACGTCGATCTTCTCTTCTCTCGACGATTTTTGCCCTCGTATGTTACTCCGGGTGGGAA
Organism: Phymatocera aterrima; assembly: GCA_963170745.1. NCBI lineage: Eukaryota > Metazoa > Arthropoda > Insecta > Hymenoptera > Tenthredinidae > Phymatocera > Phymatocera aterrima. Next base: position 4,368,594 of record OY720672.1, on the reverse strand, counting down.
TCATACCGGGGAAATTAGTTTCATCTTGTGAGAGAAATATAAGAAAAAGAGCGAAGCGAAGGAGAAGCTAGTCGAACTCGGGGACGAGGAGATGTTCTTCTCGGTACCTTTTACAATCTAGTGATTATTTCTCGGGAATGTTGCGTCTGCGCGTTTTCTCCATCGCAACAAACCGCCCCGCGACCCTAGAGTGTATACCTACGCGTATGAGGAATTTTTACCGAAGTCGCGCCTGCACGTAAACATGGAGGAAGCTGTAGAATAAAAATGGGCGGGTAGGGGGTTGAGGCTACCCCCGGAATCGGTTGGGCTCGATTTTTCGTCGGTTGAAAAACAACCGAGAAACATATACCTACCTGGATAATGAAAGAGAACGAATTCGTCCGAAGGTGAGATTTTTTAAATCGCGTCCGGTTCCCGCGAGCCGAAGATGAGAGAGAAGCGAAAAAAGATGACAGAATGAGACGAAAATCGGATTTCAATAAACGGATGTGAAGAATCGGAGAAAAGGAAGGAAGACACGAACGGGAAATGAAATAAAAGCTAAAAAAATTTCGAAAGCATCGATTTTTTCATTCTTCTCTCTTCCTCCGCTAAATCGAGATTTTAGTGTGTTTCAGATTTAGGTTGAGTTCTCACATATTATACATATATGTACACGCCCGTCTATGTAGATTGCATATAGTATACCGTAATCCGTGAGAAAGAGGAGCAAGCATCGCGGAGCTTTCCGCCGCGATCTATACACACGCGCACATATATATAGAGCAAGTGTATGTAGTCAGTTTCAGCCGGATAGTAGTAGTAACTACTTCCGGCGCGACTGCGCGCAAACTTACGGGTTTGTTACACGGGCGTTCGCCTGCCACGGGTTTGTCGTAAGTTTAGCCAAGGACGAAAGCCCCGTTATAGCCGTATTACCGTGCACGACGACGACGACGACGAGAACGATGGAAATTGAAAATACGATGATAACAAAGTTGACGAAAATCTTATCATGTCCACAAGTTAGACACAGAGAGAGAAAGAGAGAGAGAGAGAAAATTATGGGAAGGTTTTAGCACACGGGAGCGGAGAAAATTGAGCTCGCATTCACGGGTGTTCTTTAAAACATTTTTCCTTTTGCCGTACACAGAAAGCTTCCGATCTAAGCGAAGTTTCTTTCGAAAGAGAGGGATAAAAAAGAAAGACCGTCGCTCGAATATTTGAGTGGCGTGTAAAGACTGACCCGCCCTAACCTAAAAACATGTTGTATTCTCAACTTCTGCTTCTTCTTCTTCTTCTTCTTGTGCTTTCATTAAAAAAATTTCGTTTTCCCTCCGCCGACCGGGGTGAGAAGGGAGGCCGAAATTCTGGAAGGCAGAAAAGTGAAGATGAAGAGAAGGGGAACGGTATTTTTTGATATATAATTCGGGACGAGGCGTAGACCAGATGGCGCCGTGAAACTAGTCCAGGTACTTTCCGTCCCGGTAGAGGGCGCGTATTGATCGGGAAAAGCTCTTTGTAATATGCATGCATAACTTGTATGTCTTGTATTCGACATCCAGGTATACAATTAGAGCATTTTCATTCGGTCGTCGCATCGATTGAACCTGCAGATTGAATTACGCGTCTACGAGGCATAAGAATGTGCGGGTACACCGTCTGTTCTTCTACAGGGCGATTCAGGCCGAGCGACACGCATCTCGCGAAGGTTGGATTCACGGGGAAATTCTGGGAGGAAAAGCCGTTTGTCAAGAATCTCTGCGACCGATGGCTTACGAGTAAAAGAATTTTTCACGGCAGACTTTTCCTCTCGGAATTTCACCAAGAATCTGTCCGTGACATCTGTCCCGCCGAACTCGAATCCTATGTACGTACGTAAATCGGTTGGCAAGAATGACATAGTTCGCCTATTCGATGCCAGATCGGAAGAACTAGTTTTCGTTTTCATCCTTTCTTAGTTATCGTTTATTTTCTCTCTATATCTCGTCGAAACGTCTGTGCAATTTCTATATTTCTCTCTCACTTACCGGTATCGAGTCGTTTAAATTCGAGCTCCGATTACCGATCCGAAAAGCATATTTAACGAAAAAAACAAGATAAACAAGCAGTTCAGTTTAGTTGGATCGAATTGTATCGAGTCGAGTCGGTTCGTTGGTCTCGACAGTGGTTTAATTGCATCCTTAAAAGACTTCCGCTTACAGGATTTTGTGGGTCTTCTGTTTTACGTGTCGCGAGTCCATTCCAGTCGAATACCTATATATAACGTCGTGCGTGTCACGAGCTTTCGATCCACGGTTTTCATATCGCGTGCTGGGTCACAGAGTCGAATCAAAAGGAGCAAAAAATCGGAGGAAAAAAGAATATGAATAAATTTTCGACAATCGAATCGGGTAAAAAAAAAAAAGGAAAAGCATGCGCACGAAAATTCTCTCTCTCTCTCTCTCTCTCTTTCGCTCTCTTTCTCTCTCGAAAACTTCACCTGTGATAAACGGTACGTAGGGTATAGGTGAAGTCGTAGAAGAAATGAGAAGAATTTAAATCGGTTTATTTTCTTTTAAATTTGATATTTCGCCGATAGCATGGAAACGAGTTTCCTCGCTCACTTGATCGTTTTGGGCGCAATCCCTGATGTCATATCCCTATGTAATCGGATGAACCGAACCGAACTCAACCCAACCCAAGTCCAGTCAAGTTTAGTTATAATAAATATTCAGTTAAATTCACTTTAGTTGCTCATTCGAGTCTTTGAAAGCAACGCGAGTACTGGAGAACAAGCATCTCCTCTCCTTTCCTCTCCTCTTCATCTCTCCGTGCTCCTCCCGGTCCCTGGTGTACAGCATCGTGCATCACAAGTAGATATATAGAGGGTTCCGAGGCTACAGAGATTATCGCTCGCAATTGAACCGAGGGGCCGTGAACTAGCTGCTAAAGCAAAGAAGTATAACGGCACGATCACAGCTGCTGCAAATTTATAGCTACGTTACTCCATTCGTTAAACTAAGATATGCAACAAACCCCGTTCATGCATACAACGAGCTTCGAGTAAACTTTCCACGTCTCCCATCCCTCCCCCATTTATCATCTTGACTTGAAAATTTCTTTTCAAAATACAAAACAGCGAGGAAAATCTGACGATCGTCGAATTGGATCGGGTTTCAAAATCGAGATCGGAGGTACGGGTCTGATCAAATGTTAACGGTCTCTCGTTTGTACGGAAAGCTTGAGGTTTGCTTTTTCATTTCTCATCCCTCCCCCATTTTTTCATTTATTTATTTATTTTTCCCCCCCTTCTTTTCTGATTCTGACTCGAAAACTTCGTTGAAAATCCAAAAACGGCGAGGCAATTACGACGATCGAATTGCATCGGGTATTGAAAAACCAGATTCAAGAGTCAAGTCTCGAGGATAGTAGTTTATGCCAGAAGGCTTTCGAACGACTCGATTTTCGAGCCGATAATTACGATAATGGTATTTAAACGAAGGTCTGGTTATCGCCTAGTTAGTGACTATACTGTTATTTATACACACTAATTAACCGTAATCTTGAAGAGATTGAAACAAATTGTTTCTCTACAAGGGAACGGCCGGTATACCTGGACTAGGTGGGTTGATAGGAAATTAATCGATAGACGCCAACGTATACAGATTATAGAAATCAACGAATCAGTCGATGAAGATAAATTTCTCCTTCGTTCGTCGGATTTGAGATTTTCTTCGATCTTTCGAAGAAACGACGAACTCGAAGCGAGGTTCAAGGATGATTTTTGAACCGCTGATTTCCTTTTGTTTCTTTTTTTGTTGTTTTTTCAAAGTTGGACAGAATTTGAAAGTGCAGATTTGGATGAGAAGTAGAAAAGGGAGAAGGAGAAGAAACGAAATCAATTGATCTCCTCGTTTAAGGGTGGCGTACGCATGTGTACAGGGTGGAAAGTTTCGTTCGATGCATGGTCGTGGTAAAGTAACTTGAAAATCGAGGAATTGAAGAAAAAGAAAAACTGCAAACTAAACACCGAACCAGTTTCAACCCTCCTGGGATGTCCGCTGCCAATGGGAAGCTGAAGTAGGTACGTGAGGTGAACGGAACCACGGTGAATGAGAAAAACGACGAAAAGAAAATTAATGCATTCGCGAACGTTTTCTTTGCCGCCGTTTCGGTAATCCTCGACTAAGGATTGAAAAATTTTGATCAAAAATCGCTCGATATTGAATTCGTTCGGTTTGTTTTCATCGTTTCGTTGTGTCTGCGTTAACGTGACACACACACTCGATCCTCGTCCGGGAATTCCCCAGCCGCCGATACTCTGGCACTCCATGCTCCGCACTAATAACTGGACTAGGAAATAAATACAGTAGATATATACATACATGGATATATATATAATAGAAAATGCAGAAAACGGTTGTTGGCCTGGTTTCGTATTGATCCTTAAGGGTGCCGCGGCGTCTGCGCCGCGCACCGTTCATCGACGGAAGCGAAACGCACGCGATGAGACCCCATCGACCCGGCTACCTATATATACTTCCACTTCCACATCCACATCCACATCTACATCTACCTTTACCTAGCACGTCCTACGTCGCGAGGCGACTCGAAAGTCCGCCATAACCGCACCCGGACTTTGCGGCGGCGACGCCACCGCTACGACTTACAGAAGTTCCCGTTTCTACCTAACTGGGTCTGCTGTTAGTCGAACATACATATCTGTACAATTGTCAGAGGCTCCGAACTCGAATTTTCCTATTCGCTTCGAACGCTTTCCTTCATTTGTTGTTTTCTTCTTTTCCTCGATCGATCGATGGAACACAAATTTCCGTTGTTCGAACCGAAGAAGAGAACCAGTTATAAACCGTTTCTCGAACAACAAACAAGAGAACCGTTCCACGGGCGATTTATTTCTATTCAATATACACACAGCTGAATGATTCAGGTCGAGCGAGACAAATTTTCGGGATAGATTCTCGCAGGAAAAAGTCCTGTGGTGAAAATTTGGTAGCTGTCTACGAGTTAGAGAATGCTCGAGCGAACCGATAGCAACGCCGATTGTCAGTGTTCACTCGCAGATCGGTCTGTTGTAGGTGCAGATAAACCTTGATACGATTTAGCTTGAAAACCAAAGATCGCGACGATTTTCGACAACAACTTTTCCCTCCGAGATAGCTCTGACAATGAGAATCCGTCCACAAAATCTGAATCGCCCTGTAGACAGGTACGCGTAGCCGTAGGTACAATATAATACGGTATACCTGCGGTAACTGCTCGAGTTCGGGCAAGATCGGTCGAAATCAATACCACACGTATATACGGTAAGGGCATGCGACTGTTCTCCCAACAAATTCGTACCGCACTTGGTAATTACACGCGTGCACGACTAATATTCGTGCAAATATTGTTCGAATATCGAAATTTCACGGTCCTCCGCAACGCAAAATAAATATCGTTTACAAATTGATTGATCGCAAGTTGGAGGTAACGGGGATCGGAGGTTGGATTCGATGTGGTAAAGAAAAAAGAAAAATGGCGAAGAAAATCGTGAACATGATTTCCCCGGAGACCCGCAATGTCGCGATCACCGATCGTAGAACAATCGCGTAACCGATTTTTGCCCAGGTATTAACTACTACTATTCTACGCGCATGGGAATGCCGGTGTAACGTGCGTACAGGTAGAAAAACGAATGTACAAAAAATTGAGTAAACCCAGGCCTGTTTCTCCTGCAACCTTGTTGGATGGTATATACAGGCATTGGATTATAAGCATCGTCTGTACGGACGGAGGACTCGATGCATAGAATTCGATCGACTATAGAGAGAATGAACGGAGTGTGGTGCGAGGTTTCTAAATTACAGGAAATTGACGCTCTGCGGAAGAACGCTTTCAGCCGAATGGTTACCGATTTTATTATTCAATCGCTCGATCGCACGATCGTTTGTTATAAATTGTATGTACCTCGGTAGACGAAGAACGAACCAACGAGATCGGATCAATTATTCAATTGAGTAATCAGCTAACTAAAGCAGTTATTATAATAACCGATCGCGAAAATTTTCCGTTCAAGTATTCGAACAAAGTTATATTCAATGGATAAACAAAGAGATCTGAAACAAAACGCAGCAAATTGTACACTACCGAACGAACTGTCGAGAACTGTAACCCGATGGTTACAAGTTTTGCAATTTTCGTTTACAACGAATGTCGAAACTCAGTTGGGAAAATTTTCGGCAATATTTTCTCGTTCACGATCGGCACAATTTTTCACGATTCGCTAATTTTCCCCTGCCCAGTGGCAAATGATTTCTCAAACGAGGTTTCTCACTCGGTACTTGCACTTGCATTCCCTGATGGCTTCGATCATTTCTTTTATTGCGCATAATTATCGAAAATAGTCTTCAATTCGAGTGAATAATCGAGCGAATAAACTCGATGAGAGAATATGGAATATATAGATATAGGTAATACCGTTCTGTTCATTTGTGGCTCGAAATTGACCAAAATTTTATATTTTCGTTACAATTTTGTTCCGTAATGAAAAAACAAATTGTATTTTTTTTCTTTCTCTCTCTCTCTCTCTCTCTTGATTTCGTATATTTTATATTTTTAATTACTTTTTCCCCTGTTGAACAATTTTTTTACAGCACGGCCGGTCAGATTCTTACAGAGTCGCCACTCTGCCAAATGTACGAGACGACAACAAAACTGCCGACGGAATGTATAAGGTATAATATCAATTGAATCGTATGGGATCCATACACATCTTTCTCTATGTCTCACTCACTGTTCCGATTTCTCTCTTTCTCCTCTGTCGTGTGGCCTATGTGAGAAGAAAATCCGTTAATTGACAGCAATTACATCTTGGGCGTTTCTGCAAATCTCACTTTCCCTAACATACATGTTTCTAGATTCCTCTGTTATCCCTATTCTATTTGGTGTTGGTTTATTACGCGGGTTGATTCGGGTTCGGCGGATAGATTCATGGCCGATTTCCGAACGGAAAAGTCCTTTGCGAAATATTGCCGTGACAGCTCTAGTTTGCGAGTTAGAGAATATAATTGAATGAACCAATCGCAACGCAGCGCGCGACGACTAGCTGATGTGTTCCCTCGCAGATTCTGAGCCTGCCGCGTAGTACCTCGCCCAGAACAAACTCTGTGATAGATCATACCGATCATCCGATTTTTCGCAAACGACTTTTCCTTTCGGGATTTTTCCCAAGAATCTATCCGCGAAATCTTTCTCGGTCAATCTGAATCGCCCTGTATAGGTACATCTATGCACGTATGCATATGTATGCACTTGCATACTGCATTTCTTGACAATTGGGGTGGTTCCACCGTTTCGTCGTTCGTCCTCTTGCCTCTTGAAGAAGTAGAAGAACTGCGAAAGGCATTGAAAGCCTCGATTACCGCAGTACACGTTACATACGATCCAGGGAAAGTGATACAGTCACGAAATTACAAGCCTAGACGTATAACTTATGCATATAATTAGGACACTGATCGGTAACGCTGAGGTCACTAATTGGTAAATAATAATCTAAACTGATCGTCTTCTGGGTAAGGGATTATCTACTTAACGCATACCTGCGTTAGAAGAATGTCTATATAAACTCTGGCAAAAAGTGTGTGCGTGCGTGCGTGTGTTTTTCCCTGTTTGAGGATCGGTGCGGAGTTCCGAAATAATCCTGTACCTACCTACTCAATTCCCGTTCTAATCTCCTTTTCCGTTTTCTTTTCTTTGCTTTTTTTTTCTCTCTTCTTCTTCGAAAATTTAAGGCCCTTGTTTCCAATTTGTAAAGAAAGAAACCACCGTGCTCCCGCCGTTTTTCCCGGGGGAATATAAACCGATGGGGAAATCCCTTCTCTCGGAAACACCGATCCTTGATCCTCGCATCTTCGATGTCGTAATTTATGGCACTGTCCACCTCATGCTACGTATCTTACATGGCGATCTTTCATATTCCCGTTCACTCACTATCGCTCTAAACCACCACTACTCGGTTAGGTTTAAACTCACGGGCCAGCGCTGGTCCAGTGCTGGCTAAGACTGGCCCAGGCCTGGCCAGGGCCGGCCCAGTGCCGGAAACCTACTCGGGTAGCCTACATTGCTTCAATCAAAATACACGCCTGTACATACAATCTACACCGATCAATTGACAACTGACGCATAACAGACTTAACAGGCTCTTGGTTAAAATGTATATTTGAATATAACGTGTAATTCCTCGATCCATCGGAGGAAATATATTCCATAATAACTTGCCAATCGTTAACGGCACTAACGCGTCCCACGATTGCTTGATTTTGGTAACCAGTCGAGGCGGAAGGCCCCAAAAAGGAAGGGGGACAATTTGGACGATCTGAAACAGGAGTTGGACATTGATTTCCATAAAATCACAGCCGAGGAACTCTACCAGAGATTTAGCACGCACCCAGAAAACGTAAGTGTGAAAAAGAAAAGAATGGAAAAAAGTCTTCGGCTGGATGGTTGGGCAAGAACAACCTCGATACAGGTCTGATGGATTTTCTTTTCGATTTCTAGGGCCTTAGCCACGCGAAAGCAAAAGAAAATCTCGAGAGGGATGGACCGAATGCCCTGACCCCTCCAAAACAAACGCCGGAATGGGTGAAGTTCTGCAAAAATCTTTTCGGCGGTTTTGCTCTGCTCCTCTGGATCGGAGCAGTCCTCTGCATCATCGCTTGGTCGATCCAAGCATCCACCGTTGAAGATGCGAACGACGATAATCTGTACCTAGGAATTGTCCTGACGGCTGTAGTAATAGTTACGGGAATATTCTCCTACTACCAGGAGAACAAGTCCAGCAAGATTATGGAATCATTCAAAAATATGGTTCCTCAATTCGCAACGGTACTTCGAGAGGGCGAGAAGCTTACTTTGAGAGCCGAAGACCTTGTCCTCGGCGACGTTGTCGAGGTTAAATTCGGCGACAGAATCCCGGCCGATATAAGGATCATCGAGTCCCGAGGATTCAAAGTGGACAACAGCTCGCTGACCGGTGAATCCGAGCCTCAGTCAAGGTCCTCCGAATTCACGAACGAAAATCCATTGGAGACAAAGAATTTGGCATTCTTTTCTACAAACGCTGTCGAAGGTACTGCAAAGGGTATTGTTATTTGCTGCGGTGATCAAACCGTGATGGGCCGAATCGCCGGTCTTGCCTCAGGTCTGGATACAGGCGAGACACCGATAGCTAAGGAAATTCATCACTTCATTCACTTGATTACCGGAGTCGCAGTCTTCCTTGGCATAACATTTTTCATAATCGCATTCATCCTCGGCTACCACTGGCTCGACGCAGTAATTTTCTTAATCGGTATCATCGTGGCAAATGTGCCCGAAGGTCTATTGGCAACTGTAACGGTGTGCTTGACCCTGACGGCGAAGAGAATGGCGTCGAAGAATTGTCTGGTTAAAAATTTGGAAGCTGTTGAAACGCTGGGATCAACGTCGACAATTTGCTCCGACAAAACGGGTACGTTGACGCAGAACAGAATGACCGTTGCCCACATGTGGTTCGACAACCAGATCATCGAGGCCGACACAACTGAGGATCAGTCTGGCGTTCAATACGACAGAACCAGCCCAGGGTTCAAGGCGCTCGCTAAGATCGCGGCGCTCTGCAATCGCGCAGAATTCAAGGGCGGCCAAGACGGCGTCCCGATTTTGAAGAAAGAGGTTAACGGAGACGCGTCCGAAGCGGCGCTACTGAAATGCATGGAGCTCGCCCTCGGGGATATCATGGGTATCCGAAAACGGAATAAGAAAGTTTGCGAGATTCCATTTAATTCTACAAACAAGTATCAGGTATCGGTCCACGAGTCCGACGATCCCAACGATCCGAGACATTTGCTGGTGATGAAGGGAGCGCCGGAAAGGATCCTGGACAGATGTAGCACGATATTTATCGGCGGAAAGGAAAAAGTCCTCGACGAAGAAATGAAGGAGGCTTTCAACAACGCCTATCTGGAACTCGGTGGACTCGGCGAGCGGGTACTAGGATTTTGCGACTTTATTCTTCCATCCGATAAATTTCCGCTCGGTTATAAATTCAACTGTGACGATCCAAACTTCCCTGTCGATGGACTGAGGTTCGTCGGACTTATGTCCATGATCGACCCTCCCAGGGCTGCTGTCCCCGATGCTGTTGCAAAGTGCCGTTCCGCCGGTATCAAGGTCATCATGGTCACCGGCGATCACCCTATCACTGCCAAAGCCATTGCCAAATCCGTGGGAATAATTTCCGAAGGTAAGCGTTCACGATGCGGAGACTATTTTTTCGTCTGTAATTCTAATTGCGGACTGGTAAAGTTCTGGGTAACTCATTGGCCGATTCAAATTCGCACCACCGTTTTCTCGAGCGAAAATCATACGATTTCGCCGCTGGTAAATTTCAGGAAATGAAACGGTCGAGGACATCGCACAACGTCTAAATATCCCGGTAGCTGAAGTGAATCCGCGGGAAGCGAAGGCCGCTGTAATCCACGGCAGCGAACTTCGAGAATTGGATTCCGACCATCTCGACGAGATTCTTAGGTACCACACGGAAATCGTGTTCGCCCGAACCTCGCCTCAGCAAAAGTTGATCATTGTCGAAGGCTGCCAGCGTATGGGAGCCATAGTCGCTGTAACGGGTGAGCTCTCCGTACCTTTTCGCCCTCGTATCTTCTCTCCTTCGATAACTGTTGTTCGAATGAAAAATAAAATGTGATGATTTCTCGTTGCAGGCGACGGTGTTAACGATTCTCCCGCTCTGAAGAAAGCCGACATCGGAGTGGCGATGGGAATAGCCGGTTCCGACGTCTCGAAACAAGCCGCGGACATGATTCTCCTCGACGATAATTTCGCGTCCATCGTAACCGGGGTCGAGGAGGGAAGATTGATTTTCGATAATTTGAAAAAATCCATCGCCTACACACTGACGTCAAATATCCCCGAGATATCACCGTTCCTTGCCTTCATTCTGTGCGATATCCCACTGCCACTTGGAACGGTCACGATACTTTGCATCGATTTGGGAACGGACATGGTAAGTTTCTTTGAAAATCAACAGAACTCGATTTATATCTTTCAATCGGAACGTCCCCCGGCAGTTCTTATTCCAGGATGCAGAGATACTTGAGCAAGCAAACAACTGTTGTTTTTTTTTTCCCCCAACGATTCGATGGATATTTGACATATTTCAGGAGTCCGGTTGATCAAGTATCTGCGCTTTCCGAGCGGTCAAAATTCAACTTCTTTTTTTATCTCGAGTACTAAATCGCCTTGTCTTCCAGCAATTAATGTAAACGTACGATGACACCCCCCCACCCCATCCCCATCCGCTCCTCACCCCCGAAGCCCCCGAAATCGTACGAGATCCTGACACGGGAGTATTTGGAAAAAGTTACCATAACACTGTCGTCACGCTCTCGACAGAGAAAATCAAATATTGATACTGAATAGATTCCGGCGATCTCGTTGGCCTACGAGGAGTCCGAGTCAGATATAATGAAGAGGAGGCCGCGGAACCCGTTGTTCGACAACCTCGTCAACGAAAGGTTAAAAGCAAACGAAAAAAGAGATCATTTCCCCGTAGCCAATGATAGAACGCCCTTTATGTCGCTCGATGTATCGCCTCTATTGCTGAAACCCGAGTAAATATTTATTCATCTCTCGGCAGCTCCGATTAAGGATTTTTGAGCGCGGCGAGTACGTCTCCGTGAAATCTCCGATAATTTTCAGTTGCGGTACGAACCGAAAATTTGTAGTCGTAGAATAATTTCATTTCTCACTGCTGGCCGGACTGGGTACGTACTTACGTTTCGCAGTAAAATAGCACAGAATAAAAAAACTCCGAAGAACATTGGTTGTACGGTAAAAATTTAGCGCCGCGATACGGATTCGCGAACGTACGGGCTACGCGATCGTCTAACCTTACTTAATCCCTGATTTCGCCGCGCTCTCGAATTTGCTTATAAAATTGTCGCCACTGTCGGCGTGCGTCGCTCCGCTGCTCCTGGTAACGCTCGAAAGTCCTTAATTCAAACGAATCCCAAATGCTCGGATAAAGTCGAGACTCCCCAATTGTTACGCAAATATCACGCTAGGCGAATAGAGTGTCACGTATACGTACACCTGGTATATACCTGTAAAATGTCTGTAGATATTCTCTAAAATATATTCACAACATATACATGGCTCGAACAGCGATTGAAAAAGACAAGGAACAACAGTGATAACAACAAAACCGGATCTGGACCGGAAGAGATCGCTGCCCGCCGGGGAAGGCGACACCGAGAATACTATTTTTCGTTGTAAAATCGTTATGTTAATTGATAAAACACAGGTACCGGCTATTTGCTTGGCATAGGAAACGGCAGAGTCAGACATCGTGAAGCGACAACCCCGAAACCCGTTCAACGTTCAACGACGACGACCCGGTGAACCAAAGGTTCGGGGTATAGCCCGAGCCCTAATGATAACATGTTCGTTCTCTCTTTAGCATTTGATTTTCACTTTTCACTTTTCACTTTGTTCTATGATCTCGAAGCCTTTCGCCGGAAACAACCGCCTTTATTTTTATTTCTTTCTTCGTTTTCGTCCGTTCATTTTCTCCTTTTATTCCGTTTCGAGAAGCTTTAGACCTGCGTTGATGTTTCTGCCGAAAGCCTTCGATTCTTCCTTCATTTCTCTCTTTCTTTCTTTCTTTCTTTCTTCCTTTCTTTCTTTCTTTCTTTGTTTTCTGTCTTCCCTGTACCAGCGTTTCCGCATCCAGTTCAACCGCAGGAATATTCGAATAAATCAAATAACATTTTTGCAGTTTGGAGTTCTTTCGTTTCGTCTCGTCTCGTACGTATACGTTCGCCGATAACAGCATCATGGAATATGTTATCATTTATACGATAACATCGACTGAACTATGTGTCCCCGTTTCTTTCCCCCGCCGCTCGGCCCCGTGCCACGCGCAAACAAAAAAAAAAGAAAAAAAAAACTAGAACGAAACAAAGAAAAGAAAGAAGAACACCGCAACACCCGAATCGAACCAAATATTTTCGTTCCTCCCGAAATACATATCATTTCGTCCCCCCACCCCGCATAGTCCGCCATATTGCAGTATACGATTGGAAAAAGAAAAGAAAAGAAACATTCTATCGTTCATTCGTTCATTCGTTCGTTCATTCATTCATTTATTCATTTCTCACGAAACATCGCGTTACGAGATGAGAAAAATTGCTAATCATCTTTTTCCATCACTTCCCGTTTGCATCGATACTTTCGTTTGGGCTCGTTCACATCTCATTACGCTCGCGTTTGCGTCGAATTTTTTTTTTTTTTCTTTTTTTCACGTTGATTGCTGTTTTCTCTTGTTTTTCTTTGTTCTTTTTTTTGTTTTGTTTTTCGACTTCTCAGTTGACACCGTCACATCCGACACTCGTGTATATATACTGTAACTACAGTTACAAACCTATACCTCTGGGTATATATATATAACATCAATCGAACGGAGGACGTTGTTATTTTTCTTACTACTGCATGTGCAGTGATCGACTGGACGCGGATGTGAAAAAAACAAAAAAAGATCTGAAATCGTTTTATCCTCGTTGAAGTTTCGATATGAGCAAGAAAAAAGAAAAAGAGAAAATAAGAAAAAGAAAAACAACAGCGTCCTCGCGCGAGGACCGACCGAATGTTCGGGCACTTGATCGATTAATTGATATCCATGTACATACCTATATATATCTATACCTACGTTCGTTAGACGTGGATTAGTTTTTTTTTTTTTGTTTTTTTGTTTTTGTTTTTTTCATACTTTTTTACTCAGCTCATTGGTAATGATTGATGAAATTAGGTACCTGCCATCTCGCTAGCCTACGAGGAGGCTGAGAGTGATATTATGAAGCGACAACCACGAAACCCGTTCACTGACAAGCTAGTTAATGAAAGGTAACACGTTAATCCACAAATACAAAATATACGTATATATACTATAAATGTCTGTGGTATAATACCGATCGAGGTTTTAAACGTAAACGAGATGTGGGAGAAGGAGAAAAAAAAAATGTTCGGTTCAAGCTCGCGCGATCTCGAAACTAGCGCGTATGTTCTTTTTCAACGTTCATACCGATTTTTTCTTTCTTTTCTTTTCTATTCTCTTCTCTTCGCTATTTCTTCGGACTTTTCAAATACCCGAACTCGCACGAATTTCGATTATCGTTATCGGTGTTTACGATCATTATTCATTCTCATTGTAATTCGTGTTACATCTATTGTACGGTATCGCGGAAAATTGGTATGACCGGTCGAATCGAATCGCGAGGTTTTCTTTGCCGCCTCTCTGCCTCATAATTCTTTCAAAGATTCTCCAAAAATTATGGTAAACCAAAGAAACGAAAAGTTATTTGTATTCTCCCGATACATATTTTTTCTCCTCTATCCAAAATCCATTTTACACGGAGGAGCCTCGACCGTATATACTGTACTACTATATATACCTATAATATTATCGTATATTGTGTATATATATATATATCCATATATACATATGTATATATATTATACATATATTGAATAAATAGGTTAATCACTTTCGTATTATCTTGGCTTTTGCGAGCATATTCATACTGTTCGATATATAAATCTCTGGAAAGTTTTTCATCGTAATCCCGCGTCTACTGCTCTATCTTTGTATCTTCATTGCATATCCGCGTCGCTCGATTCGATTCGAGATAAAAAAAAAGAAGAAAATGATCATTGACGTAAAATAATCGGCGGAAAGTGAAAATTGAACAAAATTGTGAACGTCGATTTTTCCGATGCCGAATCGCATTCTTTCTTCATTCACTTCTTCACAATGCTATCGACTGATAACTCTTCAAACTATGTCAATTTTATCGTATACATACATCGTATGGTTACTCCTATACCTATTTACACATATATATTATACATATATATATATATATATATATATACATATACGAATACGTATGTATACAGATAATACATACTCGAATAAGAATTAAGATGCCCGATTGTAATACTCAAAGGAAAGGTAACTCCGTGATAACTAACTGATCCGTTAAGGGGCCATAGGACTCGCCATCTTGAATGTGCGACAGAACCCGTCTCGACAACGAGAATGGTAAATATTAGCAAACGACTGGATCGATTTTGACGAAACTTTGAGAATTCAATGAGCACGACGGCAGTAAGTGTCCGATTATTTCATTTCGGCAAAACATTGTTTTGAGTCGACAGAAAACAGATATATCGTACGTTGGCTAGGTTAGATCGCCAGCGGCGACTCCGACGGCCTCTTAGGACCAAAAAATAAACATTGTTTACGATTCTGTCACGTTTTTCGAAACTAACTAGAGCAAGGGGGTAACCGATGAGTCATTTCATCGGGATGTGAGGGTACATACACTGCACACACACACACGAACGCGCGCGCGCGATAGTTATTCTTCAGGCTTGCGATCTGTATAGGTACATACATCGGTACATACGACCACCTAACGCAAATTCTCATACAGATATATGTTCTACCATAATATTTTTTCACCATAGGTTTACCGGCTTCTCAATATTATCCGTGCAGTTTTTCTTCTCTCCATTGCAAAACAAGGATACAGACGTACGATATGTATCGCAATAGTTTATCCTCTTTGAAATGAAACCGAACGGAAATATCTCACTTTCCGTGTCGATCAACTTGTTCACGGCGCGAAAATGAATGTGGGGGATTCCGAGCCAAACCCGTCGCGGCGATTCGACTGCTGTTTGTACAACAATCTATACTTCAGCGAGTAATCCTTGATTATTCGTTACCAATCTTCCGATCAATAATTTTTCCGCGATCCCGGCATTTGCCCTTAATTATCGTGCGACTTTTCCAAACAACCTACCGGTTTGTCGGAAGTTTCGGGTTTCCGCGGAATCATCCCCCATACCTACAAGTATTCAATTTATAACGCAAAACGAAGAAGAACTGCAATGATAATCGGGATGTCTTGTCGCTATAATTGCCATTTTCGCCTGTCGTCGATAGATATATATATACCTACATATATATATATACTTAATGATAACGTTATTCAATCAACCGATCGATCGATCGATCGATCAATCAATCAGTCATATTTCACACACGGAATTGGTAGAAAAAAAAAACAGAAAACAGAAAAACAGTCAAGGTGAACTCACTCTCTCAGTTCATGTAGTTATAGAACCTATATATTTCGTTTTCAAAAAGGTAAGATATTCATTTATATTTATATTCATTTATATATTATATATATATTATATTACATATATTTTCATGCCATACCTATGTATTTATTATTATTATTATCATTATATCTATAGTTTATTAGGTATAATATGATATAGTATAGACCTCGGTTTCGTCGAGTTCTCTTACACCGTGCGACAAAATATTGACATGAAACAATTTATTTTGTTTATTCTCGTTGTTTTATCTCGTTCTTGTTCCATTCGACCCGTTCATCTCGTATATTATCGTCGCGGCATAGATATCTCTCTGTTTTGCCGTTCTATTTTTTCGACAAAAAATCACGAAATCGTTAGATTTTTCGAACGGCAACGACGAAAAGTAGCGACGAAATATATTCAAAGAACTTTACGAAATCGAGAGTATGCGCATAAAACAACAGTCACATGCACAATAATTTCATGTTTCATATATTATAATTATATATATAATTATTCTATTTATTCGCATGCCCGTTCGTCCGCCCGCCATCATTCACGTTGCATCGTTATTATTATTATTATTATTATTATTATTATTATTATTATTATTATTATACATACATCACTATCTTTTCGCCATCAATACAAAATCGACAAATCCCTGCCGATTCCCAATTTCTAATTTTCTGTAATCATAAATCCTCACCACGTGGACGGATCGTCCTCTCCCCGTTTTCTTCGGCTGCACTCTTTCAATGATATTCGCACAAAAATTACGCCGGACGCAGCGAAACACCATGAAATTTCATTTTCGACTTTATCTCCGAATTTGGATTATCATTGCTGTGACCATCGTCGTTATCACAGAGAAAGGTTCATTCAGCGTACGACTCAACCTATCGCGCGCGTATTTTTTTTTTTCTTTTTTTTTACCGAAGTTTTCTTCGTTGTCTTTTTTCTTCTTCTTCCAACGATCGTTCGTTATCATGTGCGATAATTAATGTTGATCGTCGACGATACATTCCGAAATTTGATTAACTAATACATTCACACGCGTAGATTTTCAATCATAAATTTTGGTTCTTCGTTCGATTTTGAACGAAAATTGACGACTTTCTGCTCTCTCCACCGCTCGCTGCCGATATGCATATTACGATATTAATAAATTATGGAAATTGATAATGATTTTACAAACAATTCGTTCATGCCCGCGGGTCTCGTCTTGTTACAAGACTATATACACGCTTGTATGTCGATCTGTGCGATAGACGCATCAGTTGTTCTCCCGCTTGTAATAGTATATATCAATGATTAATTATACATCTATCAATATCCGATATATTTTTTTATTATAATTATATTATGCGATACATGAAAATTCTGTCTTCCCACGCGCAGAGCTTCGATCACTTTTTTTCTAAGCATCTCTCATTATTCTTATTATCTTCCCATTCCTCTTCTTCTTCAAACTTTTCTCAACTTATTCTACTCCTTCTTATTCTCTTCTTTTTCTTCTTACAACGAAGCATACAATTGCAATTGATTGTTATCGAATGTTAAGAAGCTTCGCAGCTGCAGAGACGACAATTACCGCTATAATATCCTATTGTTTTTGGTATTATATTCTCTCGAATGATAACCCAGAATAATAATAGCGACGAGAAACAAAATTAAAAAAAAACGATGAACAAAATTATTCAAATTGGATGACACGAAATCCTCTTGGACTTGTGTTAAGCCCTAAGACGGACTCAGAGAGGTCCAAAAGTCGCCGAAGACTCGTTTTCGCAGTCAATGGGTGCCGTAGGCCGGCCTCGCCATCTTGAATATGTCTTGACAGAACACGCCTCGAAAACGAAAATTGTAAATTTTCGCAAACGACTCGATCGATTTTGATGATACTTTGAAAATTCATTGACTACGATGGCAAAAATTTGCCAAATATCTCACTTTTCGGAAACATCGATCGGATCCGAGGAGAAATGAATATTCCCTGTGTTAGCTAGGTTAGATTGCCAATGGCGCCTCCAACGGCATCTCTTAATACTCGAAAGGAGAAGTTCTGCGACTGCGTAGCGTCTCTGAGTCGTCCCAGGGCCGCTATTTCTTCTTCATTGTATTATTTTCTCTCTGTGTCATTCCTACAGCCGGTTTCTCTACCAAAATCTACCGCCAACCCTTAGCCAACCCTCGGCGGTGTACTCTTACGTACTCGAGAGTACATACTGACGATGATTATAGTAATAATTGATCATATAATAATATTCCCACGTTTGGTATAATATATAGGTACTATATTATATGTATATCCATCCCCGTTTGTTTAAAGTTTGTATCGTTAACGTACAGTTATCGCAACATGAGTAGAAAATCGTACAAAATTTCGGCCTCTACAATTTTTCGAAATTTATTCATCTTTTTTCCTTCATTTTATTCTCTCTCTCGCTCTCTCTATATATTCTAAAATATTCTATTCTAATCTATTCTATTCTATTCTATTCTATTCTCTGTCTCTCTCTTCGCGTTAACGATATAAACTTTAGTCACATTTTACTGTACCTATACCTCTATAAATAACCTCGCATACTATGCTGTCGTCTTTGATAATTACATAGATATAAATTTTTCTTTACTTTTCTACTTTTTTCTTTTCATGTAGAGCTAGATAGAAACTGTGTTATAATATAAATATTATTATTTTCATACTTATTATTATTACTATTCATTATAGCATATAAACTATACTATATACTGTATTGAAATTCTGTATACACGTACAGTATATACACCTGCTATGGACTCTATACTATACTAATAATGCGCAACATGTTTCTCTATCTTCTTCATTTTTCTTCTTTTTTTTTTTTTTTTTTCTTTTTTTCTTAACAACAAAATCACATAATTTGTTATCTTCCGGCTTTCATGCCATAATCTATTTCTCTCCATCTATCTATCCAACAACTATGATCTATTATCTATCTACTTTTGACGCTCGTCAGCTGCCAATATTATGCTATACGTATAACATAGACTGTATATATATAAATTATATACGCAAATTACCATAGATCTATACTATAATTCTATGTATCTACGATACCCGTAAGTAACTATGGCCTATTTACCACGTCAGACAACGATCGACAACATATACCTCTATAGTATCATACGCCCTCGTATATATATTCAACGATAGGTAGATACTGTTTCTTTTTTTTTTTTTTTTTGTTTTTATTGCAAAAGTTATCACGACTTTCTGGGGAGAAGATATCATTATCCTGAATATACAATTTGAGATGCATTTTCTATTTTCTAGAATATCAAAAGATAGACATAGAAAAATTAGGAACGACATTTTTGTGTCAGTTTTTTTTTTTTTTTTTTTTTTTTTACTTCTTTCATTTCTCCCTGGTAATATGATATGTATATGTGTGTGTGCATATATATATATATATATATATATATATATATATAATATAGCACAGCACGAAATGGGTGAAAATTTGAAGAAAAAAAATGATGGAGCGGAGAAAAAAGGGGGGAAAAAGAAATTTGAAAAAAAAAAAAAAAAAAAAAAAACAATTTCAATAATTTCCCATATGATATATAATTATATATATATTTGCATAGACATACAGATTACATATACCAGTATATATATATATACGTATATGTGATAGATAATTGTGTATAACCCGCGAACGAAACCCCCAGCCCGAGCCCCCGGCCCCCTCAACCGCCCCCAGCCCCCAGCCATAATTATTATCGCATGAGGGGCTAGAATTTCCCTAACTATATATGTATTGATTGATGAACGTATGCCAGGTGCCGGCCATATCGCTTGCATACGAGGCGCCGGAGTCGGACATTATGAAACGTCAGCCCCGCGACCCTTACAGAGACAATCTAGTGAACCGAAGGTGGGTGTTCCCCATCTGACCCCACAACCTTAGCACACTCTTGCACCCCGTATGATATATGCCTCGTGTTTCTAGTTTTTCGTTTTTTTTTAAGTTTTTTTTTTTTTCTCTTTTTTTTTCTGTTCGCCCAAATTTTTTCCCGTTTCTCGTTTTCTCTCTCCTCGTTTTAGTGTAAATTAAAAAGATGAGAGAGAAGAGTGAAAAGAAAAAAAAAATCCGGGTTGCCTGTCTGTTTTCTCTGTATACCATACATATATACACACGTATATCGCGCGAACAGAGACACATGTATCCGTGGTTATAAATTTTCGGAGATCATCTCTGCATGTCGGGAGAGAAGAGAAAAAAAACCTTGGGGGGGGGGGGGGGGAAAGAAAAATAAAATTCCATTGGAAAGCGAAATCTTCATTTTTCATGGTCGTCGATTCTTTCGACCGGATCGTTTCTCTCCCATTTGCCCGGCAACGTTCGAAAAATGAAGAAAAACATAAATAAACGACGTAGAAACAACATTCGTAGTTTCGAAATTGCATGGACAAAAACTTTGTGACGCGCGCACACACCGCGTGGGTATAAGGAGAAACGTTTGGCCGCTCCAGATAAAAGTCAATAACGCGTTAAATAGTAGGTCAAAATTGAAGAATAGAAGAGAAAAACAAAAATAACAACAACAACAACAACAACAACCGACCCAACGTAAAGTGGTAGAAAAAAAAAAAAAAAAACGGTTACATATGCATATATGTATATCATATGCATACTATATAAACAAAAGTTCGAAAATAATACGTATACAGAGAAACAAACTTATATATCTGCGAATAGAGAAATGAATTATATAAATAGCGAATTATAAATAACAAATGGGAATGCCGAATGCGCCTGATCGTGTTTGTTGCAGTAGATCTCTGTCTAGTCGTCGTTTAGATATATTTCTGTTATTGTTTGTTACTTCGTAAACTAGATACATTAGATATAGATATTGATTTTCGTTGTAGACTCGAGGTATACAGTACCTAGATAATCATATCTAGATGTCACACTCGCCCGAAATGCCATACCTGCTGATTAATACAGCATATATATATATATATAGAAATAGACTGCAGGTATGACGCCGAATGCTCGGAGAAAAAGAGAAGAGGAAAACACGGAAATCATGTATAGTTTATAGTTAGTTGCTGCACCCTTACGGAAAAAGACCTTTTAACTTGAGAGTAGACCCCGAAATTTAACGAGAAACCCGCCTACCCTTCCCCCGGCACCAAAATTTAAGGGCGAAAAAATTCGACCCTTGTATAATCAGGGGGTATTTTTCTGTGAGGGTAGGATGCCTAGTATATAGTTGGGATCAGTTAGCTGGTGTACTCGTAGCATATACTCTGTTGTGCGGAAAGGAGTTGCGGTATCGCGCGAACTTTATGACGCAGCCTGATTAGAAACCGTCGCCACGCGGACGAAAAGGATACTTTATAGTATACTAGTGCTGTGCGGGTTGCCGAATAATCGGGACGGGTCTCCGTCCGGCGGAGAAGTTCTCGACGATCTCAAGGTTTTCGGTAATTTTGAAACGTCCGGGGAAACCCCGAGATAGTCGCCGATCCGGAGAAGATGAGGGTCCGGTAGTTTCCGGGTGCACTGACCGGGAAAAACGTTCGATAAATAGCTTCCAATTGCTCAAGAAGTACAGTCGTCGCGAGTGTTAAATTTTCCTGGAAATAATACAACGAAACGAGTTCGAGATGGATCTACGGTGAGAAGGAAGTTTCAAGGCTTCGAAAGCTGTTTATCGACTGGCCTAACTGACTCGATTTGATAGGAATTGAAATTTTTTGTGAACCCGCGCGGCTGGCAAGTTGTCGCCCACGAGCCGTAAACTTGAGCGTTTGTCATGAACCCGGAACTCTCGGGGAATCCCGAGATGTTTTCGGGGTTCTCAAATATCTCGGGAATACCCGTATTCTCGGGGAGACCCGAAACTCCCTAGGACACGATCAGAAGGTACTAGAAGAAGATTTTTCCCAATTCGATCAGACTCAATGAATTCCAGTACTCGCACAGCACTACGTACATATATACCGGACAAAATGGTCGTCAAACGAATACAGGACGTAAACTATTTTCGAATTGCGTGTTTAAGTTCACGCGAAATCCCGCCCCTCGCACAACTGTACACACGATAGACACCTGCTAATTTATTTATGTATAGTTGATATAGTTCAAAGTATCGAAACAATTCACCAATTATTCATCGATTTGTTATTCATTTGATTTCGTACCAATTATCATACATATGATACAGCTAAATCGACGATTCCAACATTTTTACATCGGGCCTAAATTTTCAACCGTTAACGTAACATGAAATCTGAACAAAAAGTAAAATCGGTCGAACGATTTCAACCGATATTATTTTCTCGCTGATGTCTTTCCCTGTTTCGTCGAGGATATCAAATTTTAGCATAATTATTTTCACGTCGTTGTCGTCGTTGTCGTTTTCGTCGTCTGCTCATTTCAATATCGTATATACTGTGTGCTCAATATCTCTATCGCTGTACCTATACTGCTGCTACTGCTATGACGTCGTGCATGATAATTAATATGAAATAGTCACGTATTAGTGTGCATTTTACTGACTATTCATGCCACTGCTATTGTCTAGGATAGCCAATTTATTTATTTTTCTTTTTCCGCTTTCTTGTCGATCGATGCGTAACTCTGATGGCTCTGTCTGAAAGATTTTACAGCTTATACTTCTACCTACCACATCTTACATTCATATCTATACGTATATTATACTTGGTTCAGTTTACGACTGTCACTTTGATCACCCGATCCTCTATTCTTTTTTCCTTCCAATATACTATGTCCACTTGGTGGCCGCATCGAAAACCCAATTCTAACATCATGACCAATCAGAATTCCAGTAATCCATATATCAACGATAAATTAATAGTAAGAAGAATCCCACAATCCCATCCGCCATATAATTTTTCCATCCAAAATTAAAAATATTTCTAATTCCATCGATGAAGCGAAAAAACATGGGAAGGAATTACTCGGACATCATTTTCATACCATCACGATTGTGTTATAGTAACTATGCAGGATGTTCCGTATCTAACGCACCGCGTCACAGCAACAGCGGATTCCTCGTGAAATTTCCGACGGAAATCTTCTCATCGAAAATTTTCAGGGTAGAACCGTTCAGCCGTGAGAGCCGTTTGAAGTCTGCCACTCCAAGAGGTTACGTGAGCCTAAGCCTGCGCGGCACCGAGTAGAAGCGAGCCGCGCGCAGCCCCTCCGCGCATGCGCATGCGCTCGCGCTGCAAATAGTTTACGGCAGTGGCCTAGGCTCACACAAGCTCTTGGATTGGCCGAATTTGAACGGCTATCACGGCCAAACTTTTCTACCCTGACGATTTCCGATGAGGAGATGTCCCTCTGAAATTTCACGAAGAATTCGCTGTTATCCTGCGGCGCCCTGTGCATCGTAAGACGTATAGAATAAATTGATTTCACGAAATATACCGAAAGAATTGATCAAATTCATATCATATAACTATACTCCGTTCGACGAGTGAGTGCCCTCCGTCTGCGCATGAGCGTCCTTCCTTTGTTTAACATACATCATACAAACAAATAAACAGGCGAATATTTGAAATGAAAATTTGAAAACAAACAAAATTCAAGTCTATATAACGTGTATATAAGAACAGAAATCTTGTGAAATCAATTTGTTTTCGAATCATCATATTATCGGTACTCCACCGCACCGGTTGTGAAAAAAGGAAATTATTGTGATGATTGCGTTGTCACGATGTGGTATATAGTACGATGATCGAAATCTCATAGTGCAGGAAGTATAATGCCTGTACACGGAGCTCGATAATTTTTATGAGAAACAATTATAACAATTATATAATTCATGTACCAATTCCATACTATGAGATATATCGACGATTTGTACGATACACTGTTACGATACTATATAAATTACGAGAATGCTATGGTACACGGGCTATACGAGCGTAATTATAAATCTATACTACGTTCACCCAATATACCCATTTTTCACACATTTGTATGAGATGTCATTGTGTGGCATGCTGTGTTATGTTTACCATTAATTATATGAGAAACGAACGTTGATACTCTATGATTTCATCGAAGAGAGCCGGTGAGTACCGCATTTTGATAGAACCAAAACAAGCCGAAAGAAAAAAAAACACAACAATATAAAAAAAGAGAGAGAGAGAGAGAGAGAAAGTATAAAAGAAAAAGCTTACGTATTGATAGTTTAATATATAACACCTTAGTTCGCCAGCCGTTGATAACATACCGCAGGATACGAATGAAACTCTACTTTTTTTTTCAATTTTGTTTATAGTTCGCCTGGTTCAAAAACGCTGGGCAAGCTAAGTTTCATACCTCTCCAAAGACGTTTCTGGCGTGCGCGCGCAACACATGATATAAGTCTTGCCGGCCCGAAGTTGCTTATCTATCCTGCATTCAGGCGGCGCTGATGGGCGATATGCGCGCGCAGGCCGAAAACGCCGTTGTAGCATACTAGAACTAGAACTACTTGCCCGGCGTGTGCCACCAATTGGCTATTTTATTAAATTCGTTGTACTACTATACGCGCAATAATGCGAAAAGTATCGATTCAGGGTTTATGTAAATGTGAAGATATCTACCAGTACAAGTGAGGAAGATTGAAATTTTTTGTTTTCTCAAAGCGATGACCAAAAATGGAGATTAAATCAACGAAAAGAAAATACAAATTTCTATAGTAGTATAACGATAATTAATAAATCATAGTCTCTTGGCAAAACCGATACTCCGCAACCTCACATAGTATATATAAATATATATATATACAGCACACAGCCGATTGCATCGTACTTAATACTAATGCCATCATATATATACTACGTAGTATAAATAAATAGCAAAAACAAAAAAACAAAAAATTAAGCAAATATAGATAAATAAATGAATAAGAATTTGTTGATCGAACGAACTGGAGGTATTAACGGAATTTTTGTCTTTTCTCCCCTTTTTTTTCTCTTTTTTTTTCCTTCTTCTCAACTTATAGGTTGATCTCAATGGCGTACGGACAAATTGGAATGATACAAGCAGCCGCTGGATTCTTCGTCTACTTCGTTATCATGGCTGAAAACGGTTTCTTGCCGATGAAATTATTCGGTATCAGAAAACACTGGGATTCGAAAGCCATAAATGATCTGACCGATAGCTACGGCCAGGAATGGGTAAGATTTTCTATTGAACAATGAAAATTAGTAGAAACGAGATCTGGGGAACGGGTGCAGTTGAAGAAAACAAGCTTTCCGACATTATTTTCTGGTTTCCAATAATTATCGTTGTATATATTATAATTCTGATAATATTGTTGCTATTGCAGACATTCCGTGATCGTAAGACGCTGGAGTTCACCTGCCACACGGCATTCTTTGTGTCAATCGTGATAGTGCAATGGGCGGATTTGATCGTTTGCAAGACACGTCGTAATTCTATAATACATCAAGGAATGAGAAATTGGGCGCTCAATTTCGGTCTCGTATTCGAAACTGCGTTGGCAGCATTCCTTAGCTACACACCTGGAATGGACAAGGGACTTCGCATGTTCCCACTCAAGTAATTATTCGTCGCTATACCAATATCATTCCTTAATTTCATATTTGTTTCTGCCGTACAGTATATTCGTGAAGTTTTTAATACGCAAGAGGGAAAATAACAAGAAACTAACGAAAACCGAGAAACTAATCAATCATGAAGTGTTTCAAACCTTATGGACTCTTTGGAATCGTGTGAAATGTTCGTAGTTTCCATGATGTCTGCGAAATCCCGTGAAGTCTGATCATGGAATCTCGAAAAATCCCACGAAATCTTATGCAATCCTTTGAAATCTTTCCTACTTTTTATTCAAATTTGCGAAATCCCGCGGAGTCTCATGAAATCACAGAGAATCCCACGATGTCTAATAGAATCTCGAACTATCCCGCGAAGTCTAATGGGATCCCAAAGAATCCCACGAAGTCTAATGACTTCTCAAAGAATCCCGCGAAGTCTCACCGATCCCAACGAAACCCACGAATGCTCATGAAATGCCAAACAAGAAAATCCCGTGAAGTCCTATGCTCATTTCCGGAATCGTTCGTAATCCGTATTAAAATCTGTGAAATCCCACGGAGTCTCATGAAATCTCAGAGAATCCCACGATGTCTAATAGAATCTCGAAGAATCCCGCGAAGTCTAATGGGATCCCAAAGAATCCCACGAAGTCTAATGACTTCTCAAAGAATCCCGCGAAGTCTCATGGGATTCCAAAGAATCCCACGAATGCTCATGAAATGCCAAACGAGAAAATCCCGTGAAGTCCTATGCTCATTTCCGGAATCGTTCGTAATCCGTATTAAAATCTGTGAAATCCCACGGAGTCTCATGAAATCTCAGAGAATCCCACGATGTCTAATAGAATCTCGAAGAATCCCGCGAAGTCTAATGGGATCCCAAAGAATCCCACGAAGTCTAATGACTTCTCAAAGAATCCCGCGAAGTCTCATGGGATTCCAAAGAATCCCACGAATGCTCATGAAATGCCAAACGAGAAAATCCCGTGAAGTCCTATGCTCATTTCCGGAATCGTTCGTAATCTGTATTAAAATCTGTGAAATCCCACGGAGTCTCATGAAATATCAGAGAATCCCACGATGTCTAATAAAATCTCGAACTATCCCGCGAATTCTGATGGAATCCCAAAGAGTCCCACGAAGTCTAATGACTATTCAAAGAATCCCGCGAAGTCTCATGGGATCCCAACGAAACCCACGAATGCTCATGAAACCCGTGAAGTCCCATGCTTATTTCCGGAATCGTTCGTAATCCGTATTAAAATCTGTGAAATCCCACGGAGTCTCATGAAATCTCGGAGAATCCCACGAAGTCTAATAAAATCTCGAAGAATCCCGCGAAGTCTAATGGGATCCCAAAGAATCCCACGAAGTCTAACGAGATCACGAAGAATCCCATCAGGTTTCATGAAATCTCAAAGAATCCCGAGAAGTCTTGTGAAATCACGATAAATTTCGTGGAAGCTCGTGCAATCCTATGAAATCTCTCGTATTCCGTATTAAAATCTGTCGAAACCCACTTAATGTTTGAAATCACGATGTTTTCCGCATCGATTGATTCCCTCGCGATAACCGTGGCGTAGTAAAATGGGAGAAAAAGAAGAAGAACGAGTGATAAAAGATCGTGACTGAAACCACAATTTGGTCTTCTTGTTTTACAGGTTCGTCTGGTGGTTACCGGCGATTCCATTCATGATCGCAATTTTCATTTACGATGAAACGAGACGATTCTACCTCCGCCGAAACCCTGGTGGTTGGCTCGAACAAGAAACTTATTATTAGACATTATACACACACACAACCACCACACCACCTATATATATACCTAAAGAAAAAAACCTAGAACTAAACCTAATTCAAGAAGAAAAGAAACAAAAATACAGATACCAAAAGACGAGGGAATAAAGAATACAAAATAAAAACAACAACATACAAAAATACCATAGATTAATAATTAACCGCATAAAATAAGCGAAAGAAGCGAAACAAAGGAAAAAAACACATACCTGTAATACACACGAGAAATCATCACTCGCTCGCTCGCTCACTCACTCACTCACTCATTAACCTTATTTTCTGTCATATTATTTTTTCTTTCCTTCTCTCCCTCTCTCTCTCTCTCTCTCTCTCTCTCTCTCTCTCTCTGTCTCTCTCTGTCTCTCTTCATGGTATAAAATCGCAACAAAAAAAAAAAAAAGAGAGTAAAAAAAAATGAGATAAGAACACGAGAGAAAAAAAAAAAAAAAAAACAACAACAGCATACATAAAAATACATACCTATACAGTATATAAAGATACGCAAAATATACGCAGCTGTACATGATGTGAAAGAGAAAAAAAAATTATAAACAATATTTTACACAGGGCGTGCAGCTGATACTCGTGAGTGTGTAACAATGTTTACCTATATATATATATAATTATATGAATAACAACAATAATAATAATAATAATAATAATAATAACAATAATTATACAAACATCTGTCGGCAATGAATTTTTTCGCGAATCAAGATTATACGCGTGTATGTATATATATGTATGTATATACATATGCGTACACACATACATACATACATACATACTTCGTTATAGATACATGATACACATATATACATATATATAGGTATAATATACGTATATATATAGATATATATGCTAGAGGTTATATTGATAATCGTTGAAAACAAAGAGAAATGAAACGAAGACAGAAATAAAATTAGAAATCGAAGAAAACAAGAGAAGAGAAAAGAAGAGGAAAAAAAAGAAAAAAAATTAATCAATTATATTATCTCGTTGAAGAAAAGAAAAAAAAAAGAAAAAAAAAATTAAGCGAAAGACAAAAAAAAAATCAACAAATAATAGTAAATCAATTGATAAAAATAATAAATATTGAATTCAATTCAATTGATCGATGATTGATCGATATATATAGAACGATACGATAATGTGGAAATTTTCAATTTCCGTTCTCACAATTTGACAAGAAAAGTATTAAAAAAAAGAAAAACCAAAAAAAACAAACAAACAAAAAAATTCATGGAAAAAAAAAAAACAGAAAATATACAAAATACGAAAAATAATACATAATTCCTTGGTCTTTGATTTCTACGACGAATTCCAGTTGTTTTTCTTTTTCTTTTTTTTTCTCTCAATTCTTTGTTTTTGTTTTTGTTTTTTTTTTGCTTTCTTATTTGTTCAAATATATATACCTATGCTGTGTCATTATCTTCACTGTTCGATCTGCATCATCGACTTTTCTTATATTTTCCAAACGTAATTCGATGTTGAAACTGCAGGTATCCGAGTTTTGTATACCGTTTTCATTTCGGTTTCACGAATTTCAAATACTTCGTTACAGTATCCAAATTCAACATGGGTGTAAGTATATGTATATATATATATATATATTATAATATACTGCACGGATAAAAGAAGAAACCAGAATAACAAAAACAAAAAAAAAAAAAAAAATACCCATGTATATATTATACGGAAAGTGGCCTAAAAATTTGAAAGGGAGAAAGAACAAAAAATGAGAGAGAAGAAGGAGGCAGGAAAAAAAGAAGTAGACGAAAAATAAGAAGAAGAAGACGAAGAAGCAGCGAAAGAAGAAGAAGAAGAAGAAGAAAAAGATGAAAAGGCTGACGGAGAGAGAGAGAGAGAGGGAGAAAGAAAAATTGAACAATGATATTTCAGATTTGTGATTGACAAGTAGGTATATGTGTATAGCGCGAGAGTAAATAGACGTGGATTTTCGAAAAACGGCTGAAAACAAAGAGAGTAGAGGTAAAGGTTTTTGTATGAACGCGGTTTTCATCGATGCTGACGAAGTTCATAACGGTTTGACACGTAGAAATCGGAGATTTCCGTAATCGCGAAGCAAGGGAAAAGACGTTTTCCCTTTTATTTTTTTTATTTTTATTTTTTTCTCCTCTTCCGGGTTGCTTCTTCGTTTTCTCTTCGTTGGAGAATTTCATCCCCTGTTACACACTTCCATAGCGATTCTATTCGCCGCGATGCGAAATCTGTTGCGGTGGCAGCACAATCATCGGGTCTCGTTGTTACTAATTTTTAAAAACATTTTTATCACTTCGGAAATGGAATTCGTTGCTAAACCTACACCGAACAACCGATCGTAATGAAACTTTGGGGAGTGGATGCAGCACTTCGGCAAGAAAGTGGCTGAGTATTTTATTTCTACGAAATATCGAATCTTCGATCGAAAATTACAATTTTTCCAATCTAACCTATAAACGAACCTAACCCCACTTTCAGAGATTCCCCGAAAAACTTGGAATTCTCTTGGAATTTCAACAAAATGAAATATTTAGCCACCTTTCTGCCAAAACTCCGCATCTAATCTTTGAAGTTTCGTTTCGATAGGTTGCGTGTTGTAGGAGTGGCGACGAATCGCGTTTCCGTAGTGATAACAATGCTTCTAAGAATGAGTAACAATCGTTCTTTATGTCTGGTGAATATGTCTTTAATATCACCTCAAGCTTAACCGCTGAAACTGGAAAAATCGCATCTTCGGGCGCACCGGCGCGGCGACCTCCTCGACGCCGATGCTCCTCCGAGCGTAATACCGACCGCGACGTCATGAACCCACCCTGCGAAATATATGCGCGGACTGCAGGCACGCCCTTGTCATCATATTATATCGAACTATACTATAGACAGTGGAAGTTTCGCGACAATGATAACGAACATTCGGACAATATAAATGAATGAATAGATAAATAGAAAATTAACCGATAGAGAGGGAGAGAGAAAGAGAGAGAAAACGAGAGCCCACAGAGACAGAAACAAGAAGAGAACGACAACAACAACAACAACAACAACAACAATAATATGAAATGTAATTATCTATGTGAGAAACAAAAAGGACGAAAGAAAGGACAAACTTATCTCTTGCATCGTTCATCGTAGCTATATTAAACCGGATATATTGTTGATTTGAAATTTTCTATACGCATGACAACGACGACGGGCGGCGGGGTTGATGGAGAAAATCTGATTGAGTGAAAAGGTAACGATATAATTATAGTATTACCGTAATAAGAATAAGAAAATGACGGAACCAAACAAACGAAAACACAATAGAGAAAAAAAGAGGCAAGAAGGAAAGAACAGAAGTAAACAAAGTCGACGAAGAAGAAGAAGAAGAAGATTAAAATAATGAGAATATGAAAGAAAAGTGAGAAGGCACCGCAGCCAACGTTCGTATACCACCGAAACGTCGCGTCAGAAATTTCTTTCGCGTCGTAACGAAAATCTGCCCCTTCCCAGCAGAAAATGAAGAGAAATAAGGGGAAAAAAGAAGATATGGAGAGAAAGAAACAAAAAATGAAAAAAAAAACTTTACTGTATGTACTATATCTAGGTCAGAATTACATATATAGTATGGTCATATATTATAATATACGTAGGTATATCATATACACATACATTCGTACGGTTATGATATATAATATATATTCGTGTATTTGCAATTTATTGTTGCTAGAACTATACCGCTGCCGCTACTATACTGTTGCTAGTGCAGTTGCTGCTGTTGCTTCTTCGGCTATCATCGAGCTCTCTCTGTCTCTCTCTTTATACAATGCGTTGATGTAGATTGGGGTGTTTGAAAAAAAAAAAAAAACAACACTTTTTCAATTTGTCCGAACGGCCACACCTGAAACAGTATAGTTCAGGTAGATACAAAAAATGTCTTTCAAAAGAAAAGCATTTTAAAGAGAGTGGAAGATCGGGCTCGTTTGTTTTATCATTTCATTAATTTTTATCGAATTTAAGACGGATAATTATTGGAAAATATTTGACTCCCTCCTCACAGCCTCGCGTCAGAATTTTATCATTCTAATTCGTGTTTAAATTGGGTGTCGAATGAATTTTTACATTCATTATTCAACTGTTTCTGATAACTATTTTTTATCGTTAAGTGAAAAAACCGTTTGCGTTACGGGTATATCGCTTTGAAAATTGAATAAAATCTTGAACAAACATCCCGCTGACGAAACATTTCTTTACTATAACCAATTATCCACCGCAAATTCGATGAAAACGGGAAAAATGGAAAGTCAAATGAGCCCGATGTTTCCCGCTCAACCTAAAATGCTCGTCTTTTGACAGAATCTTTTTTTCCCCCCTGAATTAACTATTTCGGGTGTGGCCCGCTGGAAAATAGAGATTTTTTTTTTTTTCTAACGCCCTAATATGGATACTACGACGAGAATATTAGTAGTATTATTGCAGCAGCATAATAATAATAATAATAATAACGATAGTATAATATGAACACACACTTCCTGTATGATATATATAGGACGTCCGAGATCCAGGCGAAACGCCCTGTTCGAAGTAAAAGCAAAAAAAGACGAAAAGTCATTTGTTCGTTGCAGCTTGTTTTGAATTTTCAATAAAAAATTATTTATACCATTACCAAGTATATACACAATATTATTATTCGATGATTCATTCGATTCGATTTAATTTCATTCCATTCCGTTCGTTGATCGTTTACTTTATTATCTCTTTCCTCGACTGCGTCATGCAATACAAACGACTCGTCGACATTCGACCATCTGATTTGTTGAATCGTATAATTTTTATTCATTAATCTATTTTCGCATTCTGTTTGCAACATTCATCGTCCATACCTGACCGTGCGTTTATAATTCGGAAGGAGAGAGAATAGAAGCGAGGCAACAAAACGAGCGAAAAGAAAGAAATAACAAAAGGTAAGAAATACGTGAACGGAAAAAACAATGTGAACAGGACATATGAACCGCATTACTGCATTAATACCAGCCCAAAGTGTACGAATAGTATGACAGTATAATATCGTACACCGTATGATACGTTTGCTTTATGCATACCGTGACGTGAATCGAATATCGGATCTGTAACTTAAGGGGGTGAGGGGCGGAAAAAAAAAGCCGCGAAAAAAGGTTGAAGTGTGTAATTTTGCTGTTCATTTGTCGTTATTGTTTCGATTTTTCTCGTTACTGTAACAGGGCGTTTCGCTGATAAAAATTCCGTAACGTAGGTATAATATACTATATGCATGTATACTGTGTGATTCAGGAGCCCGCTGGCAAGATTTGTTGGTTAGAATCCACGTCGAATTCCGAGACGAAAGATTACTTTGCAAAAAGTTAGTAAGTTCAACGGTTTTCGAGTTATTAAAGATTTTGTTCGGCCAATCAAAGAGAGAGTTCAATGACAGTGCCGGCTCGAGAGTGACGCTCAACAGCGGGCAGTGCCCGCGCGTTGTACCTGAAATCTTGAAATGAGATGAAATGGAAGAAACAAAAATGGCACCACGATCGCCAAGTCGATCAGACCGTAGTTTTCCGCGTCCCCGTCGATCGCAGCATAGTTCGCTGACGTCCGAGTCGAAGAACCGTTATAGTTCTTCGTTTTCAGGTCGATTTATTATTACTATGGTCGCTAAGAACTATGGTGCGGAGACAGCCTGGACGCGAAAAGCTACGGTGTCCGATCGACCGACCTAGCAATCATCGGGCGATTCTTGTATTTCTTCTTTTAGCTGCAGATTTTGGGATACCGCGGGAGCTGGGCCTCTGTTGGCTCTTGAGCCGGCACTGTCACGCGCATTAGTAAGGTCCCCTATCCGATTGGTCGGAGGAAAACTTTGATAACTCGATAACCGTTGATCTGACGGAGTTTGTGCAAAGGAACTTTCGAACTCTCGGAAATTTACGGGGGAATCTACTCGTAAACAAAATATATACGTGGATATATACATATATATATATGGTATATAGAAGCCGGAGACTAAATATACATAATTAACAAAAACGAAGAATAATAAACAATAAAAGGAGAGAAAGAGAAAATCGGAAGAAAATTTCTACAAGATGCTACTCGTCGTGCGCCACCCCGCATACTCCACATTTTATAACGATTGTTATTTGAAAAATAATATAACAACAACAATAATAATAATAATGATAATGATAATGATAATAACAATAGTAATACCGATGATAGCGATAATATACATGTTACAATATTTATAATATAATTATATCAGATATGTTACATTATGTAATTGTTATTATTATTTGTATAAGCCTACAAATTGTGCGTGTATACATGTGATTATATTACATATGTATGTATACATGCAGTACGATACGTAATGATAACTAGCATATACTCATGAATGTATGAATATGTATACGCGCGTATAAATAATTGTTTAGTTTAGATCGCGTGCCGTTGATAAAATACAATAACAAAATAAAATATTATATAGAGGGTACATGAATGATAATGAACATGAACGAACCGAATTGAGAACAAACGGATAGAAAGCGATAAGAGCAAAATGAAGAAAAAAAAAACGGAGAATATTTGAAAAATGATTGACGGAAAAAGATAAATCAAACGAATGGTACGAGAGCGAGAAACGGGAATGAAAAAATGAAGAAAGGAAGAAACAACAACCGACAATGCGAACGACGACGAATGAAGAATCGAGAAGGAAATGGAAAAAAAAAAACGTAAAATAATTTGTAAGAAGAAATTATTATACATATTACATCGATTGGATGCGGCTGCAACCGAGATTACTCCAGTTTCTTACAAAATTTGAACAACAAGATGAGATAGAATAGAATGAAGTAACAATTAGTATGTTTCCGTAAAACGCACTTAATGATATGAAATATAATAATGATGATATATTCTTAACAATACACGGCTAAAGAAATATCATAATATATCTATACATAGGTACGTGTTTGCATAGGTGTATTATATTCATCAACAGCTCATAATTATATTATAATTCTGTTATCGAGGAGATATTTGTAATTATTATCGTTCACTGATAATATTTAAGTTCAATATCATATCCATATTTCATTGTATTATTGTTGATAATATATCGTATTATCGTCGTCATTCTCGTTTTCACTTACGTTATCTAATATATATGTAGTACCTACCGATGTATGTATACATATATGAACCATATCGTACCTACGCAAACTTCAAATATGATCATAGCATCGAGAAAGAGAAGAAGAAACAGAGCAAGAGTAAAGGAGAGAGAAAGAGAGAGAGAAATTGATGAAAGAAGAAAACCAGAGACAAGAATTTTCGATGAGAAGATATGAAGAAAACGGAAAAAAATGAAAAAAAAAAAGCAAATGATGGAAACGGCATATTGAAAAGGTAGCTTTAGAAATAATTGAGACGCGAAGGAGAAGATCATCAGGCGATAATAGCGATGAACGAAAAGACATTGTCCAGCCCCAAGTGTCATTATACTTTTGATGTTGAATAAAAAAAATACATAATTGAAAGTAAAATCTGTTACTTATTTCTGTTAGTCCGCACGGTCATCATTGTTACACGGTTGGAAAAAATAATGTTAAATTTAACATTATTCGCATGTCCCGGCAGGTCCGCTATAGAATTTATTTATTAATTCAACATGAAACATTAGCGTCGAGTGTTGATTAAAAATAATGTTGAAGATTCAGCGCGAAGGTAACATCTTGCTTCGTAATAACCACATTTTCCGAAAGTTGATTCGACGTCGAAATAATGTACGTATGCACCCGGATAACAATGTTCCAGGGACACATTACTATTTTTGTGTGGATAGTTATTGATTTGCCTTAGATTTTTTCCTATACATTAAACTGTCAACTGTCAATGTACAAACAATTCTCAATTTAACGAACACCGAGTTATGTTTTTTTTTTTTACCTTAGTTTCTATGTGGCCGGTGACCAAATTCAAAATTCATACACAAGTATTGACTTGGTTCATGTACGGAGTTTCCGAGTGATCCGGTAATCGCAAGCTCTGGATTTCAGACACCTTCTTGTTTCGACGTTGCACATTTTCAATCGCGAGAAAGTTTAGCACGCGAACGCCTCTGGTGGAGAACGCGGACAGCAAGGTGACACAAATTTGACATTTTTCTTGCGTGTTAGCTCATTTACATTTCCTTTGTGTTGAAATATGGGAATTCGATGTTAAACTTGAAACTCAACATTTCCATAGACTCAACATATATAGGTGATATTGAATCGACACGAAAAAAGTGTTGATTTTCACACAATAATTTGAACATGGGAAAAACCTAACATTTACACAAATTATTTCTAACCGTGTATGTGTGAGTACGCGAATTATTGATTTTCGCATCTTATATCGTTTCATGAGTGACACGAGGACCCACTCCTCAGGTGACGTTGTTTATTTATACAATTATTTGTTCGAAAAAACATTTCTGAACCAACTGAATGATTGGATTCAGGATGAATATATAATTTGTTCGTTAATTGAAACTTATTTCATACCTGTTGATGAATCAACATCTACCTCAACTTTTGAGTATAACAATAGGCTGGCTACTATTGAATACATAAAACTTATGTGGTTAGGTATTTATTAGCAGAACTGGTTAATGTAATAAGATTCTTAATCATTAACAACTTCAAAGCTAATGGATATTGTAGAAATCTCAAGGATCGATAACGTAGAACTAGTAAATATTGTAGAGATATCAAGGATCGATAACTTAGAACTAGTAGATATTGTAGAGCTATCAAGGATCGATAACTTAGAACTAGTAGATATTGTAGAGCTATCAAGGATCGATATCTTAGAACTAGTAGATATTGTAGAGATCTCAAGGATCGATAGCTTGAAACTTGAAGTCGGAATTGCGAAACGAATGACGATAAAGCGTGTCAATCTGCAATTCGGAACCGGCGCCATTTCCCGCGAGATAGCGTCATTAAGCGAGTTTGAAGATAAACAGGAAAGAAAGAATTATTCGAAACTCAAAACAACGTGAAGAAGAACCGACACTATTTTTTGTCAACATCGTTATGAAGCGATAACCGCGCATTGAATATCTATAACAATCGTTTACTCGTCGACCACGAGAACTGGCCTTGAAATTCCTGAAAACAAGAATTTGAAAATAATAAACAAATGCTCGTATGTCAGTGTTTCGTTACGAAGAAAATATTAGAAAATTTATTGGAACCGGCAGATTTCATTTTAAGTTGAGATTCTTCGTTCAGAAAAGCCTTCCACGCAATTTCGTTCCGACATAATTTTCTCACAATGTTTTCTCATCGAATATTTAATTTTCCGAGATTCCGTTGGTATCGATATTGAGCAACAAATGGCAATATTCAACTAATAAATGAAAAAATAAAGATTATGTGGCACTGAAATTGTAAGAAATAGTTTCTCTGAACAGAAGAAGCCACCTTGAAATGATATCGACCGATTCTAACGGATTTTTCATATTCTCAAACCGCTTCGTAATGAAACTTCCGTATCTGAGTATTCCTTTATAATTTTTCAATTCTTTCTCCAAGGATTACTAGGCCGGTTCTTAGTCAGCGAGTAAATGATTGTTCGAATATTCAATCTGTGATTATCGCTTAACAACATCAATTACAAAAGTAGTCATTTCAACGACTGAACATCCACGATTAACTGCGTAAGTCATTCCGATTCTTGGGAATGATATTGAGCAACAAATTGAATGCATTGTTATTCTTTATATTTACAATTTACATTTCGTTTACCCATCAATCTCTGCTTTATTTACTTCGAACACAGAACCAATAATTCACAAAGTAATCCCAGAAATTGATGTTCTTTTTCATCTTGCAGAGGCATTTTCTCGCAGAGAAAAAGAAAGTGTTTATATTTTCTTCGAGAAGCTGATTGACCAGTTGGGAATCAGATTTTAATGAAACTGTTCATAATGTCAGATAATATCAGTTACATGTCTGTCCTCATTATCTTGTGAAAAAGACAGTATATTCTTTATCCAGAGACGATTTTCCGTTCCCTTGGATGGAAAGAATACAACGGAAAGAATGAGAAATGGTATTAGAATCTCGGTAGAACTTCAACTTCTGGATAATAAGCAAAAATGAATTCCGTTCTTCCATCATTCGCTCTCATCCGCATGAAATTTCTTTCTGTCTTTGCTCGCGTTCTTTTTCCGCAAACGTTCGATGTGTTTTTTAAGTTTGCCTGACTGTTTAAGCTCCTCATACTGCCTGACCAAATCCAAGACACGTTTTTCGGCTGAAATAACGGAGACAGATGTCATTAATTGAGAGATTTGAAACAAGCCGAACGTTCGTTCATGCTCGTTTTATCATTCAGCACGGATTGCGAAAAGTATGCGATTGGAATTTTTTTCTGTTGCAGAAAATTCCAAAAACTGACATCGACGCAATAAGTTGCGCAAGTTATATTTCATCGAACAATAAACAAATGACGTACATTTCTTTTCGAAGACCGGTTTTTCCCCGCGTTTAAGAGCCTCTATTTTTTCCTTCTTCTCCTCCGCTTCTCTGAGTTCTTTAGATTCCAAATTTTTCTCTTCCCTTTGTCGATTCTCCAGTCTCTGAATGAGGTATTTAATCTTCTTTACAACTTTCGGGTCGTCAGTTTGGCTCAGTTCATTCCTCAGCGCCTTGATGTCGTTCTCTACAATTCCATTCAAAAATTTATACGAATTTTTGAAAGCTTTCGCGTTGTAGGTTCCGCAGAGGCTGTCGAATCTCGGGTCTCTCAAGACCTTCTTCTTCACCGGTATTATTTCTTTGTATCTTGGAACCTGAACCTTCGACGACGCCTCTCGCGGCCTGTTCTTGTTCGCTCTTTTGAAATCCGTTTTCTTCGGGCACCGAGGACCGAACAGTGCGCTGTTATATACTTTCGAGCCTAATTTCTCTTTCAGTTTCTTCAAATCTTCGAAACTCATCGAGGAGAGCTCCTCCCGAATTTTAACCTAAAAAACTTCTTGTTTTCCTCAATTATATTCGGAAATGGATTCCGATATTCGGGATTCTTTGTATCGCCTATTCTATCTGGATTCTAAAGTATGTTTGAAAAGCGTCGAAATCCATTGAAAGATGATATCTTTGATTTTTACCAATGCACATAACCTCGAAAAAGTTCAAAACAAAAGTTCTATTCTCACGATAAAATTGAGGTTAATTCTCTTGATCGAATTTTTAACGCTGTAAATAAATTATAAAGAAATATTCTTTTGCTTGCTTGTTTTTATACTGATATTCTGAATAGAAGAACGTAAAAAATTGTGAAAAGAAAATATCGTACGTGATTTTGAGGTTATAAAATATGTTATATCGAGGGATTTTTCATACCCGATCACCGTCTTCGCATTCGGCTGGAATATCTTCTGAGGAATTCATTTCCTCAATAAATAGTTTAATCGAATTTGATTTTGCACAGCTGTCAGAGGTAATAAAATAATATTCTCAATTTCACAAATCAATATGTGGATTCCCCGGTTTTAATTTTCGAACTGCGTGGACGCCGTGGACATGTTTAGGCCGGCTCTCCGGTTAGCGACAAAACGCTCGTTTCCTAGCGTCCAACATTGTTAGGCCGGCATTTCAATGAGCGTCAGTTAGAGCACACGGTACGGAAAATTGATTAGTATAATTTGGTGCTTAGCAGTTAAAGCACACGGTAAGAAAAAGATAATGGATAATTTGGTGCTTACCGTTGAATAAAGATAACTTGACGTGAATCCGTTGATGATGAAGACGAAGATTTAATTAGTTTGAGTGTGATTCGTGATTTTTATTCCAGAGCAAAAGTTTCAATTCTAATCAATTAGTTAGAAAGATTTTAAACGGTGAAATAACTCTTGAGCAAAATTTTAATTCAAGAAATTGAGTGACGTGAACTTTAGTCACGATTTAAAAATTGAGTGAATTGTAGTGGTTGCAAAACCGGCCCGTATATGAGACAAGTGCGGACCCTAACGAAAGACCCGTGGGGGTATAGTGTTTATATTATTTTTTGCTCAAGTGTTCTGACACCATCAACCGTTTGAAACAAGGTTCAATTCACACATATACAAAATGTAGCTGCGTTGAGCTGGTAATTTCTGGCATTATTGATAAAATATTTAATTTGTTCGTTAATTGAAACTTATTTCATATCCGTTGATGAATTAACAACATCTCACCTCAACCTTTCAGTATAACAATAGGCTGGCGCGAGATGCTAAATCTTATATTAACGTAACTTTACATTTATATGTGGGAAATGAATGTGTATGTATATTTTTACATAGGTATATTTTTTTTTTAATATATATATATATCTAGATATATATTCATGTATACACATAAATTCTAAGGTTAGTTTCATTGCTATTGATTACATAAAACTTGTTGGTTAGGTATTTATTGGTAGAACTGGTTAATGTTATAAGATTCTTAATGATTAATAACTTCAAAGCTAATGGATATTGTAAAAATCTCAAGGATCGATAGCTTAGAACTAGTAGATATTACAGAGATCTCGAGTATCGATAACGTAAAACTAGTGGATATTATAAAGATCTCAAGTATCGAAAACTTAAAGCTAGTAGGTATTACAGGAATCTTACGGATTGGTAACTTAGAGCTGATAGTTCAAAGTCAAATTTCAAGGAAAAATAGTGGATTTTAGTAGGGGTGTTTAGAAAAATGAGTATGTGGATCGGACAGTGACGTAAAGGATGTGACAAAGCCTAAAGGAACAAATGGGAGCGGATAAATGTGTGAGCCGGGGCGTAACGTCAGTATCTTTTCTCTTATTCTACAGGCCGTCGATCAACGGCCCCTCCAATCTTCCTTGATCAAGTCCGCAGCTCGCTCTCCAATCATCATAGCCGGTGCTGCAGTATTGCATGCAGGCACCTGTGGAAAAATTTCAGAAAATGGGACGCCACAAATCGTTAAATTGAACAACATGAATAACATGGAAATAGCATATTCGGTGAAATGATTTATCAATTATTGCACAAAATAATTATCGTGGAACTGACCCGAGGCACGATGGAATTATCCACAACACGGAGTCCCTTCATTCCGCGAACTCGTAGCCGATTATCGACTACCGCCATTGGGTCGGAGGTGGGTCCCATTTTGCAGGTACCACCCTGGTGATACAAGGGATAGTTATCCTGTCGCGCGACGCAAGCCCAGTATTCGTCAGTTTTGAACTCGTGCTTGGAGCAGGCTTCCACAGGCTGATCCATCAGAGTGAAATTATGAACGCGGAGGGCTTCAGTTTCTAATAAAGCTAGAGACTTCTTTATGCCTTCAACAATAACCTGAATGTCCTCAGGTTCGGACAGATAGTTCATCCAGATCGAAGGGCTTTCGAAGGGGTCGTTCGACACCAGGCTGATCCTACCTAGAAGGAGGAACGCCAGTGCACGCGTTACGACATTGTCGTCAAACGATTGGCAATCAACATGTAAAATCCACACCCCTTCGTTATTTAGTGTTAGACGTACCTCTGCTTTTTGGGTACAGGTACGATGGCGATAACGTAACGACTCGTCGTCCAGGACTTCGAAGCCCACCAATTTCACCTGTTGCACAGTTCGGCAGATAACCGAATACGTATAGCTCGATATCTGGACGATTAGGTGTCGCCGCTGCAGACTCCAACATGCCTATCAACGCAGATAATCCAATAGCAGACAGAGGGCCTTCCTGGTGGACAAGATACTCCATGGCAGCGGTCCAATCGTTCTCAAAGGTGTCAGGTTCGTTTACAGTGACGGGGATGAGAACGGACGGATGATCATGAAGATTTTCGCCAACGCCAGGTAGATCTTTGACCACTTCAACTCCAACAGACTCCAGGTGCTCTCTGGGCCCGATTCCGGAGAGGAGAAGAAGATGGGGCGACTCCACGACGCCAGCTGAAAGTATAACTTCCCGGGTAGCGCGGACGGTCCTTCGCACGCCATTCTAACGGGATGAAGGTGAAATTTATTTGTCAGTGAAGATTATGCACAAGCTCTCGCGTTTGCAGGTGATTTTGCGCAACATATTACCTTATGATACTCGACGCCGACTGCGATTTCGTTCTCGATTATCACCCGAGTCACGGTCGAGTTTAGAGAAATGTGAAGATTTCTGCGTTTCTTAGCCGGCCACAGATATGCCCTGGCGCTGCTGCGCCTCACTCCCTGTTTCTGCATGGCTTGAACGATCGAGAATCCAGTTTTCACGTCTCCGTTGAGGTCTTCGCTGACGTTGTAGCCTGCCTGACGTGATGCCTCGAGAATCGAATATATACGGGGATGAATATACGGAAATCTTTCAACCGAAAGAGGTCCGCCTGTCGCGTGATGCACTCTTCCGACTCTTTCGATTTCAC
Source organism: Phymatocera aterrima (assembly GCA_963170745.1). Lineage (NCBI taxonomy): Eukaryota > Metazoa > Arthropoda > Insecta > Hymenoptera > Tenthredinidae > Phymatocera > Phymatocera aterrima. Next base: position 4,326,599 of record OY720672.1, on the reverse strand, counting down.
CGTTGTCTTCAGCTTTCAAAAAATATCGCTTCACTGTCTCCCATGACCAGCCCTCATTACCTAGTTTTGCCCAGTCGTCGTAGTCCGAGGGATGGCCCCGTAGGTATAGCATCCCATTGTGAGCTGTGTTTCCTCCGAGGTTCTTTCCCTGGGTCATTGAGCAGGATCCGTTCGTTGCGAGACAGGCATGACTCTCGTTTGACGTTACGTAGTCCCACACGATATTCGTTTCTGAAATCCCGTGTGGTCAACACATTTTCAGAATCTACAGATACATATATATACATCACTCACTCTCCGATAGACGATCGACACTCACGTAGGAACGAAGGTGTGAAACCGGGAACCTCTGCTCCAGCAGGCTCATCCGGTCCAGCTTCTAAGAGAAGAACTTTCCAGCGTCTGTTCTCACTCAGTCTTCCAGCCACCGCAGCACCTGCGGCGCCGCCTGGAGCAAGAAGGCACAGAACCGTATATTTCGCCCATCGATAGCATTACTCAAGGTGTATAATTCTTGAGACTCACCCCCGACTATTATGAAGTCATACTCTTCGTCCGTCCTTTTGACCGGCTTCACGCGCTGGCACTTCCCAGATATTTTCTCATTGTCCCGTATCAGCGTGTTCAGTAGAGAGAAGAAGACCAAAAATTGGGAGCCGGCGCAAAAACTGGTCACGCTTGGACCTAGCGTGCCCGCATTGCAGGCAGCTGATGAGTTGGAATCGCATGTCATTCTTCCTGAAGAGTTCAGGATGAAATTTGGCATTCACCGACGATGACTTATTGGAGTATAGACTACGAACGGAACAATTTCTTATAAAATCAGCGACTGACGAGATGAAACTCACACGAATTATCTTGAATGAATCAACCTCACTAAATCCACGTGACTTCTCATTTTCGAAAATGCTATGATTTAAGAAAGATGTAACGAGACTCGGTTATTAATTCAGCAATCTATTATCTCAAGTCACGAGTCATGGTCACGACCCGTTTCTCTTTGTACGGAGAACGAATCGGAAAATAACTCATACGGATGTGAATTGTGATAAAAACAACCGAGAGTTACCAAATTCACTGAAAAATATTAAACAGGTATACATATTATATGTATGATATCTCACCGAATTGAAAAGAAAAGGATGCCGGAGAATCGCGAAAAACGAAGAACTGCCTTCACGTCTTCGCAACGGTTTCTGTATTGAGTGTTTCAGCTGTTGGAGATATTTGGAATAATTGCACACGTTTCTGAATATTCTGTTTGGCTGTGAGCGTTACCTTGCGCCAAATTACAGTGAAGACTCACATTTACATTTTCAATCATTTGCGCCATGTAAATATTCAATATTCGATAGTATATCGATCAATCAATTGTCCATTTAGCCGAAAGAAAAAACAGCTGAATGTATTTCAGTAGTGACGAATGTATTTTCGAAAATATAGTTATATCAGGAGAGAAAGGGGACTGAACTACAAAGGCTGGCACAAATGAGCGATAGATTCTCGGCAATGAATTGAACCGAAATTACACTCTGTTCGGGATTGCGCTCGTTTCAAAATTCATCCTCTCTAGCAGTTTCAAAAATCAAGAGCTTTCAATTTTCGTTGTATGTTCGATAGAGTATTCTCAGCAATCAATCATGATGATATTGATTTGATTTTTTTCGGATGCAGAATTCAAAAACACCTCGAAATTTTGTTCAAACTTCTTTAGCTTCCGACGCGAGATGTCATTCCTACCACGATGGCCAATCACGTGGACATCTATCTTTGATGTCGTTATTCGGGGTGCAGGGAATGGTTTATGGAGAAGTAATTTCTGTATTGTTCGATTCGATATTGGCTTATTCAGGTACGAACGAGATAGAAATGGAAATCAACGTATAAATGTAGAAATAGAATATAAAGTAATACAAAATAAGTTCGTATAGGATCGGTACATCGCACGATCTGACGGATCTAGGCTGCCCGTCGTCAGAAACATTGAAGAGAACAGCTGTAGCCACAAATTGCAGACATCATCATGACTCGAATTCCATCTCTTCGGCTCAAAATGTGAAATTACTGCAAAGTTATTACTGAATTACTTCATGACTGAGGCATCGCGCCTCGAATCCATCCACCGAAGACCTCTCTATGTCCGTACCGATCTCTCAAAAAACAATTTCGTGTGGCATCTATTTGATCTAGTTCGCCGATGCTCGTATCCGAAACTGCAGTGTACTTATTCTCAAGTTTTATAAAATAATCTGTCTTTCCTGAAACGTATACGTATGATTTGTGTCGGTCAATTACTTCCCTCGTACATAATTCCTATAGTATGGAACGTATGTGTTTGTGGAAATTCCGAAAATCGACTGGTTCGCCACCCATGTAGAAATTGCAAACGGGAACTGGCCGGTAACCGTCCAGTTTATCCGAATTAAATCCGGGCGCTGAACGGTCGAACCAGACAACCCCTAGCCGGGAATGTAACGCTGCACTATACAGTTCAACTATGCCGGTTCCACCATCCGGATACTGTTCAGTTTCTCCGTCTCATATCGTACATGAACCGGGACATATATCAATAATTAGACGTGTTCGTGAATAAATTGATATTCAGCTCTAGATCTTCTTGAATGTTCATTGCGAATTTTATAACTATAGATGTAATTCACAAATTTACAATCGCCAAGTTGCTTTTTTATGTTAGTTCCAAATAGATATAGTAAGATTCACGATGTTATTCCGATTCAGACTCATGTTTGGAGCTATTCGATAATCATAGGCACGGCAGTCGGACACTCATCAAGAAGCTGAGCATTTTTAATCACGAGAGAGTTCAGCGCCCGAATCACCTCTAGCGGAGAAGTCGCGCATCACTCTCTGAAAATCCTATGTGGGGGAGCTGCACAGTTGCGTTGAAGACGGGTTATCCATTCGACAGCCCTGCGATCGACTTTCCCTCCAATCTTCCTTGATCAAGTCCGCAGCTCGCTCTCCAATCATTATAGCCGGTGCTGCAGTATGGCTGGCTGGCACCTGTGGAGAAATTTCAGAAAATGCGGGGCGCCGCAAATCGTTAAATTTAACGATATGAATAACATGGAATTAACATGGTCGGTGGAATGATTTATCAATTATTGCACAAAATAATTGTCGTGGAACTGACCCGAGGCATGATAGAAGTATCCACAACACGGAGTCCCTTCATTCCGCGAACTCGTAGCCGATTATCGACTACCGCCATTGGGTCAGAGGTGGGTCCCATTTTGCAGGTACCACCCTGGTGATGTAAGGGATAGTTAGCCTGTCGCGCGACGCAAGCCCAGTATTCGTCGCTTTTGAACTCGTGCTTGGAGCAGGCTTCGAGAGGCTGATCAACCAGAGTGAAATTATAAACGCGGAGGGCATCAGTTTCTAATAAAGCTAGAGACTTCTTTATGCCTTCAACCATAACCTGAATGTCCTCAGGTTCGGACAGATAGTTCATCCAGATCGAAGGGTTTTCGAAGGGGTCGTTCGACACCAGACTGATCCTACCTGGAAGGAGGAACGCCAGTGCACGCGTTACGGCATTGTCGTCAAACGATTGGCAATCTACATGTGAAACCCACGCCGCTTCGTTACTTAGTGTTAGACGTACCTCTGCTTTTTGGGTAGAGGTACGATGGCCCTACCATCAAGACGCGTTGTCCCGTACTCTGGAGACCGCCAATTTCACCTGTAGCACAACTCACTAAATAACTGGATACGTATAGCTCAATATCTGGACGATTGGGTGTCGCCGCTGCAGACTCCAACATGCCGACCACTGTTCCAACACCAGACAGAGGACCTTTCTGGTGGACAAGATACTCCATGGCAACGGCCCAGTCGTTAACGAAGATGTCAGGTTCGTTGACAGTCATGGCGATGCTGGTGCACGGTTGATCGTGAAGATTTTCTCCAACGCCAGGTAGATCTTTGACCACTTCAACTCCAACAGACTCCAGGTGCTCTCTGGGCCCGATTCCGGAGAGGAGAAGGAGATGGGGCGACTCCACGACGCCAGCTGAAAGTATAACTTCCCGTGTAGCGCGGACGGTCCTTCGCACGCCATTCTAACGGGATGAAGGTGAAATTTACTTGTCAGTGAAGATTATGCACAAGCTCTCGCGTTTGCAGATGACTTTGCGCAACATACTACCTTACGGTACTCGACGCCGACTGCGATTTCGTTCTCGATTATCACCCGAGTCACGGTCGAGTTCAGAGAAACGTGAAGATTTCTGCGTTTCTTAGCCGGCCACAGATATGCCCTGGCGCTGCTGCGCCTCACTCCCTGTTTCTGCATGGCTTGAACGATCGAAAATCCAGTTTTCACGTCTCCGTTGAGGTCTTCGCTGACGTTGTAGCCTGCCTGCCGCGATGCCTCGAGAATCGAATATACACGGGGATGAATATACGGAAATCTTTCAACCGAAAGAGGTCCCCCTGTCGCGTGATGCACTCTTCCGACTCTTTCGATTTCACCGTTGTCTTCAGCTTTCAGAAAATATCGCTTCACTGTCTCCCATGACCAGCCCTCGTTACCTAGTTCTGCCCAGTCGTCGTAGTCCGACGGATGGCCCCGTAGGTACAGCATCCCATTGTGAGCTGTGTTTCCTCCGAGGCTCTTCCCCTGGGTCATTGAGCAGGATCCGTTCGTTGCGAGACAGGCATGACTCTCGTTTGTCGTTTTGTAGTGCCAGATGATATCCGACCCTGAAATCGCGCATGGTCAACACATTTTCAAAATCTAGATATTTATGACTTATTCTCCGATAGACGATCGACACTCACGTAGGAACGAAGCTGCGAAACCGGGAACCTCTGCTCCAGCAGGCTCATCCGGTCCAGCTTCTAAGAGAAGAACTTTCCAGCGTGTGTTCTCACTCAGTCTTCCAGCCACCGCAGCACCTGCGGCACCGCCTGGAGCAAGCAGGCACAGAACCGTACATTTCGCTCATCGATAGCATTACTCAAAGTGTATAATTCTTGAGACTCACCCCCGACTATTATGAAGTCATACTCTTCGTCCGTCCTTTTGACCGGCTTCACGCGCTGGCACTTCCCAGATATTTTCTCATTGTCCCGTATCAGCGTGTTCAGTAGAGAGAAGAAGACCAAAAATTGGGAGCCGGCGCAAAAACTGGTCACGCTTGGACCTAGCGTGCCCGCATTGCAGGCAGCTGATGAGTTGGAATCGCATGTCATTCTTCCTAAAGATTTCGGGACGAAAATTGGCATTCGCCGACGACGACTTATTAGAGTATTGAAGGCGACTCACGAGATGCAACTCACACGAATTATCTCTTTAAAATGAACCTCGCCAAATCCACGTAACTTTTCACTCCCGGAAATGCTACGGTTAAGGAAAGATGTGACAAAATTTGCTTAATAATTCAGCACTTTGTTATCTCCAGTCACGAGTCATGGTCACGATACACTCTCCGCGTTACCTCGCGGCAAATTACAGTGAAGAGTCGCATTTACCTTCGACAACCATATGCGCGGAATGAATACTCAATATGCAATAGTAGCCATCAATCAATTTCTCGTTCAGCATCAGGACAGAGGAACAGCTGAATGTATTTCAATAGTGATCAGTGCATTTGTGAAAATATTGTTAAGCGATGAGGGAAGGGGGGCTGAGCCACAGAAGCTGGCTCAAATGAGCAATAGATTCTCGGTAATGAATTGAACCGGAATTCCACTGTTCTCGGGATTCAACTTTTTTCGGAATTCGTCGTCTTCCACAGACTCGAAAATCAGGAGCTGTCAATTCTCGTTGTACATACGTTCGACAGAGTATTCTCAACAATCAATCGTATCATACTCAAGGTATGATTTTCATTCTACTTATTTGTGATGTGAAATGCAAAAACACCTCGAAACTTTGTTGAAAATTCTTTATCCTCTGACGTGAGATGTCATTTTCTGCAGGATAATGGGGCCGTTGAAGAATTCGGTGACATTTCAATATCAATATTCCATTCGGTCAGCCTCTTCACCCCCCTCGATCAAAATACCAGAACTAATGTTTCAATGCTGTTGAAAAATTTGATGGAATTTCCAGGCAAATATCCATTCGAAGTAATTAATGTAACGAGAGCACGCGTGCGCCAAACATCCTTGAGCCGAATTGAGAATTTATTCAACTACAACCTAATTGATAAGATCTTATGATATGAAATCTACAGGTGATAACGGGTTGATTATTTTCACTTTTTAAACGGGGACGAACAGCTGTTGACTTTTAACATGCCTCGCCGATATTCTGTTGCCTTCGACAACGTGTATTCATATGCTGATACAGTGTAAGAAAAGTTTGCGCAAAGTTCTACTCTATTATCGTAAGACAACCATCAAGTGTCAATAGGTATTAGGTGAAGAGGATCTCGGGGAATATCTCTTTGAGGAAATTTGGAGTTTCGATATTACTGGGTCGGCCGTTCAAGTTATACATACATACGCGAGACTGTACTCATTCATCTTTCCGCTTCCCTGATCGACAGTTCTTGGGATCACCTGTTTCCTTTTCGGATTTCAATCTCACGAGGTGCATCATATCATCGATTTATGATCCCGCACATCTTGCAGAAGCATCATGAACCACTGTCCCCCGCCAAATATCTGCAACGAGAGTCCGCTGGGTCCAAGCCTGGCTAGTATTTGCAGTGGTTCCGCGTTTCTAGTCTTCATGTCTCTCCTCAATGAATTGGTACGCAGCAATGACAAAATATCCGCAAGATGCGAGCGAATTGTGCCGATCGAATCGCCTAACAAACAGTACGACTTCGTTGTAGTCGGAGGTAAAACATATTCTAGAATAAATGTGGACGAATGGAAACATTCTTCTCGAATTATCTTCGGGGCACTTAAACGGATAATAAGGGTCCCCTTATTTCATCGAAGAATGTAACACATCCGAAGCTCATCGAGATCGGGTTTCTTGCTCCAGGTGGTACCGCAGGCTCCGTAGTAGCTGCGAGGCTGAGTGAGATTTCCGACTGGAGAGTCCTGCTCCTGGAAGCCGGTCCGGACGAGCCTGCAGGAGCAGAAATTCCGGCTTTCTACTATGAGTACTTGAGTGAGTGTCTTTTGGGTGCAGGAGAATAATAAATTATGATCATGCGTCCGGCCAAACTATTACAGAGACGGACATTGCCTGGAACTACACAACGACAAACGAGAGTCACGCTTGCCTCTCAACGAACGGATCATGCGCGTGGAAGTCGGGTAAGAACCTTGGTGGAAACTCGGCGCACAACGGTATGCTTTACGTACGGAGTCATCCGCAAGACTACGACGATTGGGCTGAACTGGGAAACGAAGGCTGGTCGTGGAAGCAAGTAAAGCGATATTTCTTGAAAGCCGAAGATAACGGAGAGATCGAGAGAGTCGGAAGGGTGCATCACGCGACAGGGGGACCTCTTTCCGTTGAAAGATTTCCGTACGTTCCTCCAATTGGACATTCGATTCTCAAAGCATCTGTCCAAGCAGGTTACGGTGTCAGTGAGGATGTCAACGGCGAAAAGAAAACCGGCTTTTCACGCGTTCAAGCCATGAACAAAAAGGGTGTCAGACGTAGCAGTGCCGCAGCGTATCTGCGGCCGATAAGACACCGCAAGAATCTCCACGTGTCACTGGACTCCACCGTTACCAAGGTGATCACCAAGCATGGCAAGGCAGTCGGCGTGGAGTATCACAAGGTAATGTCGTGAACATTTTGAGGATCGCTTATATTCATCGCATGAGCTTGTCCATAGTCGTCAATGTTGAACGAAAAACTCACGAATCCCTGTAGGATGGCAAGCGAAGTACCGTTTATGTCACTCGGGAAGTCATAATTTCCGGCGGCGCCGTAGAGTCGCCTCATCTCCTCCTTCTCTCCGGGATCGGCCCCAAGGAGCACTTGGAGACAGCTGGGGTCAAAGTTGTCAAAGATCTGCCTGGTGTTGGCGAGAATCTTCACGAACACCCCTGCGCCGCCATTCCCTTCACTGTCAACGAACCCGATATCGCTGACAACGACTGGGCTGCCGCTACAGAGTACCTTGCCACTCAGAGTGGCCCTCTGTCTAGCGGTGGAGCGAATCAAGTCACGGGCCTGCTAACGTCCACAGCAACGGCGCCCGACCGTCCAGATATACAGATATACTTCTTCGCTTACCAGCCGACCTGTGGGCCGGGAGAAATCGGCGCTCTCAAAAGCTCGGGGCGACGCACTGTCACCATACTAGCATCGTACCTTTACCCTAAGAGCAGAGGTATGTACGTCTGAATTCGAAAAGGACACAGTTGCATTTTGGTAGCTGAGGGATTGAGGGCCGTTGTTTCCCGTTTCAGGAAGAATCACTCTCGCGTCGAGAGACCCCTTGAAATATCCGGCAATTTGGGTCAACTATTACGGCGAGACAGAAGACGTCGACCGTACGGTCGAAGCCATAAGGATGATCCACAAGTTACTCGAGACTGATGCCATGCGCGGCTATAACTTCACTTTGTCCGATGCTCCTCTGGCAGCCTGCTCCCATTTGCAGTTCCAGAGCGACGAGTACTGGAGTTGCGTTATAGAGTACTCTGTCTTTCCCTCGTATCACCGGGCTGGTACCTGCAAAATGGGACCTGCCACTGACAGCATGGCAGTCGTTGACTCCCGCTTACGGGTGTACGGCATCAAGGGACTCCGTGTCGTAGATGCTAGCATCATGCCTATGGTAAGTTCCGGAGGTGGTAGAATTTCGTCAAAATTCAACAAAACACGAGGCAATTGTTCTATCGACTCCGTTACACAAATTTGGACAGCTCTTTAAGCCAACGCCTAGACCCGAGATTCCTAATCGTTCGCAAGTTACGTTGTCGTTTGCATTTTGTTCGTAGATTACGGCCGGCAACCCTGCGGCACCGATCATTATGATTGCAGAGCGAGTCTCTGATCTCATCAAGCAAGATTGGGCTCGCATATAAGTCTAGCTGAATGACTTGTACAGCCGTGTTCAAGTCCCCACAGACTCCACTAGCACGATGTTCGGAAAAAATCAATCTTCATGTGAAATGGAATGAAATGTATTCACGTTACATTAAACATCGACTACCAACTTTACTCCGCTTCCAAATAATGCTGATTGTTGTTATTTCTCTTGTCCTCTTTACATCATTTACAGAGATTCGTCAATGCGATCCCCCCCACAATTCTACACTGACAATGAGTATCATGTGTTTCGATGGAAGATTTGGTTCCGCATCATCGCTCCGAGGTGGCTTCGACATGGAACCGATTTGAACAGAAAAATAGTACTTCAGTTTTCCCACAGATGGAGCCATTCGTTATTCAAGATATCTTGTCGTAGTTCTTTAGTTCAGTTCCTATCCGCGACCCAGTCTTTTCACTCACGGTTAGTAATCGTTGGAAGCATTTTTGTCACTTGGGAAACGCGATTCGTCGCCACTTATGCACCGCGCAACCGATCTGTATAAAACTTTGTGGATCGGATGGAGTATCTCGGGAGAAAGTGTTCAGGTATTCCACCTCTACGAATAGCCAGAAGGCTCTACCAGGAATTCAAATTCGCCCAATCTAACCTATATGATCTCTTTCCGCTTGGATTCTATTCTTCGGATTCATCGTCGAACGTCCTCGATCCGAACAAATGCGTGTATTCTTTTCAGCTCATGATTTGAAATTGAATACGAGACATCGTCGATTCTCATGAAATGCCCGCGGTGACGCTGGGCGCTGAATTCGGATGGATTCCAATGCGAAAATTCATCATAGAGGGGAAACTCGTCTTTCGAAAAACAATTTGGATTCGCCCGGATCAGTGCGCGATGTGAGCTCGCCGTAATTCCAATCGAAGAATACACTGATGGTAATCTGTATTCAAACAGACACGACTATACAAACATCATATACCTTGATCTGTTGATGTTCGTCACTAAAGAATCAAGATTTGCTCGCGCGTGAGAGAAGTTTGGAATTTTCGTGACGATTCCAGTACTGGGATCAAGAAACGGAATTCATGGGAATTGGAAGCTCTCAATTTTTTCCGAGTCTCTTTGTTTCACGGGGTAACGCCTCATGTCAAAAGACAAGAATTTGGAAAATGAAATTTCGAGGAGTATATATTGAATATTGAATACTCACTTTGCGCAATTGGTTGTAAAACTTGAACGTCTCTTCGCACGCTGATCTGGCGCATGGTAATGCGAATGAATGAACAGATTATTCCGAAATTCGTAAACAACTTCGAACTCCTCCGATAGTTGAAGCACTTGACATCGAAACCGTTGCAAAGACGCGAAGGCAGTTATTCTTTTTTCGCGCCTCTGTAATATTGTTTTTCTACACAATTTCACAGACGGTGTTTTAATACGAGAACAATAATGCTATTACTGGAAAGTGCACTCGGGCTGGCTGTAACCGTATTTTTGGCTGACACTTGAGTGACAAATGAAATTCTTCCACGGCTGATGCTTCGCGGAAGGTTCGTACTAAGCCTGAATATTATCGGAACTTTTAGGGCGACGTAGTCCGGCTAAACCATATATCCACCGTTAAAACACGCAAAATTGTCGCCACGATGGCCTGCCCTCAAGTATTCCGATGAGAGCACTGATATGTATACTACCAACTGGATGGCGGATAGCCCATGCCAGCATAGGAATCCGGCGTTCCGCTTAGAGGCCTGCGGCGGCCATCTTTAAAGCCCAAATAAGGCGCGTAATTTGAAAACGAATATTTACCATTCAATACGCGTTGATTGAAAAATATATTATTCTTCAGTCAACGTTCTGCGTGGGTGAGTCCGTGCATTATTTGTTGCGAGTAGTGGTTACTGGTTGGTGCGTTGTGAAAAAAAAAAAAAAATTCGCTGTATACATACATATATAAAATCAGTACATACAGAAAATGTTGCCACGAATGATTTCGTGAACCGTACAAATAAATAATCAAATCGAGAGCAAGGTAAGTGAATTTTCGTTATTTTATTCTATGCAAATTCCTGAAATTATTTCATCAAGAATACGGTATTACCGCAGCTGTCAATAAGTATCCACGCAATTTATGTTCCACAAAATTTTCTCACAATCCGATATTTATTATTATTTTTTCCTATGGCCTTCACGATCCGATATCAAAATCCTGGCCAAGTGTACGTAACTGAAAGTAAGAAGATAATGAGAGGTGAAAAGTAGTTACTTTTGGTCAAGATAAAAGTTAACCCTCACCGTTTACAAGCTAATGCTTCATATGAAATGATGAAATAAAAATAGTGGGAGTATTAGGGTTAAATGTGTATACACGCACGGAGTTCAAGAGCACTTCTTAAAAGTCCGCACCCATCGTACCCATCTTTCTGCCACGGTAGGATTTTTTTTTAAAGGAAAATCTGTTACACAAAATAATTATTCTCACTGTACCTGTATATTCTCTGTAATAAAAATTTACAATTATGCATAGCTTACCTGTGAAAACTCTTTTTCGATACTTTACCCGTTCGCGTTAAACACATCACGCAGACTCCCATTGCAACTCACAATATAACGATCCACTAACGCTCTGAAAAGATTGCTCCGAATTGTTAGCTAAATCCACTGATACATATCAATGGCTAAATCAAATTCCCGCGCTTTTGGGCTTAAAAAATGGCGTCCTTTCTCGGTTCGATTGGGAACCACGGCCGAAGCCGATCCGCCATCCAGTTAATATATATATATCAGTGGGTGAGAGGTTCTCACGCCAAAAGATCTCAGCCCAGTCAGCTTTGATACCAGAATGAATGATAACTCTGGATGAAGGCTAAATTAATATCGAATTTTGCGGTGTGACAAATATTTAACAAGATGTATTATAAAATAAGAATTGACAGAAAAAAATTAAATTACAGTTGAATATACTATTTAAATTAAGAATTTAACATAAAATTAAAACATGATAAAAAATACTTTAAAAATTGACATAAAAAATTTTCTAATTTTGTAGGTTAAATTACAAGATTTTTTAAGGATTAAATTTTATTGTATAAAATAAGTAAATCAGTTTATATTGTTGTAAAAAAAAAAAAAAATTCTTATAAAAATGGAATTATTGTATCTTTAGATTAGATTTATCCAAATAATTTAGGGAAGAACATCTTCGAAGCTCCGTGAAAAGTAAAACAAAGACGGAGGGGGACAGCGAACTGTCGTGCTCTTTTTGAGAAACGATAAGCAAGGCGTCACACATTGGCTCACCGGGATCGTTGAGTTTGCTGTGGGGGAGCACGTACTATAATAAACAGATGTCTGTAAATATACCGATTCCTCTTGCTCCAGTTTAGTTTCTAGCGATCTTCTTACAGTGTTTGGAGAATATGTCGTCGGATTTCCAATGAGGTCACCATCGAATGAATACCTGCAGTACAACTAGTCCAGATCGAATAGTTTATAGCTGTTTTTAAGGTCGTCGTTCACATTATTATCATTGTAGCAAATATTGCGGCTCAAAGAAAATAAAAAACAGAATAAACGGTATGTTTTTGGTCGACGTTGGTAATGGGACAGATAATAAGAGGAATTGTTTATGATCCAAATGTTTCATAGAGTTAGAGGATGTACTTGCGGTTTCGGACTCCCAAAGTCCGCATTTGACGTCGAAATTGGGAAATTCGACATTGCGGATCCAAAATGGCGTATTCGGGAGCCCGAAAATTTGGCGATTCACATGAAAATGGGTGGTCAAAGGTGTTTAGACTCGCTGGTATCAAACTGCACCAAAAATTCTCAATTCTCGATATTCAAACAGTCTTGAGAGGTTATATGGAGCCGCCGATAGCGATCTAACCTAGCTCACACCGAAAATATCCATTTTTCATCAAATCCAATCAATGTTTTGAAAAAGCGAAATACTTAGCCGCTTGCTGCCATCGTACTCAATGAATTCTCGGAGTTTCCTGAAAATCGATCGACTCGTTTGCCAAAATTTATCACTCTCGTTTTCCAAACGGTTTCTGCACATCTGTAATAGCGAATCTTACGGCACCTTGAGACCCTATCATGAATTTGAGAGCTGTGGTGTCAAATTTGAAACCAGCCGAACAAACAACCTGTAGGAACCTTCACCGAGTTACGATACGAAACTTATGATTCCCAGCTCTTCAAGATTTTCGCCACAAAATCTTACTTTTCTAACCACCGATATAACTTTATGTTATTAGTATATCATGGTACAGAGATAGGTATTACATAATGAATCGTATTCCCGATTACTGACTGTCTAATTCACCTTTATTGATGAACATATTTCTATATTTCTGGGTGCCTCGCAACATCTGTACCGCAGTACTTGATGTACATTTTTAATTATTTTATTCCGCAGTTATTTTCCCAAGCTTATGTTCCAATCTTCCTTGATAAGGTCCGCAGCTCGCTCCGCGATCATCATGATCGGAGCCGCAGTGTTGCTAGAAACCACCTGTGGACAAAGAAAAACAATTTCCGTACGCCAACACTTGTGGCGTTGACACAACGGTCGGCAACTCCATGTGCAGTCAACTGGATGATCAACCTACTTTTCTAAATAATCCTCGTGAATCTTACCTTGGGCATTATGGAACCATCTACAACGCGGAGATGCTTCATCTTGTGGACACGTAGCCGTGGATCAACTACGGCCATTCGATCAGAGGAAGGTCCCATTTTACAGGAACCACCCTGGTGATATGTGGGCCAATTTGCCTGCCGGATGACGCAGACCCAGTACTCGTCGCTCCGGAACTCGAACTCGGAGCATGCTTCGAGAGGCGCGTCGGCCAAGGTGAAATTGTAATTCTGTAAGGCCTTCGTGTTGACTAACTTGAGAGCCATTTGAACGCTGCTGAGCATACCATCGACGTCCTTGGACGTGCCTAGATAGTTTACCCAGATCGAAGGATGTGCGAAGGGGTCCTTCGAGACCAGAGTGACTCTTCCTGTGAGCGGAAATACCAGGATCCCATTACTACTTGATAGGGATGAAAAAACAAACACTGAAAATTCTCATCACAATGGTTCAATAGCCGTCAGAATGCTCTTCGAAAATTCTCGAAATTTCATGTCCGATTTTTTTTTCACCAAGCTATTGAAGCTTTAGTGATGTCACGCGTATGTACATATGGCAAACGACGAGTAACGTTTTGAACATCAGTTATTTCTCGGGACAATTCGAGTTGTCCCTTAATTCTTTGGCGGAGTTTATGAGCGAAAGTGACGCCCGGTTACTACCAGTTGATTACCTCTGCTCTCGGGGTGAAGATAAGACGGTTGTACTAGTATGGTGCGGCGTCCGGTGCTTCGAAGCGCGCCGACTTCACCTGGTGCACAATCAGCAGCGTAGCCAAAGATGTATATCTCTACATCCGGATCGTCGAGTGTAGTTGCATTCGAGGCTAACACCCCCAACGTTTGAATCGTTCCAACGCTAGATAAAGGACCTGTCTGATTGGCGATGTACTCGGTGGCTGCAGCCCAGTTGCCGTCATAGACGTCAGGTTCGTCGACGAGGAAAGGGATGCTCACGCATGGATGGTCATGAAGGTTCTCGCCGACGCCAGGTAGATCTTTGACGACTTCGACGCCAACAGACTCCAGGTGCTCTCTGGGCCCGATTCCGGAGAGGAGAAGGAGATGGGGCGACTCCACGACGCCGGCGGAGAGTATGACTTCCCGGGTAGCACGGACGATCCTCCGTTGACCATTCTAGAGAGATTTATGAACGTTTCATTCGCCATTGACGGATGTATTCGAGTTCGTACGATGGACAGCGGCGACCCTCGGAACATTTACCTTGATATTACGAGTCACTTAACGACGTTACCTTGTAGTACTCGACGCCAACTGCCGTATCGTTTTCGATGATCACTCTGGTGACGGTGGAGTTCAGAGAGATATGAAGATTCCTGCGGTTTCTGGCCGGCCACAGATACGCTCTGGCGCTGCTTCGTCTGACTCCTTTCTTATTCATGGCTTGAGTGTATGAAAACCCAGTTTTTAGGTCACCGTTGAGATCTGGGCTGACATTGTAACCTGCTTCGCGGGATGCATCGAGGATAGAATTTACAATGGGAAACGCATACGGAGTTCTTTCAACTGAAAGTGGTCCGCCTGTTGCGTGATGCACTCTTCCGACTCTTTCGATTTCACCGTTGTCTTCAGCTTTCAGAAAATATCGCTTCACCGTCTCCCATGACCAGCCCTCGTTCCCTAGTTCAGCCCAGTAGTCGTAGTCCTTCGGATGACCACGTAAGTATATCATACCATTATGCGCCGTATTTCCTCCCAGATTTTTCCCCGATGGCCACGGACAAGATCCGTTCGTCGCAAGACAGGCGTAACTCTCGTTTGTCGTTTTGTAGTTCCAGGCGATACTCGTTTCTGTGATATTTGGACTCGACTCATCACCAAAATTTAGTTATCGCCGACTCATTGATCTCAACACTTACTCAAGAATGTTGTCGCCAAGCCCGGGATTTCTGATCCTATCGGCTCGTCAGGACCAGCTTCCAGAAGCAGGACTTTCCAGTTGAAAATCTCACTCAGTCTCGCAGCTACCACAGACCCTCCAGCTCCGCCTGGATTAGGAGACACACGAGTTGACGACAGCACATATTTCATATCATTTTGCTTTTCGTATATTCATCGGTATGTTGGCCGATTATTATACAAAGCGATTCAGGTTGGCGACAAGTCCTCTGGTCACAGTCTGCGCACACTGACCTTATCAGCGCTGCGCTTGTTCCACCCAAATGTTCTCTAACCCGTAAAGTATCGGTCGCACCGATTTGACGCGAGGGACGTTTCCTCACGCAGTTTCTCCACGAATCTATCCACAAGTGGTGTCTCGCTCAACCTGACTAGCCCAGTATAATTTCATGAATTGACTCACCGCCGACTACTACGAAGTCGTACTCTCGGTGGGGTGTTCCAATTGGCTTTACACGCTCGCATTTTCCCGATATTTTTTCGTTACTTCTTATCAACGTATTGAGGATAGATGCGAAGGCGAGGAACGCCGAAGCGCTGCAGGCATCCGCTATACTCGGACCAAGCGGCCCAGAAGTGCAACTCGCTGCGGAGCCACAGTTGATCGTCATGTTTGCTGGAGACACGAGTGCTCAATAACCAATTAGCGCTCTGTACAGTGATGGCGCGTTCTATTCGTAGGAATTCCAGAGATTTCTAGTAATGGAGAGAGACTAGAATTTACCTGTTCTGACTGTAATGTATAGCACAGATCGCCAATTTCGAGCGCCGAACGATCACGTCAGGGAATATCAGAAATGAACAAGCTGAAAATATTGAATTCCACGTTCGTGATGAGCACGGATGGAGCACGAGCCAATGCATTCAGTCACTCGCTCTGATATGGTATCACTTATCAGTGGTTACGCGTATATGCGGACGAAAATAGTCGCGAAAATCTCGTATTTGCTGCTTATCCAGATATTCCGTGACCTGCTCGGTCGGCTGATTCACACTGGAGTTCCGACGAATTTTCAGAGATGACAAGTTGAATAGAACAGTCGTAAAATCGGTCAGGGATGGAGAAGAATCATCGGCCATCGAGATTCGAAATTGTTTTTTCCACATGTTCTGAAAATTTCTGAACCGCAAAGAGTTATCGATGTCATGGGAAGAAGTCGGAAATTTGCTGATTTTTTTTCATCCTTTAATCGTACGTATGAATGAGAACAAGTTTACGGCTGGTCGTAACCCTAATCATAGAAAATTTATCTACTTTTTTAACACAATGTATCAATAAAAAAATCACACAGGTATTTCTGATCTTGTTTCAAATGTTGAATTCAGAATATTTTCTATATTGCAATGAGATCAAAAACGTTCTTATAACCAACGGATCGTATACACCAAGGATATACGACCTTTTCGCTTGAGTGGAAAATGAAAATTTCAATTCTCAAAACCGAAAGGTCGTATCCACCGTCACTTACGACCATTTGCTTTAGTTAGCCAATTTTCAGATTTCGAGTTTCCGGGAGTATTCTGATCTTTCCAAACGATTGGCAGAGAAGAAAAATAATACAACCTTTTGGCCTTTAAATCGTGTACTTTTGGGTGCCCGATATGTCCGTATGGCATTAGTCGCGCGTAAATATTCACTATGTCAGCTAGCTTTTCAATTTGAGTTTCTCGGGAGCTTTGAGTGGCCACAAAACGGGTTCAGAACGGGTATTTCGATTTTCCATTTTCGGGCATGACCGAAAACGACCAAAGTAGGACAAAAAACTGGTTCAGAAGTTATATCCTATTTTGTACATGCGATGCAGGTGAAAAGCATCAATAGTGTGAAGAAATCTCAAAGCACACTGGATCCGGGTTTTTATTACATCTGTATTATGTAATAATCATCAATATTGACGAAAACATTTTTCTACGCCGTGTATATCGACCAAAAAATTGCACCTGAACAAATACTACAATCCATCGATGACTGTAAAGTATAATTTCGTTTCATGTACCTAGTTCGAGATGTTTGTCACGCTTCTGATGCTCGTTACCTCATTTGTACGTAGTACAAAATTGGTGATAACTTTGCAACGGATTTTCATCCCACATTCGTTGAGGGCATGAAATCTTCGTCTTTAGTTACAGAATTTCTGCTAATTTCATCGTCGAAATGAATGATGCCCGAAGATCTGAAGAATCAAAATAAGTGGCCTATACCCGTTTGTCGGCCACTTATTGCATCCGAAGAGTGCAGATTCTTTGTTTCGAAAACACGATTCAATGACGCGGAACCATCGACTGATTCATTCCTGGATACAACTATCTCTTTTCGCAATAAGACCAATCAGAAAAGTTCAAATGTGAAAAACTGCAAAATTTCGAAAGTTCGGTATTAGATCGCTTTTTGGACGATATCGACTCACGCCTCATTTCGTACCTTTATTCCGACCACCTTGACTTATTCACACGCGTAGACTCCACTGCTTATCGTATCTTGGGTTGAATAATTCTCTCTAGTCACTTGTGTCCCGTAAGTATTAGAGCACAGAATGAGTATCATTCGTATCCCATTGAACTATGTATACAAAGTCGGAAGGTTTTCAACGCTCAATCCCCACCATCCAACTTCGTCATTAATATCCCAGCCCTCGGTCTCTAGCTCCCCACCACAGAATTCGTTTTTTTCCATTTCCCGATACGTGGAATAATGTGCTTCGATGATACCAATTGGCAATTTCGAAATTACAATTCTCGGCCCACTCCAGATCCTCGCGGTTTTATATGCCAAGGAACTCGTCGTCGACCTGCAACTACGCAAAGCGAAAAACGAGTCCGTGAGAGATAACCGATTTCCGAAAGCCTTGGCTCTGATCCGGACTTATCGAACGGTAAAGACAGAGTATCCAAAAGACTAAGAATTTCAGATCACATACAGATAGTACCTTAATCTTGGATTCACGTGCAATGTTCATGCATCAATTTTCAATTCATCGTAATGCCATTTGCCTTCAAACTCAGTGAATGGCTTCGGCCGTTCACTTATAGCGAAGCAATAGATAAATAGGCCATTGCATATTGAATATACTCACTCCGTAAGTATTCTTATCGAACAAGATATGTCCGTGAATGTAATAACAACTATGTCAATATTATCTGTCGTATTCATAGTTAAAATACAGCACGATTCGAATGGAGCGAGACACATTCTGCTAAGCAGAGGTCACACCAATTCTCACCAAAAGACTCTTCCTTCTACAATTTCTCCAACAATCTATCCACAAAATCCATTCCGCTCATCCCGGATCACTCTGTATCATATATAGTAATCTCAACTAACGGTCGCCGCAGATCACTTAAAATTTGTATTCATAGTCGACGGTTATCAAATAAATAGTCACCCACTTTCGGCGACTAATTAGTCATCCACTAATCGCTTGTATGTATCATAATTATGCTCCACGAAGCCTGGCGGCGAGTCGTTACAATTTTGAGGAATATTTTAATTGTTATACTCGACTGCTGTAGAGATACATCGTGTTGTTGATCACGGTGCAGCCGCGGTGGTGCAATGAGTAATAAACTCACTCACAGAGCTGTGAGATCTTGTAGTTCGAGTCGAATGGTTAGGCTCCTGTTGATAATTATAGTATCGGCCCCACCCAGATTTGTGATATCCTAAGCATGGAGCTCTCATGGCGATAGTATAAATTTTCTTGAATTTCCTTGATCATGAAATTCCTCGTCAGACCGATCAAAAAAAGTCGGCACGTCGCTGATTTGCGCGTAGATTCTCACCAACACCGGGCAGATCTTTGACAACTTCGACCCCAACAGACTCCAAGTGCTCCTTGGGGCCGATCCCGGAGAGAAGCAGGAGACGAGACGACTCTACGGTGCCGCCAGAAATTATGTCTTCCCGAGTAACATAAACGGTACTTCGCTCGCCGTCGTAGACGGAATCATGAGTTTTTCGTTCAACATTGACAATTATGAACGAGTTCATGCGAGGGATAGCAGCGCTGCTCAGAATGTTCACGACATTACCTTGTGATACTCCGCGCCAACTGCTTTACCATTCTTGATCATCAGCTTGGTAACGTAGGTAATGCGCGAGGAGCCTTTTCAGGAGCACTTCTTCTGAATCAGAAAAAACGCAACAACTCCAAGAGTATTGGACCGCCAGGGCCCAGCCTTAGCCGGAAAATTCGTGTCGAGCTCCGACATACACGTATTGTCCCAATCCAGAAAATATTCCTCCACAAGTGGGAGAATTTATATTTTTATCGGAGCCCATTCCCTGACTCAACTCGATCGATCGAGACCGTTCCTGAGCATAAATAACTAATTTTGCAGTGGAGCTGAATTTTTGACGCTCCGTGAGAAGTGAAACAAAATCGGAGTGGGACAGTGAACAAAGCTTATTCTCAAGAAGTAATGAGCGAAGCGTCACATATTAGCTCAACTGATCTTTGAGTTCGTCTGTCGAGAAGCACATACTAAGGTGCGCGGAGGTCCGTAAATGTACCGATTTCTGTTGCACCAGTTTAGAGCGACCTTCTGACATTGTTTGCGGAATGTCGTCGGATTTTCAATGAGGTCACTGGCAAATAAATACCTGCAACGAGTCTGGATCGAATAATTTCCAGCTATTTTTCGTGTCATCGTTGACATTATTGATATTTTACAAATTGTCGCATCTCAAGTCAATATTAGCGGCACCATAGAAAACGGAAACAGTTTGTTTTTCATCGACGATAGCAATGGCACGGATGATGAGAGAAATTGTTTGTGGTCCAAATGTTTCACATCAGGGTGTCGATACAGGATGGAACCTGGGTTTCCGGACTCCCAGATTGTAAATTTGACTTAAAAATTAAATGTATGAGGCATGCGTATAATTCCGGACACTTTAGTTACTAGACGAACGTACAATTGCATTACTTTCTTGGTCGCATGGGTTTTCAAAATCGTTTTCAACGATTTCAAAGGGATCCGGTCAACCGTCAGCCGCTCCCCCAGGATTTCTCGAAATCGGATAACAAATATCACTACGGAATCTTTTATATTCTGCATAAACATGTATATTACAATGACAGACTACGAATTACCAGAAATCTGATATAATTTAAGTAATCCAATTTTTGCATTTTGAGTCGTTTATTTCAATCAGTGACAAGACCCCTTCAAATCCACTGAAAAAGATTCGAACAAAAATGTATTGATTGTGCGAGCAAGAAGATGTATTAAGTCTTCATTTGTAAACCAAAGTGACCTGAGAGAACGAATGAACATGCAATGCATCATAAAAACGAATTCAGCATTTACCGACCGAGACTTTCTGTTTCTGACAGACCGGTCGATAACCGCGCAGAACAACAGGATCCTGGCTGCCACGTCGGTAACGATGTGACGTGCATTGGACTCACAGAGATATGAACATTACAGATCAGCGATTTGCCTCCACAGAGCAAAATTCTCGAATGAGGAAATATGAAAAAGTCGAAAATTGCGAGACCAACAATTACAAGAAACAAGGAATCCTTGTTGCGCGTGAACGGGATCAACGAATGAAAAATACATGATGAAGTAGTATTTTCTCTCTCTTCACCTTTAATGTAAAAAACCGAAATTCATTCCATACACATTCCATACAATAAGCTTCAATATATATATCAATAAAATATTAGTAATAATTAAAATTGTGAGAACAACGCGCGTCTATGTAGATCGCTGCGTAATATTTATAATAAACATAAATGGTACATGTTAATGTAAATGAATAGATAATCGTTTTCTTCATCTCATTGGTAGATCGTTTTTGTTTACATTTTTTTTCTGTTTTGTTTTTCAAAATACCAAAATTTCTTAGTCATACGAATTGTGGTGATGAGGAGGGGGATGATCGTCGATTTAGAAGAGCCGCAGCGAAATATATTCTTCCCGTAGAATAATATGTAACACGAAGTAACTAAGTTGACTAATTATCACGGGAGGGAAGAAGATGGAGTATTTTTCTGATACTTATAGGTATAAAATATCTAGTTTTTCCTCTTTATTTATTACAAACTCGACAATTATTAAATAATAATGATAATAACAAAATTCTTCCGCAGTAGTAGTTGGTTGTTTTCATTTACTTCTTTCTTCCTTTGCATTATACCCTTTTCTAGTTTCAATTTCCCCACAAAATATGATTATTACATATCTCGATAAGTAACACTCGGAGACTCCTGACGAGGCCACGAGCCTCTTGCATTTTTTTATTGTTCGCAAATCAAATTGGATTACTCGATCAGTTTCTTTGCCTTGAAAAAACGTCTCAAGTAAAGAACCTGCCATGTAGCTAAACCGAGTAAACAACACATGGAAAATATACTGAAATACAAAACTCTGCTGTTCGTTGATTCTGAAACAAATGAACAAACACAAAAACGATGATCGTACGCGTAGATTCGATAAATTGAATTGCACTCCTACTCGAGTTGATGAACACACTGGAAAAATTTGTCAACCAAAATCCGTACCATTCGTATCCCTCATGTCTTCCTCGTTTTTCCTCATCCTAGAAAAGTCCTGGACAATCGCTTCGGACAAATCTTCCAAACGTTTCAATTCAACTTCCATTGGTTTCAGTTTAGCGGCTTCGCCAATCTACGGAAAAATTGTCTCCTATGTGACTAGATCGGTTGGAAGAGAATCAAGCTGGTGCGCGATTTGTTTGAGAGCATTAACAAATCGAATCTTCGAACAGGCAACACAATATCAGGTGCCAGGTGCTTTCCATCGTGTATCCATTTCGGGAAAACTATATTTTTATCGATCATATTTGTGCGCAATATAGCTTTACTATTCAACTTCATCGACATTTGTCAATTAGGATTTCACATCGAAATTCTTAATCAAAAACGGGCTGATCCGATTTCTCAGACGTGAAAATATGAATACACGAAAATTAACAGCGCGATTTTCACGAAAATTGGTTCCCACGGTTTTTGGGGTCACGAATCTGATCTGGAAATTTCGAATATCTATTTGACGGGCGTGAAATTACAAAAATAGGATTTAAATTTATCGACAACATTACACTGTTCCGCTATCAATTTTCATCTGCAAAAGGCACAAAACTTTGTAATTTTGGCATCGAATTTGGCTTCGCCACTCCGAGGGCTGAGAGGAGTGAAATGTTTGTACACACATACATCCCGAAGAGTTACTCTCCGGGATTGCCCAGAGTTCGAAAAGGGTGTAAAATTATGTCAGGATGA
The DNA here is from genome assembly GCA_963170745.1 of Phymatocera aterrima. Taxonomy (NCBI): domain Eukaryota; kingdom Metazoa; phylum Arthropoda; class Insecta; order Hymenoptera; family Tenthredinidae; genus Phymatocera; species Phymatocera aterrima. The sequence goes on along the minus strand of OY720672.1, from coordinate 4,303,842 downwards.
AATGTAGATGGTGTAATTTTGAACAATGAATGCAAACAGTGAGGAGAGAGGTACTAAGAAAGGGTGCTGGAACTGCTAACACCGCATGCAAGTCTTTGATTCGGTGTATAAAAATGGAAAAAAATCGTAAATCGAAAACTATTTCATCCACTATGCATGAAGGGAGAGAACGGAAAAAAAGAATGGACGTGAACGAATGAAAGACACACGAGAAAAACAGAAAAGCTAATATGATCGAACTATATGCATTCAAGCCAGCAAACTATATTATTCATTTCACTTTACCGCCTATTTCATAGACCAAACACGAACCCACAGACAGTCAGAGTATTACGCAGTGCGAACATACAAAAGAGAAAAATTGAACAAGTTTAGACCACCTATGCATGTACCTAACGAAACGGCCGACTCCGCAACGAGATGAACAAAAATAGAGAAACGAGAAAATAGGAACAAAAAAGCACAGGATCGGTACGATTTTTGGAAGTTTTGTATTCCAATAAAGAAATAGCAGATTTATCCGGTACGGGAACGGAAATTTGCTAGCCCGGTTAAAGAAGTGCCAATATTTTGGCCACGGCAGCAAGAATTCATCGAAATCGGTAAGTTCGGTCTTTAGTCACTGGAGCTAAAATTCTTGCGAATATCTCAAGAATGTTTGCTGTCTATGTGTTAGCATTTTTTTAGTTCGCATAGCTGATATTCTTCCCGGAGTAGTTATTCTCGAGCGAGGAAATGTACAAGAAAGCTTGAAATTTTCGTGATGCGGATTACTGAATGCAGACAAAGACCACCAATACTCAGACGATTTGGATAAATGAAAAATGCTTTTTGAACAAAAAAAATGTGTTAAGGAGGTTCAGTCATTGAAATCACTTCCGTAATTAATGTTATTAAACGATAGTTGCACTTTTGAAGATTTTACCAATCATTCACTCGCCAACTGTGAGAACTAGCCGGGGGATTCATGAGCATGAAATTAAGGAGTTAAGAACTAATGCTAAGATATGAATGTTTCATTACAAAGCGCCTCGAAAATGTTAAAAATCTGTTAGTATCGGTCGATTTCATTCCAAGTTGGCTTCTTTCGTTCAGGGAACTATTCGCCACAATTTCACTGTGACAGAATTTTGATTTTATCATCTATCAGGTGAATATTGTTACTCAGAATCGATACCGACAGAATCATATAAAATTCAATATTCAGCAAGAAAAAATGATGAAAGAATTAGGTCAGAGTGAAATTATGAGGAAGACTTTTCTGAACGAAAAAAAGCCAACAACTAAAATGAAATCGGCAGATTCCAATAAATTTTGTAATACTTTCGAACGACTTTGTAACGAGACATTGATATCTAAGCCTCTGTCCGTAATCTTCACATGTTTGTTTCCAGCAATTTCAAGGCCAGTTCTCGTCGTCGACGAGTAAATGATTGTTACAAATATTCAATCCACGTTTATCACCTGATAGCATTAGTTAAAAAAGTATTAATTTGGACGAAAGCTGATCGTTCTCCTGAAAGAATTCTAAGAGTCTATTTCATTTCTTTACTAAAAACAATTCAACGAGTCTTCCTCCAGAGTAAATTACGAATCTCTTTTGCAGTTTGGGAGGATTTCCAAGCGCTCGTGTACCAACCCTGTAATAATAGCAAAAAAACAAAGCAAAAAGAAATTGGAACCTGCTTACCCCTTCATAGCTCTTGGCTTCTATTCCTTGTTTGAGATTCAGAGAAATCTCTTGCTTGATTCCTCTCATGTCTGTAATTCGAATTGGAATTAAAAACAAAAGAAGAGAATGGAACGAATGAACAGACAAGCACAGACAATGACTTATTCTTCATTTTTTCTGTTGGGCAAAACTTACGGGGAGGAACGTGAGAGGCGAAGCATACTACGAAAGTATCATAAGTTTCGGTTACGAACGAAAACTTTCCCTTAGAGATATCATCTTTTTGGGATAAAATCTGTCCCTTGGAATCACGAACCTGAAATTAATAATCGAATGAAAGAATAGCGAACAATAAGTTCAACAGTCTCCTTTCCTTTTTTTTTCCATTTTTCTTAATTCTCTAATAAACGGAATCTGTGAAAAACATATTGAGGTTTCGTCGTCTCGTGCGTTCGTCACAGCGGACAGCAATATGCACCTCCAGCTGGGAAACCTAACCTGCAATTCTCTCATTGAAAAGTTTCAACTTACGAACGAAAGTACCGTTCGGAAGTCTCTTATTTCCTTCTGAACTACTTACCACGTAATTAACCGTCTGTCCAGTTGCCTCAGATACTTCGTATTCTCCGGTAACCAAAACGTTCGCTTGAACTTCTTCCTTCAAACATTTCTCAGTGTTCGGTTCCGAATGCCACATAATCCCTCGTACGTCGACGATTATAACAGCAATAGCAAATATTGTAGCTTTCCACCCCATTTTCACCCTGCTTCAGGTTTCTATTGTATTCTATTTGTATATTTATTTGTTTATTTAAGTGTTATTAATAATTGCGAGATATATCTGTTTTATACACAAATTCTTCAGTCACTTTCTATCAGTTACTCATTTTGATCAGGCGAGATATTTAACGTTGCGATGAGTTGGCGGCGGCAGCCATTCGCCAATTCGCTGACCAGTGAAGTTGCGGCTACTACGTTGATCTTCAAACCGGATATGAGCTTTCCGATGATAATAACAATCGACAATAATGTACTCGGTTTTGATTGCTTTTAGAATACCCGATGATGCAAGATGGCCGCCGCTCGACGTTAAAAATTGTATTCTACGAGCTATATCTTCATATCTAATATTCCATTTTTTGTATGATCAATTTCAATTTTACTCCCATCTATTTACATACGTCATCATTTTCCAGATGAAAACTTCTCCGGAGAATATTCTATGCAAAGTTGCTGTAGTTCGAAATGAAAACTGCCTATTTTTACGATGATAATCGTTTCCGAATATTACAGGAATAATCTCTTCCATTTCTTTTCCTGAGATTCACTTTTCTCTTCTTATATTCTTTCTGTTTTCCACTTTATAAATCAAAATGTCGTTTTTTCCGTAAGAATAACAATAGCGATCTGACATTGGATGCAAGATGGCGTTGTCAATTTCGAATTCCGCTTGTATTTGAGAACACGGTTCGAAAGATATCGCCATCGAAAACTGTTAACACAACCTCAAAAACCTAACTTCGACGTTTGAAAATCAGCGATTAGTTGTAATTGAATATCACCGTAGAATTAGACAAAGATAAACCGCAAACATGGCTCAACCTACTCTCGAAGATCACTTTAATGAACAAGCTGCGAAAGTCAAACTACTAATGACAGCTACGACTCTGATACAAAGTAATTATTTTCCTCTTGCTCCGATCATCAATAAATCTACGATATCATTCATCATTCAAATAATTCTGTTTTCTTATTTTTTTTTACACACAGACAAAGAAGATATAGCTAGCGAGCTGATTGAGGCTCAGGAGGAAGTTTCGTCTCTGAGAAACGGCCTGGATTCAATGAGAAACGATCTAGAGACAATGAAAAATCAAATCGTGACCATGAAGGTGATATTTGATTGATCAAACTCTCATGACCGAAAATAGAACCATCGATGTTTAAGACGCGGATAAAATTCGACCGGATCAACCGATTTGGAAGATTTTTCGTTTATTGGAAAGCAGAAGGATTATGCTTCGATTTGACGTTCAAGAATCGCACAGATATTCACTCGTTGCAGATATACGAGCGATTGAAAAATGAGTTCGAAAAAAGTTTGATGCATTTTGTATTCAAACGCCTGTATCTCCGCAACGCTTGAAGATCTCTGCGATTTTCAAACATCAAATTGAGGCTACATTCTTCTTTTTTCTAGCGAGGAAAAAAAGATTCTGTGGTCGGTTTAGCCATCCGAATTTTATTAACGTTCTAGAGTTTAGTTAAAATAGTTAGTCACATTTTTCAGAACTTATCAACAATCCTGGAGATATTAGAGGCAGATATTGATCACATGGAGTCTAATATTCCGCCAAAGCTTCTACAAGACTATGCGAATATACAGTTGAACGAGGGCAAGAATCTTTCCAGTGGAATATTGAAGGAGAAAACTCCAAACGGAAGAAGTTCGGGAAGTGGAATGTCTGACAATGTTTTTGATGACGATGCAGACAAAGAAAACGCAGTGAAAAATTGCAAGAAAATATTGTTCAACGAACCTGAAGTATCCCACAAGATGAAACTCATCACCGAAGAAGAATATCGTCTCATTCCCAAATACATGATCGGCAGACAAACTCTTAACGCTCTTAATAGCTTTCTGGACACTATCAATCAGATTCTCAAAGCTAAATACTCACTATTAGCTCTTGGACAAAGTGGCGCTAGAAAAAAAGGCGAATTGGATTTATATATGCATTTTAAAAGACAGGAGCATAATGATGGGAAGGACAAAGGTAATTTCTTGGAAAATGCGAGCAAAAGTAATGTGTTTTCAAGTTCTGGACTATGAAATTCGTGATCAGAGTCTCAAAGATCAACATTTTTACTTCAAATGAAGATTTTCTTTAGATAAAATCATTGAAAAATAGAAATTCGGATTGTCATTTGGTTTTAAATGACGGAAACAGGTAAATTTGGAAGACTTTCTCATTCAGAGAAAAAAACCTTTGATTTCTAAATTTCGAACATTTGGATGTATAGCAAGTCTCTATAAATTAAATGACTTACTTTTAGGGTGAGATAAAGTCTGCCGAATGTGTATATTTCAGTTCTCGAAGTCTCACGAAAGCTGAAAGTACACAAATAATAAATTTAGAGTTGATATTTATTGCCCAGAAAACGTAGAGCCGTTTTTCTACGGCTAATTTTGGAAAAAACTTTAATGACGGTCAAATAATTTGTTTGGAAACTAAAATCTCCCATGAAAATATTAAACAAATCAAGTTTTACATCTTGAGGGTCTTAACGAGGCCTACATCTTAAATAAACTTGATGAAAACCTTAAAAAATTATTTTATTTTCAGCTAAAATCTACTTCTTCACGCAGGACGATTACGCCAGGCACACCCAAACAAAATTAGATAAAACAAAGTTGAATTTTTTGACAATATTACGTCATTGTAAAAGGCTCAGAGAAACTAGAGTATCTAAAACCATAAAATACGTCGTTATGCCTTCATCTCAATCGTAATGAATGAATAATTACTATTGATAAACTCGATAGTAAAAAAGAAAAATATGTAAAAAATAGATCCTCTCTCAGTATTTTAACATATTTTTCTACTCAACAAAAAAACCCCAAAAAGAGAAGCTGAGAAAATAATATATGAGGGAGAAAAAAGAAGCAAGCTATAGTCTTAAGTTGTAACGTCACGTCATCCGAATATATTCTCAAGGTTCTGCATGCGATAGCAATAATGATAATATTTTGTAATGAAAAATGTATATGAAATATAATGTAATAGAAATAAGTTCAAATGATAAAGAAAGCGAAATGTAACGAAGTTTTTCGGATCATTCAAACCGAAGTAAAATCTGACAAAACAAAAGAAAGAAGCAGTTGTTTCAGAACAAAAGAGAGTCGGTTCGATCCTTTGCTGTCACCGTTGCCATGGGCTACTTGTTTGTGAAACAATAGAAGATGCTTATAACTGAAAATTTGATAGGAATATAAAAGGAAGCTGATCTTGGGAGCAGCTGCCGATATTTTCCTTTCTCCAATTATAGTATACTCTGGATCGAATTTAGTTTGCCATGAGAATTCAAGTTTGAAACTTGAAGAATTCAGACTTTTTTGATCGACTGAAAACTTTTTTTTCTCATCGTTACGCTTTCCAAGGATAAGGTAATCTGCTCATGTACCTCATACATATTCATTTGCATCCCTGAACTTTATTTCAGTGTCTATTATCTCTTCGATAATCTGGAAGAACGTTTCTCACAAGAAAAAAAATGTATAGAATAAATAGATTGTGTACAAATTTCTTATAATTTTAAATAGAATTGTTCTGTGATTAGATCTTCGAACTCGAGGTGGGTTTTTTCTTCGCCAGTTTTTCAACTTCACTGTCATAATTCTGAGCTCTGTATTTTTAATCCCTTTATTCCTTTTTTTTTTTCTAGATGTTCAAAACGGAGTCTTTGAGTACTCTGACCAACGACGATGACGAGATCGACGATCTGGATGGATCGATTGTTTGGTCGCAAGAAGATCCTCTTTCCGCTAATGAGATCATGGAAATCGACGGATCGTTTATGGATCATGGACAAGGAGATAACGCTGCTCCTGACTTAATAATGTGCAGACTATGCGCGGGGAGAGCAACCAATCCCATCTACATTTACTCTGAGACTGGAGAATCGATGAAATTAGCTGAGAAAATCAACACTTGCCTCAGTGTCAAGGTCTGAAAGGCAATTCGGTCGACAGATATATTTCTTTGAATCAAAATTTACTCAAGTTTCGATTTTTTAGCGGCTAAATTCAGAGAAAAGATGATTTTCGATCCCTTTCTTCGTCATAAACGATCAATTTTTTTCTCTGCGAAGATGTGGAAGAACATAGCTACAAATATTTACTCTGATGTCTTTTGATTAAACGATCCTGAAATTTGCCTATATTTTACTAAGAAGAAAGATTATAATCGATTTTTGTGTAAAAGTAGTCTTTTGTATATCTAATTTATCTTCTATTCAGTGAAAAATCATCGGATGTTTTCTGACAAAATGAAAAAACTTTCAGGTACGACGAACGGATCCGCTCCCTAAACAGTTGTGCATAGTTTGCGCCGAGAAGGTGATATATTTTGACGATTTTGACACACAGAGTATAAGAGCGGAGGAAACATTATTGAGAATGTTAAGAGAGAAGCGTAATTTTGATATCAGAGAATTAACAACGAACGAAATCCTCTGCGATGAAAAATCCTGTCCTTTATGCATAGATGGATGCATGGCAACTAGCAAACCGGATCCATCCGATCCGATATATTCAGAATTATTGTATGACAGCGATGTAGTATTGGATAGTAGTGACGAGGAGAGGGAATTGGAGATAATAAACGCGGAGAAAGAATCTGAAACAGGGGGAAATTCGATAATGTTGCAATGTCTGGGAAATAGGAAACAATATTTGAAGTGCGGAGCCTGCATGAATTTATATCACACAAAAGAGACCCTGGATAATCATAAGTGTAAGCCGAACGTGCAGAGCACTTCGAAACCCTATAAATGCACAATTTGTTCCATAACTTTCACCTTCGAGGAGCGCCTAAACTTCCACATGCAATTTCACACAGGCACTAAAGCTCTGCATTGTGAAATATGTAAAACAACATTCGGAAAGGAGTTGAAGCTATTTTATCACTATAAAAGGTACCACTGCGACATTGAGACTGTTTCGTGTCTTCAGTGCGGAAAACTTTTCGACAATCAGGAAAATCTCAAGATTCATATATGTGTCGATGGAAAGACTAGACCGCACGTATGCGAGGTTTGCAACAAGGGATTTTCGGATGGTTATACATTGAAACGACACGTGGTAACGCATTTGCCGGAGAAACCGTACAAGTGCGGCGAATGCTTGAAAAGTTTCACGCAAAAATCAAGACTCAATAAACACATCGCCGGTCACGCTGTTGTCATAGAAGATACCCAGACCGTTTGGAAGTGCGTACAATGCGGAGAAGTGTTCAGTACTTGCGACGACGCCGATAGTCACTACAAAATTCACCAAGACAAGATAACGCTGATAGAGGAATTAGTCGCGAGTAAAATCTACCATTGTGAATATTGCAATGGCTTCTTCACAGATTTGGAAAACCTGAAATCACACCAAAATGAACACGTAGTGGAAAAGCCTTACGCATGCACCCAGTGCGATACGATTTATAAATCATTTGCGGAGGCCGTGATCCACTGGAAAGAACATCCTAGAATTTTCACTGTAGTTATAGTATTTTCTTGCAATTTCTGCGGTAAAGACATGAAGGAACTCTCTCTGCTTTATAAACACAAGCAGAAACGGCATCAGTTTACAGCTAGAAAATCTCTAGAAGGAGAAGCGAAATTTTCGTGCGAACTTTGCGGCAACGTTTTTGAGCAAATAAAAGACATCGAAGATCACGGTAGAAAACAATGCTCCAAATTTCCCTGCGATATCTGCGGCAGTCGTTTACCCACCGCCAATTCGCTGAACGCTCATAAACGAAGACACAGTGGCTTGAGACCCTATGTTTGTAATATTTGTGGGAAGAGTTATACGCAGTCGAGCCACATGTGGACTCATAAAAGATTTCACATGGGAGTGAAGCCCTACGCTTGTGAATATTGCGATCAGAAATTCACCATTAAACCGGACCTCGCCGATCACACAAGGAAAAAACACACGAGGGAGCGACCCTTCAAGTGCGATGTTTGCGGAAAAGCATTTTTAACCGGCTCAGTATTCTATCAACATAGATTAATCCATAGAGGGGATCGCAGATACAAATGCCATTATTGTGAAAAAGCTTTCACGAGAACCGAAGCTCTCAATAATCACATCAAAATTCATACTGGCGAAAAACCTCATGCTTGCGATGTTTGCGGTAGATGTTTCAGACAGAAGGGAGATATGCGCAAACACCGGCGCACTCAACATGTTGAGAAAATCGACCAAAATTCGTGACTACAGTTCTCTTCCTACAAAGAATATAAAATCTTGCTAAATAATCTTCTCGGGTATCTAGAGATTCTCCGAAACGCTGTCAGCTTCTTTCAATCCGTTCAAGACTCAAAAAAACTATGAATATTAATGAAAATTTATTCACTCCAAGGATATTAAACAAAAATAATGAATTTTCGATCAGTCTTTATCGAATATTGTTCGATTTAAACTGAAAACAAGACTGAATTAATATTCTTTTACCTCGTTTTGGGTTTTTAGTTATACTGTTTCTTATAGAATAACAAGGTCTGTGTAAAATATTAAACAATAAGGACGAAAAAGAGGATAACTAATATTTCTGGCTTTCGTTATCCTTTTGTCTCATTTTTTTCTCTTTCTAATCTCCAATTATACATTTTCGAAGAAAGGAAATTTGTATGTTATTCAAAATAGATTTAGTTTCCATATTTTTTCGGTACATTCAATGCATTTTTCTTTGCTTCAGAATTCATTTCATTATTCTTATTTCATCACTTACAGTATGATAACACAGATAATATATATTTAGTGTGCGGTTTTTGGTTTGAAAATTATTGGTACTCATTTGAAATTTGCCTCCGATTCATCATTAATCGTCTATCTACCAATAAATATAGAAATGTAAGACTGTAATTGATATGCGTGAACGTTATTATTAGATTTCAGATAAATAGATTGTATGTATTAATTGTTTCGATTGACAATGAGTAAAAGAATAATATAGTAGTACATCAGTTTAATGAACAAAACAAATCCCTATTTCTTTGTTCAAGTATAATGTATGTATTCTTTGCTTCTCCCATCTCTGATCGCCGAGGCATGCTCAGGGTGATTAGAAAATTTATGACTTCTGCAAAAAGACGTGAACGTTAATGAAATTTACGAAGAAAATTCAGGGCAGAATCGGCGAAGATGATAAGAATATGCAATTATCATTGAAAATAGTGTTGAAATCCTCGAAGACTTTTAAAATATTCGCCCTTTTTTTGACATTCGCACGCATGAAAAAGATGAATCATATTCAAACGAACGAAATTAGGTTTTCGATTAGCAAATCTAGAGGAAAGTTAATTACAATCTGAAGTCAAAATAATGAAAATTTTTATTCTTCGATGATAATATGCTACAAATGATCGATCAATTTTCAAATATCTGAAATCAGAATAATAGAAATATAATTTGTCGAAAATGACGTATGTACTATAAATAGTTGTTGAATTTTCAAATGACGCGCGTGAAATTGCTTAAGCCGGATCACGATCACTGAATTGGTGACGCTTCGTTATCAGGCCTTCGAGTCGCGCCGCGTCATAATATCCGACCAATAAGAACGCTTGGTTTTTGTCGCCAGTCGTCAGAGCCGACCTCGAAAATCATCGATGTGAAATCGCCTCATGATTAAACAGGTGATATTTTCAGTATTTGACGTTTCGTAGCTCAACGTTCTCAGCAGAGTTCGGGTTCTCAGTTTGTTCCACCACATCTTCTCATCTCCAATCACTTGTTTTGATCAAATATTATCACACACTTCTATCTGATAAAACCAATCATCGTTGTGAACAACGAAACAAGCTGTAGCACAGCCGTGACACATGCATACATACGCGGCATTTAACAAGAATACAAGAAACATTCGATTATAGTATGTAACTCGTAAATATTTGATTCAAGTGTTTGATCTCCGAACGACAAACAAAATGAACAGATAAATGAATAAAAGTAGAGAAGTACTAATAAATAATGGTGATAGAGGAAAGGCTGAACACCTGACACAAATGCTATTAATTAATAATCTAGCGCTAAATTATAACAACTCTGCGTCCGCGGACAATGAATAAAACGTGAATAATGCTAATATCTTATCGAAAACGTATGTATACACATACATTGGGCACATTTAATAATGAACACCTAAATAATAACCCGATTATTCTCAGTGCCGTGCATACATACTGACTCATGTATTCACAGCGTGCGTGTGTGTGTGTGAATAGAAGAAACTACTAACAATAAGAACCACCTACCTGGCTAGCTGGCAGCAGGCAGGTAAGAAATTCGGAAGTTTCGCACATCTCTCATTTCTCGCTTCATAGTTTTTACGCACTGCGATAGATACGGAATTTCATGAACATACGTACACATAACACACATGTATGCGAACACATCACTTTGTGAGTGTATGTATTCTATTATTTCTCAAATTTTCTCATTAGCATATATTCGCTAATGTGTTACGTATATAGTTTTACCTGTAATACACTTTATCTACGAATAGTATCAATTTTCCATTTTCAATTTTGATCACATACGTGCAGGGCAGTACTATATCAAATATGTCGCACAATTTTGTTCGAGTTTTAATATTCCATCAGCTGCAGTTTTCCTTATAATAAATTACAGGTGTTACAACATTCTAGAAAAAAATGAGAGAGAAACGTTTGTCTTTTTTTCTGACGTTATGATCGTCTACTATTTTTTTTTTCGTTGTGTTTTTTTTTTTTCTTTTGTTTTACCTCTCTCAGGCCCAACTTCATATGTATGTACAAATCTTCCAACTCCGCGCATGCAAATATCACATCGAAACGCAGCACACGATAAAAATCTGTCAGAGAAGTTCTAACCTAACCCTGACCTAACCTTAAATCTCTAATCCGAGACCTCGAAATCATGTTGAAAAGTTGGGTGAAAAATGAATTTACGATAATTAGATGAGTTTGAGAAAATCAAAGCATACGTTATATATTATCAAAAGTAATATGAACGAAAATGGAGAGCAATAAAATAATAAGGTTGAGGATAGTTCTTTGGCAATTTTTATCCTCATTATATCTATCATTACCATTTTCACTGTTTTCTTTTTTTTTCTTTTTCTTCCGTACAGATTTCAATTATGGCATTTCCGCCGCTGGTTAGCTGTACTCCTCCGCCTTTGGACAACGTCGGAGAGTACGACGACGACGAATTCGGAGATTTTACTGCCGGAGGAATCGACGGTAATCGAAAGAAAAGAGAGATAAAACGGAGACAATAGATGAAGAATTAAGAGAACAGTTATAGAAATAAGAAAGAGAATGAGAGGGAAATAGCAAGAGACACAATGTTTTTCTTCTCCATTCCTCTTGCCAGCAATTCTTGAAATTTTTAAAGCCTTACGGATATTTAGAGAGGAAAGATGAAACGATGAAAATTTATTGGGACTTGAAGTTCTAGATGTTTCTTCCTCTTTTTACTTCAAGGATTTTTAAAATTTCCTCTCACTTCCTCTTAATATTGTCCGGGCAAAGGACAGATGAACGTCGATGAATCCTTGAAGAAGTTCAGTCGTTGAAGCCACTCCTCTTGTAATTAATGTTATTAAGCGATAATGGCTTATTGAATGTATATAACAATCATTCAATCGTTGACTACGACAATTCCTGGAAACAAATGCTCAGATATCGATGTTTCATTACACAGTGCTCTCAAAGTATTACAAAATTGGTCGGAATAGGCCGATTTCATTTCGAGTTACCATTTTTCGTTCAGGGTATAAGTCTTTTCGACAATTTCACTCTGGCATAATTTTTCCATAATGTTTTCTTATTGAATATTCAATTTTATTGGAATCCATTGGTACCGATTTTAAGTAAGAAATAGCAATATTCGACTGATAGATGAGAAAATAAAAATTATGTCACGGTGAAATTGAAGGGAATAGTTTTCTGAACGAAAGAAACCAACTTAGAATGAAACCGCCCGATTGTAATAGATTTTAAAGATTTTCAAAGCGCTTTGTAATGAAACATTCATATCTGAGCATTTATTTATAATTTTTTACTTTCCCGTTCAAGAATTCACAGGCCAGTTCTTGTAGTTGGCGAGTAAATGATTTGGTAAAAATATTGAATGTGCCATCATTGCTCAATAACAGCAATGACAAAAGTATTGATATTAACAGTAGAACCTTCTCAAGTTTCAAAGTCTATTTTCCGACACTTTTTCGAGTACCCGGAATTTTCGTGGTTTCAAAGCAAACGATTTAAAAAAATCAGTAGATCTTCGATTGTGAGTTGTAATTTTTTTTACATCTACACGCAAATTTTATTCTGTTGAAGATCGAACAAGTTTAGAATGTTTTTGACAGTCGTTTATGATTTAGAGAGAAGAAAATTTGATTTGAGGTAGCATTTTTATTTAATTTTCCATAATTTGAATATAAAATTGTCGTTTTTCAGGTGTTTCTATTGCCTCAGATTCACCGATGAAACATGTGACTCCAAACCAGACGCCTATAAAGTCTGGAACAGTATCTCCGAGGTTGAATGGGCATTCGAGTCGTTATTCCAGCCCCCATAAATCAGGGGAATGTGTACAATCTGTAAACAATACAGAATTATATTTAGAAGATGAGGTTTTGGAGATAAAAGTTTCGACCGAAATCTCGGGAATAAATTTACAAGTAAAAATAAATAATGGAAGATTAGGCGACGACGGCAGCTGCGAAGATGAATTAGAAGAAGCGAAAGATCAAGATTATTTGAATTCCAATAAATCCGAAGAAATTCCACGCTTCATCCATAAACTTGACACAGATTTTGGGAGAAATGACTTTCTCCCCAGACGTGAAAGCAGTTCGGGAGACAGCATCAAATCCCCCAGCGATCTGTCTAACAATTTAGAAACTAACGACGATTTTGAACCTCTTAGTCTCGTCCTCGATGATCCTAGATCTATGTCCGAAGGCCAGCAAAATCTTGAAGATGATTTTTACGACTATAGAAATACAGGGGATAATTTAGAGCCTGGAAATTCATTGGCAAATGGAGAGATCATATCTGCGGTTGCACTTCCATCGGACACAAGCAGAATTTCTCCTTTTGTTATTACAGATGACGATGATCGGAGCAAGGAAAAGGATTTAGAAATTGAACCGGAACTCTTTTATGAAGTTCCCGATGATAAAATAGAAGATTTTCGAAGCACGGATGTTAAGATGCAGGAGAGCTACGATGGGGATGAAGATTTCAACGATTTTGAAGCGGCTATAGAAAATCCAGGCGAAGATATTAGTCAGAATCATTTTAGGAGTGATTTTGAAGCCACAGAAATCGAGAATGGCGTTAAATCTGAAAATTCTACCGGCGAGAATGAATTCCCACACCTTTCAGAATCTAATAACATTAATTTTGGTAAAGAATCTTTTGGTATTAGTAAACAAGAGATAAAAGAATCGCCGACTGGTTTATTGAAGGATAAAAAAACCCTCGACGAAGTTTCTACCTTCGCAATGCATTCAAATTTCGATAATTTTCCATCCGAAGAAGAAATTATCGAGGACTTAGACTTTGGTGATGATTCGGAGAACTTTATGACTCCGCAAACCAATTTCGGGTTCGATTCGACTTTACGAGAACTCAAGAACTCCGAAAAGTCTGAAGATATTCAAACGAATTCAAAATTAGATGTTGTAATAAACTGTGAAGATGATTTCGGAGACTTTGAAGATTTTGCGGACTTTACTAGCGCCGCAGTAGCCGAAGTTGCGATAGGGAAAGAAGAAAAAATCGAATGTAGAATCAATGAGAGTTCGAAACAGTCTGGCAACGATGATTTCGATGATTTTGAAGATTTCGGAGACTTCGAATCACCTGCGGAGGCACAGAAACCTCCCGATTTAAATTCCGGCCAAATTTTATCATTCAGAGAATCGATGATAAGAATAGAGAACAAAAACGCGGCCAATAAAATCGAGGATATTATTTCAAACATGTTTCCAATTTTGTCTCCGAACGAGGATACCGAACTCTGCGATCTCATTAAAAAATCGGATAAAATTTGGCACAGAGTTAAAAGCATCGAGGAGAGTAGCGCCTTAAGTTATCACTGGATTAATAGCGCTAGCAATAACGTTCTGCTCAGCGCTCTTGGCATCGATTCTAGAAATATTGTGAGTTTCTGACTCTAGAAAGTTCGAGAATTGAACTAACTTTTCGAATTCCAGTTAACGAAGCTCCGTTTCTGATTACCTTTCAGCTTTTTGGACCTAGATGGAATCACAATATTCCAAGATTTGCTGCGAACCTCGGATTCACGCCTCTAGAACCAGTTAAAGCATCTACTGAAGCTGCGCAGTCCTCGATGATGCCGCAAAGTACAAATTTAAAACCGCAGCAGGGGTCTCCGAGCACTGAAGTAAACAGAGAAACATTTTTTCCACCTAACTTGACTCTAATCTTCCAGAGATTGATTTATTAATGACAAGAGAAGGAGAAATGAGGTGAGAATTATCTAATAATGAATTTTTTCCATCCCACAGGAAGTACCAGCAGCTCAGTTCGATTGGAATAGTTCCGGGCTAGTAAATCCGCTAGATTCCAGTAAGTACGAAGAAAAAATATATCTCTTTATTAATATACATGTCCACCATAGACGTTCATTAATTGCAATTTTAGATTAGAACTGTGAACAAAGAAAATGACTAATTCTAGTTTGTAAATAATTCAATTAATCGATTAATTGATTATTATTTCTTTTCTCTTTTCCGCCACTTCCCAAATATCCAAAATATCAAATATTATTGCCCAATTTCTTTTGATCCTTGTAAATAATCTCTCTTCCTCGTCGTTCTCTTTCAATTTTCCATCTTCGTCTTTATATCTCACGATGAAATTCATATAATTTAAATAACGCACAGGCGGAGGACTCTCCGCACTCCTTCCCCTCGATTTATTGTGTCCGTTTGATCCTCTCCTCACGCCTCCTAATTGCTCAACACATTCCGAATCCTATCACCATCACGCCGCTTGTAACAGGAGCTCCATTTACTACTGTAAGTGTTTTAAAGCTAGAAAACGTGTGAATGAGAATGAAAATACGCTTAAGAAAAAGTAGAAGAATTTCAAATTATTCAAATGTCCGAGAATGTATTCACCTGAAAACCGTTGAAAATCTTATAGATTCCTCGGTGCAGGAACAAACTTTGCAAAAATCGATTCTCCGGGGATCGGAAGGATTCGAAGTCCCCCTAAAACCGTCCAAATCGCTACAGCAGGGTAAAATTATCGAGCCTTTACCAGGACCGAGTATATCTGACTGGAGTAAAAGAGGAGATAACGAAAACGGAGGGAGAATGAGAACAGCGAGGAGTTCCGCTCACAAAACGGTACCGACAATGGCTGGAAAAATGAATCCCTCGACTACCACCGCGCCTCTTAGTAATAATTCGTCTAAAAAAATCAATTCGCAAAGGCAACAACAAAATCCGCAAATCCAATGCGGAGTGATGAATAGAGGCGGCGGCGGAGAATCTAACAGAGTTGAAAACAGTGGTAGAAAATCAGCGAGAAAAGTAGTAGACGATAAAGATGTGGTTTTAGATAGATTTGGGAGACCGATGAACGTCAGACAAGAAACTGTTAAAGTTTTGAAACAACTACCTGATTTATCCTTCCTAAATGCCAGAACTTTGATGTTCAATCCTGAACAAAAGCAAATCGTTCAAGATCTTGGCGCTATGATTAATAGAAAAATGCCCGGCTGAGTTACGTCGGTCTGAATGATTTTTTCATTTTGAAAGGGATGATAATAATATTTAACAAAAATTGATAAATCCATCGAGAAAAAAAAAATTGTTCTATTTTTTTCTCCGTCTTTATTGCTGTGTTAGCTTTTTTTCTTCCGGCGCAAAGATTTAGGTCCATTCGAAAATTGGAAAAGAAAGAAAGAAACAAAAAATTTGATAAAATCGGATAAAACAATAGAAAAACATAAAACAAAAAATACGAAATCTATCTAAAACTTAAAAACACAAGAAAGTGTTGGCCAACAGCAATCTTATCGATCCTGCCTATCAAATAATACCTTTCAAACATTTCATTCAGACCAGAATAAAACATAAATACAAATAGAAAAAAAGTATGTGCAACGCCTGATATGCTTTATCAATCTTTCAAGATAATATAGTATGTAAAGTTAGAGTCAAGAGGAATCTATGAAATAGAAAGAGCCGCCTGACGATTTTATATATAGCTCTATATTTGAAGCAGCTCTTCCTGGTAATATTCAATATTCAAGAATTCGAGAATTCAAGAGTAATAATAAATAATTAATGATCAATGAATGATTCAGAGATAATATAATAACACCTCCACGAGAATACAATAATAGAATTAAGAAAAACATTCCCAAAAAACAATAGCGAAGGAGATGAAGACGAAAGCGAAGAGCAGAAAAGAATAGAATAGAATAGAATCGGACTGAACAGTGAAAAGAAAAAAAAGTTTATCGTTTTCATTGACGTGATTCTTCATTTCATTTCTCTGTCTCTTCCGTTGTTCCATTTCCTATTCATTGTTTATCAAGAAAAGAGAAAAAAAACGAAGTATTTACGGATATGAAGATAAATCACGAAGTAAAAAAAGAAATTTTAACTTCATTACTACATTCTTACATGTATTTAAAAAATGGAAACTCTTTTCTATTCTAGCTTTTCTCTTGTATACACATACCTATGTAGGTTAATCATTCAGAAAGTTTAAGAGACGTAGAAGACGAAGAATAAGAAGAATAAGAAGAGAAAGACAAATTTGTGAAATTTGGTGGTAGTTATTTATTTATTTTTATTTTCTTCCTCTTTTTTCTTCTTCATTCAAATCTTCTCGTGATTGAGCGGTTCAATTTTAAATCTCTTCCCAACTCTTTTTTTACTTCCTTCTCCACTAAATGTCCTCGGATTATGTTCTTGTTGTCACGAACAACAATAATTAGTATTCGATAATAGATATAAACTACATGATACATATAAATACATATAAAAAATATAATAATAATAGAAAGAAACAAGAAATAGAAGAAAAAAAAAGGAGTATAGTTAGGATTTCTACGAGATGGAATGAAATCGAATGACTTACTAACTTTTTCAAACAATAAATTAATTACCTAGTTTTAATAATCATAATGATCGATTGGCCGTTTATCTAGTCTACGCTCATAAATTATAGTTATGCCTAGTTATATTAGGGAATATATTGTACCTATATTATACATATAATGAGGTATTATATTATTGTACAAAAAATATGATTATTATCAATATTATTCATTTCATGGAGGTATAGGTATCGGTATAATATTCAAATTTCAAGGCTTGAAGAATGGAGAAGGAAATTACGGAAACGGAATCTAAAGCGTTCTGTAATGTAGCATAATAATTATTACCGATTACATTAGTACTAATATTGTTGATCGATTAGACAGAAATTAAGACGGCTCATTCGTACGTACATACACAGAGACATTCGTAGATTATAATTGTTGGATGATTATTATTAATATTGTTATCATTGTTATACGATAACGAAGGAAAGAAGCAGAGATAAATGGGGGAAAAACGAAGAAGAAGAAGAAGCAGAAGAAGAATAATCAAAAGTCAATTATATAATTATTATCGATTGACTGTATTTAAGTTAAGTTTTATCAGTAGTAGTATATACATACGATGTACAGAGGGATTCATATTTAAGACATTAGAGAATTGAAAGAATCGACGATTCGACACAATTGATAATCGCAGAAGAGAACGAACTTCTTGATACAAAGGAAACGTGAAACGGACAAAAAGAAAAATGAAGGGGTGGGAATTTGATTATCGAACAATGAAATCGCAGTATAAATATGAGGAATTCGAGATCATAGAGGTATTTATGTATATTACGTTATACGTATAGTTATTATAGTTATAGCTAATTGGTATTTTATACAAAGAATTGAGGGATAAAAAAATGTACTTAAATAGGTACTTAAATATTATAATAGATATGATAGAGTAATAAAGTGAAATTCATAATGATAATACATATTATAATAACACAATAAGGAAATTTTACATGCTGTACTTGTATTATTACTATTATTATTTGAATATATGCAATATATAGTATACAGTTTGATATTTGTTATTCAAATATATTATTATTAATATACATACACAATAAAATTGTAATATGTATTATAGTATACTAAATACCTCTGTACTATGTTTTATGTAAAATATTGTGCATATTATATTATTATTATTATTATTATTATTATTATTATTATTGATCGGCGTATACTGTATCGATGATTATCTACGTATCCGATCATTCTATTGTATTGTTTCGAGAATATTTATACCGATTAGACTAAGGAGACGTTTCTTCGTTCAGCGTTTCTATACTCGATTTCCATGTGTTGAAATTCGCTGCGATTGGAAAGATGAAGGGAAAAGAAAAAGAAGACGAAAACCGTTATTGAATAAATGATCGAATAGATGAAAAAATAAAATTGTGATTTGGATTCTCAGAAACTTCTTTTTCTATTCGTAAATTGATACGGGGGTTCCAACTGTTTTTTGTTCTGTATTCAATTTATCTGTTGTTACCTATTTTCAAATTTCGAGCGGGAGAAAAATATTCTAATTTTGAAATATTGAGAATTGTTTGATCTTCATTTTTTCAACTCGACGAAGATATTCGCATTTGAGAGTTGAAAAATGGTTAAAATTGTAACCATTCTAAAGATTGTTTGAAATACTGAAGTACAAAAATATTGATTCATAACTTCGGAATCATTTTACAATTTATATTTATAAATTTTTATTCTCGAATTAGTAGAACGATTCAAATAATTTGAAAAAAAAAACAAATGTTCGAAAATTGAATGTTCATTTTCCAATACTTTTTCAAGGATGATAATTCTAGTTCATTCGGCTTTCAAATTGCCTAGATTTCTTTCAACTTGATAATTCGAATATGTAGAATTGGCATTGTTAGAAATATTTACTTTACCCGCCCTTTTTTATCTCCGTTAGTTTTCGAAGCCTGCGTTCCGAAAGTAGCTACTTTATTTTTGTGCGCACTGTTTCTATCGTTGGAAACTAGCCCCAGTACTGCCAAATCGTTACGAAACGCAGCTGAAGATTAGGCTGACAAGACGACGTGAAGTATGCAGCGGATACATCGAAGACAATAGTATTCAGTGAAAACAAAAAGCGTTATGAGTTTTCCGCGGGTAAAGGACACTGTGGTCATAAAAATTCACCGATTTGTGAGTCGTATATAAAACTGCTCGTATTTTCAGCCGAAATCAAAGTTTTAACTCGTGAGTATTATCTCCGAACTGGAATTCACACTTCAGAAATAATTCCGACTGCTAAAATATTCCGAGATTAGCTTACAAACGTCGCGTTACAGGTTATGAGATCGCAAAATTTAGACGTATGTACACATGAGAAAACAAAAACAAACAACCGCGAAGGACATTGTTTGTCTTCTGTCCATCGATTTTAAAGGCATGCATCATTCAGTTTATTCTTTATTCCATATTTACCGAGTTTAGACACACTTCGGTCACCTCTCACCTCTTAGAAGGTAAATTTTGACAGAGCACTAAAAAAAAGGTGATTTTCCATCGAATCAGGTTAGGGGCCAACTCTCCGCGCGATTGATTGAAAAAATAAATGAAATGCCAAGTTTTTCGAACCCGAATCAAGGCAAATTACTAACAAATATTGTTTTCTACGTATATTGTTGACTGGAAAGTGCGTTTTCATGGTCTTTGCGATTTCAAAAAGCAATTTTGTTGTATTTTTTATCCCGGTTTTGTATTTTTCGTACGTTTATATTCGCAGATCCTGAGAAAATACGTGACTTGGAATAAAATCCATACGGAAACAGTTTTCTAGCTCGCCAGAGGCAGACGCTGCATTCTAAGATGCGAGGTAAAGTATCTAGGGTCAAAGAACAAAGAGGAAAAGACTTGCGGGTATTAAATCCACTCCAGCTTTGAAAAAGTAGAATGATATCGTTCATAGAACTAGTAAAAGTGTGATGAAAAATAATGTGAGGATGGTTAAAACGAGGAGCAAGCTTTCGGTAACTACGACAAAGAGTGCTAGATTAGGTATTGTAAAATCTATAAGCTCTGTGGTCAAGGAAGAAACGAGTTTGCGAAAAAATGAATTGGAAAAAATTGTATCTGGTGATATTCGGAGGAGTAGTAGATCCGGAAGGAGAAACGAGTCGAAGAAAAATTATCTAGATGATGAGAAAGCTAAGACCGATGATTCTCGGGATAATGGTTCTAGGAGAGATTCTAAAGCGGAGAGTAGTAAACTTGTTAAGCTTCCTGAAACTAGGAAAAGGAGCGCGAGGCTAAAGGCAGAGAAATCTAGGAACACGGAGAACAAGAAAGAAGCGATTTCACGGAAAGGAGAAACCGAGAAAGATGAATGTGGAGAAATTTGGAGGAGAACTAGACTCAGAAAGAGAAACGATTCCGAGGAAAATGATCCGGGAGATAAAAAAACGGACGCTGGCGATCCTCGGGAGGATAATTCTAGCGTGGATCTTAGAGCAGTGAGTAGCGAGTCTGTAGACCTTCCTGAAACTAGAAGAACAAGCGCGAGACTAAAGACAGAGAAATCTAGGCGCTCAGAGGATGAGAAAAAAGCGACTTCAGGAAAAGACGAAACCAAGAAAGACGAATCCGATGAAGTTCACAGGGGAAATAGACTCGGGAAGAGAAACGATTCTAAGGGAAATGATGCGGTTGGTGGGAAAGCTGAGGCTGATCATCCACGGATGAATGATTCGAAGGATGATCCTAAAAAAACGCAAAATAAGTTTTTCAAGAGTAAAAATCCCGGTTTCGATGCCTCGCGTTCGACTCTAGAGCCGCGAAAAGCACTAACGAACAAGAATGATGTAAAGGACTCGAATAATCGAATGAAGAGGAAAGAATGTCTACGGTACGTAGCGAAACCCGCTTCGCTGCGGCAAACTACCTTGTCAGAATCTTTCAATCGATGTTCTAAATTGAGGAGTGGTTTGAGACCGAGAAAGAATGTGAATGACTCCAAAAATACTCTATCTGCGCATTTGCATGATGGAATATCCGCAGAAAAAAGAAGGAGCTTGGTTTTACCGAGGAAAATTGACCTGAAATCAAAACCGAACAAAGGGCCTGTGTACAGGGCGGGCATCAAATCAGCGGGAGAACCAGAAGTCATCACAGAGGATAAAGACAGCATCTACGATTTTGAAATCGAGCTAAACGATCCTGAAGAAAAATCAAGGAGAAATAAAAATATAGTGAAGAAAAAATCTACGAGGAAACCGAGGCCGAGTAGGAAGAAGAAAACTAATCTTCTCGCAAACAAACATAACGAACAGGTACGCAAAGCGCCGGATCAAGCCTCTAAAAGCGATCCTGTCCAGCTAGAAATTGAGAAAACATCAAACGATCGAAAGCTCAAGTCACTTGACCTAAATGGCATTAGAAAAACGGAAGGAGATGAGTCTCAGGGAAGTAAAGAGGCTCCGGTTTTGATTGAAAACTCGGAAAATGTTGAGGAAAGGGTTCCCAGAGTGCGAATAAGCAATGTCGAGACACTGAGAGGTGATAAAAAGTTGAATTTCAGACCGGATGTATCTTGTTCTCGTCAAAACGCAGCGAAATTCAATCCCTTTGGTTCTACACAGCCGATATTCAAGCCGAAGTCTACCGTCGATGCCAGAGTCATGATGGAAGCCTCGCTGTTGAACAAATCTTTGTCCCCTATAAAAAAGCAGTTGGAACAATTCGATCCCGCTAGTCCGTGGCGACCGCCTTTGCCCGGTTCATTTTCGAGCGTTAAACAAATCGTCCAAAGTACGCCGCAGGCTAAACGGAACCTTGGAATCCTCAGAAGTACACTTGGATTTAGAATCAGTGAAAAAGAGGAAGAGGGAGAATATCCGGAAGTCAGAGCTACGCCTCTGGCTAAAAACACTACAAAAAAAACTCCGAATCCATTAGGGGTCAGGATATCGAATGAGACGAACATCCAGAATTCGAATTCGAAGATTAATGAACGAGAACCGCTTCCGGATCATCAAGAAACATACTCAAGCCCCTCGAAATTTGGGATAATAAAAAAGCACCTCGGGATTTCCGCGGACTATGGAAAAAATAAAGAGAACTCAGGTTTTGGAGATCGGCTTCATAAATCGCCGAAGAAAAGTGAAAAACTATATATGAATATCGACGAATCTCCTTGTTTCAAGAAGAGAACTACGCCGGGGAACGGAATTGGAGAGTCCGAAAACATGGCGCCCAGCACTTTGATGAAACAATCGAACTTGAATGGATTTTTAAATCTGGATGAAATGCCTGAAAGTATTTCGATAAATACGAGTCACGGTATATTTGGAGATGGGAATTCCACACCGGTAGTACAAACACGAATTTTCAACTCACAGACGACGGAAGCTAGTGTCGAGAATTGTTTTGGATTTGAGGAGGAATTTCGGGATGTTCAAGTCTCACCTGTGAAACAATTCGATAAAAAAATGGAGCCGAACGTGAAGAAGAGAAGCTTCGATCGTTTGAAACGCCGTGATCTGTTGTGGGCCGGGAAACAACAGCGCGCTCCTCGAATATTACTTGCAGAAATTAAAAACACTTTGTTCCCGAGAAAGGGGAAGACTCTTGAGAAGCTTGAACGCGTCGAGGAACGAAATAAGAAGCTGGATACGGTGGCGAAGGCGAAGCTGGACGTAGAAGCTGACGAGGAGTCTCGAAGCCGCAAAACTGATACCAAATCTCTGGAATCTCTGGATCCTGTTCAATCCTCGGACACTTTTGATGTTCTTTCTGAAAACGGACAAGCGGAAGGCCTCGAGAAATCTATCAGCAATGATGTCGCACTCTTCACTGATCTTGAACCCATCCACTTTACCAAGGTAGAGAATATTTTTGTTTTTGCAGCTTGTTATCAGCTATTTCGAAAACAATCGGCTTACCGATTTTCTGTTTTCGGTATTGGAACTCGAGAAATATGACTCACAAATATATAGATAGAAAAGAGAGAAGCATTGCATTTTTAAAACTTGAAAACATAGGATTCAAACGTTTTATAATTCAGATGTTGGGAAACGCGTAATTATTTTCAATATCTTTAGTCTTACGTTGACGCGAGTGTATAAAATTCTCGGTTCGTTTTTCTCCGAGAATCTTTCCCTCGGCTAAAGAACGACTTACCTTACTTCAACAGTTTTTAAACGATTGTTTAAACTTTCGAAAGTTTTTCCTCAGGTGTCGCGGAACGCACGTAACGTAATTCTGATTTCAAATATTTTCACATTACTTAATTTCACAGTTACTTACTCTCTGTTCTCAGTCTTCCTGAAGAAAACAAAGGCTTTTCCCATATTAGAATCTCAATCTGATCGCGAAGCTTGATTGGAGTCAGAGCTCCTAAGGTCTATAAGCAATTAGATTCATAGTTTGAAATTCGTTTTAAAAATCGAACGTATAATGATTTGAAATTCAAAATCGTGGGATCCCGTAGATTTGTCACCGATAATCCAATTCTCTGACACTTAATATCCGAATTCTTCCAACATATCTGATCGCCTATAGTAAAATTCGATAATTCGGCAAATCGGTGTAACAAACAATTAATAACGATGTATTTTTCAAAGCCTCCAAGATGGTCCTACGCGAAGAAAAGAGAACGTCAGCATAATTGGTCATCGGCCGAAGACTCTGACGAAGATGTTAGAAGTGAGGAGAAACCGGTAAAGAAAAAGCGAAAACTAGAAAAATTGAATAAACTTGAAGAGAACAAAATTGACGAATGGGTTAAAAGTGTTAACGAAACTTTCCAGGAGATTGACGAGTTTGATCTCGTCGTTGAAAAACTACCGTGAGCATTTTTATTCTTATCCAAAATTTTACTCCAATTTTAAAATGCTACATATATTGTTCGCGTCTACTTTATGCATACCTATACGCACGTACAAATTTTCGTATTATTTATTTCCACACGCCCCTCTATGCACATAGGTTACAGGATGTGAATGAAAATATATATTCTTTTTTATAAGGTGATGTGAATAATGAAAATAATGATATAATTAGTCGATAATGATTTTCGGGAACCCGAAATCTTCGAGAATCGTGGGCTGTTGGGGATTTCGAAATTTTGCCCAGAAACCCGTGACAGTCGGGAGTCCCGAAAAAATAAAATTAGAGATCCGAAAATTCTCGGGGAATCCGACGAATATTCAACATTTCCAAAGAATCGTTTATCCGTTTCCGGTCAACCGATAAAAAACCTTCAAGATCGTTTGTCCGATAAGAACAAATTTCGAAGGCCTCAAAAGCTGTTTATCGATTGGATTCCGAGTCGATTTCATGTAAACAGAAACTTCCGAAATTGCTGGCATTTTGAAAAAAAATTCTGCAGGAGAAACCGGTCGGAAATATAAATTTGATTTGATCTCTTGCTTCGTTCGCGTAACAAAAATTGGCGGCGCTTCGCCTTGACGCAATTCAAAATAGCCTGCGTCGAACTTCAGTGTAATCCTTTCCGTTGTTTCGATAGAAATTGCTATTCTGTAACTATAACGAGGCGAACTGAAGAATTGAAATTCAGAAGATTAGAAATACGCCAGAATATCGAATATTCATCCGGATTGTAGAACGATCGTAATTTTATTCGTACAAATATAATTAAGAAATACATTTCAACAGCTAAAACTAACGCATTTGTTTATTACTATGGGTACCGAACGTGGAATACTGTAACGCTGGATAATGATAGCTTCGAATAATTATTCATAGAATTGATTTAGTATAAATTATGTAGGCACTAATGATACAACAGGTTAGCTTCTCAGATTTTTTAAAACTAGACGGACGGATTCCGGACGGAATAAAGTTCATATCGATGCGCCTGCAGTAGTTAAATGACATCGTATAAGTTATCGTCTAATAAATACATAGAATATTACGTCGATTTAACAATGTAAATGTTACGAACGATTAACTTCAGCGGCCTAACAATAAGACCAGTGGGTGAAAAAAGTAAGTCAGTGCTGTTAAAACGAGGGAAATTGTTGCCGTTGGTAGAAAGAGGGAAGATACTGCGCCGCTGGGATAACAGAAATTCGAACTACTACAATCAGAGATAGTTTTTTGAAATTTATTTTTCAAGTAATCCCAATCGCAGAGACCAACGCTGCACCCACCGTACGATACCGGCTTTTCGGCCAAGTAGAATACAACCTTGTTTGCAGATCTGCCGTCTCGACATCTGTACGGAGAATTATTGATTGTAGATACATACATATACAGTAAAATTGCGACAATCGAAAGATAAAATTTGGGCTCACATTGTAATGCGATTGTGATATACTAACTTGTAAAAAACTGCGGCTATATTTCCGGCGAACGATGCGATCTCTGATGTTTTCCACTTGCGTTTGATCATCGATTGATAATTGCTTGCCAAAAGAGGCGTCGAATCTTTAACGATTTCCATCGCGGTTAGAAATGATTCTAAATCACCGGAATGCGCGACGTAAAATATTCCTTTTGGCTCGTTTTGATATTCATTGCCTTCCAGTTTTCTGAAATAAATATTAAAGGCGTTTGGTCGGCACTCTGGTACTCTGAATGTCCGGATAGAGTCTTCGGATTAATTATTCGATCCTAATTTGAATTCAGAGATGTGAGAAACTCACTGGAAGTGACGGAACATGTCTTGCAGCAATGGACAACCCGTTCGCGAATTCAACTCGTGACCATATCCACGTTTGTAATAGTCTGTTAAGTCCTCTTTGTATTCGAGAACTCGGAGTTCTTCGTCGCTGAATACTGCACACCATGGAGAGACCGTGCTGACTTTCCATGCCTTCTCGTAACGACATATGTCGTACATTATATCCACTGAAGCTAGCGAAAAATTGTTGTTCATGTTTTAACTTTGAATAAAAAAATTCTTTAACAAATATGCGCCTTCCTTTCACGTGAATTTTGCTACACAGATCGAACCGCGGATTCAACCAATCACATTGCTTTGTGTCGAACAAGGTCGAAAAATGTACGTAAAACAAAAGCGCACATTTTGCCCGTTTGTTTTGAAACCACCAAGCTGTGAGCTCGGGTTCGAATTTTTGAGAAAAAACCCTCAGTCGAGTGTCAAGACTCGTTAGTTTCGGGCTTAGAATTCCCCGAAGTTGAAAGATAACACTCAAGTTTTAGTGTTAAATCCCCAAGTTTAATGTGTCAACGCTCAGTTTTAGATCCAAAAACATCCAAGTTAGGAATCAACGCATCAATTTCTCGGCTTTATAATCCCCAATTTTGGGACGAACACCCGCGACAAGTCAATAACCCCAAGTAGATTGTTAACGTTCAAGTTTCAGGGTTAAAATTCCCCAAGCTGAT
The DNA here is from genome assembly GCA_963170745.1 of Phymatocera aterrima. Lineage (NCBI taxonomy): Eukaryota > Metazoa > Arthropoda > Insecta > Hymenoptera > Tenthredinidae > Phymatocera > Phymatocera aterrima. The sequence goes on along the minus strand of OY720672.1, from coordinate 4,276,927 downwards.
CGTTAACGTTCAAGTTTCAGAGTTGAACTTCCCCAAGTTGATTGTGAACGTTCACATTTCGGGGTCAAAATCCACCAAGTGGATTGTTAAGTTCGAGTCTCGGGGTTAAACTTCCCCAAGTTGATCGTTAACTTCAATATTCCGGGGTTAAAGTTCACCAAGTTGATTGTTGAGTTCGAATTTCGGGGTTTAAATTCCCCAAGTTGATTGTTAACGTTCAAGTCTCGGGGTTAAAGTTCCCCGAGTCGATTGTTAACTTTCAGGTCTCGGGGTTAAAATTCTCCGAGTTAATTGTCAACGTTCAAATATTTGACTCACTGTCTGTAGCTTCAAGTTGGACTTTGAACCTCAACTTGAGAGTTAACTCTGAAATAACGAGGCTGCGCGTCCGATATGAGGGTAAATTCCCAAACTCTCACCGCCAATCGCGAAATCTATATTACTCACAGTCAGAACGTATATCATGCGTATAATGTATGTGCATACATACCTGTAGTAAGATTGTAGAGGAATCCAAGTCGTCTACTGACATTCAGGATAAGATTCTGATACTCATGACCTTTCCCAAAACTTGTGACTTCTTTAAAAACTTCGGGATTATTAGCGACCTCGTTTTCCCACGTTGGGCAAGCGCGACTCGTCTGAAATGAATCCAAATTTCAAAAATTTCACCTCTAATCCTTTTCAATTTTCTTTTCACCTCTCGACGGAGATGGGAAAGCTTTCGAAAATCGTATCTTTCTATCAGAGAGAGAGAGAATGTAGTTCAATGGTTATCAATAATGAACAGAAACCGTACTGTGAACAAAGTGTCATTAGTCGAGTCTTGCCCAGGACGCGGAATATCAGAACGGTCCAAAAGTCCCGAAACGAACGATTCCAGGCTCTTTGACGATCGATCCGCATCCGTAGAACGGAACTAAAATTACAGAGAGCTGAATAATTTATCGCATGCATTTTCAAAGTCCTGTCTGTACAATAGTAGTCATATTTCGGAAAATCTCTGTTTACAAGGTATTCACTCCTACCACGTAATTTCGTGAACTAACATCCGCAACCGGAGGAAATAGTTCTGGAAAATTGGATTTTGTACGTCTAGCAAGTAGATTTAAATCCTCGACACCCTGTTCTGTAATCTGTTGAGCAGTCTCGGTATTGAGGCGTGGATCCAGACGCCATAGTTTCAAATTTTCCAAATCGGTGTCGCACAAGTGACCATCTATCACAATAACACGCAGTCGGTGTTATATAACAAGTAGTTCATTCATTCATTTCATTTTACAAAAATTAAGTATGCAGTACTACACTCACGGCCTCGATTCTCATGATTGTATATTATCTGGTCTCTGAGCTTCGACAGAGCCATCATTTGAGGGATTTTATTTCTGCTTGGGAACCTTGTTCCATGTCTCATTAACATCCAAATTTGGACCGGATCACAATCTGCGAATTTAGATATAATAATCATGACGGATATTTGTGCGACTCAATTCAATCTTTCCACGAGGTGCAAACGATCCTCTTCTTCCCCTGATATCAATCCTAAATGAACCGGAAACCTTCGGAGGCTAAAGACTTTATCGAAATCGTACAAGGCGCATTTTGGAACGATTTTAATGGGCATTTTTCGGCGAGCCTCTGGCACGAGTATAATTTACCGAAATGTACCAGAACAACGAGCTGTACCGGAAGCTCGCAAAAAATGACTGATGTGTAATTCAAATTTAAATTCGAATATTCTCCCGCCGTGCAAGCCATGTGATTCGATTACGGCCGCGTCTGAAAGTCAGACTACACCTTTTTGAACTACCTGGAAGAGAATCTACGGAGCTTTAGAATACAGTTTTATTTCCATATTTCCTGATCGAACGGAAATATCATAATTTGTAATCGTGATTACAAAAAAGGAGACTCACTCGGTATTGTTTGGTATCGTGTTTTGCCCCCGTGAACGAAATGGTACGCAGTTCTGGTACCAAATTTCAAATACGGTTGATCATTGTGAGCGTAACAATAATCGGTGTCTCTCGATAAAGCTGGAGCAATTGTACCGAATGAGAAAAACAACAGGAGAATTCCTTTGACCGGAAACATTGTGCAGTATTTTCGAGTCTGAAAAAGGAAACGAAAAAACTGAAATTCAATATACCGCGTATTCGAAATTCGATGTAGGTATAAAAATTATGATCAGGTTTTCGGTGTGGACCGCTACAGAATGTTTGTTGATGTCACTTTAACACTATATGAGGTTCTTTCAACACTTCTAGTGATTTTTCAACACTCAATAGTGCCAACATCACACAGGCTGGCATTGACCACTGTTACTTATTGTTAAAAGCATTGTTATCACTTGGGAAACGTGATTCGTCGCCACTATCACGCCACACGACAGATCCGAATGAAACTTTGTCGATTGGATGGAGTATTTTGGCAGAAAGTCGCTATGTGTTTCATCTCGCTGGAATTTTGTAAGATACAAAATTCAGAGTATTTCGAGAATTCCTGATTACGAGGTTATGTCTGTTTATAGGTTAGACTTGGCAAATTTCAATTTCTGATTGAACCTTCCAACAATTCGTAGAGATGAAATGCTTGGCCACTTTCTGCCAAAATACTGCGTCCAATCAAAAAGTTTCATTCGAATCGGTCGTGCGGTATAAGAATGGCGAAGAATCGCGTTTTCGAAGTGGTAACAGTGCTTCTAACAATTAATAACATTGAGCGCAAATGGGTCTTCAATAGCACCAGTGAAATTTTCAACGGTCTCTCGAGAGGATGATCTCACGTCTAACCATTCCTATAACGTAACGTTACGTGAAAAATTGCGTAACGTAATTATGAATTCTTGTCTGTTATTATAGTATACTGGAATTATTAAGTATATACCGCACGGCTCAGGTCTAGCTGCAAAAGTAGACGAAGAATAATCCACCTACGTTCTAAAATTACACCCATTATAGCTATTAGCCTGCATTACTTAAACTTTGCAATATATGTGTATGTAGTTTAACAATTAATAATCAGCAGCATGAATTACTTACATCCTCAACGGTTTTATTCTTCCTTTCGTATTATACTTATTAAAACGTCTATAGGACGCTGTCGAGATACTTGTAGGTACTCTGCTTCGCGCGCACGTATTATAAACACACGAGGAATTAGCTCGCGGCCGTAGCCTCAATTCACACTACGTGCTCGTATGTGCAATAACGCCTTAAAAATGATCGGATAGAGATACCTGCCTGCAGTATTTTGTGTTATTTTTCTAGTCAATTTGGGGAAAATTAAGTTTCTCGAACAAATTTAGCATAACGTTGAAAAACTTTGTAAAAGAAAGTCCCACGTCTCCGGTTCCGTTTACGATGAAAAGATTGGCTGTTGAAGATTGCAACGTTTCATTATTTGTATAAGTGTTGACAGAAATTTTTTGGCGCTAATTTTCACACGTTCAAAGTTTGTCCCGAATATCTTGAGAAATGTTTTGAGATAGATATGACAGTGGAAGAAATTCTCCGTCTTTGCCAGGAAAGAATAAGTTCGATCTCTGTATTTCAGTGCACGATATAGTGTGTGAAAGATGATATAATTTTCATTATCTTTTATTACAACATGTTCCAATAAATTATGAAAAAATTCGAAACGATCACTGCTGTTTTCCTCTCTAAGATTTGAATTCAAATGCATAGGTGAATTGTCGTTCGATCCCCGAATTCTGAACTCTGAATTGAATTTCTGACCAAATCACTGCCTAAAAAGACTGATCCACAGAGTGTTTGAAATTCGACAAATTTTGTTGATCTAGTCGGAAACGGAGATTGAGACTTTTCATACAGTATATATAGATATTCATTTCAGACTTACCATTTCTCTGTGACAGAGTTACTGAACAATTTTCATGGGAAATAATCAGAAATACTATATAAATGTTGATCTGCAATCGTATATAGGCACGATACAATCTTCACAACAGGCTAATTTTCACTCTATAAACTTTTACAATGAGTAAAAATGATACACGTTATAAATAATTAATAATGAATCGAATTGAACCACAGATAAATTCAATTGTTCATCATTATTTCTCGTTAATTACGAACCAGAAGTTACGATTTCACATGATTTTTACTGTACGCAATGCCGATCTCGCTGTCGATGATCACTATAGTATCTACGTAATGTATGAATTGTGTTACGCGATAACTGCTCACGAGGGACCGGCTACAAACTAGGAAAGTATTTACCGTTAAACTTGAGCTTAGTGTGCTGCGCGTCGTAACGTCGCGTCGCATCGCTGTGATGCTGGATTCGACGATACGCCACACGCGTATTCTGTATAGAAGAATGCCCACAGCTATGATGAAACACTCGCATTGCTTCCGGGCATGATGCGTGCAGTGTACAACGTTCGCTGTGATATAGTATACAGGGCGATTCAGGTTGAGCCAGGCCGCGTTTTATGGATAGATTTTTGGTGAAATTCTGAGAGGAAAAGTCCTCCAGAAAACACTCGTGTGACCGATAGCTTGCGAGTTGACGAAGTTATTTCATAGTACCAGAAGGTCAATCAATTACTCGCGAATTGAGTGACGAACGATTTCAATGATTTCAACCGATTCCTTAACCGATTTCATTTGATCACGATTGCAAATCACGATTGCATCGCAATTTCAAATGATTTTAGGCGCTTTAACGAGATTCCAACCGATTTCTAGATTTCTGTGCATGTTTGCCAATCGAATTTTATGTTGATCAACCGGAATTGAAATTTGTTTCATTTTTGGCGATGTCAAGCGATTTTGATGCATAAAATCTTGCATCGATTCCGTTGAATTCAAGTTTACTTCGTGACTTCCACATCGATTTCGGAGTCGTATTCCACAAAGTTGTTCACGATTTCAGCAAGTGCAGAATAGTGCCTCGATCAATTCGATTTTCATTTTCGAAGTAAATTTGTGAGAGCGTTTCGGCTATGGCTCCGTAAAAATTACCGTTCCGTTCGTTTATTTATAAAATCGACGCCGAGATCTTGAACGGCGTATTCTTTGTTCAAAACGAGATAAAAGATTCCTCATCAATAATTCTCTTCCAAAATGCATAGACTTTTTCTTCACCCTGTAGAACTGGGTTTGATGATAAATTAAAATGAAAAAAGAAAAATCGTGGATGGAAAACAGGAAGAGAACTATCGGAATCTGCCGATTTTTGATGAAAGTTAACGAGAACCAGCCAATATTACTTGAAACAGATTACAAAGATTGTGAAAAGATCGCAAAGGAAGAACACGGGTGGCAAAAGTATTACAAAAATTGTGGAGATTACTAAGTTGGAGATCGGAAGAACACTAAGTGATTGCAAAGATTAGAAAGGGAAGAAATTCTTCGACATGTAGGTCAATTGAGTACAGAAAGTATTGCGTTGACGTTATGACCGCGGAAAAGGGCCCTCCTCGGAACGAAAGTATTTCATTTCGGTTGAGTACGCGAGTAGCGCATGAGTAGCGTGTTCTACAGGAATATCATTTGTACGGGTTTAGGAGAAATAGAATATTTTCGTCCGGTGGAGGACCCTCACTCGTGGCTGAAGCGCTAACGCAATACATCGATGTAGTCGATCGACCTACGTGTCAAAACATTTCCCTTCATTTTGCGTCATACTCGAGGTACGAGGGGCTCAATTACATTCATCAAGTCCACTGTACACCGGTTTGTAGAATCACATGGAATATGAAGTCTTTTGGAATTCGTGAAATCCCATGAAGTCTGATGAAATCCGGTGAAAACTTTGGGTGTAATGTATGCAGTCCCCATGAAGTCTGTGAAATCCTATGAAGTCCCGATAAGGTTTCTGAAATCCTATGAAGTCCCCATAAAATCTCTGAAATCCTGTGAAGTCCCGATGAGGTTTCTGAAATCCTATGAAGTCCCAATCAGGCGTCTCCAATCCTATGAAATCTCCGTGCAGAAGTCTCTCAAATCCTATAAAGTCCCGATGAGGTTTCTGCAAGCCTATGAGGTCTCCATGAAGTCTTTGGAATCCTATGAATCCCCGTGAAGTTCCATGAATTGTCTTATAAAATTCTGTTATTTCCGTTACTGAAAATTTCCAAATGGATTCATCTGGTTGCTCGAAATTCCCATTCAATTTGCTGGAACTTCAGCAGGTTTCAGATGGATGTCACATAGATAATGTATGGATAACTATTAGAACTAGTGGATATTATAAAGATCTCAAGGATCGATAACTTAGAACTAGTCGATATCACAGAGATCTTAAAGATCGATAACTTAAAGCTAGTAGGTATTACAGAAATCTTACGGGCTGCTAACTCAGAACTAATAGTTCAAAGTCAAATTTCAAGGAAAAATAGTGGGTTTTAGTAAGGGTGTTTAAGAAAATAAGTATGTGGATCGGATAGTGGTGCTGAGGATGTGACACCATTCGTGTCTCCCCATTTTTCTTACTAACGAGCACGACCGGGCTCCCATGAGGCGACGTACTCTCGTGAACAGTACCGATTTCTTCTAACTCGGCTACGATGGTTTCACCCATCGTAGCCGACTGATTCTGTGATCTGTTATGTAACTAATCTTGTCACGTAATGATAAATGGTGTACAATATTGTATTTTTCGAATAAAAGATGTATAACTGTACCACGCCCTAAGGGGCACTTGGATTCGCTATCTTCAATGTACAGAAACCGTTTCGAGAACAAGAGTCGTAGATTTACGCAAATGACTGGATTAATTTTGATGAAACTTCAAGAATTCGTGGAGTATGAGGGCAGAAAGTGGTCCAGTATTTTACTTTTACGCAACATCGATCGGATTTGATGAAAAGTGAATATTTCCTATGTTAGCTAGGTTAGATTAGATTAGATTGCCAGCGGCGACACCAATTGACAGTAGGATACATTGTTTGATCGCCGGAATCCAAACTTGCCTGATTCAACGAATCTTTTTTCTCAGTGTAAAATGCAACACCCAAATACGTGAAAGATTTCCACAAGCGACGATGGAAATTCAACGTATAAAAGGGAAAAAGAGATAAGCGAGGCCTCTCAAACTTTGAAATGGCGTCACTCGTTGCCCTCAACTCACTACACATCACCGTCGTGGATATTTTTCTTCGGGAGTGAGTGAAGTTCATTGATCACATGTGGTACATATGCTTGTTACATCGCATTATGCATTAATTTTCAATATCTATAACCTTAATACGAATGCCTGCCAACTTTTATATTCTTGTGTAAACAGCAACTTGGACATATTGCCTTCGTGGCCAATTGCACCTAATTGTATATTCGATACCAATCTTCCTTGATCAAGTCTGCAGCTCGCTCTCCAATCATCATAGCCGGTGCTGCAGTATTGCTGGCAGGTACCTGTTGCCAAATTGAAACAATGTTAGCTGCGAATCTCTACAGTCTGGACTCCGAAATTCGTCAATTGTACGCAGTAGACGAAACAATCTTTCTCATTTCGTACTCAATTGACATGGAACTGAGCCTGGGCATGATCGAATTATCCACGACTCGGAGTCTCTTTATTCCGTGGACTCGTAGCCGACTATCAACGACTGACATGGGATCGGAGGTAGGTCCCATTTTGCAGGTACCGCCCTCATGATACAAGGCGTAGTTAGCCAGCCGTGCTACACAGGCCCAATATCCGTGGCTTTTGAAGTCATGACCGGAGCAAGGTTCGGTAGGGCCAGACAATATGGGATCATATACTCGGAGGGCAGGAGTTTCAAGTAATGCTACAGACATTTGTATAGCATCAACCATACGGTCGATGTCCTCTGGCTCGGCCAGATAGTTCATCCGAATCGAAGGATGTACGTGAGGGTCTTTCGACGCCAGGGTGACTCTTCCTAGAACATCAAACGCCAGTGCTTGCATTATTCCATCGTCCTGAAACCCTTGAATAGCTGCAGTATTCCGAATACTACGCCGATTTACTATTCTGACATACCTCTGCTCTTGGGATAAAGGTACGATGGCAGTAAAAGCACAGTGCGCCGTCCTGTGCTTTGCAGACCGCCAACTTCACCTGTTGCACACCGCGTCGCGTAAGCGAGAACGTATACCTCGAAATCTGGATGGTTAGGCGTAGTATAGTCTGACTCCAGCATGCCTACGGCAGAAACTGTTGCCAAGCCAGAGAGGGGTCCGGTCTGATTGGCAAGGTACACCATGGCAATGGCCCAGTCATTGTCATACGCATCTGATTGATTAACTGTCAACGGGATGATAGCGCAAGGATGATCATGAAGATTTGCGCCAACACCAGGTAGATCCTTGACCACTTTGACGCCCATAGACTCGAGGTGCTTTTTGGGCCCGATTCCAGAGAGGAGCAGGATATGGGGTGACCGGAAGGCACCCCCAGAAACTATGACCTCTCGCGTAGCACGGACGCTTCTCACCTTACCATTCTGAAAGGATTCACCGAATGCTGGAATGGGGTGGGATCTGACAGAAACGAATGAGTTCACGACTTGTGGTGAGTCTCATTGATCGATTGCTTGGCCGTATTACCTTTTCGTACCGGACCCCAACCACCGTGTCACCAGTGATTATCAACTTGGTGACGACGGAGTTCAGAGAAACGTGAAGATTATTACGATTTCTAGCTGGCCATAGATACGACCTGGCGCTACTGCGCCTGACTCCTTTCTTCTGCATCGCTTGGATGATTGAAAAGCCATTCCGTCTGTGCCCGTTGAGATCTTCACTGACGCCGTAACCTGCCTGGACGGATGCGTCGAGAACCGAAAGTCCGAAGGGATGAACGTACGGAAATCGTTCAACCGATTGCGGGCCGCCCGTAGCGTGATCGGCTCTTCCGACTCTCTCGATTTCGCCGTTGTCTTCATTCTTCAAAAAATATGGCTTCACGTCTCTCCATGCCCAGCCTTTGTTCCCTAATTCAGCCCAGTAGTCGTAGTCCGACGGATGGCCCCGCATGTATATCATCCCATTGTGAGCCGTATTTCCACCGAGATTCTTACCGTGGTTAATCGCGCAGGAGCCGTTCGTTGCTAGACAGGCATATCTCTCGTTCGTCGTGTAGTTCCAGACAATTCCCGTTTCTATGATGTACATGGATTCGACTCGCGATTGTAACATTCGTTTATTCACCCTCCAATGCACACTTACCTAAGAATGTAGTAGCGAAACCGGGAATTTCTGCTCCTGCAGGCTCATCGTCACCAGCTTCTAGAAGGAGGACTTTCGACTGGGGGCACTCACTCAGTCTCGCAGCTACTACGGAACCCGCGGCCCCACCTGATGTAACAAGACGCTTTAGTTGACTCCAGGACGTATTCAGTCGGTGCCCAATCGTCAGTGTTTATCATACAACTCGACCTACCCCCAACTACGATGAAGTCATACTCTTCGCGGACTGTTCCGACTGGTTTCACGCGCTCGCATTTTCCCGAAATTTTTTCGTTGTCCCGTGCCAAGGCGTTCAGCACAGACATGAAAATGAAAAATGACGACGCTTTGCAAACTTCCGTCAAGCCCGGACCCAGCGGTCCTGCATTGCAGGTAGCTGGTGACCAAAAGTCACGCGTCATACTCGATAAGGAGACAACAGATTATATTGATCGACGTTAGCTGGAATATATTCACTGCACTCAGAGCAGTATAATATCTTTATATACAATTTTCCTTCTGTTTTGTTTTGCTCATCCTCGAGCTGATTCCCTACTTCGGACACACTGTACTAACAGACAACGACAATAGTTCTGATTGATATTTCAATAATACACGTCAATATTGAAAAGTTCATCGGTCCATACTACTCTATATGAAAAACATACTAACACACGTGTTATGAAAATAAATACATACTGTTGTGACTCTGAGTTATAACAAGTTTTACTACTGCAAGCGTAATAGAACTGCACCGATAGACATCTCGCGCGTACAATAACATTCATTCTCAGTGAAATTCAACGTCGATATGTTGAATAATACTTCATTCATTCCACTAGTAAGTGCACATTTTTCAAGTAATCCCTGCTGAAACTGTCCGATAGGTTTATTACAGGATTATTCACCATATATATATATATGTAAGAATAGCGTGATCAAGTCTTTGAAATCCTGTGAAGGCCCAATGAAGTTTCATGAAATCCTGTTATCTTCCTTACTAAAAATTTCCAAATGGATTCATCTCGTCGTTCGTCACCACTTCTACACCAAACAACCTATTTGAATGAAACTTTTCCGATTGGATGCAGTTTTTAACAGAAAGTGGTTAACTACTATTTCATCTCGCTAAAATTTTGAGAAAATTCTGAGTTTTAGGGACTTTCTAGTTGTTAGGTCAGGTTTGTTCGTTGGGGAGATTGGACAAACTTGAGTTTCTGATAGAACTCTACCACAATTCGCGGAGATGAAATACTTGGTCATTTTCTGCTAAAATGCTGCATCCAATCGAAAAAGTTTCATCCGATTCGAACACGTGGTGTAGGAGTAGCGATGCATCGTTAAGTGTAGAATACCCTTCTACACTCAACGGATGCATCGCGTTTCCGAATGATAACAATACTTTGAACAATAAATAACAATCGGTGCAAATGGGTCTTTAATAGCGCCTTAAACTATAGCGCTCGATTTATTAACACGTGAGCAATTTTTTATTGTGGCGCCATCTGGCAGATTTTCATGGAACTATTCGCAGGGAATTTGACAAAATAACCGTAAGATGTCGCTACCAGTAACGAAGTGAACTCACCTCTTGTCATGTGAATACGTCGTAATATTTTGGAAGGGTTGATACTGAAATTACTAACAAAGTAAAGAAAGTAATCGCATCCCAGAAAAGGACCCAGGGACATACATTTGACATATTGTTATACAAAAGACAATACTTAGATACAATTCAACTTTGAAACGCTGTTAATCAACGTAATAAACGACGTGTGATATTAATATAAGATTATATATTATACTTATGTAGTATAAAACTTGTAAGAAAACGAAATGTTCCGCGAAGGATATTACCTAGAAGTGATAAAGGTGACGATATACCAAACATGGAGTACATACATGCATGAAAATCAATTCTAGTCTAACGAGACAGAACAGCTGTCAGCGATCTAATCCTATGTATACAATATTATAATTATGCTATTGTATTTATCGCAGAAGCGCGATCGATCACCTGCAGCTAATTACGATTATCAAGTAAGACTAAATTCCAGTGAAATATATATATGTATATTCTCTGCATACAGGCCAAATACTCGGCTGCGACAGCTGTTATAACAATAAAAGAAAAAACGATCGATATAAAGAGCAAAAAAAACATCAAGACAAACAAATGGATGACTATAGAAGATTGGTCATCGCTCTATGATATCTTGGAGAGAGCATTGTTGCTCCAAAATAGCAATAACAATGGTAGTAACGGCGAAGAAAAGACTAGATCGACGTCCTCGATCGAGAAAAAAAAATTCACTAGACACCTTGAAATCACGTAATGCCTCATAATGTACTTTATAGAATCACAGTAGAGCCTCGATTATCCAAATCAATGAGACTGTGCCCAGTTTGGTTTAGCAAAAGTTCGCGGATAACAGAACATGAAGCGATGTTACACATATAATCTATGTAGGGATTCAGAAATTTTACGCTAACGTTAGATTACGTAACAAAAAATTCACGTCAAGCGGATCGCAGTTCAGATAAAGTGAATTAGAATTCGGATAGTCGAGGTTTTATTGTATTATTATTCGTACCTCACATGGAAAATACTTGAAAACGCAACAAATCGACAATCTTTTCCTGCAAAATGAGAACTGTAATGATAATTAAATGTTGCAGCTATACTTTCGAAGATTCTGAAAATCCGACCGATAGAACATGCCTGCCGACGATGAGGGTAGCTGTGTCGTCGATAGCAAAAAAAGGAAAGGAAAAAGTGGAAGAGAAAGAAAAAAGTAGAGGAAGAGAGAGAGAGAAAGAGAAAGAGAAAAAAAGAAAGAAGCGTGCAACTGAAGATCATCTTCACCCCAACAAGAAGTCGAAGAAAAATACCGCCGCCAATCATAATAATAACAACAATGAAGACGGCGCCGCCAACAAAGACAAAGACGAGAAGAACGGTAGGAGAAAGAAAAAAACTAACGACCTAACGTCGAACGCAGAAACTTATTACGACGCGGAGGAGGAGAGGAAGAAGAGGGGAGAATTCAAAGTCGAAGAATATATACCTGGGGCTACGCCATTTACGAATGGGAGGAATAAGAATATGAAAAAAGATGACAAAGCTAATGAAGACGTGGACGACGATAGATTGTTAAAAATAACAGAGACTTATGTACCGAGTAGAAAAAGTACGTTGGAATATTTACAGAAGTTGCAATCTTGCTCGAATACAAATTCCGACGAATATGTACCTTCGAATATCATTCCAAAAGATGAAACAATGAAGATCGTCGGGGGGACGGAGATGTTGGGAGCCAACGGATCAGCTTTGGACGATTTATATATACCAAATTCTGTGCCAAAATCATCGGAGTATGATTTATTACTAAGCGAAACGTATGAACCGAGTAGTTTGTCAGTGGGAGGTATTGGCGACAAGAAGTATACCGAGAGAGCCGAAGAGTATATTCCAAATTCTAAGACGTCTTGTTTAAAGAAAGAAATTGTCGACGAATATCAGCCAGACTTTATAGTGAATAAAAATAACGACAATAAAATAATGAAGTTTGACGAAAGTTATATTCCTTCGAGTACGAAAAAGATCAAGGAACTCATTAAGAAGAAGAAAAAGTATAACAACAACAATAATAATAATAATCATCACGACGGCGTCTCGAAAAGCAGCAGGAAGAAGAATAAAATCGCTATTTTTGATAACGTAGATCGAACCGAAAAGATTATAAACTTTAAGGAAGACGCTTATCGTTCCGTTGACACTGATAATATAAACAACTTTTCCTCTTCTTCTTCTGCTTCTTTGGTCGGACACCAGAACGATATTGGTAAAAGAGAAATGTGATACATTGAGTAAACGAACGAGAGGAAACAATTGAAACACATATTATAATTCCATGTTCACGTATATACCTATACATATGTATATACGTATATTTAATTATTATAAGTAAATTATTCAGCATTTGCAAATTCTATTGATATAATATTGAACTGTTTGTATAATATTTACGTATACCTATTATGGTAAATTTATATGGATAAAACATATATCCAATGTATATGTATATATTATATTTTCCAAATATGAAATCGAATCAGCTATTTAGAAAAATAAAAGAAGTGAAGCAGGTATCATAATTTGTTGATCAAACCGAAAAGACTTTATAATCATCATCATTATTATTTATACAGGAAGGAGGCGAGGGAGGAGGACATGTAGGAGCGCAATGCTTGCGGTTCGTTCCAACATTACAATGAATCGCTTCAATTCGATGAAAAAGGATGTAATTTTCACGTCTGAAGCGTCGTTTTGTTCGAAAAATGAAGCCTGTTCTTCGATTGAGATGTTATTCATTGTTGACGAAACCGCGGAACATTAGCTAGAAGAGTTCAAATTTGACCCATAGGTGTTCATGCGCGCGCGCACACGCATGCGTGTCCATAAAAACCTTTTTTATAGACATTTGAAAAAAGAATAAGAAATTGAACGAGTGAAATTGGCTGCAATTTAATTCCGCTTTTAAAATGAGTAGTATTATAAATAGATCGAATCGCATGAATGGCCAAGTATCGAGTTTTCCGATGGGGCATTCCGTGGCAAATGGACAAGCTCATTCAGTTTTTGACATACTCAATTCGTTACATTTCTTTCTGTTTTACTGGGATAAGTATACCACGAGGACCCGAGGGAACGTCTTTTGCCTCGCACACCTTTTGTTTACGGGTCCGTATTTTTCGAAAAATCGAGCACACTTCCACGAGTGACATAACTGTCCATCCGACAGTTATATCACTCGCAAAAAGGTTCTCAATATAATACTTCGAAAAAACCAAAACCCGTGAAGAGGCGCGTCGTGCGGGGCGTTTCTCGCGTCTCGTAGTTAAAGTAAACTCGGATCTTACCGGTATTACATTCCTGAATGTGCGGTTGCATTTTCGCAGGCGTAAAGAATACCCGCGTTATTCAAAAAAACGAACTAAAAGATGTCTGTTCCTCCCATTTTCTGAAAACAATAGACACAACAATATAATGCATCGTGTTCAGTAGCGAAATACAAGAATCTTTGATACATAACGAACAAAGTTATTACTCGAGTTGTCGTTACGCTGAACAATCAAAGCCAATCGAAGATAAATTAAGATGAAAATACGATATGAATTAAGCCCAGAGAGAGTGCGAGCGCGCGCGCGCGCCTGTCGCTATTCCGGGTTTTCCTTTATAAGTAAAAGTGTCGCCATGGTGGGGGATCGAATATATTTCGGGTAGATAGGTAGCCTAGGTATTTGATGTCTGGTCCCAAGTCTGTCCGTTCGATTAGTTGACTTGGTGTAACAATATAGTAGATATTAGATATCGGACAATGATGAAGATGTGTTGAACAATAAGACAAAATGAAAAGTACCAGAATATAATGGCCCGAATTCATGAATATTATTGAACAAGAAGAAGGGATACAAGATAATTGATAACTGTAATTGATTGAACAACAGAACTAGGCAGATGAGCAGCTCGCAGAGTAATAATTATCGAAAAAAAAACTGCTCGGTAAATAAATAATCGACGGGTGAAAAAAGAAACGAAAAGAAGGAATATCAATTCGTGGGTTGAATCTCAACGTGAATCAAATTTTAATATATGTAATACAAATATAATAATATAAAATTGCAGAAGAGGAAATGTCGTACAGTGACGGTGGTCGTTCGATACGTAAATCGAGTGTGAAATCGCCGAAAAAATTACGTGTAATAAAAGGAGTAGGAGGAGATAACGATAATAACAAAGTATCGACAACAACGACAACCATAAGCTACCACCACAACCACAATAATCATAACACAGGTCATAACCGCGCCTGGGAATTCAACGGGCCACAACCCTCAATACACAAACGTAATTTGTACATAGTATCATTTCCGTTGATATTCCTGTTCAACATACTACGAACACTGCTCTACCAATTGTTTGTCATATTCAAGTACTTTTATACGTCAACATCGCGGCTGTTAGTGATCAATAAACACAATAACAGTAATAATAATAGTAAGAATAAAACGACCACTCTAATAAAGGGCAACAATTGCCAATTAGAGATTGTCGTCGGCGGCGGCGGAGGCAGCGATCGCATTGAATTCGACTCAAACTGTACAACCAGCTTGATTCAAGACAAAGATAACCTCAATATCGCCAGTAGCAACAATATTATCGATCAAGATTGTTGCTTGGATCAAATGTCTCAAATGCCCAGGAGAGCGACCGGTCCGGGACCCGGAGATCCTCTTTTAGCCAAACAAAAACATCATCATAGGAGAGCTTTCGAGTTTATCAGTAAGGCGTTGAAGATCGATGAAGAAAACGAAGGTGAGTAATAGGAAGACGAAGAAAAAGAAACAACAATATTCAGATTTGACGCAGCTTCCCAATTTCCTCTCTTTTCTCTTCTCTCGATGCTTCTGTCAGGTCACAAGGAAATGGCGATTGAATTGTACAAAAAGGGAATCGGAGAGTTGGAGAAAGGTATTGCAGTCGAGTGTAACGGCGGTCGTGGCGAAGTTTGGGAACGAGCGCAGAAACTCCACGATAAAATGAGAGCCAATTTAGCAATGGCTAAGGACCGCCTCGACTTCTTAGGTCAGTATTATTGTTATCGTCATCGTATCATAGGTCTAATTATGCGTTGTATGTATTTGTGTATGTACAGCGTGAATTTCCAAAGACCGACGTACACTTGGAGGAGCGTAGAGTTTACTGCTACGCCTGCGTCGTTAATTAGTTTGCCATTTTCGGCCGGTCATAAAATCGGAAAACACTGAAACAGTAGCCGTTTTGGGCTCGCGGCCAATTCGGTGTTTCAGCTACGAGTGCACAATCTTTTACTATGCTCGTACAGGGTGATTCGGGTCCGGCGCAACCACACTTTGTGGATGGATTACTGGAGAAATTCTAGGAGGAAAACTCCTTTGGGAGAAATTGGTGCGGCCGATAGTTTGCGAGTTGGAGAATATTCAAGTGAACCAATCATAACGCCGATACATTAGTGCACAGAGACTGTGCTCACTCACACATCCAAGCCTGCCGTGTCTCGCTCTTGTTCAAGCTCTGCAATAGGTCTATATCTAGATACGGTGTAGCTTGAAAACCAGAGGCCACACCAATTTTTCGGGGAAAATTTTTCCTCCCACAATTCCTCCTGAGAATCTACCCACAAAATCTGTCTCGTTCCACCTCAATCACCTTGTATTACTTCTTTCTGTTATTTCTTTATAATTGCCTTTATAATTAAACTTGAAAGAATTTAAAACCAGACGTAAGGTCAGCTGCCTATTTCGTGAGCGGGAGAATCCGTTGCGTTGGGTGTACGTACGTTCACAATAGATTTTACGCATTCAGGAGATCACCAGATTCTTAGGCTGCGCTCTGAAATTCTTGCTCTTGGGGTTTTTAATCAGCTCTATCCCTCTAATGCCAAAATTTCAGCGCCGGCGGCTAATTTCAAAACACAACTTCTATGCAAGGAAGTCCTCGGAGAGTACCGATTATGAATCTGCGGAAATTCTTTATTCACTGATGCCAGTTTTTGGTACTTCACTCAAGTCTAAAACGAGTGTTTATATGATTTTGTCGTCGGATGTTTTATTTTCACACATTCAAGCGCCGCGGAGATATTATGATAATCTCTCCGTGCGTACTGACCCCAGAGAACCGGAAAGTCAGGGAAAAGTGAAGAAATTTGAGAATTGGGGCAAAAAGGCGACCGGGAAATTTCCAGAGATTCATTCTTTTTTTCTTTTTCAATCTAGGTACTACATATTGTAGATGACGAATTTATTCTCCTTTTTCTTCCTCTTGTTTTTCATAATAGACACACTATTGTTCATAGTGGA
Organism: Phymatocera aterrima; assembly: GCA_963170745.1. NCBI lineage: Eukaryota > Metazoa > Arthropoda > Insecta > Hymenoptera > Tenthredinidae > Phymatocera > Phymatocera aterrima. The sequence continues at coordinate 4,259,864 of OY720672.1, read as the reverse complement.
AGCATCAAGCAGCCAGAATTCTACCGGCTCTTGAATGCGTAGAATTCTTTGTATGAACATACATATAATAATCATTCGATACCATGTACATACATGTATATATATATATATGGTATATGTCTTTATTTGGTGATGTTGTAAGAACACAGCATGTCGGTGTTTAGCCAATTTTCTTCAACCATAATATTTATTTGTTGACTATTATTTATCTATCGATTTCTTTTGATTGTAAAAGTGTCGTCATCGCTGCGATTTACTCATTATGATGTGTGTTAATTTTATTCATAATCTCACGATTGATCGCATTACATAGATGAACAAAGAATCGGCAAATTAGAGAAAGCAAGAAACAGTTGTATAAAGGATCAAAAAAAGAAAAGTTTCTCTTGATTTATACAATGATAATTAGTAGCCGGACATGTTGATTTAGCCTACTTTAAAACGTTCATACTTAGCATGGCCCGAGAATGTCTGTAATTTTTGTAGCGAGTGTATGTCAGCTGAACAGACTGGGTATAACAACAAACGGCTGCGAAGGAACGGAAGATTCGCCGATAGACCGTAACGAACAGCCGGAAAATCATACGAGGCTACGCCGCGGTCCCCAAACAACGCAGACAAATAATAAAACCCATAATCCAAATAGTCATCGATATCACCATCACCATCACCTGACTCCCAATAACGCTTTGTCCAGTACACAATCCCATACAAATACCTACGCCCACACGCCGAAATACATTCAAAGGCCACGATCTCCGAAAAATTATTCCGCTCACATTCCTGAAGGTATTGTTACATATCTGCGCATATATTTTACACCATCCCCATTTTCTCTTGTTCTCCCCTTTTCATTTATTTCCCTGGTATTAAATCAGTTTAAATAGAAAGCTTGCGTCTTGGAGTTTAAAGCGCACATCATCGCACGCTGATGCTTTTTGCAGTTTTTTATAGTCTGATTTTGAATTTGACCTAGCAAAAGTAGTAGAATACTAATCGACTCAGTCCAGAGATGAATAACGGCATGAACATGAGTTACAAATTGAATGAGACTGATCCAGATTCTATTCAAACGTGGACAAATGTTTTTCGAAATAGCATCAGGGAGAAAATTAACGGTTCCTGGAAAACGGGCGGCTGGTTCCGTCATGAGTAAAAGTCAGACGTTACCTCGCAGTATGGGAAGATCTTCACCAAGTTTACCTTGCCATAGAACGATGCCCGTTAAACCTTCGTCTACGCCGCCTTCGGTAAAAAGACAATTCTCTGTTCCTGGTAACGGCTCTCCGATCAGAAGACCTGGAACTCCGGGTGGATCGGGAAGCAACCGGGGAACGCCGACGAGAAAAGCCTCGATGCCGAAAGGGATAGATCCTAAATTGGCTCAAGTTATTCTAGACGAAATATTAGAAGGCGGAGCTTCCATTCAGTGGGAAGACATAGCTGGCCAGGAGGTGCGAAGAAGATATATAAGTGTTTTTTTTTTTTAGGATTCCAATCAAGTTTAAATCGTTTCTTCCCATTTCTTTGTGCTGTAGACAGCGAAACAAGCTTTGCAGGAGATGGTCATCCTGCCGTCTCTTCGTCCGGAGCTTTTCACTGGTTTAAGAACGCCTTCGAGAGGTCTTCTGCTATTTGGTCCACCGGGGAACGGAAAGACGCTACTCGCAAGAGCCGTTGCGACTCAATGCAATGCTACATTTTTTTCAATATCAGCTGCTAGTCTAACGTCTAAATATGTTGGGGAGGGCGAGAAACTGGTCAGAGCTTTATTCACAATTGCCAGAGAGCTCCAACCATCTGTTATATTCATTGACGAAGTAGATTCGTTGCTCAGTGAAAGGAGGGACAACGAGCACGAGGCTTCTAGGTAAATGCGCGACAGGGTGGCGGTCGGAATTTCAAAAGACCAAAAAGTAGATAAGCGGAAAATCCGAATTTCGAGGCTATACGATTCTGAAGAAGCGAGCGACTAATCGGGTATTCCATCGTTCAGAGTCTCGCCCATTCTGAGTAATAATTTTCGGTCTAAAATTATTTCTACACTTTCGTGTTCCGAACTTGTTGTTTCTACTTGATAGCCTTCCGTTGTTATGGTCATTCGACGTGTTTCACTTTCAGTAACTCGACTTTTGGAACCTTGGGCCGTCTATTCTTTGGTTTTTCGGAATTTTGACCCGCACCCACATGACAGAAGATGAAAGAAGAAACTTTTCTATGGAAGAATAAAGACGACTCTCAAAATGAAATAAAACTATCTTTCCAGACGATTGAAAACAGAATTCCTAGTAGAATTTGATGGGCTGCCATGCACCCCTGAAGAAAGAATTTTAGTTATGGCAGCGACGAATAGACCGCAAGAATTGGACGAAGCTGCTTTGAGGAGGTTCACAAAACGAGTATACGTAACGCTGCCGGATACATTAACGAGGGTTTTGTTGCTCCGGAGGCTTCTCAGCAAGCACAACAATCCCCTCACGCAAATCGAACTCGATACTCTTGCTGAATTAACTGCCGGATATTCAGGCAGCGATTTGACTGGTTTAGCTAAAGACGCCGCACTCGGACCCATCAGAGGTAAATATGCTTCAATTATCTCGTTCTGTTCTCGTAATAGAATTGTGTTTTTCTTATTCTTTTCCTTCTTTTTTTTAATACTCTAGTTTCGATCTAGCAATCGGAGCTCTGGGTACAATCGGAAGCTTTCAGTAGCCGATTGTAAGAATAATGAATAGTTTTTGGAATGTTTTTGGAAATTGTTTGTTTGATGAGCTGATACTTTAAATGCTAATACTAGAAGGACGAAGTTAGAATTTAATTCCTCTTTACTTTTCTCTTTCTTATTGATGTATATTTTTCACAGAACTGAATCCGGAGCAAGTGAAAGAATTAGACTTGAATTTAGTTCGTAATATAACAATGCAAGATTTTATTGATTCTTTAAAAAGAATACGTAGATCTGTATCGCCGACTAGTTTAGCTGCTTATGAAAAATGGAGTTTAGAATACGGAGACGTAAGTCTATGATTTAGAATTGGCCCACAATGTTAGGGCCTTCTTCTTCTACTTCTCTATTTTCTTAGCCACAATAAAAAGATTGTTTCTTGCTTTTGTTTTTTTCTTTGTTAACCGTTTGTTATTAATTAGTGTTGAAAAACAAAGAAGGAGAATATTGATACGCCGTGTACTAATAAATTGAGCGTTTTTATTAATATTAGTAATAATTTCAATAATGATAAACGATAGTAAAAAGTAATTCATCGATATATGTATAGTAATTATGAATTCTAATGACAAACTGCATCGTACTACGTATAGTTTAAAATAAAACAGTTTCATTCTGTTTCTGCACGGCACAAGGCATTGATGATTTTTATCTGGTTTTTCTTCCCCCCCACCGCGATTTCTAATATCAAAAACTTTTTTTGCATAGATCCAGGCACAGGTTTCCATAGTTGTACATAACAGAGAAACAAAAAGAATAAATAAAGAATCCATGATTCTGCTGAATACGTATTGAAGTATGCATCCAATGAAATAAAAGTTTATCTTGCTTTATCTCGAAAATAAAAAGATATACCTATATCTTGGAAATTTGCATTACGTACTGCGCGAGAATTAATCGAGCCTTTCTTTTATCAAGTTATAAAACCAACGAATTAACGGAATACAATTCCAACTGCGAGAAAGATATGCGATGAGCATTATTATACATAGACAACGAAGAAAAATATACGAAAGAGAGTAGATTGAAATATAAATGATAAATAATAAGAAAAATTAATTAATTCATCAATTAATTAGGAAACAAACAAAATGGGAGATGTGAATAAATTAATATTATGGAATCAAAGTTATACTCAAGTAAGTTAGTTAATTAGCTCTATTATACACTGCATAGGTATATATTTGTATATTTTTTCTGTTAGAAAGCAAGAAACTTTGTTATCATTATTAACGATTAATCGATCGATCAGAATTGAAACCGATCGCAAAACCCGGTCGTTTCTTTCTTTCTTCTATTTTGTTATCACTCGTTTGATTAGATGCTTCCATTGGATCTTAGATAGAAATGTAGAAAGCAAGTGACGATTCGAGAACAGACAAAAAAAACTATGATTTGAATATGATAATACTCATAGTTATAATTATTATACGGAATATCTGAAATATCAGATCCGATTGGTACTGGCGAATTCTTTGTGAGAAACTGGATGAAACCTCTTCTGCCATTTCCCCCCTCTTCTTTCAAAGAAAAGAGTCATCCGCATCTCAGTTTTCGAACCAATCAAAGATCCGTCTGAGAATCCGACGAGCCCCGACCGTTTCGTGCGTAGCTTGTCTATTTGGTTCAGACACATCTGGCACTAGTATCTCATTTTCGAGGATCCGCATACAAACCTCTAGAATCAAAGGTATTAATTTCTTCCGCGTTTCCACACCGAAAAGACAAGCTGTACTGCGATCTGGTTCCAAAACACAATCGAATGTACATATTATCAATTTTTTGTATCCGCACTAAGGAGGGCAGACTGTGCTACATCGTTGCGCAGTAGCTGGACACGAATCACTCAATGAACAAGCTTCGTTCGCGAAAGATTCTAAACTGGCTCTTTAATTTGATCTCTTTTATGAACGATATCTGAGAAGAATTACTGCACGGCGGTTCTCTTTCGAAGATAAGAATTCTACGCAGTTTTTCATAGCGAAATCGCTAGTCCCGGTGTGATATCTGTCGATGTATATATGTCCTTTAGATACACTACCAATCTTTTGTCTTTCCCTTCTGGATTTCGAACGGTATCCAGAAATTATATAGGAAAGATAAACTTTATTTTACAATTTAGAAATTATCTGGATAGATGAATATTCTATTAGAATTCTTCATTCTCAATGACTTTTTCCCTTGATTTCGTTTCGTTACGTTAAATACATACATACCTATGTATAGAGAAGAAAACTTCAATAAATCTTTCGCTAGCGCTGTTCTGCTATTAAATGGTTAATTGATCACGATTACACGTGATCGTAATAAATTTATTCGCCTCTATCATACCTGAACACAAACAAAATGATTGAAATGAAGAGGGCTCTAGAGATTTCTAGAGAAAAAACAGCACGTAATACTTTTAATTAAGCGCAATATTGATGAGTATCCTGTATACTATATTCTGTACAATGTTTCATATTCTGATTAAAACTTTCTCATTTTTCGTTATATTCGAAATGCGAGAAAAATGAGAGTAAAAAAGAGACACCTCTTATTTCTAAACGTTATCATCTGCTAGTAGTAATTGTAATCGGCGTGCCGTTGAGAATCCCTCGAAAGAAAAAGACAAAAAAAATAAAATAAAGAACCGAACGAAAAAATCGTTCGAGACAAAAGAATATTATTATTATTGGCGCATAAAATTATACGATGCTCAAAAGACATGGAAAAAATCCAGAAAACAGGAAAAAAATAACACTAAAATACAAAAGCTTCCCCTCTGTTCCTTCCCAAACAAAAAGAAATAATAATAATACAGAGCCAACAGCCTTATAATCGCAATTGATTATTCTAACCATCCGATTATTTTGCTACTTTTATATATACACCTAATAATAATAATAACAACGATAACATTTATAATAATTATAAATTACTGCAGTTTATGTGTATTTGCGGATTGTATTATACCTATTATGTATATCGTTTGATACATGAAAAGAAACAAGAAAAATAAATAAATGAAACGCAAAACTGATTTCATTATCATAGGTTTTTACATTGGCGATTGTTACGCACCAAAGACAACGTAAGGTCAAGGTTGAGAGCGAGGAAAACTTCGCTCCGTTCATATTATAGGGTTTTGTTGTAGACCTGAGTAGCACAAAACACTTTGCCTTATTTGAATCCATGAGACGAGCGAAAGATTACAAGAAGACATCCGACGTCCTTTTTTCAGTCAAGACTGAAAAACGGACATTCATTGACTTCTAGAATTCTTTTAGTCGTCCCATTTTGGATTCAAATTAGTCAGCGATCCTACACTACCTGAGAGAACATACTCTAGAAAGAAAGAAATACTCTTTCATATCGGAAAGATTACGAATTTTGTCAATATTATAATCACACGAATTTCGACGGCGCACAGCGCTGAATGGAAGGAGATTGCGGCTATTCGAAAAAACATGCTTGGCTTCCACTGAGCTCCAATTTCAAAATGGAATTTTTCTTCCATCTCAAAGAACTGTTGCACTCCTCTAGGGAAATTTGAAAAAATTCTGAATCCAAACTCGATGGGGTCCAATGGATGTAGGGAAATGAATGGAAATCATAGGTACTTCTGTTCTTTTTTATCTTGATCTAATATTCTCGATTTCGACATTCTACAACTATACTCTAGGGCCTGATGAAAAATTGTATTTTAATAGAAGTACGATTCCCACTGATTTCTCAATTTCTAGTGCTCCACTATATCGTCGGCTTAAATGCGATGAAGCTACGATTTTCTTCGACTGACGTAGTAACTGCGTTTCCCTTGGATTCGATGTTCAATCTGTTACGATTTTTTTCCAAATTTGGCAAATTTCCGATGTGAAATAGTATTTTTTTTTTCTTCTCAGTTCTGCACCTTACGCAAATAATGAGCGAGAACTACGTAAATTAAAAAGACAAAATCGTATTTCTCAGCGACGTTTTTTTGAGCGAAAGCATCTCCACGTTCGAGGGACTTCTTCTCTTATACCTAACGAACAGAGTGAAATTTTCACTGCCAGAAAACGTCGACGGTTTTTAGCTCCAGGGGCTATTCGCTCAAGGAATCACCGAGAATTTAAAATTTATTTCATTTCCCTTGTCAGTAAACGAGATTTCCAAAGATCCCCAGTTTGTGGGAATCGCTAGGAATCTCTGGTAATCGCGTGAAGACAAGGGAAATCATCGGAAATCGTGACAACGACTTCCATCACGTTTCCTACGATGCAGAACGAACAGTCCCTCGATTCTCTGTGGCGGAATGCACTAGTCTTAGATATATATCACGTATGTAGTGAGTATAATTCTAATATTATTTCTATGGATATCGTTTCCCTACTATGTATAATAATTCAATAATTATATTATATTAGGAATATTTGTGATTTAAGTTTGTCCTAGTCTTCTTCTATGTAAATAATTGATTTATTCAACAAGAAAGAAAAACCCAACGAAAAACTGTATAGCATGCTTTTTACATATAATAGGAGCATAAGTGCTTTCACATAAGGCAAAAAATAAAGATAATACTACAAAAAAATTACTATCAATATGTTTATTGCATGTAGGGCATGCATGAGGCCTTCGAGAAGTCTTTGGACGATCGGAGATCCTCGCCCTTGCTCCTACCGAGTTAAGAATTTCCTTTCCTTCCTTTGTTGTAGCCTTGATCCGATGGAAGTACGACGTTGGATTACATATTTACGAATCCTTTTTTTTTCCTTTCATCATGTTTAGAAGTTAAAAATTTTTGAAAGTCTAGAGATTTAAATTCAAGGATTAAGCGAGCGGTTCAAACAATCCTTTGCGTTGCTCGATACCAGTATTATTTTGTCCTAGCGGAAAGTTTGTTCCTTTCTATTCCAAACTATGTTCTCTTCTTCTTTAAACTTGATTCATTCTGCATTGAAACGCAAAATGTTGAGAATCGTAACAAAAGTGGGATCGCCTGGGTAAGATTTGAAAACAAAATACAGACTTTCGTCGTTCCTGGAAAGAAAAAAAAGAAACTCTTTCGAACAACTGCATGGAAGTTGGAAGCAGCGAGATAATTTTTGTTATTATCCGCGAGCAACAATATTATTTACGTAATTAAAATGATACATGAGGATAGATTGCGCGCGTGTCTGTGTATATTTCTGAAAAAATAAAAATGAATTGGAAAGCCGCAATTGTATTTTAAATATTTATTCCTTTTCTCTTCGTTTCGGAGGACAATTTTCCTTCCGTTTCGTTTTACTTTTCGTATTTTTTCATTCCTTCGCTCTTATTATTATATAATAACATTATATCCTGGATTATATTCCTATCGCGTGAGGAGTGCTTCGTGTATGGAGATTAGCCCAACGCTCGCCCCTCGCAGCATATGCTCCTGGCTGCCTTCTGTTTCTCCATGTCTTTATATTCAAAGTAATATGCAACATCCTTCTTTCCCCTCCCTCCTTTTATCATATGCTCATCAATTTTCCCATGTAATCCGTTTGTCAATATCCCACCGTCGACGTCACAATCGTCATCATTTATATCATCCTTTCTCTCTCTATCTCTTTCGCTTCATCTTCCTACTGATAGAAGCGATTGCTTTGTTCATTAACTCTCCCTTTTTATTCTTATTTTTAATCATATTTCCCCAAGTCCCCCCCCCCCCCCCCCCCCGATTCAAGAAGGAGAGAGAGAGTGAAAGAAAAAGAGAAAAAGGAAGAAAGATGTGAGAGAGGAAGCTCAACTTTATTTACCGAACAGTGAGAAAAACGATATGAAATTACGTGAATTATTCGTAATCAGGCAATGTGTTGTACACAGTCAAGCTCTTGAAATTGAATATCTAAAATACAATACAATTGCATGCAAACGACGACATTGGCGACAAGGAGAATAGGAAACTTTGTTTAATTGGAGGAAAGTAAAATAAAAACTAAGAAAATCAAACAGAAAGAATAATAATGAGAAACTAAACGTTGGAGCTACCTTTCTTTCCTCCTCCTTTTTTTCTTTTCAATGTCATAATTATTACAGCTAATTAGACTATCATTATAGTTTATTATTTTTCCTTATTTGTTGCGCTCTACTATTATTATTATTCAGACTATTATTTTCATTCGAATCACGAAAAAATAAATCATTGGCCGTCGGTAGGAAAGAAAGAAAGAGTAAAAAATGAACAAGAAAAGAGAAGCAGGAACCAAGTCGAAGTGGATACAGTAGTGAGAAAATCTGGAATAATTCTTTCTTTCCTTTAATAATATTTGAAAGCTCTGCAAAGCGATTTTCATCTACCGCTATAATCTCACTTCGATCGTATTTTATTTCCAACGTATGTAATATTTTAAAAGAATACGAAATTCGTACTCTGAGAAGAATAATCCGAATGAGAAAGAGTTGGATATATCCGGGTGGCGACTTTTCCCTTCATTACAGTCAATTTTTTCCAATTTCCTGAACCAATCGGTTTCTTCGCCGAAGCTGACATAAGTATATAATAATTAAATTCATAGTTTCTTTCACGAAATCATCTTATGGATTCTAAGAACGTCTCTCAGTTATCATTGAGCCCCTAGTTTACACAGTTAACGCAACAAGATCAGGAATTATTCTCCATCGTTTTGTTACGTTAACGTGACAAACTCCAGCCTTGTCTTAAGTTTGTAGTTTAGGTTTGCTCACCCGAAATATCAGTAATAAAATGTATATATATTACGATTTTCTAGAAGCCGAGAAAAAGAAACCAATCATCATAGCGCTCGCAGAGCTTTCAATGAACTAGGACTACCGCAAAGTAATAATAGCGGTAGTAGATACAAAGGTATGCATGTATGTATGTACAGTGTCGGCAGTCATGTTACAATAAATGTGGATACTTTCGCCTTTCTTTCAGCTTTTCTCGTTTGACATTCACTTTACTCAACAATACTGAACTCCGTGTGTGTTCCTCGTGATCAATTGCAGCCTTCAAAATAATAGCAATTATTTTTCATTGTTTATTGTTGTCTGCAGTTTATGTTCGCCGATGACATACGTCGTCGCCTTAATATCGCAGAGATCTCGTTCGAATATCTGAACGAGTAATAACAATAATAATAATGACAGTTATTTGAATAAAAACAAATATTGAATTAGGGTATTTTTTGTTTCGTATTTTTTACCGCCTCTCAGTATGTTTTTTCTTTCTTCTGTAGTTTTTCTTTTTTGCTTACATAAAAAATTACTTATTTCCGATCGTTCGATGATTCCAATCAATTTAATTATTTCAAATACCTATTTACTGTATTTGGTTGCGTGTTCTTTACTTTTCGTTTTATTCCAAATTACACGGAATAATAAATATACCTAAGTAGATGAAATTGCAAAAACTTTCTACTCTGCGATACAGAATATAGTGGGATAACGAAGGGAATTCGGTAATCAGAGTAAAAGGATCGATGATTTCATATAGTATATAGTTAGTATGTAGCAGTGAACAAAAATTCTGAATAACAAAATCACCTACAGCGATATTTTTTGTCTTGTTTTTATATCATTTTCATTTTCATTTCTTTCCAACTTTTTCTTCATAATCATATCATAATCATAATTATATCATATCATATTATATCATGTCATTTCAGCTTTCTCTCGATATAATAATAATAATAATAATAATAATTACATACACAAGAGAAAATGTTCTGAAAAATGGATAGGCCCGACGCAAAAAAAGAAGAAAAAAAACAAACTATTTTTCTGTTTTCTTTTTTCAATCATCTTCTCTCTTCCCTCTTCTCTCTTAACTTTACTTTACTTTGCTTTACTTTACTTTACTTTTTTCTCTCTCTCTCCTTCTCGCTTCTCGATATTCTTTTTAATCATGATTCTTTTCATTGGGTCGGATACTGCGGCATGGTATAAGCTACCATTGCCGGCTGTTGACCCGGTTGTAATGGAGCAGTCGCTGCCGGTGCTGCTGCCGAACCTTGGCCGGGTTGCCACGCTCCTGCTGCTGGCGCCGGCATCCTCATGCTATTCATATACTGCGCTTGTTGACCGTAATATTGGCCGTAGTATTGAGTCGGCTGCAAAAATTGTCCCTGCATCTGCGGGTAGCCCTGTGTATACCAGTAACCCATTTGCTGGCCGTATCCATAAGGATATTGACCACCTCCTGTGCTCACCTGACACAAATAAAAAACAAAAACAGAATAAATGAAAATGAAACCACTTTTTACATTCTCTTTTATTGTTTGGTCGTTGAAATCACTACTTTTGTAATCAATATTATTAAGCGATAATCAAACATTTTTTAACGATCATTTACTCGCCGACTGTAAGAACACGCCTGGGAATTCTTGAAGACAGAATCAAAGAATCACAAACAAATGCTCAGATGTGAATACTTCGTTACAAAATGTTGGAAATCTGTTGATTTCATTCCAAGTTGATTTCTCTCGTTCAGAAAAACTATTCCCTAGAATTTCACTGCGACTTAATTATAATTTTCTCATTTGTTAGTTGAATGTTGCTATTTCCTACTCAGAGTTGACACCAGTAGAATCTCATAAAATTAAATATCTAATAAGAAAACATTATGCGACGGTGAAATTGCGGGAAAGACTTTGCTGGACAAAAAAAATGCACCCAAAATCGAATCTACCGATCCTGACAAATTTTGTAATATTTTTAAAGCGTTTTGTGACGAAACATCGATATCTGAGCATTTTTTGTTGACAATTTTCAAATTTTTGTTTTCAAGAATTTCAAGGTCGTAGTTGACGAGAGAATAATTTTTACAAATATTCAACCTACGATTATTGATCGATAACATTAATTACAAAAGTAATGATTTCAATGACTGAACTAAGAAACAAAGCGTAAACGAGATTTCGTTTGTTCCTATCTTCGGAATAGAAAATTTATTGTGTATTATTGCGACGTTTGTTTGTCGATGTGAAATAAAATCAGAAATTGAAGAACGAAAGCTACTTCTTCCATTTTTGTCCATTTAGGTTTACCTGTTGAGGCTGTTGGTTGGCGTTGGGTCCAACGCTGTTGGGATCACCATTTTCCTTTCCCCAGAAGCATTTGACAATGCTGCCATTGATCTCGGTGTTGTGTGTCGACTCAATGGCGTGCGTCGCTGACTCTTTAGTTGTAAATTTAATAAATGCGTATCCCTTATCCTTGAATACTCTTATATCCTGGATCGTACCGAATGGGGAAAATGTTTTTGTAATCAATTCGTCTGTTATACCATTCGTAAAACCTCCGCAATATACCGTACAGTTGGTTGGACTGCTCTGGTTGTAAACCTGGTAATAGAGAATTTCATATCGGTTAGAATTTAGTGGATTATTGTTTTTTCGGGCTTTCGACGATCTTTCTTTTCATTGGCGCCATTCTCTGCGTTTGGGGGTAGGAGCAGCTTCTATGTTGGGATTCCTGCTTTATACGCGCCGCTGCATCGTGTTCGCGCGATGGTATACATTTCCCGTATCCCATATGTACTTGCAATGTCGTATTTCCTATAGCTTGCATAATTTCATCTGCACTTCCTACATCCCATTCTTTCTATCCTGTACGTGTCCTATATCGCTGTTAATTTATTGTGTGATTTCTACGGTGCAGAAGTTTGTGACGTTGACTCAGGATCGTTACTAATTCTTTTGATTGCCTAATTTCCTGACTCTTTCACGTTTACTAGTACCATCCTTGGAAATTTCCAGACAGGGGACAAACGGTCACTCGGAACGCATTTGTGCCCCAGAGATAATTTACCGATTTTTCAAAAACATGAAAAGTGGAAAACTGATTCTTCAGGCGTGAATACATCATTATACAACGGAGATGTATCTACTTTGTATTTTGTTTTGATGTTTGTATGAGACTGTTTTTTTCGGGACTTGTGCACAAATCCTTCTGAAAAAAATCATGAGTATCAGTTACCCCACGACCTTTGAAGACAATTATTTTGAGCCCCAATTCCGCTACCAAGAGTGCAGGAAAAATGTATAAAAGTAGAAACTCTTTATATTCCAGAATGTAATCAATATAACAAAAACTTTCTCCACATCAATTCGTTGGTTTTCGTGTGTTTCACTCGCACGAATTTTTTACTGTCATTATATGATATCCGGAAATTCCACCCTCAATTTCGTATTTTCTTGAATATTGAATGGATATTATCATTATCTTCAGAAGGATCTATACATCGAGTCTCAAGGAATAAAATTCAGTGCCAAAAATCTCATTTATTAACCTCGAAGAGGGGAAGAGGGTTCGTTGAGCTAAGAACCGATGGACACGTGTTTTGTGACTCAAGATAGAATTTCTGTGTGTTTGAAATTGTGTTTTCTCAATTTCGGTTGACGTCAAGATATTGAATGTTTTCTATCTGAAATTTCCCTTGTTTCATGCATCTCTACTATTTCCTGGATTGTATTTCTGTAATTTCGTACACTTCCACTATTCTTAATCTTCCATTCTCTATATTTTCTCCTGCGATTCTCTCCATATTTTCTTGTCCCGTGTATCACACGTTTATTACCAAATCCTCGACATGATATTCTATACATTCTATATCGTAACGAACGCGAATACAAAATCTAGCCTAGAGTCTCGCAACGACGAATTCGAACGATTTCAACATCAGACACACCATATCTCTCTTTCTCAGAGCATGCTATACTCATATTCCTCATATCCCACGCAACTTGGCGTAGCCTCACTTATTTCCACAATTATCAGAACTTACGCATAAAATGGTGATAGCGCGAGTCTATATGCAACGCCAAACAAACAGAGCCCGGAATATGTTCGTTCAATCCAGCAATAGCGACGTATTTTCGATCCTGGTAATAACTGATATTCAGCCATTTTGAACAGCTGTTGTAATTACGGAAGGCAACAATACGTCAATGTTGTTGTATGAAACGAACATCTTTATGCGTTCCGTTTGTTCGGCACTGCATATAGAATTGCGCTACTATTCTCTTTTCTCATAGGTTATGAGTCGTTTCAATAATTGTCAGATAATGTAGCTGCTGCTTCATAACCAACTAAAAAAAAAAAAAGATATTTTCTCCCCCAAAAGCAAATTTTCTTCAGCCGGAAGACAACGAAGGAACAACAGCTAGTAGTAATGAACGAAGACTTCTCTCGATTCAGAAATAACATTCGTGCATTTTCATTTCCAGTGTATCTAATTCTCGACTCAAATTTCAATCTCAAACAGATATCGGCGCTATGGGACTCAGCTATTGCTTCGCAAGTGCAAACTCTGCGATAGTCGGATCACCTAGCCAACGGAAACGACATCGAAAAACGAGGCGAATTGATGCGTGAGAGAACTTGAAGTCTACGAAGGTAGTTCTATGCTTCTGACTAACGAAAAACATGAAAAGTAGTCGAAACGTCGATTTATATGGGGAAAAAGGAAAACTTCTGAGGAGCTGCTTCATAGTGAGCAGATTTTCAGGGAACTGGAATGAAAAAACTTGTCGGGTGTTAAGGGAGTCGCTGCGAACGCCGCGACAATACAGAGAAAAAATGAGACGAAAGCATGGGAATTACCTCTTCGTAATTAGGTTTGCTGTTATTAGTGTGCCTAGGTCTCTCCGATCTTGGAGGTGGAGGCTTTCTAGTGGACCAGTTTGTCCTGATGCTACGAGATCCTAGCCACTGTCCATTCATGGCAGAGATAGCGGCCTCGGCTTCGGATTTTTTGACGAAAGAAACGAAAGCGTAGCCTTTGCTCTTGAGGGTTTGCGGGTCTCTAACAATTCTGCAATTACTAATCTCCCCGAACGGTGCGAAGGCCTCTTTTAAAGTCTGGGTTTCGATTTCTGGAGACAGATCACCGACGAATATATGATGGTGATTGCTTGTGTCTAGCTTTGGTTGATTACCAGGACTTGTTGCCCAGTTTACTTTCATCTCTTTATCGAGAAAGAGCCGTTTGTTCATCGCTGCCAGTGCTGTTGCAGCACTCTGGTGATTAGTGAATTCGACGAACGCGTAAGGGTCGTTACCTGGCTCGCGTATTATCTTACAACCTTTTACTGCACCTATTTGTGAGAACAAAGCGCATAAAAGGTCCTCGGATACGGAGGCGTCAAGATTTCCGACGTACAAAGTACGCGGGTTGCTTTCTTCGCTCATGCTGCAATTCTTTTTCCTTCTTCTTCTCTCTTTATCAGTTCACTTTATTTCCCGCACCTTGTTAAACGTATACTGTATATAATATTTTAGAAAATGACGCTAGCAGCGAGGTAGCGGTAGTACACGGGACTTGTAACGAGACTTAATATTATCATGAATAATAAACGCCTGAAACTTTTTCCTTTTCTTTTTCCGTTCGTTTTAATCTATTTATTTTATTCTCTTCGTCTTTTATATAGTATTAAAACCACCCGTGAATTATAATTATCGTTATTATAACAATAATAATTACTATTATTATTATTATTCTAAGAATATTATCTCCTATGTATTCTATTTTATAGGTATATGTATTTACAAATCACACCATCCAACGCGTTACGCGAACCGGTCCACCATACAAATGGAACAATTAAACATTAGAAAATAATGCGGGATTATTATGATTATTTTTTTTCTTTGTATAACTATTTATTCAGGTTATTATATTATCCCACCACAGCGTATATATCGTAGCGTTAATTTGTATTTAATATTGTAAAATGAAAACGGTTTTTTTTTAACAACGGGGCAAAGGCAGCAGGCAACACGGCGGTAAAACGTTAAGCTACACCCAGCCTCCTCTCTACGTCATAACTAACATAAAATGGCCGCGGCGGCAGTACGGTGCGGCGCGGAACCCGTGAAAACCGCTATGCTATACCCGCTCTTTACCGCTCAACCACCTTGTTCCCCTCCCCACTGCCCTCTGCCGTTACCAAATCATCGTTCGTTCCAATTAACAATTGTAATTTCTATCGACGGAATAATTGGATTAGTTTGTCTTCTTCAACCCAGTTATTAGGTAGATTAAAAATTATTCGTTTCTATTATTATTGATCATATTCATGAATTGCGGTATTTTCGGGTTTCGTACTGAAAGCATTTTTTTGTTTTTTATTCATTTTTTTCTCTCGTCTTCTCGTATCGAAGGGGCACGTGTTTTTCCTGACGCCCGCAATGCATACATGCAGGTTTTCGTAAATATCAAACCGCGAAAATACCGTTATCTCATTGGTCGGTTTCTTGGCCACGGAGTTTGCATTGTATACATATCACTAAACTCTAGCGTCACTTCGCAATCAGAATCATCGATCCGTTTATAGTTAACAATCACGTAAGGGATTATTCATTTCGTTATAATAATTTTTTGTACAGTAATCAACTCTTTATGTTGCATCATAATCTAATTATTCACATTATATTGTCTTCTGAATTGACAACCACCAGCATCTCTAGCGGAGAAATTGGGAAACAGCTGGGAGGAGGCTACAGCGGCCATCTTGCATTTGCCGAAATTGTGGAAATTTTCGGCTGAGTTCTCTCGATCACAGTAATCTATGGTCATCAAATTTCCGCTTAATCATAATCTGCTCACATTTATATCCTACATTCATGCATCTTTCAGATGTATATACATACATACCATTTTCAGGAGAAATTTATGATATTGTTATCAAAAAGAAAGGAGAAAATTTGCAATTTTTTCCACTCATCTGGAAATAAATAAGCATGAATAGACATTTTTTCCGTTTACTCAGCTATAGTATACCTAGATAAGAAACTTGTCGGTGAGGTCTCGAATGCTGGCGGCCGGTTTGCGGCGGTCCCACGATAGCGGCGGGTAGCGGCAGGAGGCAGGCGATAGCCCATCTACTGGGTTGCGTTCACAAAATTTAAACTCTAGAGTTAAGGGTAATCTACAATGGGGCACTATTGGCTGGTTTATGCAACAGAATTGAACTCGATTCCCCTCGCGCCTCCGTGGATGAGATTACTGATTGGTTAATGCTTAAGTTGAGTTAAGTTAAGGCTGCTGCGTAAACCAGCCATCTGCCGTATACGTTCCGTAACTTTACACACAGCCAAACACATGTTTCACATTTCTTCACGTGTGTGGCGTCTGTATGTAAAGTGACGGCAACGTATACGACAGGATACCCCCCTTGTAGCTGAGCTTAAATAGTTAATTCTAGTTAACTCTAGAGTTAAAGAGTAAACTTTGAGGAAGCAAGAATCGTCTTCTGGTAAAGCCGTGCCACGGTCAAACGCAAACGCAGAAGCAACTGAAGCGCAATCGCTGTTGGTTAACTCGATTCTGTACACATCCGGAGCCAATGGCAATCCTTTGTCCAGTAAAGCCGCGCATTACTCTAGACAAAAATATGGGGATACCAGTGTATGGCCATTTCAGCACCGGGCGTATGCTTGTGTGGGCATGTTGACACCAATCCAATTTCTTGTGAACTAAGTACCGAAACAACCAATCACGTGCAGGGCTCAGGAGGAAAGTTCTTAGATAATCTCCGCTGATTGGTTGTTTCGGCACTTGGTTCGCATCAAATCGGCTCGGTGTATACGTGGCCTATATCCCTAGATTTCTTGTCCATCGTGATGCGCAGCTCTATTGGACAATAAATTCTTATTGGTTCTGATCTGGACATATCGCATGATCCACCAATCAAGAATGTTGCAGCGTACGCTCTTGCGTTTGTGCACGCGTTTGCGTTTGACTGTGGCACGGCCATTAGAACCGTCGAAAAGTACTCGCGATGGTTTTTCCGTTTTGGGTTGATTACGGAGCGTGCACGTTGACCACTCCACATTTTTGTTTTATTTCTATCGAGGCTCAAGATTTAACGCGCTTCTCGCCTCTAGTTATACCATCTCGTTGATCTTTCCAAGTCCCAGTGGCGGACATTAGACAACTAGAAGATATCCTACCAACAGCTTTTTGTTTCTTCTAGTTCTATGACGCTTGAAGACTTCTGGATCAATTGAGGTGCTACTAAAGACTCACGTCATTCAACAATGGATAACAATACATTCGACAATGGCTAACAATCGGGATTCCATGCGTCTTCAATAGCACCTCAAGGAGCATTTGGACATCTTGAATGTATGGTATACATACAGAACCACCTCATAAACTACAATCGTAAATTTTGGTAAACGACTCATCCGATTTTAATGAAACTTTGAGACTTCATCGAGTATGATGACAGAAAGTGATTAGGTATTTTACTATTTCAAACATTGATGAAAATAAATATTCCCTATGTTAGCTAGGTTAGATTGCTAGCGGCGACTCCAATTGCATCTCAAGGGGGTAAAACGATTGGGAAATCAATGAATTATTCATATAGTAGGTATGATTGGCTCATTCTATATTTTATTATAGCATACTGTGCATAATATATATATATTGTTGGAAAGGAAAGTACAATATAATATGTTCAGTATATAATAAATTAAATACCGTAATACACGACGCCGGGCTGACTAGAAAGATAGAATAGAATAATACTGCGCGATGTTATAATAAGGTATAAAATAAATAAATAAATAAGTAATTCATTCCAATTCTAACATTCTTTACCTTAGATTATTACTGTTTTAATAAACTATAGTATAGTTAGAGTATATAATATATATTGTAATGGACAATAAGCTGAAGCAATCTGTCATATCTTTTTTATAAAGCAAGTTTAGAGATTGAAAGTCATTAGGTTACTTTCGGATGGCAGACATATACTGGTATGGCATTTTCCTAAAATAGTACTGCTGCAACCGTGACACCTGCCGCATCGACATTGCAGACTCTCACCACAATCGTTTCGGTTTTCATTACACCGTTGGCCAGGACCCTGTGTAAATTGGTTATCAATTAAACTTATTGTATGATAAAATAATTTTAAAAAAAGTGCAAAGGTATGATCATTTTTTCATTTCATTCAATCTTTAATTATCTTATTTTTTGCATTCGCACTTTCAATTTTCAAATATATTCCCGCTCCCACAAACTACGTACATACCTATATATGCGCGCAGGATACACTGCATACAGAGCACAATACTCACGCGCGCCCATATTTGAATATAAATTTGAATTCAACCAATCACGTATGAGATTTGGGCAGAAATCTAATACGTGATTGGTTTAATCACGATTTAGCCCTGCCGGTGGAAACTATGTAATACTTATGGGTATAATAATGATATTAATCAACAATTACCTTTGCGCATTCGAAAAAGCCGCAATTCTCATTATATACGCTGCCCCAAAGGCACTGATCGCATTGATCATCACAACTGCCTCTTCTACAGAGCCTCATCGTCTGGGAATCACATCTGTTTTACCATCAGGAAAAGTAATGATATTAAGATTTATCGAAAGTCATTAGTATTTTTTCTGTTCTTTCTATGCGAAAACAAGGAAATCATATGCCGTATTTCAAAATATACGCGTAACTTTATATTTATTGCGTGATCGCAAAGTTTATCGACAGAATTTTCGAAATTGTGAAAAACGAGAGAAAAATGACGGAAAATAAAACCTACTATCTATATGATACATATCGTACTCCCTATTCAATATAAACTTACGTGAAAATCATGACGATGAGAATAATTGAAACGGAAATAAATTGTGTGGTTTGCATTTTGTCCTTTAGGTACGTGTTCACTGATGTTGTTAATACGGTCCTACGGTGATCTGAAATAAAAATATCATTTTTCTACCTTCTACATGCATAAATATTCAATGGCGGTACAAGCCAATCCATTCAAGTAATCTATTTATACAAATCTTGACGATTTGTATGGGAATCCCCACAAGAGATCCCCCTACCGATGGCCATTGATCATGAGCGCGTTCTGGACAAATTTCAAGGGTAATATATATCCGATAATCTGTATCCCGTAGGTTGAAATAGTAAAAGTTATGTTTGTGAATACGGTGAAAGAAAAAAGATATCACATTTTTCGATCTATCAGTGGGTATACGTTTCGTACATCTGAATTATTCGATTTTTAGTTAGTCATACGGTCTGCGTCTAGCTTATGATAGAAAACCGGGGACCCTATACATAGTATGCAGTGAAATGTGACGCATACGTATACGTATACTGTGCACATACATAGGTGGATTGTTGTTTGTATATTTGAAAATGTATAAATAGGCGGTTTATTTGAATTTCCGAATACACCTATATGCAAATATTATTAGTATTTAGATGAAGTCTTATAGGTATGTATAGTAGCTGGCGATGACCTGCATGGGTACAAGAAAACAAGGCCTGATCAACGTGGTACAGTTATACGCGTAGATAGAGGTATTATTTCCTATTTCTCAATTCACAAAAACACATTTATTTATGCGCAGTGTGTATGTATAGACTATATACATCATAGACATAGACCATTTCCGGCTGGCTGAATAATCATAATAATAATAATAATAATAATAGGCCAGCGATGTACTGCAACATATTTATATATTTATACATGATCGATATCAATAAATATATGAGTAGTTTGAATTTGAATTCGGGAGAAAGTTGAATAAAGGTGAAATATGGGTCATTGTCAATTGAAAATGAGATATATTCTATCCAACCACAGGCATTCGCAAACTGTATAGTAGTTAATATTAATAATGATTGAATCAACGGAAGAACGATTTGGATCAGAAGTCTGCAGAATATTCCGCGGCGTTGGCGAATTCGCGTCATGACGTGACGCGCACGAGGGCGCGGGCGATATAAAATATCAATAATTATTCTATAAATATAATCGCTGCAGCAGCGATCCACACGGATTCCACGGATGCCTCGAATGTGTATGTGCGATGGATCGTAGAACGAAGAATTTTACGGATCGGATTTTCGCTGAAACGTCGTGAAAAATTATGCACCGCATAAAAGAAACATAGCGGAATATTTCATTTTCATGATAGTTTCGGAAATCCGCATGTATGTAATGCATCTTCCACGATGCTTCTGTGTCGAAACAGTCTCTGCGATGCAACACTGTATCCGCTTATTATTCACTCGTATTCCTCCTCCTCCTCCCTCTGCTATTTCGGTTATTCTTTCTCGAAAAACTACGCGCCGCGATTCACGAAAAGCTCATAATACAAATAAACATACTATATATTGTTGTTGATTCAGTAGTACACATATACATGTAGGTATACCTATGTATGTAGTACACTCCTGTTCATTAATGGTCATACTCTGAAGTTGGCTACGCGTGTGGTAGGCTGCTGCGAGGGTAAGGCGGAGACCAATCAGCGCGACACATTCGAATAAATTCGAAAATACAACGCGCTGATCGGTCTCTGCCTTACCCTTGGAGCAACTCACCACAAGCGTAGCTAACTTCATGGCAACGCCAATAAAGAACAGGAGTGTACATATGTATATGCGTCTACAGACGAATATGTATGAGTATCATAGGTGGGCTCCAAAGTCTGGTAGCTAAAACTGTTGGAGTTCGCGCAGCATGCAGTATCAATCGAATAGCCGAATATCTCGCACGTACTAATATCTGGATACGCACGCGTACCTATTAAATATCCTGCACAATTTGAATTTTCAATACTTTTGAACTATTTTTCCTCGCGATTTCTTTCCCATTTTCTGACACGCTGAGATCTCTTCTATTTTATAATCTCATTGGATGTGTTTCAATGATAAAAAAGGAAACGATAGAATTTTTATCTATTATTGAAAATCAATTAGATCAATATCTCTAAAGTTAAGTTTATTTTGTTCAATTTCTTTGTTCGCATTCTCAATTCCGTTTCATCGTATTCAAAGTGTGTCTAGACTTTATTGTATATACCTGTACCAATAATTACGATATTTAAATTTGAACGTAATCACGTACCATATAGGTATAATTACATACATTAAGTTATGAGTGTGATTATTCAAATATAATATTTAAAGAAGTGCAAGTCAGGATTGATTATCAAAATATTGTAAAGTATATATAACGTAAACGCGACGATACTTTATCACAGATTGAAATTCGACGTAACAATTATAACGACACAGATTGTGAGGTAAGTCAAAATGAGTCAAAAAGTAAAAAAATGAACGAAACGAGACAAAAAATCGACTATATATACAAAATATCTACTACATAGATGCAGGGTATATTTTGCCAGTGAATAATCATCGTGGGGGATGATACAGACTGAAAATATGCGTCTCAAATACTAATACTTATTATAGTCGGTGAGAAAAATATTTTCTGTTTACAGCTCCGCGCAAAGGATAATAAATTCACGTTTTCGCGTTCCGCGGGCGCCTCTTCGTCTCTGGCTCTCCTACGCAGCCCCCCGCCGTGCCGCGGAGAATACGACGCGCGAAAAAGTATTTTGACCCGTTTTCCCGTCTTCCTTTTGTTTTTGTTTTTCTTACTCTGCCCGATTTCTTCTCCTCCTTATCATTGTTATTATTGTAATATCATCATTATTATCAATGAATTGTCATTGTTCCCGGTGTCTGCCGCTTGTCCGATTTCTGCGGTAATTTTGAACGTAATAATCAGAATAATTTTGGGGAAAATACAATGCGGCCGTGTATAGTATACGACTGTCGATCCTTTCGTGGATATTCGAGAATTATGTTTCGAAACGAACAATTAGAGACGAAGTAAAAACAATTTGGAAATCTAACAATCTCGAACGATTCGCATGATATTTCTTGCGCGGCTATATGTATATACAAGCTATATTCCATATATTGTCCAACGCAACTGACCTACTACTACATAAATAGATATATTTTAGTATATAGTATACTTATATAGATCGTTGACAACTATTATACACAGTGGACCGCATAGCTAGGTACAACGTATAGATATGCTAGATAAGCATGTGACTAGGATGGAGAGAATTTAGTTCAGGCACCCGCAACGATGAAGGGGAGAGCCGCGACAGACCTAGACGTCGTCCTATATATCGTTATGAGCCCGCGGTTGTTTACATCGTTTATTTAAATAAACCAGCACGCGAAAACGCCTAAAGGCCAGAAATAATTTTAGTATACACGTATACAGGGGGATTCAGGTTCAGCGGTGACACGTATATTTTGTGGATGATTCTCTGAGAAATTGTGGGAGGAATAGACTACTTTGGGAAAAATCTGTGTGACTTCCGGTTTTCGAGGTACGTCAGATATCTAGGTTTACCTATCGCAGAGCTTGTACGTGAGCTTGGATCTGTGAGAGGAACACTGCAGTCTTTGCGCACCGACATATCAGCCTTGTGATTGGTTCACTTTGAATATTCTTAAACTCGCAAACTCGAGGCCACACCAATTTTTCCCGAAGGAATTTACATTTCCGAATATCTCCAAGAAACTATCCACGAAATGAATTCAACACTGGAAACTGAGGATAAAGTTCCTCTGCCAAAAATTCGTATGTCAGATAGTTTTTGAATTAGAGAAAGTTTGATTATCCGACCGATGAGAGGGCTCGAAGACCCTACGCACAGTGCCGGCTCAAGACTGTGTATCCGATGCGGCCCCATGGATAAAGACTGAACTTCCGATTCAGAAATTAACAATTTTAATAAATATCTCTTCTTGCTGGGCTATGGGTAACGAAATCGCGAAAGCGTGTGCACGGGGCCCCACGAAATAGACGCGCTCGAGCCAGCACTGTGCGCAGTAGGCGCCGCAGCGCTCTGATTGGTCGGACAAAATATACTCTAACTCAAAAACTGTTGGACATACGACGTTTCTGTAAAGGAACTTTAGTCTTAGATTTCCATGAGTAATCTCATTGTGAAGTTAGGAATCGCTCGTACCACGATTCGCAATCGGTGTGGCGTAATCTCCGGGCCAATACATTTATGAGAGCAACAATTATCTCGTGATTTACGTGATTATCAATTGGTTATTATTTCTTTCAGGTGACCGGATATATTGAAATTGAATAAATAAATAAACATGGGTATGATAACTCGAGTCAGAGGTCGGGTACGTGCAAATTCGTTGACATATGACAAGGAGAGAACAGCCCAGAGCGTTTGTCTCCTTAGTGCAATTTTACTTTTACCCTACTGCCCGCGTGGTCCATTACCACTTCTACCACCACCAGCCCCAGCATTGTATTCTGCACTCGTGCTACCGTTCGTGCTGAGCGCGAACTACAGATATCCGGTGTCCGCGTTGAAGACTATCGTCGAAGGAATCAAAGGTGCGTATACATATAAAAATAGGCTTGATACGTAACTGTGTTTCAAACCTCTCGCCCCGATGAACCCGGAAATGGAAAATCGACTTCTCATTGTGAAAGTCCATGCTGGAGGAGTTTTCCGTGACTGAACGAATTTCAACTTTTCATACACTGGGAACAATTTACAGAATAATTTGAAATCCTATGTGACCGGTGATCCGAGCCAACGAATAGGATCTCAGATTTTCTTGTTCCTGCACCAGTGTAGCGCGAGTGTATTGAGAGGAAGAAAGTTATTGTATGAAAAATAGAACGTCGGAATTTGTTATTTTTTCCAACTGATGATATCTCGAAAACGAGTGAACGGATTTTGAATCGCGATAGATCAAAAGATGCTATACAGTCGCGTGTAACTCGGGGCTTATGGATCTTTGAAATGCATCCATGCCGTACTCGTGAATTTGTCGAAGAATCGGAGTTCTAGCGAATTCTCGTAACGTGGTCAGTCGTATCCTGATGCTTTTCCATTTCATCGACAAGGAAATTTCATCCCTCTCAACGCTCATTGAAATATCGGAATTTACTCTTCGAAAAAACAACGTTAATAATGATATAGTTATCGAGGTTCGGATAGGTTGAGAATAAATTGAAAATCGTCCCCCAAAGTACTTCATTCCCTTGGTGAAGATAATTCGACAAATTTTTGAGAAACATTCTAACTTTTCACGAATTGTATTTTTTTTTTTTTTTTTTTTTGGCTTGATCCAATTTTCCTGAATAACTGTAAACGATTTTACAATTTTCTATGCGAAAAACGACGAGAATCTACAAGATTTTGCTTATCGTTTTTTTGTTTGTTTTTATTTTGTTTTTCGCGATAAACTACGTAAATAGACATATTTCGATGAGGAAGCTAATGGAAAACGTGTGAATTTTGTTTGCAATGAAGAATTTTTACGAAATTGCGAGACATTTGGCAAGAAAATTTGTAGAAAAATTTGTCGATTTTAATAATCCTGTATTTCTCATCGGGGTAAACATTTTTCACACCTTACGCATACACGCATACCATAAAAATGAGTAAATATAACAGATATACTTACGTATAGATATTTATAATGGCAATTGAAGAAATAAATAATATGACGGATGATTCGCTCTGTTCAAACGGCGTTTTTCGAGGACAATGATATATATATATTTTTATATATATATATATATTATATGAGAGTGAAAACGGGATATCTTTTGAAATTATTATTTAGATGTATAGGCTGATAAAATATATAGTATGTGTATAGTAGTTGATGCTATTGCGATGAGACCTGATCTGGAAGTGTGTAGAAATACGGTGATTGCGGCTTATTTTATACCCGTTTATCGGATCAGGATTTAATATCACACACACATATATGCGTAGGTATACATTATATCCTTAGTCGGGAATATGCTTATATTTAATACATAATATGTATTTTATCCCACCTATTTACTTCGGGCTGGTTGCCATGCGGGGTTGTAGTCGGTTAATTAGTCAGGAAGAAGAAGAAGAAGAAGAAGAAGAAGAAGAAGAAGAAGAAGAAGAAGAAGAAGAAGATGAAGAAGGAGAAGGAGGAGGATGAGGATGAGGATAGTGAAAATAGAAGCGAGAGGATCCCCATCATACATAAATATAGTTATATATTTGAGAGGCGTCGATGGATCCGGAGGGTAATATCCTTCGCGTATAGGTACAGATAATGAATGCGATGATAAGACGACGGTTGATTGACGTCGATTAATATGCAAATTTTGTTTATTTCTTCGTTATAAAAAATATCGTCGTATCGGGGTCACGCGGTGAAGTATATAGAAAGAAAATATGAGAAATTGAAGGAAAGTATACAAGAATGAACGAAGAAAGTTACGATGTAGGTATCACGCCTCCGCGCGTCCCGACATCTTCGCTAAAATCTCAAATGATTATTAATACCTCATTTACTTCTGTCTGTCGCACCCTGTCGAAGAACGATAACAATTGACGGGTTTGAAAAATTGGGAAGAAGAATAGAAAAAAAAAAAAAGAAAAAAAGAAGAAAAAAAAACACCACCACCACCAAGATTATCCGCACGCATAGGTACAATATTGAGTATACATATCGTCGTCCGCAATCATGTATTCCATATACTGTGCCGATGATGATTCGTTGCGATAATCGGGCGCCTCGTCTCGTCAAGGTATAATTATAATGGATGTGTAAAGATTCAGTGAGCAGAATTCAATTTCTATATACTGTGTGACGTTATGCAGAGCGATTCAGGTCGAGCGGGACCCGACCCCCCACAGTTTCTTGATAGATTCTCGGAGAAATTCTGAGAGGAAGAAGTATTTTGGAAAAAATCGGTGCTACCTACCGATAGTTTGCGAGTTAGATAATATCCGAGCTAACATGCGATCGTTGAACGCTGATATATGTCAGTGCGCAAAGGGATCTTCCTTATTTCACAATTTCTCAAACGATCGATCCGCAAAGTCATTCACTCTAAACCTGAATCGCTCTGTATACCTGCAGGATTTCCTGTATCGTGCCAGGCGCTGATGTCCCGAAGACGCGACAGCCGAAAGTAGGTGAACATTGAATACCAAATGATCGTCGTATAGTGAAAGAAATCCAATTTTCAAATATTTCCGTAAAATTACGGATTTTCGTCCTCACAGTCACCGCGGTCAACCGATTTCCAAATTTCAACGTGCGCTTCGATGGAAAGTACGAGAAGTGCGGCACGATTGTTTTCTGGACGAATTATACCAAGGAGAACAGAATCATACAAGAGATTTGAGCCTCGTGAACGTGAAAACGGTGTAAAACGTCGCCTACATCATATCATAAGGCATCGTAACACTATATCCACGCGATTTATGTAACGCGGGGCAGTACAATATCTCGAAGATCGGTATTAATTGTACTCTGTAATAACACGGTGACGCGATAATTGACCGAGGAAATAAAGCCACGAAAATGAATCGACAATATTATAAGCGGGGCGATTGTGTAGTAAAATTGTGTGAAAATTATAATAACGGGAATGATGATCGTATATATAATAAAAGAATGAAAAATGCCGATTCACAATAATCAGCGTATGGTAAAAATCGAATGAGAATGAGAGACCGTTACTTCGATTGCGTAGGTTAATATACCGAATTTTGTATTTCATTTCTATTTTTTCCTGTAAAATTTCCGCGTGCGCGCGCTATTCGCATTCTGCCGTTCACGCTTCCTCTGAATTTGTCACGAGATAATTATAACGATCATTTGTTGGAAATTTTATGTTAGCGGGGAATGATTTATTACACTATTATTCAATACAAGTAAATGTGTAGGTATGCATGTACTCGATAACTAATATACGTCATCGCGGACTGCTCCCGTCTACATCACAACTTCCGATACTCCATATATGTTTCTTTCTTCTGACGTAAGGACACGCATATGTATACCTGTGTACCACAAGAAACGCGTCTGCATTGGTGGAAATATCTTCATTTAGCGCATATTCCCGAATGAAATTTTTTTTTTTTTCTCGTTTCGTGGAAGCATTTTCATCAACACGAAACCTTTTTACGAAGAATTTTTCGATATTGTCGTCATATTTCGCGGCCTTCGCGGGGAGGCCGCTTGCGCGAGTTGAAATTTGAAAGTCTGATTGCCAGTTTCATACATTTGTTACAGCTACAGGAATAAATTCACGGTTGGGCATCTGTTGGCCCCGAAAATTAGCTATTCGCACAAAATTGGTGAAAATTTTTGTGAAGGAATTTAATAGCGGTAGACGAAAATGTATTCGAAATTATTGATCATGATCATAAGTTTGGAAGATATCCTATGTCAATGAACATGCGGCTGGCTGTTCGTTTCAATGTGTGATCCGCAATCGAATACGCGAGACGATTCCTATCTACGTTAATTCGATCTGATATATATATATTATGAGCTAACATGTTCGAAAACAGTTATTAATACGTAATTATCGAAAAATTGGCGCGGAATTTTTCTCTAGAGAAGTATTATTTGATAAAAAAAAATATTTACGTGACATGCGTTAATTAGCAAAAACTATAATCCCTGGGAGAAAACCGCATGCGCGAAAATGTTGAGATAAATAAATCGGAAGATAAGGAACTGGAGATATTTGTAACGGAAGAGACAATAATTTGGAAAATTAGGAAAAACAGTGTGAAAAAAGTGGAAGAAAATTGCACGTGGAAAAAAAATGTGGGAAATTTATTTCCAAAAATAGTCGAAAAATGTATGTGAGGAGAAACGTGGAAATTTTGTTTTCAAACACAGTACCTATAGGAAAATTTCTTTGAGATGAAATGTGGAAAATTTGTTTTCAAAAATAGTACAGGAAAATTTCTTTGAGATGAAATGTAGAAAATTTGTAGTCAAAAGTAGTAGGAAAATTTCGTTGAGATGAAATGCGGAGATCGTATTTTCAAAAACAGTGTGAAAAAATGTAGAAAATTTGTTTGTAAATGTAGTAGGAAAATTTTTGTGCGAGAAAATGTTGAAAATATATTTTAGAAAATGTTGGAAAAATTTTCGGGAGTAGAAGTTTCGAAGGAATCCAGAGATATATATATAGGTATACAAAAAACGGGAAATTGATGTAATAGAAAATCCGAAATCAAATATTTTTTCTTCTGTTTTCACAAAAAAAAATAGGTGGTATAAAAAGGGGATGGAAACCACTGAGCACCTTGGTGAAGCGCTTGTACAGGCCGTTGGATCACGCAGAGAATATGTTCGGGAAAATGAAAAACATATCGACAATGTTGAATCAGATAGTTTTTCTGACGTTGGCGGACAAGGTCCTGATACCCGAGGAACGAATGACGTGTTTATACTCTCTGATGTTTTACAACGTGATCGCTTACTGCGTTGGATACATCAAGGAACTTGTGGAAAAAGAGGATTGGTCTCCCTACGTTACTCTGACAGAAAGATCGCAAATAAAACACTTGGCTATGTCTGCAACTAAGATTGTTCTCGAATGGACCAAAGCTGTTACATTCATTGTTACTCTCATCTTTATGCTCCTCGTATTCGGACTTGAACAGGGTCTTCAACATTACAAGTAAGTTTTCGGAATGAAATTCATATGATCTTGCATTTTGCTGAATGACTATCAAAAACATCGGCCTCGAATTATTTTTTCCCCCGATGATTTTTTATACCCAGGTGAAAATGATCGAGAGAATTTGTTTTCGCCCGGGCAAAGCTGAGAAAACTGTCTTATTTCTAGCAAAGTTCAAAAATCGAAAAATTGTCGAAAATTGGTAGAAAAAAAAAATGACTCAGGTATTTTCGGGGGAAAATTATGGAGAAAATGACGTGAATTGTTACTCGGTAAACTCGGGATATTCGCGAGGAAACATCAATACCACAAACTCACGTTGAAAAAAATTTGGGAAAATTATTCGCGAATTAGTCGGAGAAATTGTTACAGAGATAAAAATCGTGGTGAAAAATTGTCGAATTTAAAAAAAAAAAACCCGTAGATTCGTTGCGGGAAATTTGTGCGAAAGTTGCAAATAATTGTTTGAACAAATTTAGAGAAACTGTACGAAGGACTGACAAGATTTTTGAAAAATTACCTGCGCGAAAATATTCGGGATAATGACTAGTGGAATTGCGGGAAATTGTTCAAATTCGAGTTCGGGAAAATTATTCCGGGAAATTCTGGAACGCAAATTTTTTTATCCATTCGTATGGAAACCCCGGAAAAATGTTTACGAAGATTTGGAAAAATGGTTTTTGAAAGCTCGATACACGAATCGACGTTGGAAACGTGATGGACAGCTCCACATTGGAACAGCTATTTCGCCGAAGATCTAGAATACTCACAGAAAAACTGGCAAATTTTTGGCGAAAAGGAAAGCCGAAAAATTTATTGTTTAAAAAAATTCTTGAAATTTTACGATCGATAAAAAGCGAGAGTAGTTATTTGTCTGGCGGCATAGGTCGGAAAATATCGTATCGTAACACGGAAAACTCGGAAAATTGTCGAGCAAAAACGAGAAACAGACATTTTCACGGAAAATTCAGATAGTTTGTTCCAGAAAATATACACATGAAAAATTGTCGAGGAATGAACGGAAAAAAATCACTTCCGACAATTTGGGCAATAATTTCATCTGGAAAGTTTGGAAAATAGTTGTAAAATAAACTAGCAAAAGAATAATTCTGAAAATACAGGGAAAATTTCTTGTCACTTTTCGGAAAATTGTCGGAAGCTTGTCGTAAGATAAACTGGCAAAAAAATCATTCTGGAAATACAGACAAAATTTCTTGGCTCTTTTCAGAAGATTGTTGGAAAATTGTCGTAAGATAAAATGGCCAAAAAGTAATTTTGGAAATACGAGGAAGATTTCTTGTCGCGAGACTTACGAATTTGTAGGATAACTTTTTATTATACTCGGAAAATTACTCTGAAGATATTTGAAACTATTTTAGAGGGGGGGGCAAATATTTCGTGAGAGTACTTATCACGATTAGAAACTTTATTCGTAAAATCGAAAAAAAATCTGGAAACAAATTTTCGATGCGAAGGCTTGAAAATTAAAATTGTTGAAAATGTATCTTTATTTAACTCTGTTAATTATTATAAACAAAAAAAAAAAAAAATTGGAAAAATGAAGACATTTTTTGTTCAATTCTGTTTAATTTCTTCAGTTTCGTTTCTAAATTTTCAGACCCTCTACAACGTACACGATAATAACATGGGCATATTACGCATCGACGGAAAAAGTATTCGTCGAAATGTTCCCGAGTATATTGAATTTCCTGCAGCTGGAGATATTAGAAAGTATCGAAAATCTGTACGCTCCGGTCATCCTACGATGTTTCACGATTATTTTATCCGGATTATTCACCCTAATTCTAATTCCAACCGGATCATGGAAATTCCTGCTCTTTGCAGCGTATCTAAACGTATTTCTCAGGTCTAAAGAAACGCTGCGTAACTCAATCTCGGTACTAAAACAAGAAAGAGAAATTCTGAACCGTTACAGAAGAGCGACCAAAGAGGAGATGGAAAAAATTGACGATGTTTGCGCGGTTTGTTTATGCGCCATGATAAAAGCTCGCGTCACACCTTGCCATCATATTTTTCACGCCGACTGTTTGAGACAGTGTTTGAAAAACAGTGATAAATGTCCCATGTGCAAAAGAGTGTTAAAATTCGACTGAGAAAACTTTCATAAATTGGGAAACGAGAGTTTGAAAAAAAATGTTTTTCACAAAGCAACGTCATTACTACTATTCAATTTCGTCTCTCCTCGACGTCTCTGTATGCTGAATGTTCAACAAGTAGCCTGTGCTATTGATTGTATTGAACTAATTAAATATAAGAACAAACATATTCCTTTAGATTAAGTAATTGATGAAATAATTATTTCGGTATTACTGTGATGATTGCAATGTTCGTGCCGATTAGCTAATTTATTTCAAACGTTTTTCTCTATTCTTCTCTTTTCAATTGTTTATTTCGTAACGAATCTATCGCTTATTTTATAAGTCGTTTGAAATCTTTACTATTTTTCTATTCATTATTTATTATTTTCTTAAATGAATTCAAACTGTTCGGAAATTAATTTTGCGTTTCCTATGTATGTATGCATTTGTAAGTGTATTTTATCGTAATATAATTTAAATATTTAATTAAAATAGGTGTACCTATTGCGTATAGATATTAGGAAAAACTGTTTTATACCAGAAAATAAAGATCTATGAAGGCATCGATGGCTCGGCGAGAGAAATATTATTCCCCGTGAAACTCAATTCTATTCCGTTATTATTGTTATCGTCGTTTTCCTGGGAATTATCAATTTTTCGTTGATTCCGAGTCATTTTTCAGAATCGTTCTTCTCTTCTATCGATCTGCTATTCTTAACTATCTCCGATTCAGTTTCAGAGCGATTCTTCTTTCTTATAAGATTTATTCAACTACTAAATAATATAATTATAATTCCACAAGATATAAATACTTGCAATCAAAACACATCAATCCCAGGATTTTGATATATCTTGATACTCTCCGTCTGGACTCGGATAATTTTCTATCGGTGGCGTCGCTACCGGTCCTTTCGATGAATAGGGCACCAGATTTTGATCGGGCTAGAAAGAAATTGGGAACTCATCTATTATAGAATTTTACACAAATTTCATTGTCGTTTCTGTTCTTGTCTTCCAAATTTCTTATAAGTATGGCTATGACGAAATCTGTGAGCCGAAAGGGAAAAGAATACAGACAGAGAAAGTCCCCTATCTCCTTTTACAAACACTCTTATAACTGTGATCGTTTCGGAGGAATAGAATACAACTCTAAGACTCCATTGTTACATGAAGTGCTATCTTTTTTCGTGTTTCTCATTTTTCTTGCAAATTTCGGACTTTGAGATATAATACAGATTTCAGCGCACAGTTTATTTTTCCCCCCCGGAAGACACCAAATTTTAGACTGTTCAATAAACATGAGCGACTTTTATCAAAATTCTGTCCACTTTGAAAGAGAAAATGCACGTCAAAGCGATTTTTGCCACTTCCAAGATACAAATTTTTCATTGTTCAATGAATATTGGACAAAAACTGTAATTCTGGAAAGATTATTACAGGGCGCAAAACGGTACCTATACAAGTTACTCAGTATTCGATAGATTGTAATCGGAATTCTGTGAAAACCGTCCCGTTTTTACAAAATTCTGCTCACTTCGAAAAGGAAAATATGTTTTGAAAACGTTCGTTCAATTTTTTGGATTAAATAATCGATGGAAATTCTTGTACTCTCGAAAGAATTCCAATCGAGCCACAAAATTGTTTTGTTTGTTTGTTTGCCTGAATTTGTGAATCTCGGTCCCAAAACTACCTTCCGAAATATTCTTTTTTTTTTCTATGTTCAAGGAATAAGGTTTTCAATTTCATCCCTGCTCACGCTGGCAGTTCAACGAAAACCCTATTTCTGCTTAGAAACTCCATGATCCTCTGATTTTCCGATTTTCCAATTTCAAAGTGAAACTGAATCTCCTAAACCTGAATTTTTCTCATCATCTGTATACATTTCACATGAAAAAAATAGCAATTTTCTTAAAAAAAAAGTTTCGATAAACTTCGTTTGAGTCAGTTTTACTTTCTATCTTTCTCTCCGCTTCTCTTTGTTATAGAATAACGAAGATTCTGTAATAAAAATTACTTGTATAGCTTCGAAATAAAGCTCTTCAGACTCCATCCTCAATTCGTCCAAAGCTTTTTGTTGAGAAGCTATAATTCTGTCCATCATTTGAACGATGGTTAGGTTCTGGTGAGTTTTATAAGCATTCCAAGCTTTTTTCAACAGCTCTCTTTCCACTATAGTCTCTGTCGACAATGCAGGCCTTTTCCTGAGCCTTTTCCTGAGAGAAAACAGGGAAAAATAGAGTTCGATCGGTCTAATTTTTGATCTCAGATTTCTTAAGCTATGAATGGAAACAACAGGAGATGGATTTACTCTTTTTCGTCAGTCAGTTTGAGCGGAATTTCGCATTCTTCGATTGGCTTCATTTGCAGCGCCATTTTTTCAAGCCGTCTTATACTCTTCTCTATGTTTTTTCTATGCCTGTCTTCTCGCTGCTTCACTATAGCCGGATCCAGTCTTTTCTTTTTCTTCAAAGGTTCAGCTCTGCAATTATTTATAATTATTATTGCCAATGGAATAACAAACGAGAGAGCAAAGAAACTAGTTTATTTACAAGTATCCTAACAATACTCACAGAAGAACGCTCGTTGCTTGAAAAAACAGAGGATTTATATTCGTGGATATATTTCTGATAGGAATTTGCCCGAGATTTATAATCGATAATCTGAAAATTCATGTTTCTTTGATCATTTATAGGTTATAAATTTTTTAGGTTAGGCAAAGTTCGGGGAAACGGTAACTCAGGAGATTATTGTTGATTATTAATTACGATTTTAGGCTCAAATACCTCGAAAATGACGATATCACGTTCAAGTAACTCATCCTAGAGACCCTTTATAGTTACAAATCGGATTTAATCGAGTCTTTTTATCGTTTCATCGTTTATCAGAAATTTATAAACAACACCGGGCTGCGAGCAAAGAGCTAAGCTCATTGGTTGCGACATAGAACTGTAGACCTGGATCGCGCAATCCCTATCTTACGAGGCTCAAAGTGATCATGAAAAATATGAGAGAGACAGAGCTTGTGAGTGCCAAAGAGTCTCTTTGGCTCGTGGTACCGTTGAGTGTAGAAGAGTATTCTACACTCAACGGTAGTAACATACAAGCTCCATCTCTGTCACTTTTGACGACCATCATAATGCGGATTGCACGGTCGTCTACAGGCCTATGGTTGCGAACATGGACTTGTTGCGAATCACTGCGAATGTAGATGATCGTCGAAAAGTCCGTGTCGTCGAACCACCGCCATCTTGCATTTGGTATTGGCATTCTAGAATGACGTCACATAGGGGCCGCTTTCCAGCAAGAGACACAGATATATACTTAGCGATATTATTGGTCACTTCCATTGGATCCGCCCAATCACATGCACGATTGTAAGTGTCCATCTGTGACTACGTTTCCATCTTAGGGTCAGAGTCGGGTCAGGGTTGAATTTGAGCCAACGAATGACAGGAATTGACAAGAAATTATTGTCCTCCTCTCTAATCTTAATTCTCATTGGCTCAACTTCAGCTCCAACCCGACTTGACCCTATGATGGAAAAACCTTCCACGGAAGATAATGATACCTATTTTTGGAAATTCGAAATATACCTATATATCTTTTTTTAACTAATAGGTTACAACCACGGTCAAACAGAATTTGTTGTCGCGTTTGACATTTTCTCTTATAGCTATGCTTACATCAATTTCTTATAAGATACCGTATTAAAATATGCAGAGTTCAAATATAAGATAGGGATTTTTGGGTCGTTATCTGTCAAAACAAGATGTAAAAAGTAAAGGAAACAACAAATTTCGTGCCGCGATTACAGCCGTCCGCTGGGCGAAATTATATTTTAATCATATAGTAGGAAAAATCAAACGGTATACCATTCGACTCGGTTAATCGAATTGATTGGAAATCATGGATAGTAGATATAAAGATTTGGCGACCGATGTAAGCCTTTGCATTGTATCATGTATTGTGTTCATACGGTGCGAAACATAACCTCGATTCATAAATATTGAAGCGTGTTTACTTCATTATTATTCATCGAATAAATAGTTTGAATTGGATTTTGACAATTTTAAGCTATTTATCGTGTGAAAAACACATTGCTCTTTATTGACAGTTTTCTTGTTTTCGTTCGAATTCCAAACGTTATTTAAAAAAATTAGGATCTTGTTTTTCTTTTCAAATATCGAACGTATTTCCTCTAAATTTGAAGAGAATTATCGCTCCTCTTTTCATTTCTGTTGTTCTAAAAGATTCCTTTTTCTTTTTCAATTTTCGACCATGTCACGGAGATTGGATTGATTTTTTTTATTCTGCTAAGATACGTAACGTTTTGGGAATTCAAGTAGCAGTTAGTTTTTTTTTTGTCTTTGAATTCCGATGATTCCAACGGAATTGAATAGAAGCCACTAGTTTCTTTTCAAATTTCGACCATTGTTCGAAAATTCAAAAAATGAATTCTATTTGTGTATTTCAAGTATCAAGCCTTTTATCGCAATTAGAATGTAAGATTCCGTCTCGTCTTTCAACTTTCGGATACTATTTCGTATCAATTTAACAAACGAACCTTTTTTCGTTCAAGATTTAAACGTTTCAAGACGATTTCATCTCCTTTTCTAATTTTTTTACAAGTATGAAACGTTTATTGAAACATTGATCGTTTTTCTTTTTCCAACTTCGAACGTTTCCTATGAATGAGAAGAATAGCTTCTATATATCGAATTTTAAATATTTCACATCAATTGTAGAAAAGAACCACTCTTTCTCTTTGAGTTTCTCATGTTCTCTGAGGATTTGAGGAACAAGAATGGTTTTTCTTCCTTTACCAACGATTTTCAAACATTCCACGACTATAAAATGAGCAATCTTTCCGAATTTCAAACATTTTTTTTTTAAATTACAGAACAAAAAGTATAATTCGTTGTTTCAAACTTTGAATATTCATCCACAATTCTCCGAAACAGTGATCAGTTTTGTTTTTCGAGTTTTGGAAATTTTTCAAAACTCCGTTGTCTGTTTCCAGAAAAACCACAAATGGCATGATTTGTAACACTTTATCCCTTCTTCCCGCCACATTTTAATCACCCTCGTACCTATTTCAATCTATTTCATTTCAAGTTGCCTTTTGGTCTGCCTCCGATTCTTCCGGACTTAAAAAACATCCTACAAGATTACATAGAATGTCCAGAGCGTCTACCGATCCACGACGTAGAAAAGGTGCAACGTTATTGGCCTCGAGAACCGGACATTCTCTCTCTATTGAAATCGGACTTGGCGCCAATCGGCACGAACTTGAAATTCAAAAGAGATCCGATCACTGGAAGCATCGTCGATATGCATGAAGTCGTCATATTAGGCACTGGCCAAAATCCCAGAAATTCAATGTCCATGACTCGTGCTCCAGGACCTCCAGCCGAAGGAGTTAGAGGTCGGAATCTCTAATCTTTAGCTAATTTTCTATTTCTAGAAGCCAGAAAACTAGAAGACCGCCTGCTTGACCTCTTCGCATATTTTTTCCAGGCAGCGTAAGTAACTTCCCTTTTTGGCCGGGTGGATTTGACGAGCCTGAGCCCCCGCGGGAAGTTTCAACGGTTGAAATAAACTTTGAAACTAATTTACGAACATTGGCAAAAGGTTTCAAATCGGGAATTGAATTTGCGTCTGACAATTTCACTCCGAAAGGATCTCCCGGAGCCGAAAACGAGGTTGGCGAAATTTCTCCACTCAAGGAACCGGATCAAATGAATGAAGACACAATTAATTTAATGGCGATAGTTCACGAGCAGGAGAATCTACTCGGTTTGTGGTCTTCCGCAGCAACAGAGTTGAGAAAATCACAGAGTAGAGACAAAGACGAGAAACAGACTAAACCGGAAAGTGGAAATTCCAGCGAATTATTGAACGATCTAGAAAAAGCGACTGACGTTAAACCCGAATATAATTATCTACCGGTTTTAAATATTACCGACAAAGCAACGTTCGCTAAAACCTCTACAGAGTGGGCGGAAGTCTTAGACGTCTCTGTGCCGGTGGCAGATTTTGAAAAACGTGTCCCTGATCCCGCGTTCAAGTATCCGTATGAATTAGACACGTTTCAAAAGCAGGCGATAATAAAGCTTGAAGAAAATTGCAACGTCTTTGTAGCGGCACATACTTCTGCCGGTAAAACTACAGTCGCTGAATACGCGATCGCTTTGAGCCAGAAGCACATGACTAGGTGGGACTTGATTCGAGAGCTCGACTATTTGGCGCACACCGTGGGCGCTGGAATTAAGCAAAAAAATCACTCTTTTAACGCAATTTTCTTTCCAGGACAATTTATACTTCTCCGATAAAAGCACTTTCTAATCAGAAGTACAGAGACTTCAAACAGACTTTCGATAGCGTCGGTCTAATAACGGGAGATTTACAAATAAACCAAACCGCTTCATGCCTCATTATGACCACAGAAATACTACAGTCGATGCTCTACTGTGCCTCTGAAGTTGTTAGAGACTTGGAATACGTTATATTCGACGAAGTCCATTACATAAACAACGTAGATGTAAGGATTTGAGGGAAAATGAGAGTATGAATGAATCGATTGGGTTTCGAGATCTAGAAACTTGAAAATTGTTTTTGTTTCTTCGCAATTTCAGCGTGGTCACGTCTGGGAAGAAATTCTCATACTTCTACCGCCGAATGTGAGCATAGTTATGCTCTCTGCGACGGTTCCCAACACTTTAGAGTTTGCCGATTGGGTGGGAAGAACAAAAAAACGAAAAGTATACGTTATTAGTACTCTGAAGCGACCTGTACCTCTGCAACACTATTTGTACACCGGATGCGGAGGAAAAAGTAGAAACGATAGATTCCTGATTGTCGATTCGGATAGTAAATTCAAAAAAGAAGGGTGAGATGTTTGGAAGGTAGAAGATTAGATAGTTTTTATTTACCACTATTCTCTCAATTTTTTTTAACAGATGGGAAAAAGCTGTAGCGGCAAAATCAGCGCGCACTAAGAATCCAGCAGAAACAAAATACCAGCTCAATCTAAATCAGGAAAAAACTTTATGGATCGGTTTCATAGATCATTTGAAAAGAGAAGTAAGATTTCGGGTGTTTTGTACCAGACACTTTGAAAGTATTATTTTCTAATTTTACCAGAGAGGATTATTCTAACTTTTCCATATTCATTTTCTTCTACAGAACAAACTCCCCGTTGTTGCATTTACTCTTTCCAGAAAGCGCTGTGACCAGAATGCGGACGCTTTGAGATCCGTGGATCTTACAACTGCGAGCGAGAAAAGTCAAATCAGAAAATTCTTCCATCAGTGTATTACGCAGCTTAAAGAACCAGACAGAGAATTGCCGCAGATAGTTAACATGCAACAACTCTTGGAACGCGGTATCGGTGTTCATCACAGCGGGATTTTACCGTTTTTAAAAGAAATAGTCGAATTATTATTCCAGAGCGGAGTAGTGAAAGTAATAATTTTTAGAAATTTGATGGGAAAACTGAAGAGAGGATCTAGATTCGATCTAATTCCCTTATTTTCTCATTTTTGTAGCTCCTTTTTGCAACTGAGACATTTGCGATGGGAGTAAACATGCCTGCGAGAACTGTGGTCTTTGATTCAATTCGTAAATTTGATGGAACAGAAGTGCGCACTTTACATCCAGCCGAATATATTCAAATGGCTGGTAGAGCGGGAAGGCGAGGATTAGACGATACTGGAACAGTGATAATTATGTGCAAAACCGAAGTACCCAGTGCGGTGATGCTGCAGAATATGATGTTGGGAAAGCCACAGAAATTAGAATCCCAATTTAGGATGACTTACTCGATGATTCTGAATCTCAGAAGAGTAACGGAATCTGTTACTATAGAGGGGATGATGCGAAGGTCTTTTAAAGAGGTCGCACTTGTAACTAATGAGAAAAAATACAAGGCGGAACTTGAAAAGGTTGAAAAAGAACTAGCTGGTTCTTCAGAGTTCACTGAATCGCAGAAACAATTATGCGACTTTTATTCTACAGCTACTGAGTACCTCGAAGAATGGACCAAGCTCAGACCGCTTCTCTTAGACACCAAAAAAGCTTCTAAATTTTTATATCCCGGAAGAATTTTGCTCATTTCTCATAAACAACATTATAACAAACTAGCTCTTCTTCTCACTAACGTTCAGAGGAGGCAGGACACGCTCCATAGAGTTTTAATTCTGACCAATATCAAACAAGGAGATAGGAAAGAGGATGATATCGATCTCCGAGATCCAACAGATCGTAAAGAAGACGAAGAAAAGTCTGATAATTGGTACAAAATCATCGGATTCAGTAAAAAGGAACTCTTTGTACCCGAGGGGATCGCAGGGCATGAGATTCTCGTTATATCGGCATCA
Source organism: Phymatocera aterrima (assembly GCA_963170745.1). Lineage (NCBI taxonomy): Eukaryota > Metazoa > Arthropoda > Insecta > Hymenoptera > Tenthredinidae > Phymatocera > Phymatocera aterrima. The sequence continues at coordinate 4,220,379 of OY720672.1, read as the reverse complement.
GATATCTTAACAATAACAAGAGTTAACGTCAAAGTTGATTTTCAGCTAGTAATAAGCGACTGGGAAAAAAGACAGATTCCTCGGTTCAAGTGAGTCCATAACAATTGGCGAAGAATGGTACAAAGAACAAATACTCTCTAACCTATTCCTCTTCTCCGTAGGAACGATCCTCCTGGAAAATCCTGCCAAGGGGCGATCCAGGAGTTGACAAAAATATCATTAGATGCGGCGACCGATATAGAAACGTTAAAACCGTTTGTAGAATTAACGTTGAACGTGCCTTCTTTGGCCCCGAAAATAAAATACTTGTATCAATTAAAGAAAAAACTAGATGAAGTAACTTGCACAGATATAGCAAATCTCGAGGAACAATTAGAGGCGGTTTTTAGAAGGAAAGAAATGGAAGCTAAGAGAGAAAAACTGAGTTTTCGTCTCAGCCATGAAAATCTTTCTCTTTATCCCGAATATACGAATAAAGTTGGAGTTCTAAGAGCGCTGCGATACATCGATGACGATGAACGGGGTATGAAACGTGCTCGAAATTAGCGAGAATTTTATTTTTGCAAGTGCTTGATTATAGATTCCTGTTTTTTCAGTCGCCCTGAAAGGTCGCGTAGCTCTCGAAATGGGAACGCATGAACTTTTGATCACCGAATTAGTATTCAAAAATGCTCTAACGGCGCTCCCGCCTGCGGAAATAGCTGCTTTATTGTCTGCGTTAGTTTTCCAACAGAAAACTAACGTAAAACCTGGGCTTATAGCGTCATTGAAGAAGGTGCGATGTCAATACGTACAGAAATCACTCAGAATACTTGAGTTATTTATCCATATGCTGTAAAAAATCGATGAAAATACTATTATTTTGTTCTTTCCTTAATTTTCAGGGATGTCAAGTAATGGAAGAAGTCCAGAAAAGTATAGAGCTAATAGAGAGACAGAATGGTGTTCACACAGAAGAGCCGTTAAATTTTGGATTAGTACAAGTAGTTTACGAATGGGCAAGATCTGAGCCATTTGCTAAAATAATGGAATTGACCGATGTCCAAGAAGGAATAATAGTCAGATGTATTCAACAACTCAATGAAACTTTACGATACGTTAAAAACGCCGCTGTAATAATTGGGGATCCAGTTTTAAAGGAAAAAATGGAAGAAGCTTCTACCGCTATCAAGAGAGACATTGTTTTTGCCCAATCTTTCTATACCCAAGATTGATATTTTTGTTTTTTTTTCACATCCTAGAGACCGATAGCTATTTTCAGCTTCGTTGTTATATCCACTGATAGTAGTTTTACATGTTTACTATCGATGAGAATGCTGATTAATCGATTTAGATCATTGAACATTGTATTTAAAACAACATTTGTAAATATTATACAATTATTGTCGGTTTTTAGACAATTTTTTGACGCATTAATCGACTTATCCATAATTTATGCAATTATTTTCTCTTGTATTCTCCTCGTTATGTTATTTTTCAATTCAATAAATCAAAAAATTGTGAATGCATTAGATTCTCATTCAAATTCATTGATCAAGGATTGATTCAACAATTTTTTAGATTCCTTTTGACATCACCTGAATTCGTATTTTCAACTCTTTTTCATCCCCCTCGTGTTCACAGTTTTTGGCAAGAGATTAGAAACCTGATCAGAATTCTTGACCCAAACATCAAAGGAATTTGAAAATCATATCGAAATTTGTCAGTATTTGATGAAATTCTCTCATGAATCTACGATACACTCAAATTACAAAGAAAAAATCAGCGATTATTATTAATGTCCAGTTTTTCTATGTTATAGAAGATTTTTTGGTCATTTCCCGATAACTTTCAATTGCGAGTATAAAAATTTCGGTTTTTCTCAACGAATTCTGATCCAAATATAAAACAAAATCCGATGACTTCGATTCCTCGCAGCAAATTCAAATAATTTTCTCTACAAAGAAGAGCTTGATAATTGATTGTGAACACGCGTTTTCTTTCCCTTCAGGATATAAAATATTAATTTCAATAAAGTAATGTACACAATAATAATAATAATAATAATAATAATAATAATAATAATAATAATAATAGTAATAATAATAATAATAATCGTAGTAAGATTACAAATCTAATTCTTTTCTTTTCCATTCTTCTTTGTTACCAAATTATTCTATAATTAACATTCTCTATTCCTCTGGATAATAAACGCGTAAATTTCCTACAAAGCTCTTTGTTCCACGTTATTTAAATTCCCCTGTCCCTTATTAAGTTCTGAAATGCAGGCCCATTGTCCTTCAGAATTTTCTCTCCACAGAGAAACTTTGTTGTCCCCGCCGCTCACAGCTAAAATCCCTCCGGTCAGAGACCAGCTCACATTCCAAACAACATCGTCGAATACATTCAGCACCGTCGATGTCCACGTCGTGCAATCCGTCGATGTCCAAACGACCACTCTACGGTCTTGAGAACATGAAGCGAGTGCTGCCCTCGGAGGACCAACTGCCGGAGCCCAGGCGACGTCTCTGACCTAAATATTTTGAATCCAGAATCGAAAAATGGAGAATTAGAAGACTGAGGGAGAAAAGTAAAAAGTTTGACTGACGATTGAAGAAAATTACCCAATCGCTATGAGCTTCGAGCTTATTCTCTTCCACCCATCTGTCGTTATCTTCTCTCCATATTTTAACCAGATTATCACATCCGCCTGTAGCGAGACGTTTTATTGGCCCACTGCGAGGATTCGGCGAAGTTGAATCGTAGCCTGGCTCAATGGCTGGGCACCAGCTGACTGCATTACAACCAATTGTATGAGCGTTGGGAATTTTCTGCGCATCCCACGTATCTCCGTTGTTTGATAATATTGATATTGAACCGTCAGAACTGCCACATGCTAGGATTAAACCGAATTCATGTGGCGCCCAGGCTACGGAGTTTACTGAGGAATCGTGACTCGCGTGTTCGTAAATCTTCGTCCATTCCCCCAATTCTTTCCATATTATCACCTTTCTGAAACATTATTTCCGTTCACAGATTTTGTTCAGTTCAATTAATTTTCGTTGAATCGGTAAAAACTGTTTGCTTCCGTTTGATCAGAAGGATTTTGTTTTCACGAGAACTACAAATCTTTGATTATCATGAGCAGGAATGATAACAATTTGAGGAATGTTTTAGATTTTATAGTCCGAAGAGTCTGATAACAGAGTTCTTCTCGAATATTGAAGTTCAGCCTGCACATTCCTTCTATTTTTGTTACTATGTAAAGAACGTTGATCATAAAATATTACTTTCCGAAGCGTAACAGAAATACAGAAAATTTGCAAATTACAAACGATTAATTTGAATACCTTTTAGCACGTTTTTGGGAGATGATTATAAAAAAGTTACTTTCTCAGACTCGGGGATAAAAATTTGAAAAAAAATTGCACCCAAAATCAAGGGAGATGTCTTCTAGAAATTGAGAGTTGTGAAATAAAATAAAATTTGTATCGATGCGGGAAGATAATAGAACCGAATTTTAATGTGGTGAAACATAAAAACTGGATTTTTTAATGTGATCGAAAAATCGGAATGATTGCTACGTTCTGAAAAATTGTTGAACGAAAACTTCTCCAAGTCAAAACATTCCATTGGTATTGATTTTGAGTGAGAAATAGCGACATTCAACTGATAAATGAAAGAATGAAAATTATGTCACAGTGAGATCGTAGGGAATAGTTTTCCGAACGAAAGTAGCCAACTTAGAATGTAATCGACCGATTCCAATGGATTTTTAATATTTTTGAACCACTTTCTACTGGAATATTCATATCTGAGCAGTGTGCGATTATCGCCTAATGACATCAATTCTAATAGTAGTAATTTCACGACTGAACCTCTTCGAATCGGTCACGTTACTCCACATAGAAAGTAAAGCATGTGTGTATACATACGTCAATTGGATTTTGACTTACCTATCATAGCTGCAGGATGCTAAAATATTCCCAAACTTGGGATGAGCCCAAGCAACTTGCCAAACAGGGCCAACGTGTCCTTTGAGATCGGCAGCCAAGCTTTGAGTGCCGTTTTTCAGGTCGAATATCTTGACAGAGTTGTCACTGGAGCATGTAGCTAACCTCAATCCGTAATAATCCATTTCGGCATCATGTATCATATCCTCGTGGCCTGTATCCACGGTATTTAAAACGGACACCATTTTTACGTTCGTAATTTGATAAATCAAATTACGGAAAACATACACCGACGAGTATCACCGTTATCTGTTATTTCCAATATTTGAAAACCAAATTTCGAGATAAGGTTTAATTCACGCAAGTCTGGCTGACTAGCAAGTAGCAATCGTATTGAGAACAACCAACTGACATACTACGTGGAAGAAAACACATTTCATACGAGTAATCATACTCTGCGCATGCGCGCGTATCCAAAACTTCAATACTGCCAACGGTCTTTTTTTTTTTGTTCAAAAAGTCTTTTTTGTGTCTCTGAATAAACCATTTTAGTTCTTTCGTTGCTCTGGTGGAAAAATCGCATATCCTGGCCAATAAAATTTTTTTACAATTTTGTCCACCGATTTTGTCTTTCTCCGCCAACTTCAGGTCAATGAATTTAGTAAGGAGTCTAGAGAATTCTTTTGTATCGAAAAAAAAACAAAAACGGGTCAAACTGCAGACTACGGCAAACCATAGACTTATTTCTAGGTTAAGATAGCAATTATTGAATGCATACAAAATATTTGACATTTATAAGCCGAGGATCGAAACTTGCCATTGCAGTTCAAACAGCCGCAGACAAGAATCTGCAAACATTCCTACGATGTTAAACCTTGAAATAAATAGGAACAGAGCATTGAAATAGACTGAAAAATACTAATAACAGTCAGAAGATCTTCCCGAATGGCACCAAATACCAAAGACAAATGGGTCAGGAGATTCCTAATCACGGAAACTTCGCGTCACAAGAAAGGATTCACCGTATACAAAGTTACGTCAGTGGTGAGTCTGATCCTTATCTTTATTTACGCATATAATTTTCGAAAATTTTCACAATCAAAATTTAAAATACAATTTATTATATTTTCATATTCCAATTTTCTTGTCAGATATATCCGAAATCTATGCCTGAAGCCGTATCACGAGTATCGATATGGAAACGTTACAACGACTTCAGGAAACTGCATTTGGAATTGAGCAGCCGACATGAAAATTTAAGGATAAAAGAATCATTCCCAGATTTTCCAAAGCCAAAATTCTTCGGTCGTTTTGAGGCAGAAGTGATCGAGGAGAGGCGTCAATGCGCTATAAGATTGTTAGAATTCATAGCTCGGCACACTGCGCTCTTTACAAGCAATGTTTTTGTCAAATTCTTCGAATCTGGACATTCTAAAGACTTCTTGACGCAGGATTGCTCCCCTTCGATCAGCTCAGACACTTCTGAAGACGATTATAATATCAATTACGCTCTCAAAGGGACCAATTACAATCCTACGCCTTTCTACGTGCGAGAAAATAACAAGGATTTTGGTAACATCGAGAACGTGAATCAAGAAAATGATCTAACAAACGGAGAAAGACTATTTAAAGATCATTCGGAGCCGGATTCTGTTTCTAATTCTGATAATTTATCGTCTAAAACTAATAATTCTGGTCAAGTTTCCTCCCAGAACAATAATTCTCTTGTGGAAATAGATCAAACTGAGAAAATCGATACCAAAGATACTAAAAAAGAGGAATTTTTGTCACCTAGTTGGATCTCTCTCCCGAAGATTGATAATTTTCAAATAAACGATGGATCCGACTTGCCAAACGGAGTCGGCGGGGAATTCAGCAGCTATATTATTCTCGCCGCTGCTCATATGAGCGCGGCTTTCAGACACGAAGCAGTAGGAGAGTTCGGAGAAGCTTTTACGCAGTATAAACTAGGAATCTCGAAGCTCTTGGACGGAGTTCAAGGTGATCCTGATCTGGAGCGCAAACGTACTGTTGGGGAAAAGATTTCCAAGTATTTAGAGAGGGCCGAGAAACTCTACAATAGACATTTGAACTGCAATGTTTCTGTTCTGAGCAAATCTCAGGACGAACTTAAAAATTATAAAGTATTACGCATCATCGGAAACGTTATGCTCGTTAGAGATACTCAGAGAGAGTGCAATAGAGTTATAAAGGTGAACTTGACAGTTTAAATGAATGAATTTGAGGACTTTCTTCACTTTTCCCGCCCCCTGAACGCTGAATTGAACTTGTTCATATTCCAAAGCGTTTCTCATGATTTGACAATTGTTCTCTAAATGATTCGAACATTTTAATAAGTAAATCACTTCGTATCACTGATATTTGTAGCTTTGGAGTAGTAGTTTTCATTCTTGGGGCCTCACTGGAGTTCGAGTAACTGCTTTTTGTCAATAATTCTGTGAATGAATAATATGAAGCTCGATTTTTCTAGACGATACAGAAGCCTGCGGGGAGCGCTGGAAATCTGAGCGATTATATCCTCCGTGGAAAGATTCCATTCATGGTTCGTCTCTTCGGATGTATAGAAACAGATTCAACGATGTTTCTAATCCTCCAATATGCAAGGTGAATTAAAGAGCTCGAAACCTAATATTTCCCTGGCAGAGATGGACAGAAACTACATTCTACAACAATAAATTTGATTCTTAGAACTGTTTTGATTCAATTTTCAGCGGTGGAAAGCTGTGGGAGTATATGAAATCGTACCATAAAGGTCGAAACGTGATTTCCAACTGGGTTTCCGAAAAAGGTCACACACGGTCAGCGAGCTGCGAAGCAATAATTCAACAATCAGAGATCGCCGTGAGAAGTGAATCTCCAAAAGCCGAGGGAATAGAAAATGAAGTTGTAGAAGATGAAGCTGAAGAATCACTAAAAAAACTTGAGGAAGAATTTGGAGGGAATTCTTCCCCCGCAAAAACTTTTCGCACAACAGATTTACTCGCTAAATCACATGAGCTCTTACGATCAGTGGATGCGACGTTGAAGAAAAGTAATTCGATTGCCAGCAGGCTAAATGAATCTGAAAATTTGATGTATAGTCAAAATAAAGAGGCTCCAGATCTCACAGATGGTTATATCGAGGCACTGAATGAGAAAGAGGCTGAAAAAATGAATCAGAGTACAAATGACAGCAATTTTGAATCTGATCTGGCAGAGAGAATGAATTCGGAGAAACCAAAATCAGCGGTGATTGAAAATCAGGGAGAGTTGGACACAGTTTTATCAAATTTGGAGACAAATTTGATGATTTCGGGTCCCAGAGAAGATTCGAGCTCTTCGGAATCTCCAGGAAGTCAATATAGCCTGAAGAATATCGATAAAGAATCAAAAATAATCAACTACCGAGGAAAAATTGCGAATTCTGATCAATTCCAGTCTCTCATGGGAGAAGATAGCGGGATAGAGATGGACGATGAGTTGTGGAAGCTTCCTGAAGGAACGATAAGATTCTGGGCAGCCGAAATACTTTCTACTTTAGAATCTCTACATCAGCAAGGCGTTATAGTCGGGGATTTGAAACCGGACAATATACTGCTTGGAAACGGAGGCGACGTGGCAATTAGTTACATCGTTCCAGAGCGCAGATTGGAGTTCTTGAAACTCAAAAAGCCATATTCTGCGCCAGAGCTTTGCGTATTCTCGCCGACCATTAGTCCTACAACTTCTGCGGATATTTGGAGCTATGGAGTTCTGCTCTATGAGCTTTTTACTGGAATTGTATGATTCTATGTACATTATGTTCTGGATTCTGGACAGTTTCTTCGTCTCATTTACTCACTTCTTTCGATTTTCTTTTCAGAAATTTCAATCTAAACATCCAGGTCCGTTTCATTCACATTCCATTCTTAACATTCCTCAAGAATTATCATCCAACGTGAAATCATTGATCTCCAATGTGAGTATTGGGTCATAAACTTTGCAAACATGGATAAAAATGGTTCTAACTAATCTTTATTCGTTGTTTTTTGATCTAGGTGCTTCGTTATGAGCCGGAGGAGCGATTGACCATTCCTGAAATCAAAGATCATCCATTTTTCTCTAGCATAGATTGGACGAGTCTAGTTGATTCTTGTTTCATTTGAAAATAAAATAGAAGAAAAATGAAGCCCAAAGTTTAACAAGATCCCTCGTGATTGAGTGCGCAATTATATCATATGTATAGCTAGATTCTAGATTCTAAATACAATTTAGATTATTTATTTATGTTTAAAGTAGGTATGTACGATATATAGAATTCGGTAGAAATATTAAACGATCATTATTATGACTTGTATTGCGATTATCAATACTTATATTATGTATTGATGTATGTATTATTATCCGTAATGGTATCATGTACTTGAAAAATAAATCCAGGCGAATTAGGTGATAATATAAATATTTAGTTCATTGTTATTCTTACAACTTTTATCTGTCCAGTTCATTCTATTTTCCACACCATTCGTTCATTCTGCTTTATTTCTCATTCGTTTTTCTTCGTACAAGAGTTCAATAATAATTTGAGACTACCAGATTTCGTGGGAATAATTTATTCGAATATTCGTAGAGATTTTATTGAATGGAATTTTCTTCGATGTGGATTGAAAGACTATTCAACGACGTTGCAGCGGGTTTAAGTTTTTTCATGCACAAATTTCTAAACGAAATCATCAATATCCTGAAATTTTCGGCACTATCACATATCTTCGTATATTTTATTATTGAATCGCGTTTTCAATAATTGATCGGTTGCCCGCCCATATTCAAATATCACGATCGTAAATTACAGAAGCAGCCCGTGAACTTGGCCACGGACATGAATCTCAAAATTCAAATTATTAACAAATATATCGAATTTATTATCCTTGGGGGTTTTACGTCTTCACCAATTGCTGTAGTATCATTAGTCTGATCCAACGGAATCCACCAATCTAGTCGCTGTATGAAAAACTGCCGAGGATTTTGAAGACAGTTGGTAGCCTTGAAATTGGTATGAAACAGAATATCATAGGTTGGCGTCTATCTACATGAAGATAGCAATTATTTGACGGCAACCTCTTATCGCTTATCGCATTGACGTTACACAGAATTCAAACGAAGTGAAAATGAATTCAAACTGTTTACATGACCGTTAAAAACCGGAAAAAATCAAAAGGATAAAATTAATGACCAAGCTAATACGATCTGTGGGTATAATCTGTTAAAAGAAGCCCACAATTATTCGAAAATGTTTATTTACGATGTATTGAACAAGGAAAAAGTTTATCAAATCGTGTCAAACGATTTGAGAAATTTGGGGGTTAAGCGTCGCGTAAAAAAACAAACATCAACAGCGACAGCTCCAGCGAAGCAGAATTCATCTTCCGCCGCTTCTCCTTCGTGCAAAAGCGACAAGAATTACGGATCGAACGCAAACCAATCGCTAAAAAAAGTTTTCAAAACTCCGCTCTCCCACCTGCCTTTGGACGTAGTGAAATTATCGTCAGGCGCTATAATTCACGTGCCCAATTTTCTGACCCAGGCTTGTTCTCACATTGAAAAATGCATAACTCAAGAGGGAATCTTCCGAAAAGCAGGATCCCACCTTCGGCAGAAGGAAATCATCTCCCGTTTGGATTGCGGAGGTGTTTTGGGCGAGAAATATCAGGTCGTAGATGTGGCTAATGTGCTGAAAACATTCTTTCGCGAGCTCCCAGAGCCGCTGATACCGATGTGCTACCACGACGTGTTCCTTCGCTGTGCGATACTCAAAAATCCCGCCTCTAAAATCCAGGCAATTCTTCTAGCCTGTATTTTACTTCCGCCTCATCACCTCAATTCTTTAGCCTTCTTTGCTGAGTTTCTTAAACGTGTTGCGACCCATGAAAAAATTAATAAAATGGGCGCCGATAATCTCGCCAAAGTTATCGCGCCCAATTTAATGCCCATCCAAGAAACTACCATGTCTGCCATTCAGTCCAGACTTGAAACTCACATGGTCATCGTCAAGGTAAGGATTACAGTTTTAGAAATTTTTCACATTTTTAGTCAAGTCGATTCGCCTCTGGATGCAATTATCTTTGATTTTATTATCTATTTCTTGTAGATTGCGAGTTTTCTGACTTTTCTCTTATCGCCGTTCTCACGTTATTGTATCTCCTGTATTCATTTCACTTTGATTTGTTTTGTTAAAAATCGTAATTTATTTTATTTTCCATTTCCCAGCCTCCTCTGTACTCCAATTTGTTTTTATTATCGTTATTCATTTGTTCTTCAATCGTTTCGTTTTCATTCGTTTTTTCAATCGTTCTTTCAGATTTCATTTTTTTGTAACCGGTTTGCTTCGATGTTCCATTCTTTCTGAATTATCTTTACTTATTTTTATTTTTTTCTTGCAACTTATTCTTCAATACCATTCTTCTAGTTTCGTTCCGGCCTCCTTCTCTCAGATTTGGATCTGCAAGACTGTTTTCGGTTATTCCTAATTCCTTTACGCCGTTCTTCTTTCGTTATTGTAATTTCTGTATTGAGTTGACTTTAACTTGCTTTTTTGTACACCTATTTTGGTCCTCGTGAATCTTTTCTCAATCTAACTTTTAAGAATCTTACCATAATTTTATCATTGTTTTTCTGTAATATTTAGTTCCTTGCGATTTTATTGTATTGTTTCCCTTCCATTTTCCACTCTCGGACCCATTTCACTTCAACTTGTTACTCAATCCGATTTATTTCGTTTAAATTATTTCACAATCGTTTTCTTTCATTATTCAATTTCCATTCATTATTTTCCATTCGCTTTGCTTTTTTCGGTTCATTTCTACTGTAACTTGTTCTTTTATGCAATTGGGTCGATTTTCCCGAATCCATTGTCTTTCAGATCGTTCTCATTCCAGATTTCAATTCATAACTATTTTTCAAGTCATTTGTCTTAAATTTTTTTAAATTTTTGTTCACTTGCTTTTTAATTCAAGTTGTAATGCTTTTTCTATGTACACGATTTTTCTGTTTTTTCATTCATCGACTTTACTCCCTTCTTTTCAGATTTTGATTGAAAATGCAGAAAGAATAGGAATTCTCCCCAATAACGTAGCGGATTTCGTCACTTCTGAAAGTTTAGGAAGCGTTGAAACCGAGCTCGATGCGTCAGACTCCGTCGTAATTCCGCAAAGTAGTAAAAGTAATAAGAAGAAAAAACGCAGGAGTGGAAGCCTTACACGTAAGACACACCTAAGCGCCTCGAATCTCAACCTGAGTACGTCTATCTGTTCTGTATGGTTCTAATCTCCATTCTAAAAAAAGAATCTCGAAAAAAGAATGAGAGAAAAATTCGTTTTTTCGCTATATTCTTATCACGCTTTTATTTTTCATATCGTCGAATCTCCAAATTATGATTTTTGGACTAGTTTTAATTCTAAAAGTTGCTCGAAATTCAAGAGATTGGTTTTTTCAAGCTCTTCCGGACACAGACTCGATCCATTTACTTCGTTACTAACTTTTCTCTTTTTCACTAACGCAAAGAATTATTTCCAAGCTGGAAATCTGAACACTGGACTTTAGATTGATACATAAACGAAATAAAAGCGTCCATTTTATTTATGGAGGATCAGCATACGCTATTTTTATAATTTTCCTTTATAATCGATCGAATTATTCAACGAATTCTCTTCTTCACAAAATAAAAAAAATTAAAAAAGGAATGCTGAATGGACTCAGGAAGATGGTGAGCAAGAGCGGCTCCCCGGACGAAGTTCCCGCACCAAGTAGCAGAGTTTTATCAACTGATTTCAACCCCGCCCACACACCATCTATAAAAGCTGGAAAGAAACGTAAAGTTATAGAGGCCGCCGCTCCTCTTAGCGCGAAAAAAAAGTTAGTTTACGTTTTACAGCTCTCCCAAACTTTTGAAGCTCTTTTCTCTACCACTGCCTTCAATTTCTTTCAATTATTGATCACATTTTCATTTATTTTCAGGAGAGAAGTTCTCCAAACTATGCCGGACATCGGTTTCAGTGGGCAAGGAAATCTCCTGCCCTCTATAGTCTCTAATGATCCAAAGTAGGCAACTATTTATTTTGTTTTTACAGCAAAACTCCAACATTTACATTGTTTCTCTTCATTTTAGCCCCTGCAAGGAAAAAAGTCCCGTACACAAATCCAAGGTCAAGAAATACCTATCGCAAAAAGTTCACACCGATATGTAAGCGAGTTGAAACGATTGCTCTGATGAATTTTGAATTTTTCAACACTTTTTTCTGCAGATTAATAATTTTCGATTCATTCTTTTTCTCGAATTTAGCACCGGGGTTGAGAGGCCTGAGAAAACTAAAAAAATTCGTCTGAGTTTAGATCGTTTGGTATCTAAGAGTAAGCAAGTGAGTTTAAGAAATGCTGCGACCTTTATTCAGGGAAAAAAGGCCGAACTTTAATTACCTGAAATTTCTGTTGTTTACAGAGACTCACAGACTTAGATTCTCACAATAATGAAAAGGCGTCTAACAATTCACCAAAAATAGAAAGGCGATGGAGTTCGGTTAGCGGCTCATCATGGTCGAAGAAAAAGCGTGGAGTTTATGAAAACTTGGTGACGGGAGATAGTAATCCCCCTCTGAAATCGAAGAATAAGATTCTGGAGGATGTTTTTGACCGTGAAGAGATGGAGGACGAAGTTTTTATGGATGCCGACGTTAATTTATCTGACGAAATTGACGCACTGGATGATAAAATTGATAACAGAATGAAAATCTGTGACACAAGAGAGAAAACCGACAACCAAGAAGATGAGGAATACGTTACAATACCAAAGAGTGAATATGAGGAAATAAAAAGTCGAGTTTACGCCATAGAGTCGAGAATTTCTCAGGAATTTGGATCAATTTCTAACAACGGAACACAAAATTTAGCCAGCAAAGTACAAAGCGAGTATGAAAAGACTCTGGAAGAAGCTAGCATCGGTAATACCGTGACCGCCGATCACCTGGCTAAGAGACTCGGCAAGGAATTGAAAATCCGAAGATCGGCAGAGCACAAAATTATCCGGTCACCTAGCGCAAGAAAAATTGGCAATCTGAGGAGAAGATCGCAGGAGAAACCGATCGGGTATTCTATTTATTTATCTTTGAATATTACGGAAAATCGAAGATGTAACTTGGAATCCATACATCTGATTTCCGTCTTTTGTTTACAGAAAAAGAAGCAGCAGTGTTCGCCATGTGTCTTGGCTTGTATCTTCGAAGCAGATGATCTCAAACGACGATGCGCAGTTGAATAATTTGAATATAAAATCAAGTCTGAAGCGAGGAAGACCGAACACAGTTTACACAGGTTTAACTCAGCCGAATAATTCAAATTCTGAGGCTTCAATGGACACTGATACAAAAATCTGCAGTGACGAGACAAACGCGCGGCTCGATTTTCTCCAGAAACAATTACACGCGCTCATTACGCACACAGTAGAACATACGAAGGGATCTCTGAGTGACGAGGAAGTATTCAACATCAGCGATAGAGAAGATGGGATCGAAAGTGGAGACACGATTTCGCGATCGGGAGTCAGAAGAGCGTCTTCTTTTCATGGATCTGAATTCATAGATAATTCAAAACATTTCAATAGAAAAATGAGAGAATTGAAGAAATCTAGTAGCCAGCAAGATGTCGGATTGAATAATCTTACGATCGTGAGAAATAAAAATGACGACGATATTGTGAACGGAGTGGATAAAAAGGTGAATTGGAAAGATGCGGATTGTTATTTTGCTACGGATTACAAAAATCGCACCCCTGCGCAGCAGACCGGAAGAGCTTCCGTCGCTAAATTGAGAACTCAAAATGCTGGGATGGTTTTAGCCAAGGCAAGATTATTTGACGATTGTAATTCAACGAGGAAAGACATTATCAGGGAAAAAAGCAGCGGCATGAATAATAGAAGGCAATCTTTGAAAAGCACGAGAACGAGAGCAAGAGAAAATATGAAAATTATGGATTCAGATAGTTCAAATAATTCCAGAAAAGGAAGCACAGGAGGCACGCCAAGAAGAAAACACAGCGAAAGTCCAAAGAATACTAACGCTAAATTAAAATTGCTTCATTCTAGTTCTACGTCTTCATCTGCGCCGTTGATTAAAATGGAATTAACGATTATGCCGCCTTCTTTACATAATCAACAAAATTCTATAGAAAAACGTGAAAGCGGCGGTAGAGGAGGCGCAGACGGAGGTGGAAGACATAATGGAGATGGATTCACAGACAAGGAATGCTTAAATTATTTAAATTATAAGGATGAAAAAGTGGAACAGAAGAGGAATTCTTTGATAGAAAAATCGGAGGATTATCATTATTTGCTACTCAAAGAGTCAAAGAAAAATCTTTTAGACATGGCAAATTTAAATTCTGGTATTAATACGCCGCATAAAATGTCTACTCCGCATATCAAACGACCTCTGACTCTAAAAACTCCCAAAGATGCTAAGAATTTAATTAGAAAACAGGGAATTGATTCTAAACGAACTCCCATGAAAGCTGTAGCGTTGAATTCTGCGCAATTAAATACTCCGAGAAGACAAAGTCCTCGGAGTGTTCTCAAATCTAGACAATTGACAAGATCGGTTAGCTAAAGAACTGCCTTTTATCTTCTCCTTTTTCTCATCTCTTCTCCATTTTAATTTCTCATCTTTTCCTCAACGTCAAGTCATAATAATTATCGATGCATATATTAATTTATGTGCGAAAGAATTGTGAAAGGTGCCGTCATAATATTTACTCGATAATACAAGGAGGCACAAGTAGTTTCGACCTTTTTTTTCATCTTTATTATAGGCAATTGAAAAAAGAAACAACGTTCTAATTACATCGATCGTTATTGTACTTCTCTATTCTACTTTTTTCCTTATTCGTATACCTAGATATGTTACTTCTTTTTTCACTTTTAATTCTTGTACTTTTTAATAACATATACAAAAACATTAATTGTACTTTGTACCGTTACAGGATGTATTTCTTGTTTTTTTTTCCTGTTCTTTTTATTATACACATTTTTTATTTTTATTTCCGGTATTTTTTTTTCTTTGTGAACTAGATGATAATAGTAACAATAATAATAATAATAATAATAATAATGAACTTGCAAACTTCACTGTATTGGGTATCCGTATTTCTATTTTTTGTCTTTAACGGAAGAATATATCTCCATAAAAGGCGGAGCCTTTCGAGAGAACAAAGACAGGAATTAAATTAATGAAAACGAAGCGAAGCTGAAGAGAACAACAAAATTATTATTCTGTTAATATTATTGTTGGTCCCTTTTCTTTCACTTTGCTTCTCCAGAGATGTTCTAGGGAATTAATGTGATAACAGTGACTAAAAATGAAAGTTAAAAATAATTATAATCGATATAATGATCTGTTAACTTTTACTAGATTTCAGGATATTGAGAACTTAACGGAGAGGAATAAATTGAAATCTGTAATCGGATTCCCGATTTTATTTATCTTTTTTTTTCAATCTTTGATACTTGGAATTCTATTTTTTTTCGGTTTTTGGTTAAAATTGAAAAAAAGCTGTATCTTGTTTTACGTTATAAATTATTCAAAATTATATTTGAAACTAGGATTCAGAATTCTCTCATTAGACAACGTCGGTCTACGATGTGAGGCGAATATTACTTCTGGACTGAATTCTGACGACGAAATTGAACACGGAGATGATAAATCGTTCACGCAGTTTGGGCAGGTATTCTCTTTGCTGTAAATGAAAATAATAATTATTTGAAAAAGAAATGTGACAATTTTCAAGAGATTCGGTCGTTAAAATCACTCAGACTGAATAGTTTAACTATTCCCTACAATTTCACTGTGACATAATTCTTATTTTCTCATTTATTAGCTGAATATTGCTACTTCTTACTCAAAATCGATATCAATGGAATCTTATCAAATCAAATATTCGGTAAGAAACACTTGTGTTACAGTGAAATTGTGGGGAAGACTTTTCTGAACTGAGAAATCCAACTTGAAATGAAATCGGTCGTTTCCAATAAATTTTGTAATATAATATTTTCAAGCACTTTGTGATGAAACATAGGTATCCGAGCATTTGTTTATAATTTTCAAATTTTGTTTCCAGGAATTTTGAGGCCAGTTCTCGTAGTTGATGAGTGAATGATTGTTACAAATATTCAATCTACGATTATCGCTTAATAACATTAGATACAAAAGTAGTAATTCCACCAACTGAACCAGATAAATTATATAGCATTGACTCGATCATAATGACTGAAAGAATCAAATCATTTTTGTTTCAAATCCTCTTTTTCTCAGATCATAATTTTAAATTAAAAACAAGAAAAGAAAGGCTTATTTTTATCACTCCTCAATTATATTCATCGAAAGAATGTCCCCTTCGTCATCTTCTTCTTTTTCTGTTCGTCGATATCTACGATTGGTAAAGAAAAAAAGCAAAACGGGCTTCAATTTTTCTCCCCTTAACTCTCGATCGCTTATCAAGAGAATTACTGAGAGAAGATTATTTCTTTATACCTTTACTTCGTGTTTTTCATTTCGTTTTTTCTTTTTCTTCCTAGATTCTGCAGATCATTTCTCACCTATAAATATTCCTCGTAGCACCGGAGTGATTAACGTGTCTCTCTCGCGACCATATTTTATGAAATGGTCTGATCATCTGCATAACTTTATCACAGCAAAGACGAGACACTGCTCCGCGATGTTGCATCCTCTGCCAAAATTTATCTCTCAATTGAAAGAATATTTGAGCCGAAGGCGTACGAATGTCTCGATCGTCTAAGCCGATGTAATCCCGAAGTAACACTCTAGCGTCGTCCCTATCTTCTTCCATATCGTGAGCTAGATAACTGGGTTTTTTTTTGTTTTTTTTTTTTTGTTTTTTCAAAAACCGAGGAAAAGAAAGCAGAAAATTAGCGAATGAGAATTTCCTTTCTTCTCTTTTTTTTTTGCCATTTGTTAATTTTTTATTTTAGTTGTTTTTTTTTCTCTTTTTTTGTCATCACGATTTTTTTTTCCAGAAGATCGCACAGAAGGATCAACGCGGTTCAAATATTTTTTTGGCTGTAATATATTGTGTAAACTTGGGTGTTGAAATTTTGTCAAACAAATAATACTCGGTTTTTTTTTTCAATTTTCATAATATTTCTCAAATGCACGAAGTTTGAAAATATGGGGGTTGGTGGAGAAAAACGGATAGAATTTGAAAAAAAATTACAGTGCGACGAAGAAGTTTGTTTTCGTGTATTCATCCGGTCTCAGATATGCTCTTAAAAAGTAGGTGAAAACCATGGCTAATAAATAATTATCAGCGATTTTGCAGCATTTATCTTCTCCGAAGAAATCGTCGAGTTCATCGTCTGAAAAACAAAATCCGAAAAAGAAATATGAATAATAAAAAATCGATAAACCTTCGTGTACAATGAGCGAAGAAAATTCGAAGGAAAAATTGAAAATAAAGACAACAGATCGAAAGGAAAGAAAAAAGAAAATAAATACCGACACTTTGATTTGAATTCAAATTCTTTTTTCTTCATTTCTTAGTTACGAAATTTCTAGTTTCAACATTTCTTCCATTTTTTTTTGTTTTTCTTACCCATCAATTTAAAAAATGAAATAACGCTCCATGATTTAATCCTTATAATTCTTGGCGCGCATTTGGAAGATCTTAGAATAATATTTCTATGATCTTTTTCAAATTGTTGTTGCTGTTGTTGTTGTTGCTCTTCTTCTTCTTCTTCTTCTTCTTCTATGTTACTATCTTCTTTTTCATCCATGTCTTTTCTTATTGCGTAATTCTCTTTATTGCTTTGTTTCTAATAATGATTGTAAGGTTCAATTTTATTTTTCTATTCGCTTTTTTCTTGTTTATAAATTAGAAATATTATAACTATGGTTTATTCGTTCTGGAACTCCGCTTATATTCAATCTTATTGTTTGTCGTTGAATTCAAAATAAATAACGGGACCAATTATAAGAACAACCGGAACAGCAGCGCACGTTTTTATTTACCTTTTACATACTTTCAACGGATTGAAAACAATTGAAATACGCGTGGTGTGCGTGTGGCTGTGGCTTATTTGCAAGAAAAAAGAGCAACGATGTATAAAATATCTAAAACAATAGAATAAAACAATAAACGATTAAAGCCGAGAAAACACTCGTTTTTTGAAAAAGCGCGCGCGTGCGCACGCGGCTGAAGAAACGAGTATTGAATTTTTTGAATTTACCGCCTAAAACTGTGAGAAATAACAAATTGTTGGACACGTAGGGATCGACTAACAATAATTTATATCAAGAGCTTCTTGGAATTATAATTATTATTGTATTTATAGGTATATTGTCATGAATGATCTCCGTTTTACTTCATAGTCTATGTTTCAATATTTTAATATCCAGCCATGATGATGTGTTGGACCAATCACTGCGCACCACATGTAGGTATGCATACCTATTTCGAACCACAATTATATATGATACGATGGTATACACATGGATATACCTATGTATACGCTCGCACACAAAATAGAGTATTGAGATCGCAAGGGTATCGAAAGCCGGTATGTAAAATATGCGATTTTCGTTTACAAATGCAATTTCATTACTAAATATGTATGTTTAACAATATACGAAAAGTTATAAACAAATGACGAAAAATTCTATGTATATTCGCAAAGACACGATGGATACGAATTTATTGATAAATTATTACAATTGATATTTGACGGTCTTTCTATAGTTTAGCAGATATTACATATATTACTGTATCTGCGTATAATATATAGTATTAATTATTTTACGATCGAGTGATAATATCTTGTCCTACATCCATACGTAATGCGTATATCTATACCGTCGATCATTTCAAAAATAGAGCTGTCAATCAGTTGTATAAATAATCGAAGCGTGTGTTTTATTCGTTTGTGTGTGTGTATAATATGTGTAATATCACACATTTATTAATTTGTAATACAGCATAACATATTCATATTTGTATTTCCCGCGCGTCCCGCAATGCTTGATGGAAATTTATTACCACGAAGTATATTATGCCTATATAAAAAGATCGCGTGTCATGTGCCTGTGTGTGTGCGTAGTTCCAGCAATTTCGTACGATCATAGGGGGCGCCCTCCGAGTGTCAAAAAGTGGAAAAGTGTATGTATATACATATAGCTATAGCGATAGAGCTCCGCGACTTTTATGGAAAAAAAACGAAAAGAATAATTAATAAAAAGAAAACGGTGAAAATAAAAAATAGATATTATTTGAATTGTGGAAACTGCTGCATAGTGCGGACTTAAAATTCTAAAATCATGGTGTAAAAATATAATTGTAAATTACGATAATATATCCTGCGAATGATGTTTATTATCGAAATATAAAGAATCATATCATAGTATATACATACATACATACATACATGCATACATAATACCTAAATAGACAAAATAACGAAAATGAAAAAGTCAACATAGCATACTTGATATATGATCGTGAAGTTGCAGTGTATGTGGCTACCATGTAGTATATACTTGGTATATACTACACACTCGTACGTATGTATATACATACGTGGATTAACATTGAAGTAAAGTAAACAGCGATTATTCACCTGAATGGAAACTTCCATATTCCGTTGATTAGGAAATCATCATAATTTTGACGAATAAATGAATAAATATATAAATATAAATATACCATATATTAGTCAAATCTAATAAAAACTGCGATTCAAATCATCATCATTATCATTATCCTTATCAATATTAATGAATATTATACCGCTACCACTGCGATAGATCAGAAGAATAACATAACCAGGATGAGGACCGCGGGGATAACATTGATAAGCGTTGCCCTAACCTGTGCGGTTATTGGCAATGCATATTATCAGAAGAAACAATTCTATCCATCTGTTGTCTACATAACTAAATCGAACCCCAGTATGGCCGTGAGTATAAAACATAAATTTACATTATTATTCCCGATCACTATTATCATCATTGTTTATAGTGATCGCGTATGTCTCCCGCTATCATTATTATTATTATTATCATTTTCGTTTTCATTCTTCTAATCCACAATCGTCGAGAACTTTCATGTTTTTGTTTCTCTTTTATTTTATTCCTGTACCTGCTATGGATGTATTTTTCATGAACCACAAAGTGAGGTAGTAAATTGCACAAAATAATAATCTCAAACTCGGCGGAGTTTTTGTTGTTATTGTTTTTTTTTACTCCCTCATTTTTCGAGAAGAAAGATTTAAAATTCAACGCTCTGATATAATGTCTTTTTTCTCCAATCTTTTTCCAGGTAATTTATATACAGGGATTGATATTGGTATTCATGATGAATACTTTGCTGCGTAAAATATTCTTTGGAAATTTACGAGCGGCGGAACTCGAGGTAAAGAGAATTACACAAAAATTGGACAGTAATTATTGTAATTCTTTATCTCAGTGTTGTTATTCTATGCTCGATAATGAAGGAGAGATAAAGGAGAACGATAATTTCAAGATGCCTCACGATTAATAAGAAAAATGAATCTTACAAATTCTCATTTTTCTTCACATAATTTCTCCTCTTTTCATACAGCATCTGGTCGAACGAGCGTGGTATGCCGTGACGGAAACTTGTCTGGCTTTCACCGTATTCAGAGACGACTTCAGTCCGAAATTTATCGCTCTATTCACACTTTTGTTATTCCTTAAATCTTTCCACTGGCTCGCCGAAGACAGAGTCGATTTTGTAAGGCAAAAATATGTATATTTTACACAAACTCAAATTCGATATGAAAAATGAAATAATTTTACACATTTTTTTTTTGACAAATATTTTTCCGCTTTTCTGAATCGATATCAGAATATCTTGTGCAAAATTAACTTTGAGCGGTAAAATTTCTATTTGTGTTCAAATTTAAGAATTATCCTAGTCGATTCCATATAATAATTCTTACATTTGTCATAATAATAAGAATGTTTCTTTAGCAAGTCGTCGTTGATCTGAGATTCTGTAGTCAATTTCATATTTATATTCCTGCAATATTCTTTGATTTCGCATTTGAAAGAAAATCTTGAATAGAAAAATAACTGCAATTAAAGAACCGACTGAGCATCGCTAGAATTCAAATTTACATGGTTTGACCGAATTTTGTAAGTTTTTTCCTGCAATATTGCATTGTTCGTACATTGGACAAAAAATATTCTGTGTAAAATTGGATTCGATTGAAGAGATTTCAAAGAATCTTCACTAGAGTCGAAATTTAGCTGGTTTTGTCCACCATATTTCTGTATCCCTTTATTATGAACAGAACATTCTGTAGAAAAGTAACTTCAACCAGAGAAACTTCATGAAAACTTGTTGAAAAGCAGAATTCATCTGATACATGATCCAATTAAATTCAACTTTTAGTAACATTTCTTGATACTGCGCTACGAATCGATCACAGATTCCTATGGAAGGAATTACAAAGAAATAGATGTTCTAATTTTTCATAGTCACTAAATGATCTTGTCTAATAATTTTCCATTTCATTTCAGATGGAAAGAAGTCCAGTAATAACGTGGTTATTTCATTTGCGAGTATTGAGTCTGTTGGGACTTCTGCTCTCAATAAATGTGACTATGATTGAATATGCCTATTATTCAACCCTGACCAAAGGCGCGTCTGTGCAACTTGTATTCGGTTTTGAATACGCGATACTTTTAACAGTCGTTCTTAATATTACGGTGAAATATATGCTACACACGACAGATCTACAGAGCGAAAATCCTTGGGATAATAAAGCAGTTTTTCTACTGTATACAGAACTTATTATCGGACTTTTAAAGGTATTTTATACCGCTAATTCGATTTTTCTAAATTTTTAGTCCAGGCGTCTAACCAGGAAGTTTAGAATTTGAAAAACTAGCAGAATTGAATATTGTTTTCCTGGTTTTCTCAAAAATTCACAATATTTGTAAGGTTTAGATCTATAAGTAAAAACAAAATATCTCTAAATATTACTTAACATCTTTCAGGTCATTCTCTACGTCGCTTTTGTTACCATCATGGTCAGGATATACACTTTACCGCTATTTGCCTTCCGCCCGATGTACTACACCATGCGAAACTTCAAAAAAGCTTTCCACGACGTTGTAATGTCTCGAAGAGCTATCAGAAACATGAATACACTCTATCCTGATGCTACCCCGGAAGAATTAGCTGCTGCGGATAACGTCTGCATTATTTGCAGGTGGATTTTATGAGAAAAAACGATTTTTTTCTCAGTTCAAATAATCAATCTTCCTCATTCTCGTAGTTTGAATTGTCGATCTTTCTACTTTTCTCGTTTAAATCAATAATCTTCAAAAGTATCTCCCGGTTTTCTACTTGATCCATGATTTCTTCGAATATCTTAGAAAATTACCAATATTTCATAGTATCTCCTCGTTTTCTTTGTTCGATTGATACAAAATTTGACTTAATTCATTGAAATAACAAACTTTTTAATTTTTTAACGGCACACTCGATCATCTAGAATGTAATAAGCTATATTATTCTTATTCAGAATTTGTTTCTGTTCTTTCTTCAGGGAGGAGATGTTCACCGCGAGTAAAAAGCTACCCTGTAACCACATTTTCCACACCGCATGTCTCAGATCTTGGTTCCAACGTCAGCAAACTTGCCCCACGTGTAGATTAAACATCCTGAGACCAACTCCGAGTAATGCGGGACCCAGGGCACAAAATCAGGGTCAAGCCGGAGGCCAGCAACCGGCTCCTCAAGCTGCACAGGCTCTGGGGATCAATCAGCAAGGTGAAAATATCAAGATTGAGAATTTTTTGGTACCGAAACCGAAAATCTGCGTCAAAAATCTCAGAATCATTTTAACGCCAATGTTCGTGGCACTACTACGTCTTGCAGATTCTGAAAATAGAATCGAAACAAACGTAATTCGAAGACAACAATGCCTGAAAATCCCTAATTCTTCGTGTATTCAATCTTATTCAACAGCCGATCAGCCTTTTCAAATGCCAGCTGGATTTTGGGCCGATTTACAGCAACAGCAGCAGCACGGAGGTCAAGCGCAGGGGCAAACTAATGCACCGAACATATCACTCCCTCCATTCCAATCTGTTCTTCCGGGCGGAGTGCCGTTATTTGTGCCTCCGTTTCCGTTACCTCCAGTTCCTGCGCCTCCGCCAAATTTGACCAGCCTAACCGACGACGAGCTCAGGGCTATGGAGGGTAATATGCGACAGGCTGTCGAAGCTAGGATTCAAACTCTACAGAGAGTTCAGCTTCTACTCGACGCCGCCAATGCTATGATGAGTCAATATCAGATCGCAGCCGCCACTGCAAAGTAAGACGAATCTCTTTAGGGAGCTTTTTTCCTCTGTAGAAAGAAATTTTCATGTTTGATCTGAAGCTTTTTTAGTATTAAAGATGAAAAAATGAGCTTTCTTCTCCGTTCCTGGATAACGAGACGAGATAATTCTTTGAATTCTAATTTGTTAGATTTAGATAAGGAAATCGAAGGTTTGTGACCAAGATTCTATAGACTACTAATTTTTGTCCTCATTATTCAAAGCTCAGCAACTTTTTACTCAATTTTTGGGAAATAGAAGCCCAGGAAATGTTACCTTGAGTCTAATTTGTGAGATTAAGTAAACAAATTTGCAGATTTATCATCAAAACTCTTCGGGTTATGCTTCTTTCCATTGATTATTCGAGGTGCAGCATTGTTTCTTCTAAATTTCGGAGGAATAGGAGCCTCGGAAACGTTATTTTCAGTCTAATTTGTTTGATAGTATGGAAAGTATCTAGAATATCTAAATTTATAGCTCTTTATGTCGGCCAAATGTTTCCTGGTGCTTTCTATAGACATCAAACTTGGGATCTAAGGGCTTTAGAGTCTTCTAAACGATCAATCGTTTCTACGATGCGTTGATTTCGAAATTTCTAAACTGAATCCCCTGAATAACGTTTTAGACCCTGATCAATAAATTTTTCACCGCGCATCTTCAATTTCTGATGAACGTTTCTGAATTCATTGATACTATCCTCAATTATCTTGGATATTCCACTCTGACTTCTTTGTTATTCAATCAAATCTGAAGCCAAAAATATACGAGAAAAGGCTCGATGAATCCGATAAATCGAATGGGAAACTATGATTTCGAATTAAAACTTTTTTAAAACGAATTGAGATGAATTTCCTTCACAGTGTTCCAGTTCCAAATCCAGGGAGCCCCAGGGAACCCAGGAGTTTTAGGGAAATTCGAGACCTGAAAAAAAGAGAAGCTGAAGAGAAGCAGAGGAGAGAAGCCAAGAGTTCCCCGGAAGAGGTATCGAGTTCGTCAAATACTTCAGAGAAGAACGGAGCGAAAATCGATTCTAAAGGATCATTGGCACAGGGCAGTAGTACAACATCGAACGAAAGTATTCAGCAGCAAGGTACAAGCGGGAATAATAGTAATAATCATTCATCTTTGTCTCAATCTCCGTCGCCTTCAACGTCGAGAGCAGGAATAGAAAACTTGAATGACGAACAGGAAATGCTTAGAAGAAGAAGGCTGCAGAAATTTACCGGTGCACAAACGACTAACGAATAATAGTTCCATTTATCGGTAATTATTATTACGAATTATTATTATTGTCATTGTCATTATTATTATTATTGTCAATTGATAGGTAGCCACGACGAATGAGTGTTGAAGATTATATTTTCGCGTCCGAAATGAATCGGGACTGCGATGTCTTTGTTAGTTTTTCAAATTTTTATTTATCCTTATTTCTTTTCGTTATGAATTTAAAACTCGAGTATTGACAAAACGAAGAATAGGTTTTCCGACGAGTTGGTGAAAATGAGGTGAAAAAAAATAAATATCTTGAATCAATATTCAGATTCGAAGGTAGAAAGATCATCATTTTCTTCATCAAGGATTTGAAGTTATACTACCTACAGATATGATTCTAAATTGTATAAAATCATGATCCCGATAATACTTGGTATTTTTGAGAAGATGTGTACCGAGAAAAAATTAAGAAGAGAAAATTAAAATCAATAAAAAATAGCAAAGAGAAAGAAAACAAAGACGGTGGACCGAATTTGAAGAGCATTAATTTCTGATTTCCTCCCGTCGAGAGCAGACAAAAAATGAAAGTAGGAAAAGCACATTTTTCATTCCAATCTTACGATGAACTGTTACCTATACTACACCGAACATAGAAAAACGGGATTCGTCGAAATTGTACAGATACATGAAAATGAAAAAAACCACAAAAAAAAGATAAGAACTAGTGTCTTTTTATCATGCAAATGGAAATGCAATCTTTTTCTGTTTTTTGTAGTCTCATTGAAGATGAGCGAAATGAACGGTCTTTTTCAATTTTTTCTTCCTCTTACTCTTTCTCTTCTTCTCAATTTGTCTTTCAAAAAAACTCAATGGAATAAATTATAAAAAAATTTTTAATCTTCTGTTTCTTCGCTCAAATCTTTGATACCACTTTGTTGTTCTATGAATCATTGATAACAAAGGGTGAAAAAAGTCGACGTTTTTTTTCGAGAAACACGAAAATACCAAGTTAAATATTAGAGAAAAAAAAAAAAACAATAGAGAAACCAGGAACTGAAAACTGTGTAAAAAAATAAGGAAAAAACATTAAATAATAAGATATATCAATTCTGAATTCGTGAATTAAATTCTCAACTCTAATCTTGTATTTGTATTGTATTTTATTTCACCAGGTTCATACCTTTTCATGTCTTAACTCTAATCTTGTAAACAATTTCTAACAATTACAAACAATGAATATTATTTTTTATCATCAGTTTATAAATATGATATATTATAATTAATAATAATAATAATAATAATAATAATAATAATAATAATAATAATAGATAACGTACGATATTTATAAAGATAAAATAATAGAATTTTGTTTTCTCTACTTTTCTTGTTGTTTTTGGTTCGTCTGCAAATTTAAATCTGTTATTCTTTTTCGTTGGTTTTTTTTTGTTTTTTTCTGTGTCCTTTCGTTTTTTGAAAATGAGAACGTTATTGGTAAACCGGAGGCACGTGGATATTAAGATAAAATGAGAATATATCTTCACCTTGTGGAATGGGAAGTAGTAAAGAGTAAAAAAGTAAAACGTAATTTTCATGTTTGTAACTGTGGGGTATTATACATATTTGTCTGTTCATAATAAATATACATATAAATATATGGAAACAAAAATCTTACCATCGGAGTTAATGAAAACCTGCGGTACCGATGGTCTATTCATGGTTATTTTTTCTTCAATTCTTCACCCCGATACCGACAGAGTTTATGGTAATGGAAGAATCAGAGATGCATCGCTGAAAGAATACTAAAAAATTGAACCAGGTGCCACCCATAAGCAAAAAAAAGTTGTGTACTACAATTATTTGGGTCAGCGAGTTGTCCCATCTAGGTATAAAAAATGACAAACCAGGTAATCAATGCCTTACGGATGTTGATAAAATATCATTTCATATCATTGTTTTTCCTCATCCCAACTATACCCAGCGAACATTCCGTTCCATTCAAATCTGAATTGGTATAAGCTATGAGAAACACAGAGAGAAATCATCAATTTTTAATATATTGCGTTCAACCTCTTCAATGTTCAAAATTTTCTAACACAATTCGATTCGTGATTCAAGCTGCTGTCGTCTGCTGTCGATGTCTATTGATCCGCGTGCTGACGTGTGATATTTGTAATCAATGTCCATTTGTTCGGCTAAGATAAACGATAATGGACATCTGTAAACATTGTTATTTCGCTCACAATTGGAGAGATACTTCATATCAATCGATAGCTGTAGAAATCGATCATTGTATACCCGTTTCACGGATCGTGAATATGAGAAATGACATATGATTATAGTTCCAGTATTTAAATGTCGCGGTTAAATTCCGTGATCAAACTCTTGTAAACCCCGTGGCGCGTTGTTGTGATGTCTAATATGGCGGAGTGTAATGTTGTGGCTGTTAAGTGTCTAGGTAAATTATAAGGTGATATAAATCAGTAAATAGTTATTTACAACGATGTTTCGTGTACGAGGATTAACCTCGTTATTAGTTTCATAATAATACATAAAAATAAACTATACATATCTATATCGTGATACAGTGTGACACTCCGTTTGTTTCATCCATAAAACTCAGTTCATTACCTCGTTAGTTCTCGCTCCCCCGTTCATTCGTTTACTCGATTTTTTTCGTTCTTAATACTATATAGTTATTATTATTCCTTCTTTTCTCTTCGTTTCACAAGTAATCGTTCTATCGTGCCTACCTCGTTTCTTTCTAGAAAAACAGAAGCAACAAACAAATAATATATATGAATATACGAATATCGAAATTGACACACGGTGAATACTCGGTGTGTGTGTGTTTTTTAATTGTCCCTTATTTTTTATTTTCCCCCCCATTTCTATTCTATTATATGACGGAATAGCACGTTTGTGTCCCGTAAGGAGATAGTAATATACTGTTACCGCTATCATCGTCCTCGGGTATCGTCGTATGTACGTATAGTATATATAATAAAGTCATACATACATATATATATACATACATATTGTGTTTCTACGCTGTCGCGGGGGGTGGGGCGCAGAATGGATGGGCGGGGGGACCTTGGCCGACAATAATTTCGGACGCGGAGCGGTTTTTCTTTCTGTATTTCTGTATATCTTCATTCTAATTATTAATCACTGATTATTTCATTTCTCGTTTCTTCGTTTCCCCTTTATTTCTTTTATCCTGGTTTTACTTATTTTTTCATTTATTCGGTTCGTTTTCTCCGAACATCAAGATAAAATCAACAACAATAGTATTATGCATACTAGTACTACAGTATATAACAATGATTTCGAGTGAATCGACACGCAACGCCGTATAGTAATGTGTTACATACATACATACTTGCATGCCATTCATACTGTATCGGCAAAGAACGAAAATAAGAAGAATTCGGAAATAACAGTAGTTGAAAATGTTCGGCCTCCCGGCCGCAATCTTATTCTTTTTTCATTTTGTCTTATTTTCATTCTATTTTCTTTATCCCGCTAATTATATTAGAGAAATTGTTTTCGCCTCTGGTTTTCAGCTCGCAAGGGGTCCATTTGAAACGGCTCGTCGAACATTTCATTTAGTTTTTTTTCTATTTTATTGTAAAACATACAGTATACAGTATGCTATAGTATACATAGTATACTAATAAATACATACGCACGTTGATAAGTAATCTGTTTTTTGTCTTTTTTTTCATTGAGTGCAGTAGTGTTTGTGCTGTTTGTGTTTGTGTTTGTGCGCCCAATACGCGTCGTTGTACGTCGTCGTGTCGTCGTGTCGTCACGGCGCGGCGCGGCGGTCGGCGACCGACGGTGCTGCGGCCGTCGTCGTTGGCTGCTTGCTAGCGATGGTTACAGTCGCGCGAGTTTAATAATATCATGTCTATAGTATACACACATCTAGATATACCCATGCGCGTATTATACTGTAAATACATGTATACACGATTATGCGGTATATAGTATGTATTATATTCTATATATATCGGTAGATACATACGTACCGTAGGTATAGAAACGGTCTTATGCAACTGACGAGAAAGGGAATACGTACTCATATTTATACCATCTATGCACACACATGGAGTAAATATATCTAGATAGATATAGGTATATACTATATTTAGAGATCTCACGCGGTATTTTATTCTGTTCGATCTCTTTTTTTTCTCACTCTTTGTCTCTCTCTCTCTCTCTCTTTACTTTTCGTTCACTGTTTTTCCCCCTTTTACTCTTAATTCAATTACATTTCAAAAAATGTGCGATCTGTGGTAATCATTTAATATTCGGATGAGTCGTGAATCATTATTCTGTCATCTATGAACTATCTATTTGTATCTATCTATCTATCTATCTCATCTTGTCTGTCCATCTATCTATCCATCAATTGAACGCCGTATTTCATTCTCTCTCTCTCTCTTTCTGCCTCCTTCCCACTTTTGCTCTCCGTTTGTTTGTTTATTTGTTTATTTGTCTACTACTTCGATGATACGCGTTGTGATAGGTAACGGGTATAACAATAGATAGATAGAACACAATACTCTTAAAATAAATACAGTGCGTGTGTATTTTGTATTCTCTTTTCTTTTCACTTTTTTATATTGTTTTTGTTGGCATGCGTGTACAGTATAATACACTCGTATAAGGTATACATGTTACTTTGATTATTCGAGGTATGAAGTTCGAAATCTACCACTTTTACTACCGTACTCAGATGCGGTGTACTACACACATGCCTGTGAAACAAACAAGTGACGAATACGTGAATTATAACGATTGATTGATCCACAAATAAAAGAACGACGAGGGAAAAGAAAAGAACAAACCAGAATTATGCGAACGGGAAAATTTTAATGAAGTAGAAAATTTCAACAAAACATAGGGGAAACGGAAACACAGAGAGAACACGAAGAAATAGTAAATGAAAACGTGAAATAACCTCAAAATCGCTACGGAATAAATTCTATTATAAATTAAATTGTTCCGTGGATTTTTCGTTGTTTCTCCGTTTTGTTTTTTCTAATTTCCCCTGTTGTTTGTCATTCAAATTTATTTATAACCGCTTCGTTTTATCCGATTGGATAATAATGACGATATTGATATACGGAGTAGAGAATAAAAAAAAATGAATAAATAAATCAATCGTTTTGTCGTACATACATTGAACTTATTTATATCTGTGCATTATATAAAATTTGTTTTCAATACCAAGTTGTAGCCCCGAACGAGATTCATCTGTATACATATATAATATAACTCTGCGTTAACATTTATTATTCATATAGTTTGATGGGACGACGAAGACGGCTACGACGAGGACGACGATGATGATGACGACGATCGTTACTGCTACTACTTCTACTGCTGAGACGACGACGAAAATGCATATAATATCGTTGTTATTATTGATAGAAGACAAAAATACGTGATAATAATAATTGCTAAATATAATTATAAATAACTATTAATAACAATAATAATAATATTCGTAATAATATCGTTGTCGACGAAGAGGCGGCGGTACGGCAGAACCAGAAGACCAAGAACAAGGAGACAGAGAAGGAGGAGGAAGAAGAAGAAAACGAAAGTGAACGAAGAGGAAAAGAAAACAACCGCCGTAAATAAATGAATAAATCAATCGAAAGAGGTAGAAAGCAAATTCGATTGGATTCGATTTAATATATCTAACCTGAATTCGAAGAAGACGGAGGGGAAGGAAAAAAAACAATATAAAAATGCTATTCAAGAGATTTTAATCACGTGGTTATATTTCTGCTTTCATACAATACAAATAATGACAATGATAATGATACTTATGTGTATAATACATCACTAAATAATTATAACAAAAATATATGTAAAAGTGAAGTGAAGTGGCGCGAAGTGGAGAGTGAGAATAAAAAAATTGACCAAGTTTCCGAAAATATAAAAAAGGGGGCGGGGGGGAACAAACAGCAGGATATAGAAAGCGAGAGCGGCAGAAAAAAAAACAGTAATAATAAGAAGGAGGCATCAAGATGACGGATACAAGGAGAAGAGTGAAGCTTTATGCTCTTAATGCAGATCGACAATGGGATGATCGCGGTACCGGACATGTTTCTTCATCTTACGTAGAAAGGCTTAAGGGGATCTCACTTCTGGTCAGAGCGGAAAGCGACGGATCACTTTTACTGGAAAGTAAAATACAACCTGATACTGCATACCAGAAACAACAGGTAACTAAATAAATATGTGTGTATGCGAGTACAAGGAGTTGGCGAGCAAATGATTCTTGAAATATTCAATGTTCAACCATCGCTCAATAACATTGAGCATGAAAGTAGTAATTTTAACGACTGAAGATTCTGTATGAAGAAAATTAAAAGCCCATGTCTGTTTACATTGTCTTTGCGAATGACACGATGAGGCTCGCTTGGAAATAGCGGCGATTATATCGGTTGACAAATGGTTCTCTATATTTCTTGAAATACAGGACTCACGACCAAAACACAAGCGTTGCGATTCCACATTTCCTGCTTGGAGATTCGACGTCATTCTGACCATACTCAAGAACGTATCGTTTCCAATATGGATCATATTTTTTTGGATGGTAATACTGTTTGAAAGGAACGCCACCAAATTATTCCAGATTCTTCCCACTTGTCCTATACGAGATACAACGTGGTGAAATTTCACGATATTCAAAAAAATGCGTCTCTAATCGGACTGTGCCTTTTTTTCATTTTTAGGTGCTATCGATAAAAGTTACAGGATACGAAAGTTGCATATTAGTATAAACTTTCCGATACTCGTATCATTTTTCTATTCGCGCATGCAGATACACCCTTTTGCTGTGTTTCGACGAATAAACCGTATTTTTCGTCCAATGAGGTGCGATTTATTTTTTCCAAAGTTGGAACAAAGATTCTGCATGCTCTGCCTCTTCAAGTACGAATATCTTCGGTGTTTTTGGACATACCACTTTGAAAAAACGTCTGAAAATGAGCGGCTTAGCATACAGAATATTCACTTCGAATTTGGAAGTAATCGATCATGTCTCATTGGACGAAAAATGTGTTTTTCACCTTGAAACGCATGTAACGGGTGTTTCTGAATGTGAAAATAGAAATGTGATATGTGTATCGGAAAATTCCTACCAATGCGCAATCTTCAACTCCTGTAGTTTTCATCGATAGCACTTAAGAATTTCTAATTTCGAAAACAAAGTTACCAGAAACCTCAATTTTGTTTAAGATTCTTGAAAGTAGAAATTCAGTTCGTTGATTTTAGCCAAAATCGTTGAATTTGTAACATGAAATCACTATAATTGCTAAAAATCTGCATAATTCTGACTCATTCTTTAATTTCAAATATCAAGTTATTCATTTTATCAGGAATCCTTGTTTCGAACCATGACCTGGTGTGTCTAAAATCATTGAATCCAGAGCCTCACAGTTGTTTGTTCTGCCCTGAAGTCTTAGAATTGAGTGATTTCTTTCTAAATCAATTATGTACAATGTTCGAATATTTGGATTTTTTCAGGACACTCTGATAGTGTGGTCAGAAGGAGACAATTTCGACCTGGCGTTAAGTTTCCAGGAGAAAGCAGGCTGCGACGAAATATGGGAAAAGATATGTCAGGTACAGGGAAAAGATCCGTCGGTGGAAATAACTCAGGATATAGTAGAAGAATCCGAGGATGAAAGATTTGACGATATGTCAGATTCGGCTCCGCCGATAGAACTGCCGCCGTGTGAGCTGGGGCGTTTAGAAGATATAAACGAGCTGATAGGAAACTGTCTGTCGTCGCCTATAAGAAAAGAGAAACTAGCTATGGCGTTGGAATCGGAAAGTTATATTAAAAAATTATTAAATTTATTTCACACTTGCGAAGACCTGGAAAATATTGAAGGGCTTCATCACCTTTACGACATTTTCAAGAACATGTTTCTACTCAATAAAAACGCCCTCTTCGAAGTCATGTTCGGCGACGATACGATATTCGACGTCGTCGGATGCTTAGAATATGAGCCAACTTTACCACAGCCAAAAAGACACAGAGAATATTTACGACAATTGGCCAGATTCAAACAAGCTATACCAATAACGAATGCCGAATTATTGGCAAAGATACATCAAACTTATCGAGTCCAATATATACAAGATGTTGTTTTACCAACGCCGAGCGTATTCGAGGACAACATGCTGAGCACACTGAGCAGCTTTATATTTTTTAATAAGGTTGAAATCGTCACGCTCATTCAAGACGACGAAAAATTTCTCACAGATTTATTCAGCCAATTGACCGACGAAGCTACTTCAGATTCTAAAAGGAGGGATTTGGTTCTTTTTCTTAAAGAATTTTGCAACTTTTCCCAAAATTTACAACCCCAGGGTAAAGAAGTTTTCTACAAAACTCTTACCGCGCTCGGAATTTTACTTGCGCTCGAAATTACTCTCGCCATTAACGACGCGCCCACCAAAACCGCCAGCATCGATATTCTAACTTATATTGTGGAATACTCGCCGAGCGTCGTGAGGGATTATACCTTACAACAAATCAACAATACGGAACAAGAACAAATGCTGATTAATGTTGTCGTCGCTCAACTCGTTGGCGACAACGATCCGGAACTCGGCGGCGCTGTTCAACTCGCCGGGGTCTTGAGACTTTTATTGGACCCTGAAAATATGCTGGCTTCTGTTAATAAGTCGGAGAAAACTGACTTCCTTAATTACTTTTATAAAAATAGTATCTGCACATTGATTGCTCCACTTCTGGCCAATACTATAGGAGAAAGACCGGCACGTGAAGATTACAGAACTGTTCAATTGCTCGGACTGATTTTAGAACTGCTTTCTTTCTGCGTCGAACATCATACTTATCATATTAAAAATTGTATCCTGAACAAGGATCTACTCAGGAGAATACTCGTGCTTATGAAATCGACGCACACTTTTTTAGTCCTTTGCGCTTTGAGGTTCATGAGAAAAATTATCGCGCTCAAAGACGAATTTTATAATCGGTACATCATTAAAGGCAATCTTTTCGCTCCTGTTTTCGACGCTTTTGTCAGAAATAATGGCAGATATAATCTACTCGATTCCGCCATCCTTGAAATGTTTGAATTCATCAAATTGGTGAGTGGAACTTCTCTCTTGGAACAAAATTGTGAAAAAGAAATTGTTTTCTTCTTTCATTAACTGAATCATCTGAAACTACAAATATTTTCACATAATTTTACAGGAGGATATCAAATCGTTGTGTTCGCACG
Source organism: Phymatocera aterrima (assembly GCA_963170745.1). NCBI lineage: Eukaryota > Metazoa > Arthropoda > Insecta > Hymenoptera > Tenthredinidae > Phymatocera > Phymatocera aterrima. The sequence continues at coordinate 4,186,572 of OY720672.1, read as the reverse complement.
TCGTAGAAAACTTTTCTAAGGAATTGGAGGCCATAGATTACGTCCAAACTTTCAAAGCTCTCAAATTGAGATACGAGCAGCACCAAGATAAACTTAAAGACAGAGATCGAGGGACGCTGGACAGGTATGAACTAAACAGCGCATTTTTAATTCAGGAATATTTTTCAAAAATCAGATGAAATTTCTAATCCTTTCATATTTCAATTAGCGTTCCCTCGATATTGAGGAACAGCAGATACAGGCGAGACCAACGCCAGCTTGACGAAGAAGAGGAAATGTGGTTCAACGAAGAAGAAGACTTTGATGAAGGCGAGGCAGTCGTTCCCGCAGCTGCGGCTGATCTAGTACCACCTGCGTCTGCGAAAAAACAACCGCCAGCGCCAAATCCTGGAATTAATCCATCGCCCGCTGCTACAGATCCTAAAACGCAACAACAGCAACAACAACAACAGCAGCAGCAACAGACCGTTCTCAACAATAACGCTGCGACGCAACAACCTCAAGTTACCAGCATACAACCGCTCGTCACCGATTTACCACTTAACACAGAAAGTCTGAATACGAATAGTCAGAATGTTGTTACAGTGGAAAAAACTGGAGCCGCTATATTCAGGAAGGTAAATTGTGGGGCTAGAGATCCATTTTCATATTTTTTTCAATCGGTCTTACTAGTAATTTATAATCCGCGCTTTGATTTTGTGAGTTAATATTCTATTTGGGATATTTTTAACGTTGTAGAGGTAGAATACTGTCGCAGATTATTTCTGAGGTAAATTATAACGTCGAGGCTATAATTTCATATTTTTCCAAATTCTTATTCCATTCATTCGAGATTTGGGAATTGATTTTGTGATTCTTTAGACTTCCTCCTATGATCGAGAGTCCGAAAAGTGTCAAGTCTGATTTGAAATTTGATTGAAAATTCTCTGTCGGATGTTTTATTGATGAAAAAAAATCGTTTCTCAGGGTTTGGTGGATTACGAAGGTGATTCGGACGAAGAAGAGGAAGATTCTGAACTAAACCCATCGCCGAAAAGGCAGCGGCTGTCATAGTCTGAGAAATTAAAATCAATGGCAATAAGATAGCCGTGAGTAAGAAGAATTTGATGGCCATCGCCCTTGCCCTCGCCCCCTACGCCTTTGAACTCACAAACAATTGCGACAAGTTTAAATCTCAATCATCGCAGCTTCCTTTTTGTATTTCTTCTATATCTTTGGGTTTAGGAGTCGGAATTTCACCGTCGGAGAATTGGAATATCAACTGAAAAAGAATAATAATATTGAAATAATGAAGCAGATGAAGATGAAAAAGAAGAAGAATCAACAAATGTGGAAGTAAAAGAGAAATAATTGAAACAAAATGAAGAGGGAAAAAGGGTAAAAATAGGGTAGGGCTCAGGGGTTGAGAAACGGTAAAGAAGAATAATAATTCTTTACGCATCGAAAACTAAAAACTCTTAAAACTCTAAACTATTCTTTGTACAGTTAATAAAAAATGAAAACAAAATGAATTCACGAAGAAAACGATTAACCAACTTGATAAATGAAAATACGAACAAACGGAACAAAAGTAGGGCGGGGGGGGGGGGGGGGGGGGGACAAAACAAGGAATTAAATGAACTGACAAAAAGTTCTTAAATTTGATTGAGAATAATGTGAATAAAGGGGGAGAGAAAAAAACAACAAAAGCCAATATTATCGGCTATGAATAAAAGAAATTTAAAAAATCAATGAAAAATTCAACTTCGATGTTGAGCTTTTTTTTTCTTTCTTTTTCTTTAATCGGTAGAATACAGAACGAAATGGATTGATCAAAGAGAAAGAAAAAGAAAGAGACAAAGAGAGAGAGAGAGAGAGAGAGAGAGACTCTTGAATAACAATTGATGCAGTTGCAAAAAAAGAAAATCTACTTTTCTTTGAGCTGTGTAGCGAAGTTTTGCGTTTTTTGTTTTTTATTTTTTATTTTTCATTTTTCATTTTCTATTTTTCATTTAATAATCAATTTCATACAACCTACCGATATAATTGAGCAGACGGAAAACGCAGATGAAAAGGATAGAAAAAAAGAAAGAAAAAACTAAATTACTAGTTCATTCCATGAGATTGACGATGCGACATTGTTATTCTAGGTACATTATCTTGAAAAGTTAAGAACAATATTCATACTTGATTATGCTATGTATATCTACAATTGGAAGGGAGCGAGAATGGAAATTAATGAACAAAATTGTCGGGAGTAAGAAAAAGAGAGAGAGAGATGGGAAAATTGTGTAAATTTTATACTTTCGAGCATCAGATTCTTTATAATATTGTATAGAATTTTATGCTATCAAATTCTACGCACGTGGCTCGTCGAGCTCGGAGAGATTGCTTAATAATAAAACGTACATGAAGTACGGAAGCAAACAATTATCGTCTACACAGATGTAACGCTCGAGCTCTTCTCAACGGTGCTCACGCACGTAACTGATAATTGTTCCAGAAGTTACGAATGGAAGAAAAAAAAAAAGAGTGGAAACGAAAAAAACTGTGCGCCCCGAAAAGATCTCACGAAAAAAGATTTTAACGGAAGATGTAGAGAGAGCGGATGAACTTTACGAATCGAACAAAGAAAGCAAAAAGAAAAAAGGGAAAGAGAGAGAGAGCAAAGGAATGAGATAAATACAATCCGAATTCTTAATTCCCTCTTCTTTGCTCTCTCTTTCTGTTTTTCTTTCTGGTTCGAATTGTTTTGTGGTAGTTCAATTATTTCAAATACAGTTCGAGCGTAAGTTGCTCGTCGATCCCTGAAATTGCGACCGATCAAGGAAACAATGAATGAAAAATTTTAAATACCGAGAAGAAAGTGAGAGGGAAGAAACGAGGGAAAAAGAAAGACAGAGAGAGAGAGAGAGAGAGAGAGAAAGAGAGAGAGAGAAAGAGAGAGAGAAACACAGAAAGGTGAAAAGGGAGATACAGAAATAAATAATAATAACGTATTCAGATCACAATCATGAACGAACGGATGATTAAATGAATGAATTCAATTGATATCGTTGTTTAATTAATTAATCAGTTAATAATTGATTGATTGATCGATCAATGTCATTGATGAATAAGTTTTCAGTCCTCACGTCATTCCCCCTTTACCCATCCTATACGTGTAATTTCCATTTTCATACATATATTCGAAAAGGAATAAAAAAGAAAGGAAGAAACGAGGGAAAATGATTAAAAGAGAAAAAAACAAAAACAAAGAACAATTTATTCTCAGAGTTTGGATACTGCTGAGAAGAGAAAAAGAAATGGGGGGGGGGAAAAAATATAAATAAAAATAGTAATTAAACACTGCAAGAAAAATAATCATATGAATATGAATAATGAATAATGAATAATGAATAATAAATAATAAATAATAAATAATAAATAATAAATAATAAATAATAAATAATAAATAATAAATAATAAATAATAAATGATAAATAATAAAAGTTTTAAAATTAATTTAAAACGCGTAGTAGAATTAAACGACTATGAATATGAATATGAATTGAATATGAATACGAATATGAATATGAATATGAATATGAATATGAATATGAATATGAATATGAATATGAATATGAATTTGAATATGAATATGAATATGAATATGAATATGAATATGAATATGAATATGAATATGAATATGAATATATTGGGGTACAGGAGATGAATGTGAGTATATACATGAGTAAGAGAATAAACGAAAGAAAGAAAGACAGTAGCAAAAACGAGGGTGGAAAAAAAAACTAGTAAAACAAGAAGTTGAGATATTTGTGTCTAGAGTTAAGGAGTTAGTTAATAATCATAATAAGGTTAAGCAAGTATCTAATTGATAATATAAGGATAAATAAGTATAAATAATGAATGAATGAATGTATAAATGGATGAATTAATTGATTAATGAAATAATTAATTAATTAAATAAATAAATGAATAAGTAATTATAATAGAAGGAAGCGATCGATTGTATGGCGCTACTACTACTATCATTACTACTAAAACTACAACTACAACAACTATTACTATTATAATTATTATATTTTTTTCTATTACATTTTCGTCAATTTCTCATAATTTTATACAAAGTGTTTTAGACTTTGTCCATATAGTATGTAAACTATAAGTATATATAGTAGATATACATACATACATTTATATATTATACATACATTATTATTATTATTGTTATTATTATTATTATTATTATTATTATTATTATTATTATTATTACAAGGAGGTGAAAAAGGAAGTATCTAGAATAATATTAATATTAATAATAATGATAATAATAATAACTGAATTACGTATGTAATTATCAATACTATTATTATCTGAAATGAAAATCATATATACGATGAATAATTATCTGAAATGAAAATCAATGAATATGAATGAAATGAAATTAATGAATGAATAAATAAATAAATAAATAAATAAATAAATAAATAAATAAATAAGTAATTGAATAAATAAATAAATAAACGTCCCGTTTGTTAATTATTTATATTTTATATTCAACTGTATTATAAATGGTAGTATGCATGTATATACATACTACATGCGTTATAATTACAATTACGGATTCTTCTTTTTCTTTAGAGTTATATTACTCCTGTACTATTACCTAGACTAGACATATACGAAACAAAACACAATAAACGAAGAGGATAACCAATTTCAATGAATAATTGGCCTTCCGAGGCGAATGATAAGACGAGAAAAAGAAGAAAAAATACGAATTAATGAAAAAAAAAAAACGAACAAACAAGTTCCCCAGTACTATAAAATTTAAAAATTGTTTCGTTATCGAGTGTATAGTATGCATCTAATGAATGAAAATTCTTTGGATTTGGAGTAAATGATATTTTTTTTCTATATAATATTGGAATTCTTGAACAATGAAAGACGATGATACTTGTTTTTTTTTTTCTTCATTTTTCTTCATTTGAATATTAAAAAAAAAAGAAGTAAGAGAAAGCGGTGCATGAATACAACTTGAATAGGTAACAAGATAAATTAGAATAAAATATTTTTATTGTAAATTTTTGTCTTTCATTCTGACGCATGATTTGACAAACAAGTAGCAAGATTTCTGATTTTTTTTTAATGAAAATCTAACGCATTTTATCATGGTTAAACGTGAAATTGTCAGTAAACCAGAAATGTCCTAGTATATTATAATAAATCTGAAACATTTTTTGTTCTATCTTTTTAGTATCAAGCGTCGATTTCTTCTCTGCTCTTTCTTTCTTTCTTTCTTTCTTTATTTTCTCTGTATATCGTTGCGATTGGATTGGATTGGATAATGATGATAATATTAATCAATAACATAAATAAATAAGATTTTATCATTTACTATAATTTGATATGAATAGATATCACACAGCGCGGTGGATTGTGACATTTGCAGTAGTATGTATTGCGTAGAATATATTCGCGATTTCGCGGCATTTTAGCACCATCTGGTGGACGTTTCAGAACTAGAATAAACGCGGAGAACCAATTAACGGAATTAACATTTACAATTCAGAGAAATTTGGTAGTTATCATGTTTTCGTCCGCACAGAAATCTTGCAAAGAACATTCTAAATATACGAACTCATTAAGACGCCATTGGAGTCGCCGCTGGCAATCTAACCTAGCTAACATACGGAATATCTATTTTTCTTTGAATCTGATCAATGTTTTGAAAAAGTGAAATACTTAGCCACTTCCTGCCATCGTGCTCAATGAATTCCCAAAGTTTCATCGAAATCGATCCAGTAGTTTGCAAAAATTGTCGATTTTCGTTTTCGAAACGGAGACGCCGCAAACCGCTGTAGATACATATCTATCTACCTACCACCGAAGGCAAAACGCGTCCGAAGCTTAGTTCTTCTGAACACTAGCTGAACGCAAGAAACTAGTTCGGGAAGACTTTCTGTTTTCATTTTCTGGAAGCGAAAGACGTAAAATAAAATGTTCCGAAAAATTTCTGCCTTCAGAAGTTGTTGGAACCTATGAAATATTGATTTGCTCTGCTTTCATTTCCGTCCTTCAACTCAAGGTTCCGTGTTGGACGAAATTTCCGCTCATTTTTCGCGCAGCTCATTATCCCTGTTGATTCTATCTTACGCGTCTTCGTCAATATTTTTTCTACGCAATATCCGAGTGGGAGCCCTCTGACTGACTTGCACGATCAAGTTTTCCATTTTTGCCAACTTCGTTTAAAATTAGCCACTTCAGGTGGTCACGATCCAACCCGCTGTGGTGTAAACATGCCCCGGTGTTTCACATGGATTTTATAAATCTCGAATGGTTGACTTCTCGGATTCGTAGTCGACGATCTATCGTTCAATAGTTTAATTATAATCATACTATACTGTGAAAATTGAATACATGTATTTCAGGATTTTTCATTATTTTAATCATGATTTCCGAGGATAATTGCTGTTTTTCATTCGCGTTTTGGTTTTCAAATCTGCATTCGATTTGCCAACTCCTGTGTCGAACATTAGGCATTTTTGCGAAAAAACTAAACGGCTTTGATGCCCAATTTCAGAAACTGACTTTGAACCAGGTTCCAGATTCAAACTTGGTTCAAAGTTATATTCACGGTCGATGGCAAGAAATCTTTAGTGGTTTGAAACTGGTTTAAAATTGAATCTGGTTTAAATATCTTGCGCCGTTTAAACCAGGTTCTAGTTTGAACCCTCGATTGTGGAACTCACGCCTAGGCCCAGTTCCAGAACTTAATTGTGAACCAAGCTCATGATTTAAACTTGGTTTAAAGTCAGATTCACGGCTAACGGGAGAAGATCCATGGCGGTTTAAACCAGGTTTAAATTTGAACCTTCAATTGTGGAACTGGCCCAGTTCCGAAACTTGATTTTAAATACGGTTTAGGATTTAAAACTTGGTTTAAAGTCATATTCGGTGCGAATGGCAGGAGAGCAATTTGAATTTGGCTCAAATTCGAACTTCCGATCGTGGAACTGAAGCCTTATAAGATAATCTCCGGCAAACATTTCACAGTTTTCGAAATATTTCAATTATGGGAAATTACATTCATATCTCTGGAAATTGTATCGAGTTGTAACTGACGAAAAATCCTGAAACACGTGTATCCTGCTTTTCATAATACGTACATTTTTACAGTATACACATAATTTCATGAAAAATCGTCGAAACAAATTCCAGAACTCGATCATTCGAAATTTATCATATTCACGTGAAATCATTCCTCCGTAACTATATTATACATCATATAGTATACTGTCATAGGTGAAATACGTAATAAATTTACGTGCAAGATATGCAAGAAGATGAACATATACATATAGTAGATTCTGAAACAATTAACTATAATGATATTATTATCACCGAAAAAAATTAATGAAAATGATCAGATTTAACAATGAAATATAATTACACAGTAATACAATACAATACAATACGATACAATATCTGATAAGGTTAATACATATATAAATATAAATATATATATAATAGGTATACTATGCTATAGTCTGTAATGTATAATTATAATATATTTACGAGGAAACAAGAAAAAAAGAAGAAAGTAGAGAAGAAAAATAAATAAATTCCGTTTTACATGACTTCATACATAATGCAATCTGCAAGTATATTGGCAAAGAATGCAAAACGTTGAAACAAATGAACGAAATGATAGTTATAGTAGTAAGTTTGAGCGAATCATACAATTGTTATTTTTATTTATTTTTTATGTTTCTTCTCTCTCTACAGAAAAGTAAATAAATCAATATACCTACACGTGTCGAAGATATAAGAAAAAGTAATAATACGCAAGATATACTATGTGCAGCATAAGACAAAGAAGAAACAAGAGGTGAAAAAAAATCAAGTCAATTAAAATGAATAAAAAAAAAAAAAAAAAACACAAATTATAGAAGACTCAAAATCTATAATCAGGTAGAATAAATGTATATAATGGTGTTATACATAGTGCGTACCACGAAACTTGATGCGAGCCTCCGCTTAATCTATTTGCTCCAAAATTGAAGTGGTTCATTATCATTTTGATATGTTATGTTATAAGTATAGTGATGATCGTATCGTTGAGTCATTGAATCGAATGATATGAATTTGGTTGAATTGAATTTTATTTATAGGATATTTGAATTTATCGTATACATATATTTATATTTTATTTTATTGGATTTTGTTTCGTTTATTTGTAAACAACTTCGGCTTTCAATCTTGCAGCTAAAGCCTTACGAACTTGTATATTCTTCGACGGTTCTAACAATTGAGAGTTTTCGAAATCTTGTTGCTTTCCTGACATCGATGCTTCGGCCACGACTCTTGCTGATCCAGGTCGCGCTCCTCCTCCTGTTGTCTTCAGTCTTTGACTACGTGCCTCTTTCTTCATCGATATTAATTTGTCTCTCTGAGTTTTTAGATATATTTGCCGTTTCTTCATCTCATATTCGTCAGCCTTAAAATATCAGAAGAAATCAGAACAAAGAAACAAAAAAGCCGGTGAATCCATCAGTTGGATTATTCAATTATGGAAGTACAATCAAATTTTGTATATTTTCTTCACCTCCTTTGGATGTTCAACGATCTTCGCTCTTGCTAGTTCAAAAGATTCCTTAAAGAAGAAACAGATAAATAAATAAACAACGAAATTTCAAAGATACTGGAAATCGGGATTCGATTTGAATCTGAGCTTGAAATCAAGGGGACAAACTTTTCGTGTGACGCGTTTCACCTCTCCTTCTTTTTCTTCTCCTTCGTCTTCTTCGTTAATTTTTTCTTCCAGTTTATTTCCTCTTCTTGGTATAGGTTCTAGAATACCAACCTTCTTCGATTGCAAAGCTTTGTTTATCAGCTCGAGAGGCTCGACGCTCGCAACTTCTTCGATACGACGCTTTTCTGGTTCTGGTGATCCGCTCGATGAGGAATTAGCTGATTCTCTCAACGCTCTTTCTAGCAATTCTCTTTCTGCTTTATATTGTGTTGTTAGACGTCGGTGTTCTCTGCGCATCGCATCGTCTTCGTCTTCTTGGAATAAATCTCTATCAACCTCGGCTCGACCTTGTTGAAGGGCATATTCCTTACTGCCGAAAAGAAAACGAAAATACAAGGAAATCGATACGAAATTACGCGAATTATGATGCAATCAAGATACTTCATTCCGCCACACTTACTGCAACAATTCTTCCATTACCAATTCGTCGTGTAAAGTATCGCTATCGCACATCAGCGAGGCTGGAGTTAAACCGAATTTTTGTTCTATTAAATTTAACGCTTGTAATTGTAGCTCCAAATTTTTTTGGATCATCATTCGTTTGAATATATCGTATTCGTTAGCTGCCCATATCTGCTCGAAGAGACTCTGGAATTTAGGGAATTTTATTCTTTCTATCTTGGCAAGCAAAGTAATTACTATTCATTTTTTGTTTTTTGTTGATTTCGAACAAATTTATTGCTCTATCGCGTATATCCGAGGCAAGGAAATTTCCTTCTACATTATTTATTCTTTGGAAACAAACATTTTCTTTTCATTCCATTCTTCTGGTCAATTTCCATGTCGACGGTATGAACAAATAATTGAGAAGCTAACCGATTCTATCATAAATCTTCGTGGATATACGTTGTTTCAAATCCAACATGGCGACTGCCCAGCTCGCCGGACTCCGCCTGACGACTTTAGAACACGATTACTACTGACGAGGCCATTGATTTTGAAAAAGTAAAGCATTTCCGAATTCCTCATCGTCGGCACGATGGAAAAGCGTACAATTTCGTATTTATCAACACTATACGACACGAGAAATTAAGAAATTTTTCACCGATGCGATATCACGCTTCAGAACAAGATATATTACTCGTGATCTTGTATTTCTTTCGACTTACTTGTTGAAACTGAATCGGCATTTTTGTATTTTTGTTCAAAGAACAAGCGTGCTCAAATTGCTCAGGCGTTATGCCCATATCTTCCATGTAGCATCCCAGAAGGAGATCGACCAAGTTCTTATACTCTTGATACACTTGGCGATATTCTGCGCTGTCCTCCGTCTCGCTGTCGAATACTTAGAGATCAAGCGTAAAATTCACGTAATGAACGATACTATAACAATGAATTAATAACGCATGCTATAAATAACTTCTCATTCTCACTGAGTGATTTTTCTTCTATGAAAGTCAGCAGAGGCGCAGACCAAATTGGACCTTGCAAGAATCCGACGAGCGAGTCAAAGACCCAAGCGCTATCATCCTTTTCACCCATTATTGACGATGTACGGTGTTTTATACTACTTATCTTCAGTTATCTTCTGGATGTTATGATATATCTTCGAGGATGATATATTCAAGAGTTTTTGCCCGTCTAATAACTTTTAGAACTCAGAATTGAGACGATTTAGGCGTGTCTGGTAGGACGGAGCTCACGTCAGACTACGGCGACTGATCGTCGTCGCTGTGGCAACAAAATCGAAACATTGTAACTACATGCATTGCTCATTATATTGACCCACAGATCGCAATAGCTGCCCTTGGCGTAGTTTTTTTTTTTAACTCTTCACAACTTCCGATGCATACTTTAGGTGATTTTACGCAGTTATAACAGGATAATTGAATTTGAAAAAACGGGTTAAAAATGATAGTAAAATATAATATGAAAAGAGTTATGACGACCGCGAGGTCACAGCCGGCATCGGATCCCGTAAGACTCGTCCCATGTATAAAAAACGATCACAATACAATTTGTCGTCTTCCGCAACTATTAACTTCTGAACAATATCGTGGTTCCAAGATCCGCAATATCCCCCCTTTGCGCCAAATATTACCCTATTGACGCCTGGATGTCAGAGAGTTCTGCTCCACCGTAACCCGATTAACTATATACTTTATTTTTCAGAAATGCACTCATTGCTCATTCGCTGTTCGTTTCTTTCGTTAAAGTTTTCTCCTTTGGTTGAAGATCCTTCGAGATATAAGTGTAACCTTCTACGCTACATGCAGTAGCATGTGCATACATACCTATATACGTATATCATAGATTCTGCAAACAATATGACGAGCACTGTCAATATGCATATCAAATCAATGGCAACCTATCGCTAAACGATTTCTCACCAACCTCATTAATCGAGATTAATTCCACGTGCACCGTGGATCATATTCAACTCAGCTGTTATTCCACGGGGTATAGCAAAAATATAGAATAGTAGAATCAAAAGTAAAACAGAACGCAACGGAATGGGCACAACACATCCATCTATATTTTACTATTATTCGTTAACCTGTTTTTTTCAAAATTCGATTAGCGTTAATGTGCTAACTCCGTAAAATGACCCGTAAAATGACTCCGTAAAACGAATTTCTAAATTGATTTAAATGTTCTTCCGAAGGGTTAGTAATTAGAAATTTAAAAATATTGAATATTTGCTTTGCATAAGTTTGGAATCAATTCAAAACAATTCGAAATTATACGAATTTAGGATACTTGTGCCGCCAATCTTTGCCCAATCATAGGCGAGGATAAAATAAACGGCCACTGGAGGCTTCTAATTGGCTTGATTTCAATCTTCAACCTTAGCGCTACTTATCGACCAATCAGTTTGATAATTTAGTCAAGATGGCGGACGTTGAACGTTGACTGGCTAACGAGGTTCTATTCTCCCGCCAAAACATACCGGGAATTGATTATCTTATGTTCGAGATTGAACTTAACCTAATAACGAAAGACGCGTCGGATTTAAGGTGTTCAATAACATAAAAATATTGTATTATAATAGTATTCCAACCAATTACAAGCTATGGAGGGTTTCGATCAGCCGGCAGTATTCTTCGCCGAGAATTTTCCCGTCGATGAACCATTGAACGAAAACCAAATAAACTTCAGACAATGTAAGAGAAAGTTCAAAGAATTTTTACGACAATTTCACGAAGGAAATTTCAACTACAAATACAGGTGAGATTTTTAATTGAATTATTCATTCGTTCATTTATTTATTCATTTATCATTCATCTAGTGAAATACTCATGTTATATTTCCATCGTGTAGTCAGATTCCATATCATTTTCATTATACATTCATCGTGAGTTTTCATCACTCCGACCTAACCTAACCTTGAGAAAAACATTTTTGTTGTATCATAACCCCGAAAACCTCACTTCAGTGTAACCTAACCTCCAAGAAACGTATTTTATTCTACCCTACTTCGAAAAAGCTCGCTTTTACTGAACCCAACAACAACAAAATTCAGTCAAATCTAACCTAACGTCGTGTCTGCGTTTACCTAATCTAACCTAATTTCGAAAACCTCGCTCTGCCCCAACCTAACCTCAAAATACTTCAGCTTCATTCAGTGCTACAATAAAATTTCTTCAATTCTCCAAATTTGTCTAATTTTTTGTTCCAGAGATGCTCTGAAGCGGCATTACAACCTCGGACAATACTGGATCGAAGTAAACCTAGAAGATTTAGCAGCGTTCGACGAATCACTGGGTGAAAAAATCTACAAACAACCAATAGACTATCTTCCAGTCTTCGAAGAAGCTGCCAAAGAAGTCGCAGATGAGCTCACTGCTCCCAGACCAGAAGGCGAGAGCCAACTCGAAGATATTCAAGTGTTATTATCATCGGATGGGAACGCTAGCTCTTTCAGAGGCATGAAGGTATTGTAAAATACAAAACCTGTATTTTTCCATACGATCATTGAGTTGAATAAATCTGCACACTCAAGCCAAACGCTCCGCTGGAGGTAGAAATGCGATGAAAAAGAAATTGATTTTCGGATTCAAAACGTGAAAATAATCCCCCAGACAATTTTCAAAACCATCCGGACTTCCCCTAGAATCAATAATGATCGGTTTTATATGTTAAATTCGACTTTCTTGTGTTTACAAAACGTAGAATTCAGTTTTTTGTGCTCCAAAATAGTAATAAATACGTTCTCATAGCCCGACGCTGTTTCTAAGCTCATCAAGATTCCCGGTATCATAGTCTCGGCTTCAGGAATCAAAGCTAAAGCGACTAAAATCGCAATACAATGTCGCTCATGCCGAAACATTCAGAGCAATATTGCAATAAATCCTGGCTTCGAGGGATACGCAATGCCGAGAAAATGTTCTACGTGAGTTGGAATTAAAATAGTCTGTACTAATCATGTGATTTTAAACTGATTCTAATTCCTGATCGTTTTTCTTTTCTCGAAAACCAGGCAGCAGGTTGGAGCTGCGACGAAATGTCCATTAGACCCATATTTTATAGTTCCTGACAAATGCCACTGTGTGGATTTTCAGGTTTTGAAATTACAAGAATTACCCGACAATATACCGCAGGGCGAGATGCCCAGACATTTACAACTATTTTGCGACCGTTATCTCTGCGAAAGAGTCGTACCAGGAAACAGAGTTCTAATTCTCGGAATATATTCGATAAAAAAAATCACCAAAGCCGGAGGGCGTCAGGCTGGCAGAGATAAAGCTGCTATCGGTGTCAGAGCTCCGTATGTCAGAGTCATTGGGATTTCCGTAGACGGAGAAAACACTGGAAGCGGTAAGAAGAAATGCCTCGAATTAAATGGAGAAGACAAGAATTTCAAGAAGCTAAAAGAATTTGTTTTTCTTCAAATTTAAACTACAATTCTTACCTAGTTACAATTTTTCAGGTACGAGAGCGCCTGTAACAGCTGCCGAGGAAGAAGTATTCAGACGTTTAGCTTCCGATCCTGATATTTACGAAAGAATATCTAAAAGTATAGCTCCGAGTATATTCGGAGTGGAAGACATCAAGAAAGCGATAGCTTGCCTGCTTTTTGGTGGATCGAGAAAAAAGATGCCTGACGGGTTATGCAGGCGTGGAGATATCAATATTCTTATGCTTGGAGATCCGGGAACTGCTAAATCTCAATTACTCAAGTTTGTAGAACGTGTCGCACCCGTCGCCGTCTATACCTCTGGCAAAGGAAGTTCGGCCGCCGGTCTTACAGCCTCCGTTTCTCGGGATCCAGCGACGGTAAAGATTTATCTAAACTTTTTATATCACAGTTTGCATCTTTGCAATCAGAATTTCTTCTTCAAGACTCAAAAATTCAAGTGGAAAGAATATTTCCATCGATTTATTGGCTACAATTCCAGAGAAACTTTGTCATGGAAGGTGGAGCAATGGTTTTAGCCGACGGCGGAGTTGTCTGTATCGACGAATTTGACAAGATGAAAGAAGACGATCGAGTCGCGATCCACGAGGCCATGGAACAGCAGACGATATCGATAGCCAAAGCTGGAATAACTACGACGTTGAATTCTAGATGTTCTGTACTCGCCGCAGCAAATTCCATCTTCGGCAGATGGGACGATACTAAAGGGGAAGAAAATATCGACTTCATGCCTACTATTTTGTCGAGATTTGATATGATCTTTATCGTTAAAGATGAGCACGATCAAAATAAGGATATCACTCTAGCTAAACATGTTATGAACATTCATACCAATGCCGGACAGATTACCGAACAACCTGCCGACGGAGAACTTTCGCTCAATGTTATCAAGAAATATATTCACTACTGTCGAACGTGAGGAACATTTTTATCAGGATTACTCACAATTATTGTCATTTTAGAAATTTTTTCCTCAATCCCATTTAATAGAGTTTCCACTCTTTTATGTTTTTTTCATTCAAATTTAATGTCAGACATGATGATGTTATTTTGCGCTAATTTAACGTACTGTCGAACTTTTTTGGTTCATTTTCACCAAATCATAAAAAAAAAATTATGTTTATTGGACATGGACTTACGGGATTCATCGAAGTTCTTCAACTACAGAAGAGTATATCAAACTTCGATCCTATCATTTTTTTCACCAGTTGATTCATTAAGTATGAGACGTTTTCAAGTTTATATGGAACATTTTCGACTTCTTTTTTATTCTGAATTACTGCGGAAGATGACTATTCGATCTATTATCATAAATATTCGAGAATCTTTTCACTGGACCTCAGACGAAAAATACTATTCCTTGAAGTAGAACTAACATTTCAATATAATTTCCCGATTTCCAGACACTGCGGTCCTCGCATAAGCAAGGAGGCTGGCGACAAGTTGAAAAATCGTTACGTAATGATGCGCAGCGGGACCCGAGAGCATGAGAAAGACATAGACAAGCGTTTATCAATTCCAATAACGGTCCGTCAATTAGAAGCAATAATAAGAATAACCGAATCTCTAGCTAAAATGAGGCTCCAGTCATTTGCGACTGAAAGCCACGTCAATGAGGCGCTCAGATTATTCCAAGTTTCAACATTGGATGCTGCAATGAGCGGATCTTTAGCTGGTGAATAACAATGAACAGCAATAAATTCATAGAGTATTATTTTCGTCACAAAAATTCTTCCGAATTTTCGTTATTTTTTACTTTTTCTTTATTCTTCTTTCAAGGTGCCGAAGGTTTTACAACCGAAGGAGATCACGAGATGTTGACGCAGATCGAAAAGCAGCTGAAACGTCGTTTTGCCATAGGATCTCAGGTCTCAGAACAAAATATCGTCGCTGATTTTACAAAACAGAAATACCCTGAGCGTGCGATATACAAAGTTATTCACACCATGATTAGGCGTGGAGAATTGCAACATCGTTTGCAGAGGAAAATGCTCTACAGACTTTCGTGAAGTAAGATTTTCTCTAACTTTAAGTAATTTTAATTTGATTTCTCGTTTTCATAGAGAAGAAAATCTGAAAATAGAAACTACGATTGTCGCTCTTGAATCTTTAGGACCCATAAAAATGGAGTATCTTTGAATTTATAGCGCTGCTTTACTTTCTATTCTCGAAGTGTTACGATTAAGCCTGCTTTTTTAAAATAAAAATTGAATACTCTTCATTGGGTGACAAAGATTTTATTGTGTAACAAAAATTTTTGTCCAATAAACTTATTCATTCATTGATCCAGCTCGTCCTTGAATGGATAATGAGGGTGCTTCTCGACCCTGAAAAATTACAAGAGATTATTGAACATTGCAGAAAAGTTGAACGAGAAAAACAATAATTAGAAACTTTAATTATCATTACTTTCTGCTCGTTTACTGTCCAAAAAATTATCGATATTCTTTATTCTCACCCTTTGAAGAATAGGAAAGTGAAAATTCTTCCTTTCGATCCTTGGTCCAATGAGTCTAATAGTTTGATCTCGTCTTTCGCTAGTTCAAAGTCAAATATTTGTATATTTTCATTGATTCTCTGAGGCGTAGCGCTTTTCGGTATAACAATTATTCCCTGCTGTACTAAATGTCGGAGTAGAATCTGCGCCGTTGTTTTATTATGCGATTCAGCTATTTTTTGAACTAAAGGGTGCGCAAAGAGGTCTGGAAACTTTGAACCATCGTAATTGTATTTTTGTTGAAAATGGGATTTCGCTCCCGGCGAAGCCAACGGACTGTAAGCCGTCACTGCGATGTCGTACCTCTTACATAAACCTCTTAATCGTTTTTGTTGATGATAGGCGTGAAGTTCTATCTGCAATCAAATTTTAAAAGACTGGAGAATCACAGTTGATCTCTTTTTTCTACCGTTTTTCACTGTTCTCCAATCATTTTCAAAGCTATTTAGAGCTAGATTATATCGCACCTGTAAATTACTCGGCTTTATCTCTGCGTTTTCCCAAATTTCAGTTACCTGACTTTCGTTGAAGTTACTCAGCCCAATTGATTTCGTTTTACCACTTTGAACTTGTTTCTCCATTTCCTGTGGAGATAACGAACATGTATGTATTGTTCTGTATCTAATATTAAAATATGCCTGTAATATTCATGCAATATTCTAATATTTCGGTATTATTTCAGCAATATTACAATACCCCTCTGACAAATCTGCAATGTTGTTGCAATGTAATATTCCGATAACGTTTCTGCAATGTTTTTTCAATATTACTGCAATATTTATATAATATTGCGATATTTCTACATTATAAGAATATTTCTCACTTATTTCTGATATATTTCTCTACGAGATTGCAACATTGACTCATTTCCGCAATAGTGAGGATAATATTTCGATATTGCTGCAATATTCTCCCAATATAACTAAATTTTTTCATTATTTTCGTAAAGAAGCTGCCCAGCTTCTGTAAAATTGTAATATTTCACTGTAATTAATGAAATATTACAGTATTTCTGTTATATTACTGTGATAATGCAACATTTGTGTTATATTACTGCAATGTTCATGCACTATTGCAACATTTCTACAGTGAAATATTGATGCAATCCTGCAGATAATTGCTGGAATATTTCTGCGGTGTGGCGATATTGCAGAAATATTGCTGAATGAAACTCAAGCTGTCGAGTGAAGAAATGAATTTTTTGATACTATGACGTTCTCTTCTATACATATATTTCTTTAAACCACAAGTTTCCATCGTCCGAATGTCATCAGGCAACAACTGATCCTAATCGATTATTTCAATATCCCATTTACCTTCCATACAAAGATTGGGCTCGTATCAAAGTCCAGTTTGAACGAACCGTCCGGTTCTACTGCTGGAGCATATTCATTAGGATCCATAACGAACGCAAACGGCATATGAATTAGGTATAGATCCAAATAGTCAAGCTGAAGCCTTTCCAATGATAATTTTATAAATTTCTCAACGTCTTTCGGTCTGTTCCCATAATTTGGTAGCTTGAAAATCAACATTCAGAATCATTGAAAGTTTTCTTTTCAGTCATTCGATTGTTGGTTAGACACAAAACTTCATTCCAATAAAGTAAAACACGAAAATATATTAGTTTCGTGCGTAAATTAATGATCAGCTCTTCCTGCAGTCTCCGACGTCTCTAATTCTTCTATCAATCATTTCCTTCATTGTTTTTTTCTTTCTTTCATTATTATGACGAATTTCACTTGTAAAAGGAGAAAAAGATGTCAAAAGATTATTATTAAATTTCAAGGCATACTTTCGAAGTTATGAAGAGCTCCTCTCGTTTACCGCCTTTTTCCAACCATTTCTTCAAGCTTCTCCCTATAGCTTCTTCGTTGTTGTAATTAGATGCCGTATCGATATGTCTGTAGCCATGTTCCAAAGCTGCTTCTACCGCTCTTTCGATTTCTTCTGGTTTAGACTATTGAAGATTTTTTAGTTAGAATCTAAATTTCCACATTCTATCCATCTTCGACTCATTTATTTATTTTTTCTTTTATTCGTTAACATTTTTTTTATAAGTAATATCGTGAAAATTTTCCTTGGAAAATGAAGTTAACGATCACCTGCCATGTGCCCAATCCTACGACTGGGATATCGGCTCTGGATGAAAGTCGTACGTTTTGCATGGCTACTTATTTACTTATTTTTGTCACCTCTATGCAGCCCTTTTTTTGTTTCTGCCTTTTGTTTTCGAAGATGTGGTACAGCTGGTACAGTACTGTGAAAAAAAATCCCCGATTTCAAAGACGAATGATACAACTATTACTAAATGTATTGTATAACTAAGTTTCCATCTCTCTCTTTCTGTTTGAGTTATTTTTAGAAGAGAAGAATTCTACACACGCACGTGCTAAAATCAGAAATGTATAGTTGAAGGTCGTTTATAAACTCAATGCCAAAATCGTTGGTCTAAATGACTTAATAATCGATACGAAATTGAAATTGAAAATTTCCTCCGTCGAATCGTAAAATTAGCATTATTACTATACGTTTATATTTGTATAGTTTAATTGAGGATAAAGATGAATAGATCAACAAGCGAAAGAATCTGCGATGATGATTATCGTAATATTTGGATGTATGTATATACATATACTCTTGGAAAAATGAAACATAAGCCGTGAATTAATAATCAATGAAACAGAAACAAAGACATCGCTAAAATGAAAGACATGATAGAAATTTTATTATTCAGTGAAGGAACGGGTAATTTCGTTGAAGAAACTATATAAATTCAACGAACCTCATTGATAAACTCGTATTATCGAATCATTATCACATCCTCTCATGTGCCCGGCTATTTTTAAATGTCGGGCGTTTTTGTTGTTTGAAATTTCGCGTCAAGCCAGATGCGGTTGTAAGGGTTGCGTTCGTAAAGTCTACAAATGGGCAGAGACAGAGCGCATGCTGACGTTTTGCGTGTTCCCACATCAGTGGCGCCATCTAACACGCGATCGATTTTAGTGCTCGCGCTCTACCATTATCACTCGTGTAGCCTTTGGGGAAGCCTATAAGTATAGTATATCAGTGCTATGAGTGGTATGTGCATGTAGTGGCGCGCATGGTTTTTTTTTCAATTTATTGATAGTTGATAGTAAAATCTGAAACTAAATTTCGATTGGCACTGACTGATATAACCTGAAGGTAAACAATGAGTGCAAAGTAATTTGGATATTTATAACACCGGCGAGTCCGCGTGTCGAACATTTGCTACGTTGATCAAATAAACGGCAATTTTGTCTTCGTGGTTAGGTTAGGAACCGGAGATATTACTTCGAGGTTATGTTTGACGATCAATGCAACTGAACCTGGAAAAAGCGGTGATATAATAAAAAGATCAAAGAATCATGTCTGGGTTTACCGGTTTCCTCAAGAGAAATAGATTTTTCTTGATAATAGTGCCTTTTTTGGCTGGAGAATATTATGTATGGTGGAAAATACAGCAGAATGAAGCATACGTGCCTAAGAACGAGAGGTCAGAACTATTCGTTAATTCAATCGAATATGCCGAAAAGTTATACGCGAGATCTACCGCCACAGAGAGCGACCATCGTCGTGAAGACAAAGAAAAAAGTGTTTGATTGTGTTTCTCAGAAATCAATTTCTTGTATTATTCCATTATTTCACCCATGTATTATAGTATGCTCGATATTATAGAAAAAATAAATTCTTACCAATAACAAGAACACAGATTGATCTTCATTTCATTCCATATTCTCCGATCTGATGATGCACTGTGCCCAAATGGAATCACAAGTTTCCATTAACAATCAAGCACTACGATCAAAAATACAAACACGACGAGAAGAGAAAACTGACTTTCGATTTCTTCATCAAGCATGCTATTAGGAAAAAACTATTTGCGTTTCTTGATTGTAGTTGCGAGCAAGCGGTCAGCAGACAACCTCGAAGCATCCACAATTTGGTGGGTGCTTCCGAGGGACTGTCGCAGTTCTGAAACAACCAAAAACATGACAAATGTATGGTTTTGTCGGCCATTTTCCGCCGCCCTACAGGTATGAGAAGTCGATCCTCCTATTACAGGCTCTACATAAAACAGTATGTGCAACTCGTGCGGGTTGGCGATTCATGACTCGTGTGAATTCAGCACTCGCCTTCGGCTCGTGCCGCAACTCCACGCTCGTCGGGAATCGCTAACTTCCCGCACTTGTATCACAATATCCTATTTCGCACTAGTGCGGAAGATGACTCTCATCGATCAGAATAACACGAGTTTTGTTTAGTTCGTTTCATTTTCAAATCAAACTCACCGTCACAGGAATTACAACAAAACATGCTGTGTGTGACGAGTGGGAATAGGCGATTCTTGGCTCGTGTGAGGTTGGCAGCACTCACCTCGGCTCATAATGTATTCATACGAATACGCGTGTAATTGCTGCACTCGTATTCGTGTGAATGCAGCACTCGCCTTTGGCTCGTGATGCTAACCTCACACTGATCGGAAACTGCCCACTTTCCACACCGGTAACACAGTATACTATTTTGTAACACCTGCTTGTAAAGTTCGACTTTTCGTGCCTGTAGAGTTGCCGATTTTCGGCTGGCGTGCGGAAAGATATTGGGGCATGCGCATACACGTATTCTGCACTAGGGCGTCAGTTTTCCCATGTGGCAAGTGCAGTATTCGCGATGTGCGCATGCGCCAGCCTTTTTACCATGTCAGCTGTATTTTCTGTTGTAGCGTTCGGAGTTCATTCTGGCTTCGAAATGGGGCAGTTTTTTAATTGGACCACCCCTTCGAGTAGACGAATAGAGAAAAGAAAGCGATCTGAATTTTCGAAAAAATTACTAATAAAAATAACGAATAAATGGAATATTTGGTAGTATCGTAAGAATTTATTTCTACAATCAAAGAGAGAAAATTTTACATATTCTTTATATAAATAATAATATAACAATAAAAAGAAAAATATCTTTCCGTTTGTGTGTTCGTGACAAAAGTTTCTTTCATGTAAATTCTGGTTCATGATTCTATTGTTATTATTATTATTATTATTATTATAGGTATATTAGATACGAATTAATTAGGTAACCAATCAATCCGGGTAAATCGTCAATCTCATACAGAGGTTTCCAAGCTTGTAGCGAGATGACAAAATTATTTATTTATTTATGTATTTATTTTCAATTGTTTTTACTTTATCATGAGATACGATACGATGATCCTTACACACTTCTCTTTTTTTCCTTTCTTATGCCGTTTTAATCGATTGGGAATATCTCTTCTTTTATGAAAAATTCAACTTCTTCTTCCTCGACATTCTTCGTATCAGAAACCAACTCGTCGGTATCAATATCTAAAATGATAGAAATTAGACGATAAAAAGTTTGCCATTTTTCAATTTATTTTTATTATTCTTATAGAAACTGCCAAGAATCATTCTCGCTTTGCCTTCTACTTACTGTTTCGTAACTCCAGACGACGCTTCTTCTGGCTTTCCCATTCCTCGATACGTTTGGATCGATATTCTTCAAATTCTTTCATAAGCACACAGCGTTTTTCAATCAGTTCCTAAAATAACGACGAATTATAAATTACTCTGAACAGTTTATGAGGTATCAGTGTCTATATGCAAGCATACGATATCTAGGAATGATGGTCTTCATAGCTAATTAATTTCCGGTCTTTAAAATCCTAGAACTTGTACTAAGGTGAAGATTCACTCCATTTTATGTTATCAATTTTAGCAAGCTTGGAATTTTTCATCTATTTTTACCTTCGAAGCACGAGTGAGCCTCATACGATCCTTGCTTTCAAATTGCGCTGAATATTTCTTGAGGCTTTTTTGTATTTCTTTAATTTGTTTGGCAGAAAGTAGAGTCGCAGGTCTTGGGCGCCATAAGAGCTGATTGAAACCTGGTAAATTAACTCTCTTCAAAATACGGCCTTGGAAAGACCAGAGCCAGTACCCATTATCGACGCTTGTTTTCCAGCTCGACACTCCGGTCACAACGTAGCTAAACAGAGAAAACAAAATTGATAATTGAAGTTATAAAGAGAAAATAGTGTGCAAAGAATTTTTCACTCCTGTGAGCTCAAAATTTGAAACAAGGAGAATTCTTACCGCCCGGTAGGATCCCATTCGACATCCGACGTTTGGTAATGATCAGTTGTATTCATTATCGTGAAATCATTTGTATCGATGAACTCGAGGGCTCCGGCCATTGTCGTTAGACCAGCGAGAACTATGAACTGACCGGCGGGAGACCAGAACAAGTGATTGCAAGCTTTTTTCTCAAGTTTTTCTGTAAAAGGAATGAGGATAATTATGAGAATGTACAAGAATTAAAGTATTTTGTTACTTAGTAGTGTCGAATATGTTCAGCAAACGACAATTCAGGCTTAAAGAATCGTTGAAAACTGTTGCAAATTGTAAAATTCCACAATTCGGAGTCTAAAGAATTATTGTCGAGGACTGTAAGAATCCAAAACATCACAATTTACATTCGAAGAGTTATAGGAAATTGTAAAAGGCTTGAAGAATTTTACAATTTAGACTTTGAAAATTATAGAAAATTATTTCAAAAAATTGAGAAATTGTAGAAGTTAGACCTTGAAGATTGATGGAGTGAAGTTTTGGGAGACAATTCAATGTCCAACAAAATAAAAGTCGTGTGAAAACCGTGAAAATATGAAAAAAAAGTTATAATTTGAAGTTGGAAATTTGTAAAAATGTTAACAGAACCTGAAAGACCGTGAAGAACTATAAAAGTTGTAAAATTTTGCAATTTAAGTTCATGAAATTGCTAATCCAAGTTTCATGGCATAATGAAGTGTTAAATAAACTGAAAAGATTGTGGAAAATTGAGAGGTGTACAAATTAGATTGGAAAAATAGTGTAAAGCTTTGAGAAATTCTAGAATGTAGACTCTAAGAATGTCTGAAGTTATTGAGTAAGCTAAATGAAATGTGAAAGGCCATTGGAAATGTGAATTTTACAATTGAGACTCGAGAAATGATGAAAAACTGAAAGAATTAAGTAAGCTCACAAGTCGGACTAAAAATTGTTGGAACATAAACTGAAAAGATCGTGGAAAAGTAGCAAGAAATTTAAAATTCCACAATTTAGGACTCTAAAAATTGTAGAAAGTTGTAGATTAACGAGAAGTTCCAAATTTTATGATCTGAGACTCTAGAAATTGTACAAGGATCAAACGAAATCATAATTTATACTCCAAAAGTTATGGACTAATGAGAAGTTCTAAATTTCACAATTCAAGACTCTACAAATTGTAGAAAGTTCTCAAAGGATTGAAAGAATTCACAATTTATACTCCGAAAGTAGTAGATTAAATGACAAAGTTCAAACAGAGTAAGAATCATCAATAAAAAATGATAGCTAATTAAATGGACTTTTACTTAACTTAATGTCTCTTCTGAAGGAAATAAAACGTTTATTTCATTCTTTTAAACTTACTCAAAAGTTCTGGATGAACACCAGGCCTGACGCCATAGAAGCTGACGTTGACGCTGGGAATTTCTCCGTGAATAATAGCAAATTTGCTGCCAACAGGTTCCCAGGCAAAAGCATGTATGGGTTCTTTCATCTCAACGCTATCGACTGGAATTTGTTTCTCCCTCATATGAAAGATCTCAAAGTTGTACGACATTCCTTGGAAATAGAACTGAAAAAATATTTGAATTCATCGGTAATCCGTTTAAATTTGAAAAGAGTAAAATATCCACAACAATAATCTCAAAATATGTTCATTCTTACGGAAAATTTCTGCTCAGTTTTTTCTTTCCTCTTAGCAAAACGATCGACCTTCACGCAAAGATAATCTCCGCACTTCTGCCAATGGATCTTGCAGTCTGCTACGTTGAATAAATTCTTATTACGAATTTCGGTGCGACTAGAAGATAGGAAAAAGAAAAATTATTCGAAACTTGAAAGCAACTCGAATTCTCGTTCGTCTTGGAGATTTTATTGTAGATTAGAATGATTCTCAAATAAAAAAAATTCGGAAGAACATCAATACCTGGGAATTTCCAAAAGCGTTACCCTTGCGGGAACGTCCTTGTCCTCAGGAACCCAATAAGCGAGAATATTATCTGTCGGAGACCAACTGAAATCTCTGATTCCAGGTATCTTGATACTTTTTTTATCGAGAAGGCCGAAATACTGTGAACAAAGAAAGGAAATGGTAAGCGCGTCGAATTATCGATTCTGTTTAGAATGTTCAGAATTACGGAGAATTCTTCCTGAACGATGAGGAAGGGTTTGAAAAAATTCTCACAGGAGTTTCATAGATGCTGAGAACGTCTTCTCCCATACGCGCGAGGTACTTGTCGTCATGCGACCACCGGAAAATAGGCCAGACGGAAGATCCGTCTGGAGAAAAATATCGCTTTTCTTGACCAGAAAGAATATCCCATACAATGAGACGCTTTTGGTCAGCGCTATTGTCAGCCCTCGGATTATAAGACACGAGGTAACGTTCGCAAGGGGAGAAATCAACGCACTCTGCTCCACGATGACCAAATTTACATTTTTGCGACATTTCAGGACCTCCCCATAAAGCTACTCCCGGCTTGTGGAAAGTCGCTAGATAAGTTCCCAAAGGCGACCATTTCACATAAGTGTCGGTCCATCGCTGAAAGAAGAAAGTAAATAAAATAGAAAATGAGGCAATACATTTAATTATTTAGTTGTTTTTCTGGTAATTTTTTGATAAGTTCCAACGATTTTTCAATAACAACGTTATTAATCTGGTAGTTCATACCAATCTTTCTTCCAGCAGAGTTGGTTCCGGAGCCGAATTCTGCCAGATTTGTGCAACGACGGCTTGACCGTTGCCAGAAAGCACACAGAATTGATCATATGCATCAGGTTCAAGGAGATAATAGTGAAGATCTCCGCTTGCGTTATATGGCTGAGGTTGTGGTGGCTCCCATTCATCGGGAATAGATTCAAACTTCTTAAACTCCGTGAATAAATTCACCTTGAATGTATGCTGTTTATCAATCTTGTAATTATCCGTGGATGCGACTGCAAGCAAAGCGTTCACCGGACTGTTATACTCCAGGAATATGTATCTGGGGATAGAGAATACAGAGAATTGATAAGAAATCCTCGAATTTAGTATCTTAGGATGTTTTCTCGCCCTCTTATCGATTCTGGGTATCGAAAAGCACTGAATTCTGATAAAAATCTTTGTTTCTCTGACGAAGTCAAACGCGCAGGTTTCTATTTACTTTCGTCAAGATTATTTGGACAAAAAGAATGATCCGCGACGCAAAAAGTAGGTAAAGGACGATCGTTGTCTCACATTTGGATATTTTCTTCCAAAAATATGTTCCCGGAAATTGTAAAATGGATTCTAATGTTCTGCCGATCTTTTTTGTCTTGAGAAATATGTATCTGGGGATGGAATATCTGTAAAAATTGTTGGGAAAAACTTGAATTTGGAATCGTGGACTGGTTTAGGACTCTCTGATTATTTCCGAGTACAAAGAAGCGCTACATTCCTGCCACACAATGAGATTTTCTAGAGAAAACAAGATGTTTATTTACAAAATCAAAGGCGATGAGTTTTATTTACAATCGCAACGATAATATTGACTGAAACAACCGATCGACTAAATCAGAGTAGTTTTTTAAAGATCAAAGAGTCTGGATTGCATAAAAAATAACAACAATAACAAAGTTACCCCTTCGTGAGTCCCTCCTCGGTTTTTGGATACCATTCGTTGACGATATCACCAAATTTGCGAAAGAGTTTGCTAATTACGGAGTGTAATTTCTCAAAACGTTCTGGACCGACTTGAGGAATTCCGTCAACAACGACAACCGCTTCGACGCCGTCCGTCTCCGATGGTTTCTGCTTGATGAGATCGCCGAGAAGTTCTATGAGATGACACAGAGAATAACGATGATTCCAAATCGGAAAGCGAATCGTTCAAACAATTATCTCCAACTGCTCAGAAAAATGAATGTTTCATTCTGTCCACAGAATAACTTGCGAATGATTTCAGCTACAATTTATTCTACGACGCGCGTTGTCGGCCACAAAAGTCTGATAACGAAGACAATCATTGTGCAACATAAATCTGAACTTAAGGTCCGCGTGAATTCGGATGATTAAAACTTTGAATGGGGGTTATGGGACGCCATGTTACACATGTATGAGAGCATATGCCACGCCATGCGATGCGGGAGAAGAGGGTGTAATTTGGTGTTCGATAAAAGTTGTCATTACCTTCCTCACTGACATCGTCGACGTATCCTTCGGGATCACTGAAGTTCGGTTCTTCATCCTCGTTCATATTGTCCTCGTAGTTTTTACCAGGATCATCATTTTGCGGCGTTTTATCCGCCTCCCTTTTCTTTGCCATCTTGGAAACCTCTTCGTACCGGGTGAAAGTGGCGGATTACTACTTCCGTTTGTTTTATTACGTCACGAGAATCGATCCACTATCGATATACGCGGCTCGATACCATCGGAGCGCTGCTTTCGTTGCTAGCTTCATGATACGGGTTGCGGGGAATACGGCGCGAGATTTCGAATTTGATATATTTGAGCCCTCGTTGTTATCCGTGCTACAACCTATATCATTGTTCACTATTTTCAATAAATAATTAGATCAGAAGCTATCGCCAATAGTTCAGATACCATCCTACGCCAACTTCACGCTGTGACTATGATGCGGGCTGCTAGGAACAAGGCACTAGATTTGAATTTGGAAATGTATCGGAATGTCAAAGATTGGTGTGAAAATGACCCACGAATCATGTGTTTTACGTTTAATTATGATGGGTTAAGAATTGATTTTTGTTCATGCATACCAGATATCCCTGATAAGCAATACCGTGGCAAAAAATACAGAAATTTGTTGTAGTTATGATATAGAAATCAGTTTTAGTAAAAGAGTCGGAACTATCTCTCGGAGAGTAACAGTACTAACAGTGATATGGTATAGAATTTTTCGTTATTCTGTTATGATTTGCCAAAAATCATAACTTTTGCTCTATTTTAGCCACAAATTTCGATATCAATCAGCAAAGTAAGTTAGTTAGTTGGATTACGATTCGGGAATTCCGAATCATCAAATCCAATGCTTTGAAGTCTGATAGCTACGGTAATTCTTGTGATGGAAATTGAATCATTCGGAATGCAAGGAGAGATATGAAATAATAAGTTACAGATTTCATAGAAAGGAATGTAAGCTTTTATTTTTAAGAAATAAAATAAATCTAGTTTAGTAATTAGGATTATAACGTTGTTATTATTGCAATAGATGAGCTTGTAATAACATTATAATTGAAACAATGTAATATACAGAAGAGAGAATAAACTACATAGTGACAGAAAATAATGCAGAATGGAGAGTTGAAATAAAGCAAATAAAAATAAAAATCTCAAGTCCAAATTTTCGTTAGTATATAGTTATGAAACCTTCAATCCCTTTTGTTATCAACGACTGACAATCACATTGTTTTACTTATCTTCATCTACAAGAAATCTATGTAACTTGCAGTTCTCAAATGAGAGCTTGCCAGTAACTTCTGGCGCTTTTGGCACTTTCTAGCATTTTCAACATCTTCCAATACACGTTATCGACGAGTTCATCAATCACTCTCTCCATAACACTAGTCAGAGTGTCTGTGGAAACTGTGGCAAACGGGATTTGGCGCAGATCAGCAAGTTTCTATATGTAAAAAAAATTCATCATCATCAACCTTCAGAGAAGATAATCAAAGAGGTTTAACAATATTACTTCCAATCAGCTGAATTTCAGAGAGAAATTTCAGAAAATTAGCTCAAATACATGCATAACAAGTTGTGGCATATTTTAATTCCAATACGCCAATTTTCTTCTTACTCTTCATGCTTGCTCATCTTGGTACATGTCTATTAAAATTTATACTATTTTTTTATTCATATACCCTAAACTATTTGCAGTTTACCTTGATTTCTTCTATGCGAAGAGCTAGATTGGAATTACAACTTGGGTTTCTGTGTCCGAAAATGTTACCAACAATCAGGAGCTTGCAGGCATCAGGAGGAGCGTAGCGATTTATTCTATCAAGCCAATGTGTGACATGGTCGACTAGTGTCGATCTTTCGCGTCCCTGGTCAAATGCAACAATTATGCCATGCACTCCACAGTAGTTCGACGAACCAATCGTATAAAATTTATTTCGCTCTACAGTGTTACAGATCTGTAATTTTATCTTTTTTCCATCTATAGGATGTACACCACTGGGGAAGAGGCTTTTAATTTCGGCTCTGGTATCAATGTCGCCGCCCAAGATTAAAAATTTGAACAAATGATCGCTGTGGACAAAAAATCGACTTTCGGATTTTTCCTTTTTTTTCTGTAACGGTGGATATAATAGCAGTGATTACGACATATGTAGTATGTATGAAGCAAAATTATACAGCATACAAACTATTAGGAGCAATGAACATACATATAGTCCTACACAAGAAGTGGGAATTGTAAATGTAACACATTTCACGGATGTATTCGCAACAATGTTGACATTTCTCGCAAGCTAGGTATTCTTTGATGAAATATGATCGGTCGATGATTATGAATAATATGAATATCGGTTGAAATTTTTCGACAGAGAGAAATTTTATTATCTTCGCAATCTCGGGCAACGATCTTACGGTTTTTCTTCATCGAAAAATTTCAGCCGGTATGATTTCCTCGTGATTTTCTCATGTCGCGTCGCCTCGTTATAAACTTCGGCCATCGTGATCAAATAATCTGTCTGCATCTCGGAAATCATACATACGTGTATGTTATTTAACTATACTCACTATTCGGGTTCCGTACTAGCCGACATGATGACTGTTTGCTATTTTTGTTTTCTCCGTTTCTTTCGCGTTTCGCTACGTTTTTCTTTTGGCGAAATGATCGCACACAAGGTAAACACGAACCCACACAACCCGTGGTGACTCGATTGACACGATTGACCCGAATAAAGCTTCAACCGCAGTGACAGACTCTGGATCACTGTACTGTCTAGAGTGTCACGTGCTAGAGTGTCGAGTCGCTTCGACGGGGATTCCCCATCGTTCTCCGTTTAAGCTGCGTTCCGAAACCATACTCGACTTAACTCTAGTAAACTCGAGGCGTTCAAAAATGTCGGGTTGACCTACGTTACAACGTTCAGAAACCTCTTCGAGTTTACTCGAGAGTTAAACATGGCCTATGGTTTTATTGTTAATCACTCCTACATATCTTACCTGAAAAAAAGTACTACTGATACCTGGAAAATAATATTACAGCTAACCTCACTTTTTGAATAAGGATAGGGAAAGTTGTTAATTACTACAACAATGAGAATTGGGATTGATGAGACTTCATTTTTACAATTACTGATACCTGGGAAGTGATATCACAGCGAACCGTACTTTTTGAAAAAGGATGGGGAAAGCTGTTGATGAATGAAAAAATGTGTATTGGGATTGATGAGGTTTCATTTTTGATCGCCGGTACATGTATATTACCTGAAATAAAATAAACTTTGGGATCATTCCGCAGTCTACAGCTCAAATGTTAGATTACACCATGGTGGCGAATAACTAGGAGCGGCCCCCCTTAACATTCGGCAACGACCATACCACGTTGAAAGCACCGGTTCTCGTCCGATCACCGAAGTTAAGCAACATTGGGCGCGGTCAGTACTTGGATGGGTGACCGCTTGGGAACACCGCGTGCCGTTGGCAATATCTTTTTTGCCGATATCTGACAATCACCACTGGATTCTGGTGAACAACTGGAAGCGGCCCCTCTCAACATTCGGCAACGACCATACCACGTTGAAAGCACCGGTTCTCGTCCGATCACCGAAGTTAAGCAACATTGGGCGCGGTTAGTACTTGGATGGGTGACCGCTTGGGAACACCGCGTGCCGTTGGCAAGATCTTTTTTTCGATGTCTGACAATCACCGTTAGATTCTGGCGAATAACTCGGAGCGGCCCCTCATAACATTCGGCAATGACCATGCCACGTTGTAAGCACCGTTTTTCGTCAGATCACCGAAGTTAAGTAACATTGGGCGTGGTCAATACTTGGATGGGTGACCGCAAACACCCGACCGTCGCTACTTCGCGGACGCCCAGCGGTGGCACTCGCGAGCCATTATTACGTTGAGCGGCACCGTTTAAAAATCTGAAAAAATACTATAGATATTCCATGACTTTCCCATGCGATAAAGTCCTGTTCCAGGAATGTGTTCCTCCTCGTTTCTGAGATATTGTAAATAATAGCACGTCTCACGCAGGAGTGACTGGTACGAGACAAGGGTCGTTGCCTGCACGTACCCGTACTGATGCAGGTATAAAATTGATCAGTTATGCACCTGACTTGAATTATTAATTTCATTTAATCTACGAACTGTGGATTTGTCAATCCTATTCTTCTGATTAGTCAAAGAGTACGAACAGGTGTTTCTCAATCCCGAACAAGGTACAGTTGAACCATATAAATAAATTCGCATAAATTAGATACGTTACATTGCACCTGCATCATTTATACCCCATTGGTGGAATCTGACCAGCCACAGGGTTTATTATGTGGATCAACCACTATTTGAAATGAATATAAACCCTAAACGATTCAAAATTTATAGCATTCAGTCGGCTGCGAGTGGATCGACAAATGCAATCATTTATCATCTTATTCTTCACACCCGTATTCTGTGTTTCAAAACAATGCCTGGCTATATTAAACGATGCTGTAATCCTTTCCAGAAAAGTTGTCATAATTGGCAGTGGAAAGTTACTTCAGTGACATTAACATTACGGAAGAAGTTTTCCGACCTAGGAGAATATTTGTGCGCGGCTTGCCGAATACAATTGCACAAATGCAATAAAATTACTCCGGCAAATAACAACCAGGTAAATGGCGTCAATAATAATATCAATAATAATGTTGATGTTGATGACTATTATTGCTCGGTTTCACCATTTAGTGAACAGGGTAATGAGGCAATTTTTGTGACGGTGATTTCGGAAGAGAATTGGTAAGTGATATGAAACAATTATTCGAAGACGCGACTTGTGCTTCTGACGAAATAAAATATCTCACATAATGACACCTCATAGTTGGAGTATCAGAAAACTGGAGTTAGAATTCAATACTTCATATAGAACGGCTCGGAAAGCCAAATCATTACAAATTGAGTGCGGATTCGAAGCCTCTCCAAACCCAAGACCGTCTCGCAATCTTGACATCGATGTCGTCTACCGTGTATTAGAATTTTACAGATCCGATGAAATAAGTCGGATCATGCTCGGTATCAGGGATTTCGTGACTATCCGTGATGATGAAGGTTCGGAACATCAAGTTCAAAAACGATTAGTTACGTGCACGGATTTATATTTTCCGAATCGGCCAAAAATGACGAATTTTCCGCCCCCTCGTTCATCTCGTGTGAACGACTTGAACCATTTTCAATGTCAACTGATGCACAGTGTGCTAATTGTTCCCTTTAAACCCTTTTTTTGGTAGTCATAAACGAAATGGTAACTCAGGTCTATATGTTTAGAGTTTTTAGAAAAATTTCCATTTTTTGATAAAGCTATAGCTCCAGTGTTATCTTCGTGAATTTTAACAGCATCATTTACATGTACTACATCTAGATAAGCTAAAATGCCTTTAATTATAGGGAAAATTTTTTCGACACAATGTGCAAGCGCATGGTATTGAGCATGAGTGGAAACCCTTGACACAATTTTTTGTTTTTGGCTTCTCCATATAGGTATAGAGTTACATTACCAAACACTCCTATCATTATCCCTGTTCTTGATTTTCTTTCTAGTGTATCTGATGCCCAGTCAGCATCTACATAGGCGTCTATTATAGGTATCAAAGTAATCTGAATTATGAATCAGTTTAATGAAACGAGTGCGGTACAAATATTTTAGAACACGTAACGCGTATTTAAAATGTGTCTGATTGTAACAATATTGAAAACGGCTCGAATAATTTACTGAATAACAAATATCAGGTCTTGTCCCATTTGAAACGCACGGTAAGGCTCCTGTAATGAATCTCTTAGTCAAGAGACCAATTTTGTGAGGTCTTCGAGATTGAAATTACAAGATATGCAGTGAAAACAAATGTTATATTTTAATATGTGACAAGATCTATTTGTATGAGATGTTCGACGGAATTTTAAAGGATGATGAGAATTCCAATGAATTGTTTTGGAAGCGTTTTTGGATTTTTGGAGGTAAAAGCGGGAACGTGGTTGGAAGGAGGTGTGGGCAGTAGCTACTAGGAGAGGGGTACCGATTAGAAAAGAGGGGTTGGAATTTCGGTTGGAAATGGAAAGTTTTGTATTTCAGGAGTTTTTTTTTGAAGTGCAGCTGCAAGGGACACTTGAAGGAAGAAGGTCATGAAACTATGGAATGTTTACAGAAATAGGAATTTTGCGAGGGCTAGGTAAAAGGGACGGTTTATGGTGGGTTAGGAGTTTGGGTTGTTTTTGCGACGAAAGAATTTACAGAAGAAGATTAACAAATATTCGAGTGGTTACGATACGATATTCAAACTAAAGATATTGCTTAATATATATATATATACGGCATGAAATACCAGCGGTATCTTGAAAACAGTGTTTTAACATTTTCAGAGGAGATAGAAATCTCGGGCATAGTTTAAATACTTCAATATTAATTGATATTGTCCACTTAATGATACACAACATTATTAGTTCTAAGTGTTTTTCGCAAGTAAAAAATTCTAGGATGAAGGAATTTTATTGCAAATGTATTGGATACTTGAGCACTGTGCAAAATTTGGAAGAGTTCAATGACACATTGAAAGCACTTTTCATCGTCTGTTAAAATGAAGTAGACAATTATATTTCAAAGTGCAGAGAAGCTCGGAACTGGCTAATCGAAAGAATACAGACGTTCCACTTCGACGATTTGAACATCAAGCCGCCACAGGAAGATGCTGAAGACCTGGAAGATAAAAATATGTTTGAAATATTAGAAAGTGATCGGAAATCTGATAAGGAAAATATGATGTCACATCATATTGAGACTATTAGAAAAGAAGCTTTCTTTCGTTCTTCTGATAATACTGCTGGTTCTCTCGATTTCAACACAGAGCTCAATCTATTCTATTTTCCGTAGATAGCAGAAAATTTAGTGAAACTTGCCAAGGAATTTCCAGCCTGGACAAATGCTATGCGACAACATTTCAATTCAAATCAAGATGCAGCTACTTCTGTGAAATCTGAATCGTACTTTTCGGATCTTAAGGATTCGCTGAAAGCATCTTAGGGTCGACAAGTTATTTATTAAACATTCCAGGTTGATCGATGCAACGATGAAACTGTGCAGAGCTGAATACGTCAAATTGCAAAATAAAGAAGCTACACAAAAGAATGTTTACGTCAAGGCAGATGTTGAACATTTGCGGCTAAAAGAGAATTGGAGAGGGTTGGTATTTGCCAATGAATCTTACGTTCCGGAGGATTCAAGAAATAATAATGATGCACCGGATAGTTCCTCACACTGTGAGAGCAATCCGAACACCGTGCTGCGATCTGTTCAATAAGCAGGCCCAAATAATGAAACAATTTCAATCAACTCTGAAAATAGAAGAATAGAAGAAGAGGCAGACGAAAATATTGGAGAACAGTCACCACTGATTGGTCATCTACAAGACATGGAGCCAATCACCCATGATACTGAGTGTGGTAACAAAGGCACCATTCTCTGTGAACCGGTCAACAATTATACGGTAACAAGTTCAGAAAACCCGATAGTAATAAGTAATAATGATTCCTTAATTTCCACAGGATTAATTACAAATACACCTTTCAATACTAATATTTTGTCTTATGCGTCGTTTACCAAAGATATAGACTTTAATTCCACAACAAGAAAAAGAATGATTAGCCAGAAAACTGATTTCAAATACATCGCGGATATCTGGGAAGTTCAATTCTGCCGCTGGGAAGCCTAAGCTAGAAATTATGTAGCTTTCGTTTTCCCCGATTATTGAAAATCTAGGAGAGAGCAATTGATGAGAATCGCGGAGCAATTAAGAGCGATGAGAGAGCATTCAGGATCAACAATTAATTCGCTAGAATCATAATTCGCTTGCCAGAAAACGGATTTCAAATATATCGCGAATATCTGGGAAGTTCAATTCTGCCGCTACCCGTAAGATTTCTGTAATACCTACTAGCTTTAAGCTATCGATCCTTGAGATCTCTATAATATCCACTAGTTATAAGTTATCGATCCTTGAGATTTCTATAATATCCACTAGTTCTATGTTATCGATCCTTGATATCTCTACAATATCTACTAGTTCTACGTTATCGATCCTTGATGTCTCTACAATATCTACTTGTTCTAAGTTATCGATCCTATCTCTACAATATCTACTAGTTCTATGTTATCGATTCTTGATATCTCTACAATATCTACTAGTTCTACGTTATCGATCCTTGATATCTCTACAATATCTACTAGTTCTATGTTATCGATCCTTGAGATCCCCGTAATATTAACTAAAGGAAGACTCAACATCTCGCGTCAGCTTATTATTGTACTAGGAAGTTGAGGCGGGATATTAATTCATCAATGTGTGTGAAATAAGTTTCGAATGAAAAGAGCAATTTAATATTTTTTCTTCTTTTAATAATATCAGAACCCGCCGTGACAATGCACGTTCAGAGATTACCGGCTCAGCGCGGCTGCATTTTGTATACATCGAAGATGAAACTTATCTCAAATGTTTGACGGTGTGAGGACACTTAAGCAAAGATAATATAAACACTACCCCAACGGGTCTTTCGTATAGATTCGCACTCACCCCATACAAGGGTCAGTTTCGCAACCACTTGGTTCATTCTAGTTCCATAAATTCGTTCACGTCACTTTCTTTCGCGTCAGTTTAACGTCTCAAATTAAAAATTGAAACTTTGCTTGAGTGTCGTTTACTATAAAAATCTTCCATAATAATGTGACTGTAAACTTAGAATTTAAACTTTGGAATAAATAGCAGTTCGAATCGGACTTACTGAATTTATTCTGCATAATCTACAAACTACCCGTCAAGTTTTTTTACTGGATACCCAACTTCTCATCATTTTTCTTTACCGGGTGCTTCAACAGTTAGGCACCTAACTACGTGTCATTTGTCCCACTGTGTTGATCAACTGGCAAGCACCAATTCAGATCCCTATTTTCATTTGAATCGAGTGCAGCAATTTCTATGCACCCTTTTAGATGAATTTTGTTTCGCACCAAGATAAGAAGAAAACTCGGCGTGGAGGGGAAAAAGCCCGTGAGCAACGGTCAGCCTCTAAATTCCGGCAACCCCGTAAATACCAGGAATTACCTTTGGTAAAACTCCAAAACAATAAAATCCCTTGTTGGTTGATGGATGAGTTAAAGTTACAAAGTATATGTACCAGTGACAAGAAAGACGATAACCAGGGAAACTTCCACTATAGGTCTAAACCAAAGTGAACAACACATTTCAAGGGACAGTGATTCGGACAGTTTACTGAAAGCAGCTATCATTGAACATATCGTTGACCATCGAGGAACCTCAGTTACAATCGAAGTTTCCGCTAAAATTTTGATCAACCGCTCGCTGCCCGCATCATCCCTCAACCCGCTACGGCCCTGATGACCGTGCGTCGGCGAGGCCGATCGTCTTGGCTGAGATACGGCTTTTTAGGGCGACCCATCCAAGTCAATTCTTGATCACCCGGTCGGATACGTTATGTCCCATACGATCGGGAATTCGACATTTCGGAACGTGATCATCTGCCATTGCAGACCGAACGATGTCGAAGTCCTGCTCGTCTGTGATCTTCCTGGGCCGCGGCGTCACGCGCACGCCTAGATCGCCAACCGCCGCGATAACTCCCTCCGAATATCGCGGTATAATTTTTTTTTACGCAGGTCGTCTCGCTCACCCCCGTCGTATCTGCAATGAGTAAATTTAAAAAATGTAATCGATAGTCGAGGCAAATGACATTGTACATACATGTACAAAGATTGTTGCAGAAGAAGAAATTTACCCCCAGAGATCGATTTGTCCGCTATGGACTTTCCGGCATGGCGAAGGCCGATTACCACCCCTTCATCACGGAATTCATTACAGAATTGTTATCGTGCTACGGTTAATCGATGCAATCGATCAATGGTTGATCAATTAACGGATGAATTTTTTGGTCCAAAATTTGCGTTGAAGGATATATTTGTAAGACAAACTTCGTACACGCATTGCACAAAGTTACGAGGGTATTCGGTGTATGATATGAACTTCAAATCTCAACGTTGACTGGATTCCCGGCGATTTATTCATTCGAGTGATAATCACACATTAAATACATCATACAGGGAATTCGCTGTACGGCAATCAATCATTTACTCGTCGACTACGAGAATTGGCCGAGAAAACGCTGAAAAAAAACTCTTAATGGTATTAATAAATGCTCGGATATTAATGTTTTATTGCAAAGCGCTCTAAATCATCATTTGTTCCTCTTGAGGGGAACTTGGACTCGGTATCTTAAATAAACAGAAACCGTTCCGAAAACGAGAATCGTAGTTTCCGGCAAACGACTGGATCGATTTTGATGAAACTTTGAGAAATTGTTGAGTACAATGGCAGAAAGTAGCTAAGTATTTCACTTCTTCAAAACATCGATCAGATTCGATGGAAAAGTCAGTATTCGCTGTGTTAGCTAGGTTAGATTACCCGCGGCGACTCCAGATGCTCCTTAATGTTGAAGCTTGACTACGTTTTACTATTGCTTAATCATGGTGGCCACTCAATTCTGCTCACGAAATTCCCTGACATTTCCCGGTTTTCCCTAACTAAAATCAACATTTTTCCCCTAACATTCTGATGCACACGATATGTGCACTAAACCATTGAACCCCGTTTCTTACACCGCGGTACAGACTAGAACCTTAGTTCAAACTATTAGCCAATTTTAAACTTTGAGTAATCGTAAACACACATATACGCAATGCACATACACGCACACGACGAGATGTATGGTAGACTGTACCTCCTCGCGGTACATCCTGGATAATGCCAAACCAATCTACATCTATACTTATCGTTCGTGCCCTTAATGACAAGGCTTGTCTAAAAGTTGAATAACTCGGTGTAAAAAAATCGTATGACAGACTTTTTCAAATCTTGTCGAAGAGGAGATTTCAGGCTACAAGATGGCTATGTGAAAAATTCTCTGCCATTTTTTTCAAGCCCCGTAGAGAACTTTGAAAAACTTGTTTTTCTCGGCTTTTCGCAACTCGGCACTCAAATCGTCGCCACGGGGTCAAAAATGATTTTAGGACGAATTTTCAAAAGCCATCTCCACGGTGAAGCTACAACCTTCAAAATGCTTTCCGGAATGATTTTTTTTTTCACATTTTTTCAACGAGTTACAGCATTTTGAAAATCGGTATTACTTCGCCGAGTGCCGGGTGGGTGCGCCGTTAATTTTCTTGCTAAGTGTATTTTGGAAATTCTTAGAATGCGTCGAAATTCCCTAACCGATAAAAAATTCCCTGACTGTTCCCTGACAGGCCGAATTCCCTGACTTTTCCCGGTTTTTCCGGTTCTACAGTCAAGTAGCCACCATGGACCTTAAGCTCATAAAAAAATGTTTCGCATAAAAAATTCAAAATACATACTTGTACAACACTTATTTGATTATGTCTATCACAAAATATGTGATTTGAATCCACGATTAAGTAATTCGTCTCGCGATGTTTCACCGTTGTTTTTGGTTTCAAGGTAATTTTCTGACATTTGAGGTATATTCTCCCGACGCCGAAGCCGACACTAATGCTGTCGTATTGGGACTAATACCGAAAATGGTGAAACTACCGTTAGATCGGAATTGTGCATCTAAAGTCTCTCGCTATAGCGAACCTTGTGAGAAGACGGACATCGTCTTCTGCCCCCGCGAGGGAATTGGGCCTTATAACGCGATTCGCCATCGACGCGATGGTAAATGGGTGCTATATATATGACGGGCTATATAACATCGAAAAAGCGATGGAACGCGACGATGTCGTAACGCCGCATATACTTGTGTATGCTCGTTATTTAAGATATAAGATGAGAATGTGACGTTGCACCCGGTGTGCAAGTCACGATGAACCCCAAAAACCGGGTGGAAGACGGGAGACACCGATACACACAAATACACGCACCAACGGATACACGGAAAGTCACGAAACACACAAATGCACGCACTAACGAACGCACAAAAATACACGAAGAGACACGAGACAGAACACGAAAACGAGAGACGTCGCTCGAGTCGAGAAGTTCATGGATACGAGACGAAAATCCAAGAAAGGTATGTGGTAGTATTTTATTTACTTTTAGCCTTACGGCAACCGAAGGGGTGTTTACAGTATCTGCTTGATACATTTTTTGTACCGTTTCTTAATTCGTTCGTACTCCAAAGATAATTAAATTTGTTAATAAAATAATATTATATATAGCTATGTTATTTGCTTAAGGATCATGACATGTTACGTCTATGAAATGTTTATGAAACATTCAGTGTGAATAAACAGATTCGAAAACACAAATTATTCGTCTTTAAAATGCATTCCAATAATCACATATTATTCAACGGGTAATTCGGCCGACACTTATAATGGTTATTATTAGCACACCCTATATTTCTCCCATCAAGAGTTGTCATTCGTCACCCTATAGATACAGTTGGTTCTGATTCTGAGCCGAGCGGACACAGTTTAATACACGAGATTGTGCCCCCCGCCGGGGACCGACTGACGCCAAGGCACGCAGACCGAAGCCCCCCGACGTCAAGTGAACTTTCGACAGGTCGACGATATCTTTATCGATATCACGCCTACTTGGTGAGGGAATAACACCTTTTGAAAAGTACCTGCGTTAAAAAAATGTTTATATTCTAACTTAATAGTTAAAATTTATTAGTTAGAAAAATCAGGGAAGAGATGTGATGGAGGATAGGCTATATTTGTTGAATTCTATAGTAAGGGCGGGTGCTATGTACGGGGTGGAAATTTGGGGATTTGGGTCAAATAAGCATATTTGAAAGAATCCAGAGCAGATATTGTAAAATGGCGTTAGGGGTAAAAAGAACCACACCGAATTACATATGGAGAAGAGAGTTGGGTGTGCCTACAATGAAATACATGATAAGGGAAAGAGCGTTAAGGTACATGGTGGAGGTATTGGGAATGGATGAAAAGAGATGGCCAAAAGTATGCCTGATGGAGGAAGTAAGGGCGATTGTAAATCATATGCCGACAAAGTGGGGGAAGGACTTAGGGGTGGTATTAAAAGAAATGGGCATACAAGATGTGATTGGGACGATCTTGGAACGTAGGAAGGTGGAAGAAATTGAAGAAAGAATAAAGGTCGGATTAGAAAAAGTGAAGAACGAAGCACTAAAGAAGGAGGAGAAGAGGAGAAAGGAATCAACCTACAATTTTAGGTACAAGTTTATTGT
The DNA here is from genome assembly GCA_963170745.1 of Phymatocera aterrima. NCBI lineage: Eukaryota > Metazoa > Arthropoda > Insecta > Hymenoptera > Tenthredinidae > Phymatocera > Phymatocera aterrima. The sequence continues at coordinate 4,146,885 of OY720672.1, read as the reverse complement.
GGAGGGGGATGACAGGCCATGGAAGTATTGGTATGAGGAAAAGGTAAAGGGGAGAGAAAAAGAGGTATGGGCTAGAATAAGGTGCGGTAATATAGGAAGAGCGGGCAAAAAAGGAGAGAGGGACTGGAAGTGCAGGATTTGCGAGGATCAAGAGTAAACATTGGAGCATGTGCTGAGGTGTAAGAGAAGTAGAGAGCTGGTGACGGAAAGTGCAAGAAAAGGTGTGGAGGAGTGGCTGGAAGGAATCGATGAAGTGGCAATAATAGGAGAAGTGATAAACATGCTTGGCGGAAAGATACAAAAAGGAATATGTGATTATGTCATGGGAATGGAGGAAGTATGGAGAAAGAAAGAGTTTGAGGGTGGCGAGGGAGAGAGGGGAGGTATAAGTGAAAACGGAAGTGAGCATTGACAAAGGATTAAAGTATTAGTTTTAAGAATAAGGATGAAACGAGAAAGATTATAAAGGGCGCTAAGATTAGGAGTACATATACAAGCTTTGTAAAAAAACTCTTCAAAAGTTATGCAAATAAAACTCCATATTATTATAGTTAGAAAAATCATGTTTTTGAGTGAAAAATAACGTTTTCTAACTAAAAAATGCATTTTTGAAGATAAGTACAAGAATACTTTTTGGTAGATAATGTAAGTCCCTACCAAAAAACTCCTGAATATTTTTCTAAAATTTACTCTATGAGATATTCAAGAAAAACCGATGATATGAAGTTCGGGATATCTTTTAGGGATTTCAGCAGCGCAATTATTCACCATTTTCCATTGGTTTTTTTGGAATATCTCGTAAAATAATTGATTTGTACAAAAATTGGCAGAGGAGTTTTTTCATAGAAAACGAAATTTTCGACGAAAAAGTATTTATGTATTTTTCTTCGAAAATGCATTCTTTAGATAGAACACGTGATTTTTCACTCAAAAAAACGTGATTTTTCGGAAAAAATCAACTGTAACTGTTGAATTAGAAGAGAAATAAATTTTTTGAAGTAGGTACTTCTTAAAAGGTGTCATTTCCTCACCTCATAAGCGTGGTATCGATGAAGATAAGCTGTATAGTACTGAATGGGAGTAATTTTCAGAAGAACACAAATTTTTCCTGTGTATTTGAAATGGAAAATCTTCAAAAGCGATGAGAGGCTTCAAATATGAATATTAAGAGCTGAATTTTGTGAAAAAATTTGCGCTTTAATGTATATTAAAAGATTTTTATGTTTCGAAATTAAATTAAAAAATTAGCTTTTTTGAAACATCCTAATGTCATACATGTCCACATTGGATTTATGGAATGGGATTTAAAATGTAATAGTAATTCTGAGTGACTGTGGAACATTGGCCAAGGACGTTGTTCATGTTTCTCTATTCGATATCAAAAAAATCGTTGAGACATGATATTTATACTAATGTGGTTGCTTTGTTGATTGCTTACAGATTGCCTCTATGAAAAGCTATCTGCATCCGGTATGACGGGCAGGCAAAGGCAAGCTAGAATGTCAAAGGTGTGGCGGTATTTATCCACTAAAATTTCCGAATGCCGTAAAAAACTCTTGCAGCATATTCGGTAAATCACAAATTTATCGACACATTGCTGATTTATCGACGAAAAAACACTGATAAGTATTGTCTGATTGGGAATATGAGCAATGCAAGGATCGAGATGTTAGATATAGAATGAAGAACATTTAGTTATCGTTATCGAACAATGTGTTCATCCGGCCAATTCGCAGGGACGATTCGTTTTCCAAGGTTTCCATACAATTTTCGTGAGGATGCCTCTCGCATACTTTATCATTGGATTCAAAGTTCTCGGTTTAATGAGTACCGGTGAAAAATGTTCAGAGGATTTTCAAATTCGTTGTCAATAATTACTATAAAATTATTCGGAAGCACAGTTATGGCAAGATGACTTTGAAATTTGAATATCCAGTTCATGCGCGGGTGATTGAAAACCTGAATGCAGAAGTTGAAGCTCAGCTGGAACAGCTTACCAATTCCAATAAGTCTGTGAACGGGATGCTAAATTTCGAGATCATTGTCTCCAGTTTATTCTATTCATATTACTGCAAGTATTATCTAGTTTCGAATTAAGCATCTAATTTCAAGTTTCAGCGACGGAATCGTTACGAAAAGTATTTCATAAGTCCTGAACTAAAGTCTTGTTTTCCCATTTTTCAGATAGAATGATACTTGAAATTAGATGCTCAAAATCTATAGGATGGTGATGTATACTTGAATCGAAGAGAATTTGTAGATAGAATACACGGGTTATGATTGAGAAAATCTGAAGTTTTCGAAACAAATCGGATTGTTTTACCGAGTGAGTGACTTTTGCTTCAGGAAATGTCATTTATTAATTTTACGTTAACGAAATACACCCGGTTCGTTCGAGCTTCAAACTCTCTCGATTCCGTCTAATTGTGAATAACATCCATGTGATCGAGCTACTGTACTGATAAATTCAATTAGGATTATCCATGTTTCACACAATAATTGACGGTCAATGTCCCCCGACTTACAGTACTTGGACCGATAATCCTATCTCTGTTTTCACCTACGATTTATTTTTCGGAGCAAACGTACATTTTGTTTTTGCATTTATTTATTCGCTGAGGATATTGCTTCATTTTAATGGAGTTTCGAATGGAACTCTCTTGGTGTTTACGATTTTTCTTTTTTATAATTTTCCTTTGGTTCTTTTGTGACTGATTTGTTCCTTGTGATGTTTTATTTTCGATTGTTTACCTTTTTTATTATGATTTCCAATGTTCCGTAATGGTTTTTTTTATTTTTTCTCTTCATGTTTTCAAATTATTATTTCGTGTTTTTTTTTTTTGTGATGTTTAATTTGTTCTGTGATTCTCGTCTTTTTTTTTTTTTTTTTTTTTTTTTTCTCTCCGTTATCATTTGTCACTAAACTTATCTATCTTCTCTCTTCGCGCTTCCTCTCTCCAGGCTATTCCCATTTCATGAAAATACATCAAGTCTAGAATATAAAAGTTAACTTGAACAATCAATAACGGTTCAACCGAACAACCGAAGGGATGGATGAAACGAAAGCGAAATTAACTGAAGATGAATTTATCGGAAAATTAATTCATCTGTGATTTATAATTCTTTAAATAAACATTGAAAATCTATTCTGAACTCGAACCTCCGTTTCATCCAGCCTAACAATTACATCTAATACGAATTTTTTTTTCTTTCTAATTTCAAATAATCTGAATGACACAAAATCGCTTCTTCTATCAACGTTCGCACCGATTATTCACAGTTTTTCGTAAGATCGATGACGAGTTTTTCAATTGATACGTGCAGGGCGTACTCGTTGAAAGATGATGCAGAGATTAGTCCGAAGAGCTGGATCTTGAAACTGTAGTTGAGATTAATGTTCACTTTTCTGTAACTATTCCGTATAGTTTTCTGTTCTGAGCATTCCTTACCGGAGCAGATTGCCGAGTCAAAATTCCGTAGGTTCATGGGCGACGAGTCGTTCCGACGAATAGCAGTAGGTACACCGAACAAGATGCAAACTGTCGGAGGAATTTAGTTATTCACTCGTCTCCGAGTATATAAAGATGGTTCACAGTGATCGACTAATTGCGTTATTGAGCAGTCGAATCTCCATTATCGACGAATGCGAGTCTCCCTCCAGTCTCGTAATGCACTTCGTCATGGTCGTCGCCGCTAAGTCCAACATGTATGTACGACACAGCGCCAGTAGCCACAGATGGAAATTTCAGTAAAGTATTGATCATGATTTTCGAATCAGCACAGTTCTGCTTCGGCTCGGGTTTTCGTCAGAAGCGTTATTGTTTTCCTCCGAAACGTTGGAATATGATAATTCGCACACACACGCTGTAGGTACCCGAAAAAAACTCCGGACCGTTGTTTTGTCAATTATTCTGATGCCCAGACAGCGGAGTGCCGATAATTTCAACCTGGAGAACGGATACCATTCGTAATTGGAACCGCAGTTGCGGTGACTATTTCATTCTCCGTTACCATATACCTACACGAAGCATCGGTTCCCAAAGAATAAGAACGAGGTAAATCCGCGGAGCTTGTGGACGACGAGTTGGTTCTACGATGGATGCACGTCTGATGAAATTGCGAAATGCCGGACGAATTTAGTTTTAGTTGTCCAATCATATCCGAGTACCATAAAGATGGTTTGGAGTGCTTGACTATTTGTGTTGTTGATCAGTCCAATCGTCCCTGAATGCACGTCTCCGGTTTTGGAGCTAACTTCATCGTCGCCGAGTCCAACACTTACTACGGCCAGCTGGCGATGAAAATCTCAGCGAACCCAACGCATGGTTACCGCCCGCGCGGGCTCGATGTCACGAATGTGTTTCGAAGATGGTCGAAAGTAACTTGTAGAGCGTTGTCGTGTCAATTACTCCAATGATCGTAGATCGGCATTTGAAAATTCCATGCTGGAGTACCGATACAATACGCGTACGAATTCTTCATCCAAATTTGAAAGGACAGTATTGAGAAATTGGCAACCGACTGAAGGATAAAAATCATTTGCTGCTTGTCAATGCGACTTCACGAATTCACGTGATTTTTCTGACGAAGTTCACGTCAGCTCGTGACGGACTAGTGGATGGATGACTGGAGCTAATCAGTGACGCCACGCCGTGAACGGTTCTTACCGAATATCACCGAAGATTGCAGCTGATACCGTATGTTCTCTCAATCTTTTTCTATTTCGCTGGAAATGTGAAATCGTGAAATTTTCCCCACGATTATCCCCACGCATCGATTATCCTCGTCTTGGCGAATCGTTGCGACAGGCGACAGCGTCTTTTCCTGGTTCGTGAAAATATTTGCAGCGGACAGTTGCTGCTGGTACATCTAGCGGTATCTTCGTATCCCACGTTGCTGCATTTGTACTTCATGACACGTGTATCGATTGCGTAAAAACTGAGAGAAATTATACAGAGAATCGAAGTCTACTTAAAAATAAATCCGTGCGAACGTATGTCCTATATTTAGAAGACGATAAATAAAATTCATATTCTTATTCACCCATGAAATTCAAGTCAATTTTGATTTCGTAACGCGAAATGATAATTATGCCAACGCTCGAACCCTCGAAGCCGACGAATAGACGCTATTCTTCGGTTGTTTTTTTTTTTTTTTAACGATGCGAAAATTTTACCATTCGTCATTTGGTTGCTGGCTGTTTTCTGCCGAGTAGTTATCGAGCGAGTTTCTTTCTCAAGACGTTCCGATAACGTCCATTCGTTGGCTTATTCACCCTAACAGCGTTTTGCGATTCCCTGTAGACTCAATTATATCTAACAATGTTGTAAACGTGGATAACGTGCGACTACGTGGATATTCAAATTTCATAGTCGACCCTTGTGCGTACAGAAGAGCTGATTAACAAATAGGATCATTTCATCGAAATCGAATGATTGAAATATGTGTGAAAGTCGGATGTACAGAGTACTGAACGCAAAGTTCACTCGAACGAATCAAGTACGCATTAAACCGAAGGAAAATCTAAAAATTACATGACACCGGATCTCGCGGTTGTCCAATCGAACAACTGACGTCCGGCAGACTTCGTCCACCGTCCAAAAACTTGGATATTCCGTGCGCGGACTCATGTGCAGCAAATAATTTGAGTTCATTAATTGGATGGCAATGTTAAACTCATCGTCCGAAGGAACAAGCAATGCGATAGCAATAATAGAAGCTACCAATGATGATACAGAAGTTACAAATAAATAGAAAAACCAGTTTCGTGATGCACTTAGCTATCATTTTAAAAATTTTACTTTTCCGGTGATCCAAATCTTTCATTCGTATAAAAAAATGTTCGCAGCCCGTATATATATTCTTACATCCGTCAACGACTATTTCAGATAATATTCCAGTCGAAGTTCTTGGACTACTGAAATTACCTTACCTCTTCAGACCATCCCTAGTGAAAACGGGAAATTCAAAAAAATGGAAGCCATCCACCCACGAGCAGGCTGCCTTAAGGCTTTATTTGTAACATTGCTGTAAGTATTTGGTTCACAAACCAACGATCAATTCTTACGCAGTATTGTCGTCTTATCTTGAGAAAATCGAAATGTCCTACAGACGATTCTAAATAACAATTATTCGTTCACAGGTAATGGCTGATCTGGAAACTGAATTATCCAAACGTGAAGAAAAATTGCTCACGTACGATTTGAAATTTCAACTCTTCATAGTTATAGGATTGGGAAACCACCAACGCATGAAGCAATCTATGTTATCGTAAACGACACGAAGTACACGGCGAGCAATTTTAGTCGGCGCCGCGGACTTGTGCTTCAAGATCCATTTTGCTTTATCTGCTAATAAAATATTCTACCGAATCAGAAATGGTATGGGTATTTTTGCAAAAATTCATCCATGATATCAAATGTAACAAGAATTACATTGCTACTGAAACTGTTTGGTCTGAGATTCAAAAAATTCAGCAAAATACTGTCGTCACAGATAAGTAAGTTGACTGCTGTACGACGTTTTCCTTTATTAATCGTTGGCGCATTTTATTTCTTTTCCGAAATGTTACTGCATTGCATTGCAAGTTGATTTTAGTTGAGATAACTTCTGCGACGACAGGTAGCCGTCGTAACTATAAAAGATTTTAGATCCGTTTAACTACTATTATTTATAGTTAAAAAATAGTTAGTACAACTATAAATTTTTCTCAGTGATAGGTGGTTTCATTCGACTTACGAACGTGCTGTGCTGTTGCATACCTCGTGTTAAAAATTCTTACAAAGTGAACATTTGAAGGAATTTCCGGTTGTTGGATTCTCCAATTCTGTTGCGTACAGTAAGTTGAAGATGCCGAATATTGTGTACACGGTGCATGAAAAAGTGCAATGGGTCCGACAACAAGCTCAGGGTATAATACTAGTTACCAACGAATCGTCGAGCATTTCGCGGTCGCGAATCCTGAACGACCGCGTCCCGCGACCGTTTACGGTTTGAAATATCTACGAGAAATTTCGGCCAACTGGAAATGTGAACCACAAATGAAACCAAAGTACACCAACCGAACAGAGCACTACCCGAGGCGACGAGGCCTAATATCTGCCCTACGTCCACAGAGGATCATGGAGAATCTTCGAGGGAGAGAGATTGCGCGAAAAATCGGGGTGTCGCAAACTTCGATCGTGAAGACTTTGCGTCAAGCTAAGTACCGATCGTATACGGTTCAAGAACGTCAAAAGCTGATACCCGATGATCTGAATAATCGTCTGATTTTTTGCCGGGCAATCCAGGTTCGCCACGAAGCAGACGCATATAATATATGTCTTCTCCGTAGAATCTGCTTCTCTGATAAGTGTACGGTCAACATTTGTTGCCGAACCAAATCGGCGGTACGTACGATTCTGTTGCCAAAATATTCGCGTGTGGTGTAGTGGAGACGGCGACACAATGGTCTCAAAAATCGAACGTCTGGCTTGGGGTCATAGACAATCATCAGCTCGTCGGCCCATACTTCATACAGGGGAATTTAAACGGTGGAATGTATATACCTGGATATGCTACGGAACGAAATTTTACCAGCTTTGAGAGCCATCGAAGCAGAGGTGAGTAGATTTCATTGACTGAAATTCATTTATTCACTGTTTGATGCACAACATTGAATTGGCTCGCTCGTTCGGCTGCCTCACACCGTTGGACTTTGGTATTTGGCCGTACCCGAAGAACGTCCTCCTACGCTGGACCCTCAATTTCAGACCTTTCTACGCTGTAAGTATGTACGTGTCGTAGAGATTTTAAAGGACATGACTCCTCAAATGATCTCTAACATGACCACGGGGTTTGCCACTCGTGTTCGTCAGTGCATTGAACACAACGGTGGTCACTTTGAACAATATCGTTACCATGATAAGGAGGAGGAAGTGTTCCACGCTGATGAACGTTGGTGTCGAGGAGACGGCGACGCAATGGTCTCAAAAATTGAACGTCTGGCTTGGGGTCATAGACAATCATCAGCTCGTCGGCCCATACTTCATACAGGGGAATTTAAACGGTGGAATGTATATACCTGGATATGCTACGGAACGAAATTTTACCAGCTTTGAGAGCCATCGAAGTAGAGGTGAGTAGATTTCATTGACTGAAATTCATTTATTCACTGTTTGATGCATAACATTGAATTGGCTCGCTCGTTCGGCTGACCTCACACCGTTGGACTTTGGTATTTGGCCGTACCCGAAGAACGTCCTCCTACGCTGGACCCTCAATTTCAGACCTTTCTACGCTGTAAGTATGTACGTGTCGTAGAGATTTTAAAGGACATGACTCCTCAAATGATCTCTAACATGACCACGGGGTTTGCCACTCGTGTTCGTCAGTGCATTGAACACAACGGTGGTCACTTTGAACAATATCGTTACCATGATAAGGAGGAGGAAGTGTTCCACGCTGATGAACGTTGGTGTCGAGGAGACGGCGACGCAATGGTCTCAAAAATTGAACGTCTGGCTTGGGGTCATAGACAATCATCAGCTCGTCGGCCCATACTTCATACAGGGGAATTTAAACGGTGGAATGTATATACCTGGATATGCTACGGAACGAAATTTTACCAGCTTTGAGAGCCATCGAAGTAGAGGTGAGTAGATTTCATTGACTGAAATTCATTTATTCACTGTTTGATGCATAACATTGAATTGGCTCGCTCGTTCGGCTGACCTCACACCGTTGGACTTTGGTATTTGGCCGTACCCGAAGAACGTCCTCCTACGCTGGACCCTCAATTTCAGACCTTTCTACGCTGTAAGTATGTACGTGTCGTAGAGATTTTAAAGGACATGACTCCTCAAATGATCTCTAACATGACCACGGGGTTTGCCACTCGTGTTCGTCAGTGCATTGAACACAACGGTGGTCACTTTGAACAATATCGTTACCATGATAAGGAGGAGGAAGTGTTCCACGCTGATGAACGTTGGTGTCGAGGCTGGTGATACGTAGGGAGCTTTACCTAACCCAACCCAACCCAACCCAACCCTGCATGGTGTAGCTACCCTGAAGTACCGAGGGGTTAATCTCTATCTACGTTGGCACGACGGAACTCATCTGTTCGGCATTGACCGTGGAGGAAGCTGTTGTTGGAATACTGCAAGATTTAATGACGAGAAGTTGAATTGAATTAACTTCTACACAAATACAAAATCTGCGGGGACTCATCCCACCGCCTGTTCTTCTCTGGAACAACGCTGAAAAAGGCGGTGCGCGAATTATTCGTCAAAGATCTCGAATTGGAAGAGTTACCTTCCCTGAAGACAATTCATCAAGCAATACTTGAAAATCCATGTTTGAAAAATCGAACATCACCGCAGATTCAAGACTTGGCTCTATAATCAGACCAGGAAAAAAAAGAAGGGAGTCTCGGAGAATGTAATATAACAGAACGAAATCGGTACTTCGATCGTGGAATGAATTATCGCACAAAGGAAGAATCACCTGAAGAGTGGGCCTTTTCCCAAAAACAGTTTTTATTGTTGTGCTTCACCGTGATTGCCGTGATCGATTCGGCTGAGATGAATCGAGGATCTTTCTCTATCGATAAACGATACCCCTCCTAAATCAAGATTCGCGGCAGCGAATCGCCGCCAAGTCCCGCAGGTCGGCGAGCGCTAGCCGCGTATCTTTACGTCTGCGAACTAGCTATACCTGGTAACGACGTGGATTATCTCGTAAACGGCTGAAAATTTCTGATTGTAGTTTACTGTAATCGGAAGTGCAGGTGAAACTCAGTTTGTCTGCTCACAAAATTCCCTGAAATTTCCCAGTTTTCCCTAACTAAAATCAACATTTTTTCCCTAACATTCTGATGCACACGATATGTGCACTAAACCATTGAACCCCGTTTCTTACACCGCGGTACAGACTAGAACCTTAGTTCAAACTATTAGCCAATTTTAAACTTTGAGTAATCGTAAACACACATATACGCAATGCACATACACGCACACGACGAGATGTATGGTAGACTGTACCTCCTCGCGGTGCATCCTGGATAATGCCAAACCAATCTACATCTATACTTATCGTTCGTGCCCTTAACGACAAGGCTTGTCTAAAAGTTGAATAACTCGGTGTAAAAAAATCGTATGACAGACTTTTTCAAATCTTGTCGAAGAGGAGATTTCAGGCTACAAGATGGCTGTGTGAAAAATTCTCTGCCATTTTTTTCAAGCCCCGTAGAGAACTTTGAAAAACTTGTTTTTCTCGGCTTTTCACAACTCGGCACTCAAACCGTCGCCACGGGGTCAAAAATGATTTCAGGACGAATTTTCAAAAGCCATCTCCACGGTGAAGCTACAACCTTCAAAATGCTTTCCGGAATGATTTTTTTTTTACATTTTGTCACTGAGTTACAGCATTTTGAAAATCGGTATTACTTCGCCGAGTGCCGGGTGGGTGCGCCGTTAATTTTCTTGCTAAGTGTATTTTGGAAATTCTTAGAATGCGTCGAAATTCCCTGACCGATAGAAAATTCGGAAAATAGGTCGAAATATATATTATTATTATTATTACAAGAATGCATAATAATTTTATAAAAATCATTTGTGCCGAGTTGAAACAATTAGAAAATCATTTCTCACGTTCATTCGTTGGAACTACATTTTTAACGAGGTTCAAGTTTATAACGTCGACGTACTCTAACAGTATAAACGAAACTCTGTGATTCAAGACTGCTATACTATAAATCAGAAAATTGTTCTGCAGAATTGAACAGTCGTTCTATTTTTCAGTTTTGCATGTTGGAATCCTGAAATGAAGGATCTTCGTGCACAACCTTTTGTTGCGTCAAAGTTACGAACCTCAACCCACATGTTTAGAAACCGTTTGCATATAGAGAAATTATCGAGTATATGGAAATAAACGGAACATATTATAGACAAATCTACATCTAGTATGGGACATTCTCCTCGATACACCAACAATTAACACAGGAGAAGAGTGATTTTTGCTAGGCATTACATTAGCCACGATTTGATGTTTTCATGGTAAATGATTATTGCAAAAATATACATACGTTGGATGTAGAACTTGAGTGATTATTGTCAATCGAGGATTTTAGCTACGCGATCATTCGATGACCTATTTTCATTTATGGTTTGCGTTGGAAAAAATATGATGTTCAGAATAATTGTGAAACTTTCATCGAATGACGTGGACTTATATATTATCTATTACAGTTTGTGGATAGCGAATTTATTGCGCTGAGTACATCTCAAAGACAAAAGAGGCAACAAGAAAGTCCTTGCCGCATAACCTACGGAGCATAATTGTACGCGATACATGCCGATAAACTCAAGAAGAGAACCGCTCAAATTCATGTGCTTTCCAGTTTTCATTGAATATCATAATCATTGTGACGACATATGTCGTGTATTGAATTTGAGTAATCGTCGCCGATCGAGGATTTCAGCGAAGCAATGTGTCGTTGATGAAGTTAGTTATTATGATTTCTATCTACGTGTCGAACGAAGAGCCGTATGTTACGTTTACTGGGATATGCCGGCATGATTATTCAAATAACATCGTCATGTACTAAATATTCACGTAAATTGAGAGTGCATCGTGATGTGTGGCCGGCGGGACGATAAGCGATATATGTGGAATAACAGAAGGCGATTGACAAGAAGCGCTACGGTAAGCTGAACCATACATCATTTTTAACGATACGAACATCAATATTTAATCGGAACCATTTGTGCGATGAATTGGACGTATGATAACTACTGGTTTTCATATTCAGTTGGTGAAAGAACGTTCATTGATGTATGGACAGTTTTCATTGATATATCGTTCATCCGGATCATTTGCAGAAGTCACATAATTACAGTGATACGAGTATTATTTATTATTGTAGTTCGTCAATGGGAAGTTCGTCACCGACATACCTTGAAGAAGATCGAGAGTTCGCGAATTGCGAAATTATTGCACAGAGTACATCTCGAAGAGGAATGGGTAGCGAGTAAGTTCCCGCCACATAATCCACGGAGCATAATTTACATTACACTTGGTAAAGCAACTTGCCGAAAACCGAAGAAAAGAGCGGTTCGCACGAAGTGGCATACCCATGTGCTTTGCAGTTCTCATGGAATATTATAATTATTGTCACAATATATGTTGGATATAGAATTTGAGTAATCATCGCCGATTGAGAGGAGTATCTCAGCTACGCGTTATCTATTGAACTTACAAATTTGTTATGATGCGATGTGAATTGTTGCCGAAGTAAGTTACGTATATTTCCATGACGAACGAAGACGTATGTTACGTTCGTGAAATTGATTTATTACCTCATAATCTATGGGACAAAGTTTCGGTGGTGGTCCTCCCTATAATACCGATTTGCGGACTTGCGGATTCGATCCCGTGTAGAGCTGAACCCGCATGTATGCACTATCTATACCGTCCTACATTTTGGATAGAACCGTAACCAGAAAATGCTGTACGTCTGAATACTTTACGGATAATCCCGAGTAGAAGGCGTATACAGAGAACGCTTCACGTCGGGATACTTTGCAGATAAGACCGGATAGGAGGCGTATCCAGTAAACGCTTCACGTCGGGATACTATCCGAATAAGACCGGATAGGAGGCGTATCCATGGATTTGAAAATTGCGGAACGATCACGCATCGCTCCAGATAGGAGTGTTCGCCAACGACGAAATATTTCCGTTTATATTCCAAATTAAACCGGACAGAATCAGGATGAAATTGGAAGCATTCCGGATAGATCCGGATTAAACCGGATAAAATATGATAAAGACCGGACGCTATCCGGCACCTATCGGTCATTTTTTTTGCAGGGATACCTCAGTATTTTCATTGGAAATGAAATGAATAAATAAAACGTGATCAAGACTTGTATCGAGTTCAATGAAAATAAAGATTTAGCACATTGTAATCATATTTTGACATACTTTGTATGCGATGAATTAGTCGTTCGGAATCGTCACCGTAAATGGTAGCGACTACGATCAGACTAGCCGAACCAAGTTGCAAATTAATGCGTTTCTTATTGTCTTTTTACTGAGGAAAGATTCTTCCTTTGTGCAAGCTTGCGAACCTTAGAAAGAATCTTTCATTTGTAAATTTTCACTTGAAAATTTGTCAGAAAACTGTCTTTTCCAGTTTTTTCTGTCTTTCTAAAGTTCGTGAGCTTGCACGAAGGAAGAATCTTTCCTCGGTAAAAAGACAATTAATACGCATCAATTTGCAACTTGCTTCGGCTATAGTCTGATCGTAGTCACTACCATTTACGGTGACGATTCCGGACGAATTTATCACGTACATACAAAGTATGCATTGACTAGGGACAATGAAATGTAAACAAACAATCATAACACTAGTTTCGAGTAAAGATTCCTTCAGCTCCTCGGTGGTCTAATTGAACAAGCCATCGCAGTACAGTTGCCAAGGTCCCGGTTCAAACTCGGGCCGAGGGAATTTTTGTTCGAAAAATTTTCAAAAAACTGTATCTTCCAATTTTTTCAGTCTTTCAGTCTAAGGTTCGTAAGCTTGCACAAAGGAAGGATCTTTCCTTGGTAAAAAGGACAATAAAAACGCATTAATTTTGCTCTTTTTTCTAGTTTACCTTTCGTTTCAGAACTTTTTGAGTCTAGGACAACGGAGAAGATGCGGTCGAGGCGATAGCTCGTAAATGAACCCTTCAGCGCAAAACAAAAAACAAAAAAAAATATTTCAATAAATAAAAATTTTAAATAGGGGTTCATTTGCGACCCACGGTTTCTCGGGTACTTCTTTTTCCCGTCGATGAGGGGAATTTTTCAGGCCAATGAAAAACATTCACCTTGATTTCGGAGGTCAAGGTAAATTTTGCGGGCGACTATTAGTCGGGCAATCCACCGATCTCGAGTGGGAGAGTCACCCGGTGGAGGCGCGACGCAACTTTTCTTTACACCATATACAATGGAAATCGTTTTATGATTATTGGAAAGAAGCCCCATTTGCGAATAAGAATTCCAAAATGTCTCATCGTAGTATCCACTTTACGGAAGATTCTGGATTATCCATGTATTTCCTAACACGCGATGTAGCGTTTCTGAATCTGGTATCTAAGCATTGATTTCACGATATTTTTTACAATCAGATTTACACTCTAATTTCGTTCAATTTCCTGTACAGAAGCTTGTTATCAGTCTACAATCGACCCGAGAGACAAGGGTAGATTCTGATGCCGATCGAATCGATCTTTATACAAAGTCCTGGGCAAGCGGTTGGCTTCAAAGAATCAACGACAAAGGCTCAAGGCTCTAATAAGCAAAGAATCGTACAAAGTAGTACACGTGCTGTGCATTTGGTTATTTTTCAGTCAAGTAGATAGTTGAGATGGTATTGCATCTTACAAATACCATCCACACCTCCAATCGATGGCGGTTGTTAACCACCTCGAAAACGAGATTCGTAATTTCTTCGAGACCGCACAACTGATCGTAAGGAAGCTTTGGGAATTCATTGCAGTACTTTGGCAGAAAATGCGCGAGCATTTCAATTTTCTAAATATATTTGTGAAATTTTCGAATCTAAATACGTACGTATGTCGTATAAAATCGGTGCCGCTACGGTACGCGAATGGGCCATTGTCACGGTAATGTATATGCGTTGCGTAGACGAAATCCAGTTACCGAAATTGCAGAAAACTGTTGAATTTCCGAGTTGAAACTAAGGTATTATTACCAGACTATGATAATATACATACCGTATTTACGAACGTCAAAAATTACGGTATTTTTAAAAGATTTATACGGTTTTACTTGTGCGGTTAAACGATTAGCATACTCCAAGCACACGGTGATAATCCTTCTCCAAAAAACCGTTGGGGACGTATGGTACAGACTATTATATATCGCAAGTATGTGCCACGAGCAACATACCTTATTACTATAATATTTGCTGAATGACTCCGACAAAATTCTTTTGAAAAGTATTCATTTACAGTTTCACAATGGAACTTGTATTTGCCATTGGCAACGATGCTTTGCGCACACCGACTACTTATTCCGCGTTCATTTCTATGCTCCGACTGATAAAGAAACGCATTTCGCGCGGAAAGCAGTGGAAAAAAAAAATTAAACGGTTCTGCTCGCGATCAGCCCTGCTCATTTCGTTGATACATGGAACTATGATGAAATTTGTGTGTCAAACAAACATATATAGCCAAGCCAGAGGAATCGAATACTGTATATGTCCTGGAAATTCAGTAATATAATCATGCAACAGTCGAGGGGGGGGGGGGGGGGGCGGCGGGAGGGTGGAAAACGGAGCCAATGTTTGATTTCTGTCTCGACAAAATTCAAAGCAGATCCTCTGAAAAATTTTGCCCGACCATCGACTTACGGAGGCTCGTTCTTGATCAATTGGTCGCGAGACCGCCGTGCCAAGACTCGAAGAAGAACATAGAAATAAGGGACGGACGAATAAAAAATGCATGCAACTCATCACTCGCGCAGAAGATGATACCCTCGTCGGTCCAGCCTGTCCAGAAAAATTGCGAAGAACTTTTTTATTCTCCGTCGTATCTCCATTTTGGATTGCGTCGGCTGCTGCTGTTGCGCGCTCCTCTACGACATCTGGATCCCGTCGTCGTCCTCGTCGCTGTTGTCTGGAATGATAAATAGCACATGAAAAATAGGTACGAAACAAATTATATTAATTATATTATATTGTTCGCCCGAAATATTATCAAGTTGATCGCAGTACCGAATCGCGGTGTTCAGTACAGCCATAGATCACAAGACAAAGAAACAAAGAATTTTGCTCGCAGTTAAATTGCGAATTTTATGTTTGTCAACATGAGAAAAGCGAATGAAAAATAATGATGATGATGATGATGATGAGAATAGTCGCTAACCTGTATCATATTCCCTGTTGTTCTCTATTTCCAGTCAACGATCGCCTCCCCTTCTGATTGGTTAGTCGCGTAGCTGCAGAATATCTGCGATATAGGAGCGCTTCATACATTTTTCTTGCTCCTTTTACATTCGTATCGATACCGCCGTGGCACTGTTCCCGCTATACTTTGTAACAACGAATTAGCATGAGTAACGGTTATAAATTGAAGAAACTCAGAATAAACAAAGAGAAGATAATTTTCAGTTCGAAGACCCAGCAAGGCAGAGCTTTAACTTTAACCTTTTTAAACAAAAAACATTATCGAAGAATGAATCGGTGGTGGATGAAAACAAAATTAGAGCCAATTGATTACACAAAAGTCTTGGCGGCGGGATTACAAATTTCGTACCATCGTGGGACATGGGGGAATGAAAATGATCAACAATAATATGCTCACCTGCGCTCATGTCTTGGGAATTTTGACTCAAGTGGCCAATGCTGGGACTTGCTTTGCTGGCTGGTTGCCTCGCACACCGGTCAGTCTCGCGTCCGTGCGCAGTAGAATCATCGGAGTAATATTCTGGTTGCAATGTCATCACAGAAAAAGCCTTCGCCGTAAAACATTTGCATCGTACAGGGATTCTGATGAGCATAACAAAACAGAGAATAAAAAAATACATTTTGCATTCATCATACTTAATTGGTATCATAACGATCATCGTTCACAAAATAATACGTGTGATAATTGAATTCTTCTACGAATATCATCATAAAGTTGAAAATAGAGGTCCGTACAGTGTGGGTCGGAAGAAAAACCCCGGAACGATTTAAACCCTGAATGAGATCCGAACGCGTCAACCGATTTTAGAAAACTTTTTTTTTGCTCGAAATCGGAGGAATAAACCTTCAGTCTCGCCTTGCAAAATCTGAAAAAATCTTCGTTCCTTGCCGAGATAAACGCTCTTGAAAAACGGGTGTCGGAAATGTCGCTGGGAGGATGCAAAAAATTAATATCAAAGTATGTTCAACTTAATTTGCATCTTGGATTATGATTCGAAGACTTGTTTATTATGCGTTAATCGCTGACAACGAGTTTGCAACAACGTGTCTTTTATGTTATTCTTCTAGTTTTCCATACTTCCAAATTTCCTACTAATTCATACGATCGATGCGAGAATATAATTACAGAGATAGATAATAAAACATTCGCAGAGAGTATAAGAAATTCAAACTCGCAACGCCATACAGATAAGATCTCTATTTTCGACTCGAATGGGTTAATATAATATTATTTCGACGGCTCGGGTTTCAAAACAGACGCGCGCTAGTGTGCGTGACTTATTGTTGGGGAAGCGATGTAATACAAAAGATCCTAATCCCACTGGGCGACGGGCGGATACAAATGATTTATTTCAGTCAACACAATAGCGGCGCATTGGTAAACATTCAGTGAATTAGATAGTTCTCCCAAACATGTACGGTGCTCGCGAATACCTCATGACACACATACGAACTTGTGCATATGTACATACGAGATTGGTACGAATTGCTCTGTGAAGTAGGACGCGAATTATTGTACAGAATATTAACAGAGATGCAGGATATGATCGGAATTGATTATTCAAGGAAGCCGAATATTTTACTTGCAAATAATAGCTAACATAACTAACGCGACTGCGTTCCGCAATCCTCGAGGAAGTATTTTACGATAGCGATCATACACAGGTGATCGTGATAAATAAGAATCGGAGAAACAACAGAAATGTTCATACAATAAAGAATACAGGTTCTACTGATGATAATGCGAAAGTATCGAGATTCGCAAGAAATATTCAACAAATAATTTACTGAGGGAATTCGACTGCGAAATTGTTCAGCGGCATCGCAGAGGGGATGGTTTACCGACCGCCGAACAAGTTCGGTACAGTTTACGCAAAACTATACTAATTGTATAAGAGAAGAGAACACAACCGTTCAATCAATCGATGCAGAACAATCTATCTTACCTTAATGTCGATGCCCCCGTGGACACGCTAATCACAATCTCGGCGATAACTAATCGTCCGATGCAAACTAATTATGAAAATTCGTTAACCAGCTATATTACACGAAGATCGTGGACCATGGAGACGCACGGTGACGATGGTGAAGACAAGCTGGCGCGAAGGCACGTATTTTCTTCTAGGAAGTTGAACGTAGAAGGAGAGCCGGTCGTCGCTCGCAGCTCCGCTCTACATTTCGCCCCGGGTGGGGGGTCAACTTGCGCAATCTAATTGGCTGTGATGTATTCTCAAGGAGTGTGACAAATTTAAATTTCGGCGCAGCCGCCTCGCGCACGCAGATCACGCGACGGCCGAACAATTCGCAAAGGGGGAGGGGCGGGGTTGACTTACAGGGGAAAAAATGGAAACGGTGAGATTCACAACGCGGAAGATTCCTCAATACACCGATACTCTGAGCGAAAAAAGAAAGATGAGAAAAATTCCGTCTGCGATAACATATTAGACTTCGCTCTGACCAACGACGCCGATAACGTTACCTCGTGCGAAAATATCGAAGACATCGGAAGTGACCACATGCCAATTATCGTAGAAATAAAAATAACACCAGAGCTCACAAAAAAAGGCAGAAAGAGACTTAAATCGAACGAAGAATGGCTCGAATGTGAAAATCGTACAACGCTCGCGCGACAGCCCCCAATACAATCAACTGACGAGGTCGAAAACGCTATCGAGCATCTTACATCTGTTAAAAATTCTGTTACGCTGGATGTCGCCATGTTCGGTGTAGTTTTTCTTGTTCGTCAAACTTCGGATCTGTGTTTCAAGAATAAAACTGAAGTATGATTCGTTGGAACAATAAAACAGCTCCAAGTAATTGATCGGAGTTGATTCTGAGTGGATCAGAAGGAAGAATAGAGGAAGGGCGGGAGGGAGGGAGCCAGGGACGAATTGAGAAAACTCGGGAGTCTTACGAGTTTCGGCTTAGTTTTGTTTTGTCTTGGCTTGCAACAAAACGTCATCTCGAGAATCACGAAGAACTTAGAAACATAGATGATATGAAAGATTTGAAGATCCCCGGATTTGTATTAAACAACAATGACGGCTGTCGAGCGAATGAATAGATGAATAAATAAATAAATATTTAACTTTATTTCGTTTTTTTTTTTCTTACCGAGTAAAATTTCATCTGTATATTATTCTCTGATGGAGAATTTTGTCGCGTTTTCATTCACTTTCGTCTACAATTCTTACTCCGGATATATCCGGAAAAATCGTCGATAGAAAAACTTAAGAGGAATATGGCCTCGCTATGTTGAATGTACAGAAGCCGTTTCGAAAATGAGAATCGTCAATTCTGGCAAACAACGCGATCGATTTTGATCAAAGTTTGAAAATTCATTATGTTTGATGCCAGAGAGTGGCTAAGTATTTAACTTTTCCGAAACATTGATCGGATTCGAAGGAAAATGAATAATTCCTATGTCAGCCAGGTTAGATTACCAGCGGTGACTCCAAATTCCCCCCAAAAAAGAAGATCAACGATCAGAGATAACGCTAGCAGAAGTAAAACAAAAGAAAACAAACGAAAAAAAGGAACTTACTTGAGAAATAACAGCTATATTTCTGCAATCTACTGAATAATCTATGTCTAGCGCATATATGGGACTGAACACGCGTGTTACACTCGTTGCACCCACGTTAATCATCGGATGGAATAAGGGCACGGGCTGCAATTTTACACCACCCGAAGAGAAGCGTAATCATGCCTGCCGTCGAATTTGTTACAATTGGATATAAACCCGAATGCTAAAGTTGTAGGAGAGTGAGGATAAAGGGGGTTCAGCAGGTGGAATAGGAACTGACCTCAAATGAATAGAATCAACCTCAAGTCTGTTCACCTTGCGATAAAGCCTGATTCTGGGCTGGCTTTGTAAAGCCGTTTACAGGGCTGCACGGCCCTCACTGACTTTTCTCCTCCCTGAATATAATGAGGCTCAAGTAATATTGGTTAGACAATAAATATATTGTACATATGAATTCGTACATGTGTGTGTACGTAAGTCTATTCAGGATTTTAATCAGGTCGGATGAATCCTTCCAGAAGGTAATTATCCCTTTGCAGGGTGACCCTCATAAGAAATTGAGGATTCTTTCTATACCTGCTGGCACTGTAAAAGCAAAAAGGAGAGAGAGTTGCGCTTGTTCTCATTGTTTAGATTATGAAGAGTTATTATTACAATACATTTTCATTTCGCCATTCCACTTCTATTCATACAAATATATTTATTGTCTAACCAATATTACCCGAGCCTCATTATATTCATGGCAAGGAGAGAAGTCCACGAGGGCCGTGCAGCCCTGTAAAGGGCTTTACAAAGCGAACCCAGAATCGGGCTGTATCGCAAGGTGAGCCGACTTAAGATTGATTCTATTCATTCGAGGTCAATTCTTAATCTACTCGCGTGAACTCCTTTATCCTCACTCTCCTACAACTTTAGCGTTCGGGTTTATATCCAATTGTAAGAAATTCGACGGCAGGCATGATAACGCTTCTCTTCGGGCGGTGTAATATTGCAGCCCTTACCCTTATTCCATCCGACGATTAACTCGGGCGCAACGAGTGTAACACAGCGCGTTCAGTCCCATATGCGCTAGACGTAGATTATGCATACCGAGAGATTATGGTAAAAGCTGGCAGTCAACTGCGGATGCTGAAAGTTTTTCGTCTGTTATTCAGGCTAGTCATCCGATATCTGAGTTTGAACGTGAGCTGTCGAACGTCAGATGCGGCAACAACAGTCGTCCAGGTTATACAAACAAGTTGATTGGTTAGCTACTGCCCTGCCTGGCGCCCAACAATCCTCAATCCGTAGAATCTTAATGGTGACCGATAGAATTCAATTATTCGTTGCATGTGCTGCAGTATACTGCTAACCTTCACATTTTTTCGAACCTTCGGGAAACTTCCAAGTGCGATGAACAGCGCACATCGATTCCTAATGAAAATCACCATGCTTGGGAAAGTATTGGCGAAAAGACAAAGGCCTGAACACGTTCGGGGCTGCTTGACTTCCGCGAATACGGGATTGTTTCGCAGGTACATTCGGCTTTGTTCGGACACCTGCCAGATCATGTACGGCGGTACCTAGCATTGCCCCCCACCCTCTCGTGTTCGGTGTTCGATGCGAATGCAAAGCCTAAGCCCTGGTGCATCCAGAGTTTGGGAAGCCAAATCAGTCTTCACCTACAGTCGCTCGGTAGCACATCTTTCCGTCGTGAATCCTTTAGATTTTCTTCGACCGTTTTCAACTGAGTCACTTTGCTTAGTTCTGAATTCACCTTTCTAGTATCTTTTGATATACAACGCTCATTATACCATATATGGTATACATCGCGAGCCATTGCAGTTCATAGTGACGTGTCTAGGCGATAAACTCTTTCACGAAACCCCGTGTCTCGTTTTCTGACTCCAGTACATTCGTCACGGCGTGGGGCATACTCGGTTACTGATTGAGAAACTTGAGTAAGTATAGTCTAACTTGAGTGACATTACATGGATCGGTAGATGAGTTGATAAATCCAGTGCATAAAATTTTCCGAAGTTTCAGTAGATTGCAGAAATATAGCAGTTATTTTCCAAGTTAGTTCCTTTTTGCGTTTGTTTTATTTTGTTTTGCTTCTGCTAACGTTAATGAGCGTTGATTTTCTTCTTTGGGGGGAATTCGCGGAGTCACCACTGGCAACCTAACCTGCCTGACATAGGAAATATCCATTTTCCATCGAATTCGATCAATGTTTTGAAAAAGTTAAATACTTGGCCACTTTCTGCCATCAAACATAATGAATTCTCAAAGTTTCGTCAGAATCGATCGCGTTGTTGGCCAAAATTGACGATTCTCGTTTTCGAAGCGGTTTCTGTACATTCAACATCGCGAGACCATATATTCATTTTTAATTTTTCTATCGACGATTTTTCCGGAAATACCTGAAGTAGGAATTGTAGGCGAAAGTGAATGAAAACGCGACAACATTCTCCATCAGAGAATAATATACGGATGAAATTTTACTCGGTAGAAAAAAAAAAAAAAAAAAAAGAAAGAAAAAAAAAACAACGACATACTTTTTGCCATTGAAATTCTCATATTCGAATTCGCACTGGAACATGTTTTTTAGGCCATCGTTTAGGTAACAGCTACGTCATCGTCACGAACCAATCCATTGTCCATTTCTTTACTCCCTTGGTAGAAAATGATGTGACAATAACATGTTTTTAGCAGATCGTGATGGACCCTAATACAGAAATTCGTAGATTGAGGCCTGCGGAGTTGTATACACTCGCGAGGATTTTGACAGTATCAGACTCGTGGAAAATGTTGATGGGCGTTGTGCCAAAAGAGGGAACTGAGGATGAGCTCAAGTTCAACACCGAACACTTTGCGTAAGTTCATGACGAGGTATACGTATTAAAAAAATTCACATCGAACACAGAACAATTACTCAGCATTACAGCTCATATCACTTCAGCTTCATGAATCTTCCCTCTGAAGGAGTGAATTTTGGCCAAAAGCCAACTTTTTCACATTTCAGGTCCAACAGCTTTTACCTATTGATATTGCGTCCAAGAATAGTTTGTCGAGCAGTTAATAATCGAAAATAGCCATTAATAATAATTATAATTTTTGCAAGACAAGCAGTAGGCCGATTTTCAAAAAATGACAGCGTGGAATTCAACTCACAATTTTGTTTTCAATGAGCAGACTCATCGAACAAGCGAGTCGTCTACAACGGAGGCCAGGGGCTGAAATCTTCCTGGAGGAATGGAGTACAATGGGGAAACAAAGACCGACCCTGCAATCGACTCTAGATCTCCTTGTGAGAGTACAGCTCTTCAGGGCTGCTGATTACGTCGCGGTTGATCTGCTGAAAAGTAAATATATTTAATTAGAAAATTGTGTCTCGAATATGGTGGCCAGCGAATTAAATGTATTTTTATACATTATTCAGGACATCCTCCAGGAAGACCCGCGTCTGGTCCAGCTGCCCGAATCGATATTCCTGACGAAGAAATCGCTAAAATGATGCTGGGTGTAAATTTCGTAAGTGAATATTCTGATACCAAGATTTTTGAAACAGCGAGGCGTGGGATTAAAATTGGTAAACGAAATGTCGACGTTGAGAATACATGTAGAGGATGTGGATCAAATTAATTCTGACCTAATATCCAGTTTAGTAAAAACGCTGCGAAATCTCTCGGAAACGATTGAAAGAATCTTACTCCTTACAGTAATTCGAATTCGATGCCATTCAGTTGGAACAGCATTCGTGATAAAAGTGCAATTGATTCGGACGAGAATTTTCCGCTGGTTAATTGCGTTTTCAATCCTTATTTCAGTGATAATGTCAGATCCGTTTCACAGGGACAAGATATCACTTGGAATAGCTTGGCGAGTAATGAGGAGGAGGAGGAATATGGCGCCGAGGAATCAATCAGAGAGGGAAATAATCGTACGGAGGAAGATGGTGCAGTGGAAGTACACGACACTGAAGCGCATATGCCCGTTTACAGTGAAGTATCATCGAGCGAACTACCGAAATTTGTTGTCGATATAGCGCATCGAGAATGAACGCCAGACGAGGAATGAGTCAGGTAACTGATACTTTGAAACGTTACTACTTTTTCAGAATCATCTTCTGATTTTCCGACCAACGCTACGAGTTGATCGTAAAATAATACAGTTAGTAATATACCGATATATGTGTGAGTTTCCCCTCAGAAAATTAACCGGATGAGGAAGGATTGATATCAGCAGAGTTACCGCAATTATTTGTTGCTGACTCAGGACGTTGCCGGGATGACTGTAGCTCGGCGAGGACTGGTAATTGTCCTTCGCGTCTTACCAACGAATCAATTCTAATGATCAGTTCCATCATCTTTATTTGAATTCACAAGAGTCACCAGTCGTTATTTCAGAGTGAAATAAAATGTGCAGTTAGGATGGATAAGAATCCGATATGAATTACGATCTGCGGAGTTACCTCAGCGCGTCGCAGAGTTACAAAATGTGATAAAAAAAAATAACGTCAAATCTGTTAGATTTATATTTTTATCAGTTGGCAAACGATCTGTCATCATTTTTTCATCGAACATTGAATTTGTTTAAGAGAATTTATTATTATTCTTGCGATTTCTCATGAATCGTGAAGTTAGGTATATTATAGGTATAATATGACGCTGTAATAATTCAGTAAAATAATAATTTCATACTTCAGTAGAATTTCGGCTGTGCCGAATAAACCAAATTCTTTCGTATACCTACTTAATTTGTTCCCGAATGAATGTTTGTAAATTGTAATAAAATGTAAATATCGAATGACTCCGCGGTTATATGGTGCGTCAAATAATACGCCAAACCGTTACGCTTCTGTTTTCAAATGATATATTACATCCTGTTGAAAATATATTTTTGATTATTGTCTGAAAAATATCCGAGCAACTCCTAAAACCGGCAAATTTTCTAAATAACAATATGGAAATATTTTGTAAAAAATGCAAACGAATCTGATTATCTCTGAACAGAATCTTGTCCTCTCCGAAGTTTTGAAGAAAGTTTTCCAACCAACGCTATTTCTCACAATTTTCTTGCAAAATCTCTTCAACATTTTCCCACAAACTGTGAAAAATCGTCGAAAATCATTGTAGGTATTTCTTCTCTAAATTTCAGTGAAAATCTGTAAATGCCCGTACGATTATTGCGAAATCAGTTATCAAATCAATGAAGCGTTAGAATTTCTACGATTTTCCACTGCGGTACCTATTTCACATTTTCTCAGAGTTATTCTAAATTTTGTCAGATAATAATCGCCAGACATATTTTCGTTCGAGCAGAAAATCCGTGCACGCGACACACCTGTATACCTAGGTAGATGATTGAAAATAAATAATATTTTTTATACTATCATACGAATATTGAGTTTTTTTTTCTTCATCCTTCCCTACATGTGAATACGCTGACATTGGACCTCGATTACCGAGCTAATAATAATATGCGAACTAATTCTGTTTACATAATATAATTTCTCTCAGAATATAATCATAATTACAATTATGATTATATCGTCAGTCGTACCAAGTGCACCGCATTATGCCAGTAGCGTGATACCGATAACAGCTAGCTAGAGATCTGTTACTGAAATATGAAAATGCTGTGCCTCGTTATCCCCATGAGTGAAGATTATTCTTTACTGTTCATGTGGAATCTATAGAAAACATAATAATACCGAATCGTATTATTCACTAGCCGGGCTCAGATTCGGAAATCTAACTTTGTTCCAGCGGAAAGAGAGAGAGAGAGTATAGTTAGTCTTTGGCTCCACAAAAATAACCACAATTTTTGTGTTCATCAGATTTCTGTTATGAGGCAAGAAGTTTTCAGCTGTCACTGTTATTACTTCGATACAAGGCACAACGGATGCTTTGGATTTCACGTAGATTAGCCTCCAGAGTAGCGACTCTTGTCGTATTTGTGAGCATCTCTTGCCTGCTTCACATCCGCGCGAAGATTATTCATTACTTCTATTGTCGGTTCCATAAATTGCGAATCTCTGCGTTATGATATATAAGATCAATCAATTCACAAATCTGGAAGGGTGAGCTTTGTCGGTTGGTCGAATTTTCATGGAATACTCCATAAGTACATGCAGATATATTCGTGCGTGTGTTTGTACGTCAGTCTCTGCGTGTGTATCCGTAAGTCTATTCAGGATTTTAATCAGGTCGGATGAATCCTTCCAGAAGGTAATTATCCCTTTGTAGGGTGACCCTCATAAGAAATTGAGGATTCTTTCTATACCTGCTGGCACTGTAAAGGCAAAAGGGAAAGAGAGTTGCGCTTGTTCTCATTGTTTAGATTATGAAGAGTTATTATTACAATACATTTTCATTTCGCCATTCGACTTCTATTCATACAAATATATTTATTGTCTAACCAATATTACCCGAGCCTCATTATATTCATGGCAAGGAGAGAAGTCCACGAGGGCCGTGCAGCCCTGTAAAGGGCTTTACAAAGCGACCCAGAATCGGGCTGTATCGCAAGGTGAGCCGACTTAAGATTGATTCTATTCATTCGAGGTCAATTCTTAATCTACTTGCGTGAACTCCTTTATCCTCACTCTCCTACAACTTTAGCGTTCGGGTTTATATCCAATTGTAAGAAATTCGACGGCAGGCATGATTACGCTTCTCTTCGGGCGGTGTAATATTGCAGCCCTTACCCTTATTCCATCCGACGATTAACTCGGGCGCAACGAGTGTAACACAGCGCGTTCAGTCCCATATGCGCTAGACGTAGATTATGCATACCGAGAGATTATGGTAAAAGCTGGCAGTCAACTGCGGATGCTGAAAGTTTTTCGTCTGTTATTCAGGCTAGTCATCCGATATCTGAGTTTGAACATGAGCTGTCGAACGTCAGATGCGGCAACAACAGTCGTCCAGGTTATACAAACAAGTTGATTGGTTAGCTACTGCCCTGCCTGGCGCCCAACAATTCTCAATCCGTAGAATCTTAATGGTGACCGATGGAATTCAATTATTCGTTGCATGTGCTGCAGTATACTGCTAACCTTCACATTTTTTCGAACCCTCGGAAAACTTCCAAGTGCGATGAACAGCGCACATCGATTCCTAATGAAAATCACCATGCTTGGGAAAGTATTGGCGAAAAGACAAAGGCCTGAACACGTTCGGGGCTGCTTGACTTCCGCGAATATGGGATTGTTTCGCAGGTACATTCGGCTTTGTTCGGACACCTGTTAGACCATACACGGCGGTACTTAGCATTGCCCCCCACCCTCTCGTGTTCGGTGTTCGATGCAAAGCCTAAGCCCTGGTGCATCCAGAGTTTGGGAAGCCAAATCAGTCTTCGTCTTCGAATCAGTCTTCACCTACAGTTGCTCGGTAGCACATCCTTCCGTCGCGAATCGTTGAACAAAGTTATATTTCCTTATGCCGTTTTCAACTTAGTCATTTTGCTTAGTTCTGAATTCACCCTTCTAGTATCTTTTGATTTACAACGTTCATTATACTGTATGTGGTACATATCGCGAGCCATTGCAGTCCGCAGTGGCGTATCTAGGTGATAAACTTTTTGGCGAAACCCCGTGTCTCGTTTTCCGACTCCACTATATTCGTCACGTCGTGGGACATACTCGATTACTGATTGAGAAATTCGAGTAAGTGTTGTATAAGTTGAGTGACATTATGATGAATTGATACATAGATTGAATGAAATTTTCCGTAGCTTCAGTAGATTGCGGAAATATAGCAGTCATTTTCCAAGTTAGTGCCTTTTTTTCGTTTTGTTTTGCTTCTGCTAGCGTTATCTCTGATCGTTGATCTTCTTTTTCCGGGGGAATTTGGAGTCACCGCTGGCAATCTAACCTGGCTGACATAGAAATTATTCATTTTCCGTCGAATCCGATCAATGTTCTGGAACGGTGAAATACTTAGCTACTTTCTGCCATTAAACACAATGAATTTTCAAAGTTTGATCAAAATCGATCGCGTTGTTTGCCAGAATTGACGATTCTCATTTTCGAAACGGCTTCTGTACATTCAACATAGCGCGGCCATATTCCTCTTAAGTTTTTCTATCGACGATTCTCCGGAAATATCCGAAGTGAGAATTGTAGTCCAAAGTGAATGAAAACGCGACAAAATTCTCCATCAGAGAATAATATACAGATGAAATTTTACTGGGTAAGAAAAAAAAAACGAAATAAAGTTAAATATTTATTTATTTATTCATCTATTCATTCACTCGACAGCCGTCATTGTTGTTTAATACAAATCCGGGGATCTTCAAATCTTTCATATCATCTATGTTTCTAAGTTCTTCGTGATTCTCGAGATGACGTTCTGTTGCAAGCCAAGACAAAACAAAACTAAGCCGAAACTCGTAAGACTTTCCCGAGTTTTCTCAATTCGTCCCTGGCTCCCTCCCTCCCGCCCTTCCTCTATTCTTCCTTCTGATCCACTCAGAATCAACTCCGATCAATTACTTGGAGCTGTTTTATTGTTCCAACGAATCATACTTCAGTTTTAATCTTTAAACACAGATCCGAAGTTTGACGAAGAAGAGAAACTACACCGAAGATGGCGACATCTAGCGTAACAGAATTTTTGTCCGGTCCCTTGGTCACTTGGGTGAGTACCATTTAACAATTATATACTTGCTTAGGAGTCGGTGGAAACGGAACGTGAACACAGCCACTTTTGAAACGTGAATAAGATCTGATCGATATTTTGAATTTTCCGAAAATGGTTGTTTTGTCGGATCCGGGGGGGGGGGGGGGGGGGGGGGGGTGGTCGAAATTTACCGGAAAACACGCTCGCGCAAGTTCGATAACGATTCTGAAATGAGAAAAGCTGCGAGGTACATTTTTCTTGACAAGCGAGACAACTCTTCGATATCTTCATACTGACAATTATAAGTTCATACCACAAGGTTTGCGAATATCGTGATAATTGAGAATGGGAACTTGTTGAACAACGCAGAGTGCCGAATGTATATCGCGTGCAGCTGACTTTTGTCCGGAAAAGCTGGATCTCTCATTCAGTGATGTATATTCGACTCGTATGATGATGTATTGATATTCATAAACGGAACACCCTGACTTGAATTCATCCTGCGAATGAATTTCTGAAATCCTGTTCTCCAAACGCTCGTCTCTCGGCGATGAGCAGATATTCTTTCAAATCCAAAACGCCAGATGAAAGTCCTAGTTCTATTGTTGTTAGTTTCTCAGGAAACAAACATCCCTGGATTGACCAACGCTTTCGCATTTCATTCACTCTTCAAAACTGTGTGGTTTTTTTTCTCTCATTGAGGGCCAGTTCTCGTGTCTTTTACTTCAACGCAAATTCCATTAACGACGTACGAAGTAATATAGTAATACTACCAATGAGTATGATGCCGTATTTTGAAACTACTTGTTACAGTTTACGAGCTGTCTCGAGGAGCCTGAGGCTCTAATCAGCTACGAGAATTTGGTTGACGGAGTCGCACTGCACGACGTTTTTCTACAAATGTGAGTATGAACTATCAAAGGAACCTCTGAAATTTGGAGTAGAGTGAGTAAATTTTGTTCATAAATCAAAAAAGATGACGTGGAAGTTTGAAAGGTCAACGTTTAGGACGGGCCAACCGGCTGATATTATTTGTTCCCATGATTTATTTGCGTCGATGCTGGGAACCTCAGCCTCTCGAAATTGGCATTAATCAAATAATTTTACTCTGCGAAATGGAATAGTCTGTCAGTTTGGTAGAAGAATCCATACAGCTAGACGTGAGAATTTCTGTGAAATAAAGGTTTTCAATTATTTTACAGAAACCCAGAGCCCCTGCACGACGGAATTGTACCCAGCGTTGGGAACACTGCGATTAGAACAAGAAATTTGAACTTGGTTATAGAAAACATGAAGCAATTTTACGAGGAAGAATTGGGCCATCTAGTTCTTCTCTCGCCAGATGCTATCAGGCTGGGCAAAGACCCGGAAATTTCTGTCGAAGAAATCGAATTACTTCTACTGTTGCTATTGGGATGCGCGGTTCAGTGTTCTGACAAAGAAAAATTCATCACTAAAATCAAAGCCATGGCTCTGGATGTTCAACTGGCTATCGTCGATTGCATTAAACAGGTACATAATATGATAATAATGAAAATGAGAATGATACATAGCGGATACTGACCGCGGAACGCGGAAGACAATGAATTTTTCAAAATGTCTCTGATATCGAAAATCACATCCAATTAATAACTCATTGATACGAATTGATGCCTTTCAGGTGACCGACGATCAAAGTATTGTGATGACACAAGAATCGATCGAGAATTTCGATATTGCTTTTCTATTCAATCAAATCAGAAGATTGGTTCGCGAGCGAGACTTGTATTACAAGGTGAGAGGAGCATGGCTGGCTCTAATCATTTGTGGTTTCAATTTTGATTCTTTCTCATTTTACTATGATTTGAAAACTATTTGAGAAAAGAAATATGACTCTATCGACTGAAGGGTGGGTTAACTTTCTGCTTCCTATGTAGAAATGGAAGTGTACATCGAATGCGGAGATTGCGGACTACAGCGAGTCCGCTATGAGCAATGTGGGTGTTGACGGAATGAACAAGACGGATCAGATAAACGGTGTTGTTAAATCGGACGGACGAAATAACCAACGTCATGCCGTTGAGATAGCAGAGTGGAAATCGAAAGTTAGAAAACAGCGTGAAGAACTGTAAGTAACTTGTCAAATGAACTAAAAATATAATCCAAACTTATCGTCGATAGACGAAACGCTGAATTTGTCATATCTGTCCTCTGTTTACAGGGAAGAGAGAACGGAGGCGCTGCTCGAGTGCAGAGAAGAATTAGAACACGCCAATACCGCACTCGCTGAGACTAGGCAAGAGGTGAAAACTGATTTTCCGTGATTAACTTCTCCCCGAGACGTTTGCCGCCTAATACCGGTGATAACTATTTTTTTAGAATCAGAAGCTCGTGCACGAGGCACGCGCAGCGAAATCGTGCAGAGATGAATTGGATGCAGTGATCGAACGCGCCGAACGAGCTGACAGACTCGAAACGGAAGTGGTCAAATACAAGGAGAGACTGGCGGATATCGAATTCTATAGAACACGAATCGAGGAGATCAGAGAACACAATAGGGTCTTGATGGAGAACAGAGAAATGCTGGAGGAGCAATTGACAACGACCGCGAGACGTTTGGATAGAGTTCCGGAGCTGGAATCAGAGATTATAAAGTATAAACAGCTTCTGAATGACGCGACGTTGGTAATGACAAGTTCATCGAGTATTTTCAATAAGCTTTCGAACACCGCTAGTTTCTTCTCTGTCTAACAAATTTGAAATGTTACAGGAACGAGAAGCCGACGCAGAGAGGTACCAAGAAATATGTGACGAGAACGCGCGGCTGAGGTGTATAACAAGAGGAAACTTGAACGAAACTGCGATGTCATTATGTATGAGCGATTCGGAAGAGCCATGTGAGTATTTTCATAATAAACAGAGATTTCCGAACATTTGCGAATAATGTTGTGTGTTTATTTTACAGCGACGGCAGACAACAGCTTGTCGGAACAATTGACAACCGATGCGCAAACACGAGCGTTGAAATTGGAGCTGGAAAATCGGCGTTTAGTTACACTAGTTGATTCCTTCCAAGATAATTCTTTCCATGAAAGTTCTGTACGAGTTTTGGAGCTCGAGAAAGAAAAGAAGAAGTTATCTCTGAAGATTAGTTCCGCGAGGGATAATAACGAAAGACTGACTCGACAGAACAACGATCTCGAAAGAATATGCAGTCATGCTCTCGAGGAGAACCAGAAGCTCCATGATTCTTTGAATAACAAGCGAACCGTCGTCGATAAACTGCAATTAGAGAATGAGGTAAATTTAATTGTTCATTGAAGTTCGTACAACGTTTTGATATTAAAATTTCTGCGTCCAGTCACAGTCTGCAAAGATCACGGATCTGGAAAGGAGCCACGATTTGGTGCTGAAAGAAAAGCAGCGTGTTCAATATCTGCAAGAAAGTGCACAAAGGAGAGCCGACGACGCGGAGAGATCCCTCGATCTGGCAAACCGGAAGTTAGAGGAATTGAAAAATACCGAAAGCAAGCTATCGGATACGATGCTAAAGTTCACTGAGCTAGAAACCAAACTTACTAACTTGGAGAGAGAGAAAGAAATTGCTCAGCGGGACGCGAACAAGTATCGACTAACTATACAAGTAATTATACCTACTTGATTTTCTTGATCTGTTTTTACGGCATTTTTTACTTGATTTCCGATCAAGTGTATGTTCTCCGATAGGCTGATAGATTCGCCTAATTCATATAGAAGTAATTATTACGTTCAGAAAATCGACGAGACGCAGCAATGACACGATTATCAAATTCTTCTGCAATTGTCCAGTTTATCTGAAACTGGCGATGCATGAATATATGGAAATATGAAGAAATAGAAATTTTATAGGAATTTTGTTCGCAGGCCAAAGACACCGAGCTCGACGAAGCTACGAACGAGATTGAGATCGCTAATGAAACTGTAGCGCAATTGAAGCAGGAAGTGACGGAATGCAGCTCCCAAATTTTGAGGTAGAATCCAACGATAAAAACATACCGAGAAGTTCTTTCGACGCAATTTTAACTTCCGGCTTCATAACATTGGCATTTTATTTTCGACACAGGCTTCGTGACGTCGAGAGATCTGGCAAAGAACTGGACTCCAGAGCCGCGATCGACAGAGAATTGCTAGAAGCACTGCAGTCTGGTTTAGTTGCGGAGAAATCGAAAACTCAACATTTGTCCGCGATATTGGAAAAGTTTGGAGTCGATATGAACATGTTGCTGACTCCGGCAACACAAATTATATCGGAGACGTGAGTATTCCTCGTGTCATGGGTACACTATCAGCTTCATTCTGCAGTGAATTTCATTCTCTACTACAATACTATTCCATTCTCAATTCTTTCAGGATATCCAAAGTTCCGGAAGTTATTAACAAGGCTGCAAAATTCGTCGCTATAGAATCTTCGCCGTCGTTTCAGCAGTCCCCGGCAATCGATGGTTCTTCTACTTCGACGAACATCGTCGCTGAAATAACTGACAATGAGCGGAATCGTCTAGAGGATATCGTCAGGACGTTGGAGGTACAGGCATAACAGAGAGATCGCTTGATATACAAGTAGTCCAGTCGCCATGGATTTTTATTTCTTTCAATTTCTCACGGATTCGATATTCTTGTTGGAAAATGTGCGGTGGTGTCCACTGGGTGTGTATTCAAGTTGGCGGCGAGAGGGAGGTCGAACTCCAGCCGTCATCTTGGAGAACACGTTTTATCGATTATGTCACGAAGCATGCGTCGTACGAGAAAAACAGTACAAACCTTTCTGGTAGATAATGAAATTCTCTACGATTTTTGTAGAGAACTTTTTCCTGTATAGCGAATAGTTTTTCATTTATAGCGCAGCAAAATTTCCCATCTGCGCAGGTTATTGCCAAATAAATAGTTGCCGGTTTGTTTGATTTTTTTTAACGACTATCTGTTTGGAAAGGTTCGCCGCGCTATAAATGAAAAAAAAAAAAAAAAAAAAAAACTATGCGCTGTGCGGGAAAAAGTTTCGTACGAAAGTAGTAGAAGATCTCATTGTCTACTAGGAAAGTCGCCGCAGTATTTGTCGTACGAAAATTTTCCAACGAAAATATGAAATCCGTAGAAGATTGCGTTATGAACCTGCTTTCTTCGCTCCGCACGCGACCCTACTAATCTTTCAAAACGATAGATGACGCGCATTTTAAAATGGCAGCGACTGTCTGCATCGAGAAAATTACGTTGCGATTGTAGATTTAAAGCATGACCATGTTTTTAGAACGAGACGAAAAAGCTTCGCTCGGAGTTAACATTGTCACGTATGACATTGGACAATCTTCTGGCAGAGAATGCCAAGCTTCAAGTGAATATAACGGCTTTACAGTCTCAGAACACATCTCTGACGACGCAACACGCTGCGCTACAAGCAGCGAACTCACGGCTGGTGGCTGAAAATGAAGAGGTGACGAGACGAATGATTTTTCTTCCAAATTGCCGTTGATTAATCCATGATACTGTACAACATTGATCTTGTTCCGGTTTTAATGATCCGATTATATTTTTTCCACCGCAGTTATCGAAGGATCGAGCTTCTCAGGAGGGCGCTCATGCTCGATTGGTCAACGATCAAATAGCACTTCAGATACTCCACGAAGGGCTGAATAACGAGTACGAACAATTATTGGTGGGTACAGAGGTGGCGAAGTCGGATCTTTGTAATGCCAAAAATGATGTCAGGGCATTGAAAGAGACTTGCCAACGTCTCGAAGCAGAGAACAAAGCTTTACAAGCCGAGAGGGAAACCCTGGTGAACAATGCCAAGGGCTTGAATGATCTTCGAGGAGAACATTCTAAGCTGAAGGTCAGCTGGAAAGAGAGATCAGCTTTGGTTTCCTATCTGTTTTTTCTACACGTTCATCTCTCCGAATTTTGCCTCGGTTTATAAGCTTTTGTCTGTTTTTCTCTCGCAGGAGGATTTCAGGAATCTTTTCACCGCCGCGGAAAAGCTCAGATCAGAATACACAGTCTTACAGAAAGATTACGACAGCAATAAGATGGAAACTAATCGACTGAGTCTTAGACAGACTGAAACCAACGGCCAATTACTTCTGAAAGATGAGAGATGTTCGTATCTAGAGTTTGAAATGAGCAAACTCAATCAACGATGCGAGGTATCGGTGATCTTCGATTGAAAATCTGGTAGAATGTTTGAAAAAAGTTCATTTAAGCTCTGTAACGCGATAATCTGCTTCCAGATGCTTCTGCAAGTGAATTCTGGTCTGGACAACGACAGACGATCTCTCATGGATCATGTCGGCCTACTCCTGGGCCAGTATCACGAACTCCTGACGCATTCTTTGGACGATAAGGAACATCATCATATGGAAGAAAAGTTGTTCGCGTGAGTAAACGATAATCGGCTTTATAATCCGGTAGAAGTACTCCATTTCCGATTTCGACGTCCTTTCGTCACTTTCATTATTGCTTTGTTCGCGTCGTTCTGAAGAATCTTCAACAACAACAAAAAATGCCACATACGAGTAAAAACCTGGGATGTGAAAAATTATGAAATGAAAAATCGGGAGTATGATCAAATCTCGTACTTGAAATACGAGAATCGACCTGCGATATTAGCTGGGACTGTGAATAACTAAGTTCATTTTTTTACAGCGACAAAGTGAACAATCTCTGTAGACAGAAAGAGAAACTGGAAGAAAAAATAATGGAGTATTATCGCAACCTGGAAAGTTCTTCGACTAGAAAGTAAGAACAACTTGGAACTTGATACGAATTCCAACATTAAATTCCTTTGATTCTTCAAAAGTATATAATATGCTATTCAGACGAGACCTTGGAGTTCGTCGAAAATCATAGCAACAATCGGTTATCATGTACTTTTTCTTTCATCTTGCAGAAAAGGATTCGGTGCCAGTTTCGTGAGGAGAGTGAGAAAAGCCAGCTCCGACCTCCTCAATAAGGTAAGGAAATCATACTCAATATCCGAATGGAACGAGAAAATGCAATGCCTACAATTATCATCCCCAAAATACAGAGACGCAGATCCTGGGCTGAGAGTACGAAGCAATCAGAAGGAAAAACGTACGAGTCTGCAGAATGTGGTGCAAACGATTCTGACGCCGGTGCAGACGACTTTAGATCTATACCAGGTGAAAACAATTCAGCTTCCGTTTAAAATCATAAATCAATATCTTTCTTCCTTCTCCCTGTCATTTATGATTAGTCAGTTAGTCGACGGTCCCAACGAGATTGTCATACGCGAAAAACTCCGTAGATCAAGTCTATTCTATCTCCACTTGGGGCTACCAGTTTCTGGTGATACTGATCCGAAAATTGTTTGAATTCGTATTTTTCAACTTTTGAGTAGCGAACTAAAATCGTCAGTTTATCATGAAAATGACTATGCAAGTCTGCCGTCGGTATTCCAACGATATAACACCCAGTGAACGGGAACGCAAAACGAAACGACCTGTTTTAACGTTATTCCGTTTCTATATTGCACGAAAAAGAAGTCTCGTTAATTCGCGTGCCAGACTTCTCCAGCTGGAAGAATACACATACCAGTTGTAGCCTTGACTTTTTCAATGAATACGTTTATGCCGCATTTCCGATGAAATGAAAATAAATGAAAAAAATCGTAGAACGAAAAATGTTGGTTTAGTTG
The DNA here is from genome assembly GCA_963170745.1 of Phymatocera aterrima. Classification (NCBI taxonomy): domain Eukaryota; kingdom Metazoa; phylum Arthropoda; class Insecta; order Hymenoptera; family Tenthredinidae; genus Phymatocera; species Phymatocera aterrima. Next base: position 4,111,129 of record OY720672.1, on the reverse strand, counting down.
TCTGGAAATTCTAAACGTTCGTAGTAGCGTTTGTGCAGAAATGGATGTTCAGATATCTTCACCTATGATGCTAATCTCGACTCCAGGAGCTACATGTTAATGCAGATTTTGTGAAAACTGTGATTATAGGGAAAGTCGCGAAATACGTTCATACAAAATATTTTCCACGATATACATTAATTGTCAAATGAAATAGACTCGACACGTTCATGATAACTTCCGAACTACTGAACTGATGTTTTTGCTTCATTGGACGGTGTTTTTAGAGGATTCAATTATCTATAAAATGACGTCCCGCAGTAATTATATAGTGATTTTTTGACCAAGTGTAATGAATATTAGTGGAGATGAATCACGTTATCAATATGGGAAAGGGAAAACTCGCATGCGCCGCGTTTTGACTAATTCGTTCAATCAAGAGCTAACTTTCCAACGTGACCGGAGCAGGGAAAAAAGCCATTTATCTATGGTTGTATAATCAGAATTATAAAATGGAATAAAAAATACAGAACAGCAAGAGACCAAGGAGTTGAGGAACGATTCTCTGGCTTCGGGCTTCCCGGGAACATGGAGAACGGTTTACTACTCGGACAAAAGTCCTAGCAGTACTACGACGTTAAATGTAAGTCAGTGCGCGATAGGTTTTAAACATAAATGATAACGTATGGTAATGAAAAATGACTTTATTTTTGAGGACAGTGATTTTCGTTCGCAACAGGATCGCGGGGTTTCCGAATCGACGCAAGAGAGGCTAGACGGAGACGACAGAAACAGAGGGGAAGAAATTGGCTGTAATGCAAACGCAGAACTGGATACGCGAAGTGATATGAAACAACCGATTTTAATATGCAATAAATTATCAGCGCCGATAAACAAATCCAGAAATATCTCTAAAACAAGGAAGAACATTCTTCCCGGAAATAATGGAACCGCGGTGCCCGAAAGATCAGCCGAAAAAGATTCCAAAGCTGGTTCCGTTTGGCATGAATATGGCTGCGTCTAGGTTTTCACCAACGAACCAGCGCGGCGTTACAAATGTTTTACTATTTCGCCACGGTGACGTTACGAGTACAAATTGTAAATATTTTAGCACTTAATTTACGACACATGATACACTTTTATCATGTTTTCCATTGAATCCTGAGAGGGAAAATTGGAGGCGCGATTTCATCGAGGACATAATATACTTTACAGATTCGATAAAAATCAATGTAAGCTTGTATTTTTATGAAGTAAAATAAATATAGTCTAGCGATCAAGATTATATCGCCGTTATTAATTATTACAATAAATGAGCTCGTATCAACATCGAAGTGTACAGTTTATAGACACCTCTTTTCAAGTAGCCCATCTAATGAGCACGAAAATTTATTCAAAAATGTAATGATTCGCCCATTCATCTTCGATTTCCGGGATTAGCTGAAAATAGTAATCGTAAGAAATCTTCGGTCAGCCCGATATCATTTTGCGTGATTTTCTCGCGTCGCGTCGTCTCGTTATAAACTTTAGCCATCGTGATCGAATAATTTGTGATCGACTGCAGTCCGAAAATGTTACTGATATATATCATTTAACTACTCACTATACGTCCCCCTCGGTAGCTGATGGACTCGTGACATGATGAAATCTTTGTTATTTTTTGTTTTCCATTATTATTATTACGTTTTTTCTCATGGTGAAATGATCACGTACAAGGTAAATAAGAAGCACCGTAACTGCACGTGGTGTCTCGTACAGAGCTTCACCCGCAGCAACCCGCGGTGAATTACCCAATCATGCTGGGCTGCCGAAAATGTCGAGCCGCTTCACCGGGAATTCCCCGTTCTATAACATGACACGCCAGAAAGAAGCCCGGGTACATGAGGAGTGAGATTGCTCACGCCGTGTTAAAATAACGTCGCGTTTCCGACTGGCGCCGTCTACCGGCGTAGAGCTCAACTATTTTCAAATGGGTTCAACCATGAGCGTGAAAAGGGAAACCAGTCTCCCTCCCTCTCAATATCGGAATCGGAAAACGGAACGGAGGGCAGACGAATTTTAGTTACTTCTTTCGACATAGAACGTTTCGTTCCGTTTTCCCGTTTCGTCCCCACACGGGGATCCTCCTGAGCGTCTCTCTGACCAAGATTCCACCGTAGGGTCATAATCGAGTGTGAGTAAAATTTGAACCAATGAGATTCAAGATTAGTGAAGCAGACAATAATTTCTTGTGTAATCTCGTGTCTCAATGGCTTAAAGTTTACTCTCACCCGACTCTGACCCTACGGTGAAAACTCAGTCTGTGTGTTTCTCGCTGGAAAGCACGGATATGACCGCGGGTAGCAACCGCGGACTTATGGGCCATGTTTACACCGAATCAATTTGATGCGAACCAAATGCCGGAACAACCAATCCGCGGAGATTATCTAGGAAATTTCCATCGGAGCCATGCACATGATTGGTTGTTTCCGTTTTGGTTCGCATCAAATCGACACGGTGTAAACATGGCCCATAAGTCCGTGCTCTGTCCATAGGTCCGTGGTAGCAACCAATGCCATTAATTGCCCCTTCTTTACCAACGTCGACATACGCATAAATTATATTGTTCAATTCAAAGATGTCGCTTGTAGTACAGGTAAGAAAATCAAACCTTGTTTCAGAGTCAAGAAACCGTGGAAATGAGTGTGCAGCGCACCGACAGCACCAGACAGCACAGCGTACACTGCACAGTGCACGCTCAAGGAACATCCAGGAACATCTGTGATTCTGTACTCGCGTTGAGAACTGATTAAAACGTCATTATATTCTCATTTTTTTAAAATAGCTATTAAATAACAATAGATTCATAGATGCGAATGGAATTGAATAATTTTAAATCAAGTAGAATAAAAAGTTATTTTTGTGTTATATTATTTGATCTATTTTCATATTTCTTTATTCTATTCTTTGTCGGATATCTCAATAAAAATTTAACGATATTCAACATTGTGTATATTTGTCCTTAAATACGATATAATGTATATACCTATGAGTAATGTCACAGTAGTTATATAACACTAGTATATGCTATACCTACTAGCCACATATTTTATTACTCGCAAATGCCGTTAAATACGAAGAAATATATCGAAAATCTCTCTAAACTCGAAAGTAAAGACGCGTGCTAGTCGCGAGGATGAATTATTTCGATTGAGAAACGTCAAAATTCCTCATGCATATAATAAATACGATCCTCATTATTATTCGATATTACTAATCATAGTGCATTTTCCGTCATCATCGTTTGCCAATTGACTTTTCGAAGCATGAAATATAATTCTACTGTCGTACTCGACTTTATCTTTTCTCTCATTTTTTCTCATTTTTATTTCTAACCTATATTTCACAATAATTGATCGATCGTTGTGATATAATTTCCTCTTTTTTACAATCTTCTTCTTACAATCATCATTCTAGGAGAATCATAATGATTATTAGCAACAATAATGATAACATCGTTATAGTTTGACAAAATTTTTATCTTCGAGTCAGTCGAGAAAATTCCGATCAACAATTTTTCCCTTTAATCGTCGTCGTCGTCGTCATTGTGGTGAAATAGATTGTGAAGCATATGAATTTTTTGATTTGTAGTGAAAGACTGAATTGAATTGAACCGAAAACGAAAAAACGAAAATAAATAGTGCAGACGGAGAAGCTTTAGTAATAATAATAGTAATAATAGAATATGCCAGCCCCGCCTCCTCCGCCACCGAGTCTTCCGTCGGATCCACCAGCCAACTGCAGAGATAAGAATGAGCACGGCGGAATCAGAGATTCGGAATCTCTTCCTCCTTGGGCCAAGATCACCTTGACATCGGCAGAAGCTGAGATTGAAAAACTAATCGGTAGAAATGAATTGAAAGATGCGGAAGTGACTTATTTTTGTCAAGTCGAACCCATTCTTCAAGACGGACCGCAGTAAGATTGATATTCGTTTATTTATTCACCAATTTTTTTGTTCAATGTTCACCGTAATTGGTTGAAATTTATACATCGTATAAATTTATATCTAGAATTCAACTCTCGTTGGAAATCCTGAGGATTTTATATGGAATCGAGGCATGATTTGCTTCGTAGCGCTAGAAACAATTTTCAAATCACTGAAGATTGCTCAAAATTGAATCGAAACCGGTCCAAGTTACTTGAAAACCGGTTTGCGCATGGTTTGATAATATCAACCTGGCTTCAACTTTCAACAGTTTTTAACCATTCTACATAAAATTGATAAACGTTGTTTCCCAATGGATGAGAATTTGGTTGGAAAAATTCAAAACCAAATTGAAAGAGCGTTATCAAATGACTTTGAAATCAGTTAAGTCTGGATTTTGGATAAAACTGAATTCTAGTAGCGAGAATTGTGGTGAATCAATTTCTGGGAAAGGTTTCCACCTTCTAGAATCAATTCTTGTTCCAAATCTTCATGACTTTGCACGATTTTGTATAAAATTGGTGAAAATTGTTTCCGGAGTTGATCGGGTTTCGATTCGAATCGTTCCAAACGATTCCCAAATCGTGAAAATAGTTTGTCAAATGATGTAGAGTTTCTTCTCTATTGTTCGAAACAATTCTCGAATTCTTCAGAATCGTTCAAAATTGAATTGAAACCGTTGTAAAGTACTCAAAATAGTTAGTCAAATGATGCAGAGTTTGTTTTATATATCGTTCTGCGCAATTCTTAAATTACTCAAAAATTGTTCAAAATTTATTTGAAACCGTTGTAAAGTACTCTGAAACCAGTTTTGCAAGGCTGCTGGACAAAATCCATGAACTCCATTGATCAATTCGCTTCTTCTTTTTCCCCCGGAGCAATAAATTCATATTTCCATCATTATCTGCAATCAAAATTTGCAATAAGTATCTTCGAACGGTTCTTTCACAATGAAAAACCAACCGAAAGCAAAAAAGAAGTCATTCTTCTGTTCCATTACCAGATGTGGTCTAGTAGCACTAGTGATGGCGTCGCAAGAATATACAAAGCCAGTATCGGTGAGTCAACTATTAGCGGAAGCTCGAGTAAGGGGCTTCACGCAACATGGAGAAGTCTACAGCGTGGATTACATGGGCACCCTAGCGGCGGAATACCTCCCTGAACACAGGCCAGATATATTAGTAGATCTACAAACGTGTCCCGATTCAATGACGCACGCTCTAGCTCACGGCGCTATGGTCCTCATTCCATACGATTCTGACTTCAATCATTCTCCGTGTTTGAAACGCGGACACAAAGCTCACTGGGCTTTACTAGTCGGCCTTATTTCTTCGAGGCGAGTTATGAACGAAAAATAAAAAAAGAATAACAACAAAATTGTATTAATCGATGTTACTCCTTTCTTTTTTGTTGTCGTATATTTTTTGATCGTAAATTCTTGACGAATTTCAGACAAGGTTACCACGTTTTGGCTCGCCACGGTAAATCTCGTCATTTGGCTTGTTGGCCCTTGAGAGACTTGATAGAGAGCAATGGAAACCTGGAAGAAGAGGGCGCGGCGCGACACGCAGGAGGATACGTTGTACCTAAAGGAGGAGTCGGAGGGCAAAGAGGACTGCGAGGGAGAGCGCTAGCTCTTCATCCATATATTTAAGAAGATAGCAAATCAGTTTTAAGACAAAGAAAAATTGGCAGAATTTGAGATTGAAAATTGAGATTCAAGGAGATTGGAAATCGATCCGTTTTTATTCGACCATATTATTACGGTTTGAGAAATTCGGCTTACACGTAATTTCATCTGAAAAGAAAATGAGAAAAATTTTAAGAAAAAAAATATTCGTTTCAGAGGAACAAAAAAATTTGTCGTTATTACAAATATGCTTTAGGTGTTTATTTTCTTATTCCCTTTTGTTTCTCCACTTTTTATCTTCCGTTTTATCTGGAAAAAACAAAGAAATAATTGTTTTTCGTTTGATAGTTAATTTACGTTTGTTGAAAATTGAATAGTTTTTTTTGTTAACTTGTTTTTCCCCATTCTCCTGCGCGAGGAAAAGAGACAGAGAAACAGTAAAAGAAAACTGAGATTCTTATTATATTATGATATTAATAATAATAATAATATGCAATATTTAATGTATATTTAGGTAGGAATTTAAAAACTAATAATGAAAAAAAAATCAATTTACGGTGATATATACATATATTGGAGCGAAAGCGAGAAACAAATAGTGAGGGAGATTGATGCTATTTTTTTTGTCATTTATTTATAAATATCAGTTATTTCATTACGGTTTTACATTTATTTTGATGATTTTTTTGCTTTTTTCATTCGTTTTCGAGAAAATAAAAACGAAGAATAAGATTGAGATTTCTGTAAGAACTTTTCTACGCTTCTTCAACATATTTCATTGAATTATCTATAGTGTGCATTATTCAAGTTTCTCGATCGGTTAGAATTGAAAATTGTGTTCGGAAGATTTGTTGATGTTTTGAAAGAAATTCAAGAATCGTAGATATAACTATAAATTGAAACGTGATCAATGAGCTAGACTACGCAAAAAAAGGAACGAAAGAAATTAGACTTTTTAAATGATGGCTTTAAAATGTTGATCTATAGTATACGCGTATTACTTCCTTTTTCATCTTCCTGTTGTTTGTTGTTGTTGAATTTAGTTAATAATGCAATTATATTTATCATAAATTATAAATTTTATATAAACTTTCCCCGCCCCCCCCTTCGACGTTGCACAAAGATCAAAGATTCTAATTATATAAGTAAAAGTATATTAATATAACAGCGTAATGCGTCTTAACTGATCAAACTAATTAATCAAACAACTTAATTTAACTTAATTTCGTTATTGTTGAGTTTAATAATTTTTTATTATTGTCATGTATCCCAATTATTCGGAATCAAATAGAATTATGAGAATTCATCGAAAAACCGAGGATTAATAATAAAGAAAAAAAAAAATATACCAAATACTATAAATAAAATAGAATTATATACATTATAGGTATAAATCAAAGTGATATTCAATTTTCAATCGATTATAATCGTTTAATTCGATCGATCGATCATTTATACATATTCAAATAAATATTGTATTGCATACGCGCGTATCTATGTATATACGTTAAAATTCTGTGTCGACAAAAAATATTCCTTTCCGCTGTGTAATTCTGGATGAAAGAAGAAGAAGAAGAAAGAAAACTAACGATGAACAAACAAATAAATAAATAAATACTGAATAAAATGGGTGTGAACTGCAGTTTGTCTAATCGGTTTAGATACACGGCAAAAGTTGAAAGGTTCAAATATTGGTAATCGCAACGCTAGCGTCAGATCTTCCAAACCAAATAGACACGCTGTTTTACATTGAAAGAGTATTGTTGTTTATATCGTCATATTTATATTTTCCAGGCTTACAAACATTAACAACATATTGTTATGATTCTTTATTGTTTTCTTCCTTTTTCTTGCTGCTCTGGCTGCATTCCGGAATTAGCTGTCAGCGTGGGGATTTCAGCGGCAGAAAGACAGAGCTAATTGAAAACCTGATAGAGCGAGAGAGACACAAGACTGTTGACTGTACTGCTTGCTAATTCCAGAACGTCGTGTATGTTTACCCTTCGTCTCTTTTCTCTTTTCTGTCTCGCTATCTTTCTTTTTTATCATTATTTTATTCTATTTATATTCGTTAGATTCGCATTTGTTCTTGGTAGTATTTTTGCTCAACTATACTCACGGTATGAGTGTATCTATAATTCTGTGCAATCATAGTACATAATATATTCATTTACTTCTTGATTCGACGATCGCCATCGCCTGCGCCAAAAATTGAATGCTTACTGCACCTGTTATTCACCCTCTGCGATCGTGACAGAATAAAAAGCGAAAAAAACGCGGAGAAACGATAACCGTTATCATTCGCATTTCAGTCTCCAGCTATGGGCAAGCTTCAGCGGCGGTCGGCACGGTGTCGCCTACTACCGATTGCAATGCTGCGACGCAATAGCTGGTATCTGGTCATATTTTTCCTCAAAAAATTGGTGTATACGTAGATAGATAGATAAATTGATTCATTTGCCGCTCTGACAGATCCTCTGGGGCAACTAAAGAAGAAATGCATATGAATACAACATGAAACAAAAAATACATACACATTACTTGGCGAGATAATGTCTGACCGATTTGACACCACGCACGTTCAACTGTTCGCATAGTTTTCATCACGTTATCAAAGGGAATTACGTTTGACCTTAAGTCGTTCAAACATTCTCTCGCCGAGTATAGAACGTATATAGATAGGAAAAAGGAAGAAATGAATGAATAATAGATGAAATTATTTCATTAACGATATCATTATCATTTATATCGGTATATAGGTATAATATAGCATGACTACAAACGTACTTATGTTTTTATTGTTATTATTATTATTTAACGAGATATATATTATTTATTATTAACTATATATACCAACTAAATGTTTGAATCATTTATTTAATACGTAACAATTACTCCGATTTTTCTTTTTTCTTCGATTCATTTTCATTTTCTTCACATCTCTTCTTCATTTTCTCATATAAATAATACGTACATACCTACCATTATTATTGTTATTATCGTTATCATTATTGAAAAATACAAAATAAATCAATCCAATATTCAGCAGGATAGAATATTTAAATACTGTTTAGACTGGAACTTATTTCTTAGCATTCTCATAAATTCTCCTTATGCGTATATTGTGTACCCGTTTGCAGTATATATTAACGTAAGGTAAGCCATATTAAAGGGCCCATAATGGTCCTTTAGAGACCAATGAGTCAATTAACTTTCATCCCAGTTAATGGTTTTTCTCTGGACTCCAATTAGTCAAGCAAAGAGCTCTGATTAATTGGAAGTGAACAATTTAAACTCACTCATTTTCAATTAATGTTATTAAGCGATAATCGAACATCGAATGTTCCAACAATCATTCACACGCCAAGTATAAGAATTGGCCCAGAAATCGTCGACCAAAGAATTAAACAATTATAGACAAATGCTGAGATATGAATGTTTCATTGCAAAGCGCTTTAAAAGTATAAAAGATCTGTCAGAATCAGTCGATTTCATTCCGAGTTGGCTTCTTGCGTTCGGAAAACTGTTCTCTACAATTTCTAATTTCTATTTTCTCATCTATCACTTAAATATTGCTATTTCTCACCCAAAATTGATACCAATGGAATCTTATGAAATTAAATATTCAATGAGAAAACATTATGAACAAACTATGTCGCAGTGAAATTATGGGGAACACTTTCCTGGACGAACTTCGAATGAAATCGACCGACTCAAATAAATTTTGTAATACTTTTAAAGCACTTTGAAACGAAACATTGATATCTCAGCATCCGTTTATAATTTTGAATTTTTGTATTCAGAAATTTTAAGTTTAATCATTTAATTTTAGTTTAATCGTTAAATTGTCGTAAATATTCAATGTGCGATTATCATTTGACATAATTAATGGCAAAAGTAGTCATTTCAACGACTGAACCTCCTTAACATATACCACCTGGTTTAATTTAAACCTGGTCAATTCCTATGATTCCGATATGTAGCTTTTCCACGAGAATTTCTAACGGTGCATACTTCTGACAATAAGTGATAAAGTGAGTTCGTGCGTTTCGTTGAGCTGCCTCGTTCTTTGTTGCTAATGCGACAGCTTGATCGAATGACAACCGTTTTTGGCGATAAAGCTTCGCTTCAATCGAGGTATTACCGATCCCTGCGACGCATTGATCTCCAAGGCATCATCTCTGAAGTCATCTTTGGAGTTGCAGTATCGTGCTGCCAGTTTTAATTCCTTCACAAATTCTGCTATCGACTGACCATCTTTCTGTCTCAAGGTGGTAAATTTCGAACGCTCGGCTACTTCCGAGGGCGGCGGTGCCAGGTGATCGTAAAATATTTTCACCACTTGATCATAAGTCATGTTTTTTCATTACCTTGGGTGCTGCCAAATCCCGTACTAGATGGTGAGGCTCTGCGTCTTAATTTATCAATAATACCGCCAGCTTTCTGTGCCCCTCGATGTTGCATGCTTCGAAGCGAAATTCCAACCGGAGTCCCAACAGTCCTCCCCGAGTTTAAACGGTATCTTTTTTTTTTTTCTTTTCTTGAGAACCTCTCCATTCTAATCGCTAATTGCTGCCGTTTCCTTTTTTTTTTCAGCTGTAACGTGTGCCCTCCGTGTTTTATGATGGACGATAATTGTTGTCCCAACTCGTCGATGCTCCCGCTCGCTAGTATCGACGGATTCAATGTACTTCCGACTGCGTTTCGTGCATCAATTCTTTTCCTTAGGTAGCTTTATTTTTTTTGTCGCTCATGCCTTCACTCGACACTCCTTGCACACTTTTCACCATCCCATCCTCGCACCCATTGTAAATCACTGTTTCAAATAAATACAAAGTCTCATTGATAAACTTAGTATGACTAATAATAAACGTATATAATATATGGACTGTCTACCAACCCCACGTCACATCCGTGTGTGGGACCGCATACACCACAATATGATTATTATTGTTATTATTATTATTGTTATCATCATTATTATTATATTATCAACATGAATTTCTATCCTATATTTTTTTATCTGTCTGCCTTTTTTCTTGTCTCTTGAACAGTATCTCTCACGACTTCCGTATCCATTTCTGTTTCATTATCGAAATATCATTATTATATTATTATTAATATTAACATTATTGTTATAATTATAACTATAATTATTATTGTAAGCTTTGAGCTTGATGATATGGGCATTTGGAATTCAACGAATTTTCTTAAGCGTGGGGAGACTGCGTTTTACATCATTTTCTGCTCTTTTCTTTTTCTTGTCTTCCATTCATTAATTACATTAATTAATACATATAACTTGTATGAAGTCGGTTCGCATTATGAACGGGATTTCCCCTGTTCACCAATTTTCAAGATTTGAGACGCTGGCTCTGGTGGACCACTCAGCGCCTCTTCGATGACTCTCTTTGAGTACATCTATATACACGTTTTTGTGCTCCGCCAGATCCCAGGGCACGCAATTCTACTGAAGAGTAAATTGGAGGTCTATTTGTCGAACGTCCTCTTCGGTGTATGTACTAAATACCTTTTCATTTTTCAATCTTTATCTCTTCTTTTTTCTATTTTCCAATCTTTGTCTTCACTCTTCTTTCCTATTTCTCATACTTATACAGATAAATCAGCGGAATCCGGTATAATCTAATTTCGAGCGCTCGGAGCTCCTCCAGCTTCCTTCTAAAATCGGTCGGTCACATCACTACTTTTGGGATTAATGTTGTTAAGCGATAATTGTGCATTGAATATTTGCATTGTCATCCGCTCACCAACTATAAGAATTGGCCTCGGAATTCTTGAAAAAAATATTACAAAATTCTAAGCAAATGCTGAGAATGTTTCATCGCAGAGCGCTTTCGAAAACAGTAAAAATCGATTAGAATCAGTCAATCACTCTCACTCGAAGTTGGCATATCTTTCGTTCAGGAAACTATTCTCTACAATTTTATTGTGAAATCATTTTTATTTTCTCATTTATTAGTTGAATATTGTTATTTCTTACTCAAAATCGATACCAATGGAACCCTATGAAATTAAATATTGAATAAGAAAACATTATGCGATAGTGAGATCATGGGGAACACTTTTCTGAACGATGAAACCCAACTCAAAATGAAATCGGTCGATCCCAATGGATTTTATAATATTTTTAAAGCACTTTGTAACTGCAAGACATTGATATCTGAGTATTTGATTATAATTTAAAAATTTTTTTTCCCGTGGATTTCAAGGCCGTCTCTCGTAATCGACAAGTAAATGATTGTTATAGATATTCAATGAGCGATTATCACTTAGTATCATTAATTACATAAATAGTAATTTCAACGACTAAACCTCCTCCCTCCTCCTCCGTGGAGCTCCGTGCCTTCGGAATACTCGGATATCGTAATAAATACCAAACTAGTGTATTGTCATATATATTCTATCAAAAACAGATCTTTCAATGCTTATAGCACATTAAACTGTAGCATAAGTATAGAGTTTATCTATCTATTTAATATGTAGTATAGGTATAAGAAACACAACGAAAAATCCAATATATCATTTTTCTTTTTCAATTACCAGAATTCGTTATAAATTATGATTTCATTTCCTTCCATGTTTCGAGGGACGGGGGGCGGCGAGTGGATTGAGCCGCGGTTTTACCAGATTTCAGAATTAATTATACCCGTTATTAGATTTTTTGTTTTGCAAAGATAAGTAATACGAGGGAAAAAAATGAGGCGAGAGGCGTGGACGAACCGATTAATTAGGTAATTATGGACATGATAAAATTAGAGGGAGAAACGAAAAATCGAGAAAAGAAGAATCATGTAAAATAAAAGGAACTTTAATATCAGTTATCATTAATAATAATATTAATAATAATACATAATAATAATAATAATAATAACAACGATGATAATACCGATAGAAAAAGGAAAAACGAAAATACAACACGGAACAAAAGAAGAGGAAAAACAAAAATTGCCGGCGAGTGTCGTTACAGACGTTGGGAAACCTCCCTGTATAAACCAAGTGAGTTACAGCGAGGTCAAAATTTCAAACAGAAAATGAACATCGGGAAAGTTTTTAGCAAGCTAGGTGCGCCGTTTTGCGCAGACTGAAAACAATCTCATTATTCATCGACCGTACGTTCGTTCCTTTTTCGTTTGAAATTCAGCGCAACTTTGAGTATTCACAATCTAAAATTTTCTGTGTACGCCTGAGAAATTCTTTACCAGCTCGTACACCGTTGACTTATGACATTTGTTTTACTTCGTTGGGGATGTTTTCTGGTGTAGTACAACCTCTGAGAAAATTACGAAACAATTTAGAATGTTTTGTTTTTTTCAGGTGCTCGACTTCAGCAGTGAACTTTGATACCGCCTCAACTCAATCCTCGGAAAGAAGGAATTATTCGGTTTCCAATATGAAACATCCCAACGCAAACTCTGGCGTGGAACGACGTTGCTTTCTATATTTTTTCATCGTGTTCTCTGTTTTGAATTGTTCTGGTGTCAGAGCCTAGAAGCTCCGATTAGATTGCTCATTTTATCCGTTGTTTTTCTAGTTCTAGAACGATCTCATGATTTTTTTGCAATTATTTTTGTTACCAAACCGTCAATGCCTTGTTTTAAAAAATCTTACGAAATCCACAAAAATCATTGAGTACAATGAGTCAAACGGTTCGCAACTGTCCAGAGAAGTGGACCAAATTTATGTTTCTATTTCCGTTCGCCCCGTTGCGAATGTTTCCTTCCGCTTCCGAGCAGAGCGAAGAGAATTGCTACCGGAAACCGTAAAGAGCATCGCGAGATTCAAAAATACAATGATATATTCTGAGCTCTGAAAATAATTGTACAATAATACAAAACGAGTCGCAAAAAAGTGTCCTAAACACTCTGCGGTTTGCGCAGATGAAGATGTTCTACTTCTGTGGAAAACCGAATAGATATTTCTTCCTTTAGTTTGTTTGTATCATAAAAAATCGAGTGAGGCGGTTCTCAGGCTCGAGAATGAGACGAGCGTAAAAGTTTCCAGGACAATGACGAGCGACGAAAATTTTCCCCAGAGGTTTTCACACGTCGTCGCTATGGTGCCAAAAATCCTTGAATCGAATCAGAGGATCCGATGGTCTATCGGTAATACATATAATATCACTAAATCAAATTATAAAGTTAAATTATCCGTTTAATATTGCTTGATAATAAGTATTATTAGAATTACTACACATAATTATATTACGTGTATATTATATATATATATATATATATATATGTATGTATATATATACTTACAGGTATTAAACTACAACTAATTATTATAAAAGAAAAAGAAAAAACAATAAAAATTGAAGATAAAAGATATCTAAAAGTCATTTCTGTTATTCTCTTCTTTTTTTGTTTTTGGTTTCTTCTTTTCAATCAAATTTTTATCACCGATACAATGTATATATTCTTCTTTTTTTTTTGTGCGGCATACATTTGCATATATATATCGTAATATCCGGGTAATATAATTGAGAATTAAATTTGTATATATACTCATATTCAAATTAATGAGTTCCGCCTTTCCCTTGTTTGCGTATAGCGGAGCGAGTTGGGATTCTAATATACTACGTATAGTTGGATTATAATTATTATTTATTTGCAAAATTGAATCAGACGTAAGCAAATGAATTTCATTGGAAATAAAGAGAATAAAAACCAAACGAATAATCATATCATACAGCTATACATCTGTAATATAGCGCTTGAAGAGAAGTTCATGAAATTTTTGCCAATTTCACAAATAAACAATCAATATATTAATTATAACTATGCGCGTATCAAATTTCAGAGATTTTCCAAGGTGATATTATATAATATATATATATATATATATATATATATATATATTTATTTTAGTCACTTTGCTTTCATAATCGATTATGTCATACCTGTATATTTATTATTCTCTGTTTTTTCTTTCCCCCTTTCTTTTTCTTATAAATAAACAAAATAAAATAGATCATTAATAATACGAGAGGAATAATCGTCGTAGTAATAGTACGGCTGCTGAGAATATTGCAGGGAGGAATACAAAATACGTAACAAAACAAAACGAAAGACAAACAGAAGAGAAGAAAAAAAAGAAGAGAAAAAAACAAAATAGAAAAGAAAAAAAGAAGCCGTCTTACGACCGTAATAATATTTAGTTTGTTTTTTCTTGTCTTGTTTTGTTTTGTTTTGCTTTTTCTCTTCTCTTCTCTTTCTTACCTTTTCTTTCTTCTTCTATTCCTACATCAAATTCAGAGAAGTCTGTTGTTGAATAATATTATAAGATAATAAAGCTATGGGAAATGTTTTAATATGAGTTTGCCACTGCGCTGATAATTGGAAAAATTTCACTCCGTACCATTCCGTACCGTCTATGCTCACTGAAAAAATGAGATGCAGGTATTATTGAATTCGGATTTTCATTTCAAATGATTTTATGTAGAAACATAGTTGTAAGAAAACATAGTTTACGATTTTCTGGTTTTTAATTTTTTATTGTAATCATTTTATGCAGTTCGTACCTTTCAGTGGAATGTTATGAGTTTTGGCTGAACATATGAGCCGCGCTACACCGTCAACAGTCTGATTTTTTGGCTCGTTTTCCTTTTCCTTCTCTTTCTTCTTTCCCAGTCTCATGACTGTGAAGAAGGAAAATCAGATATTCAAATTTTAGAATTAGCACTTCGGTAGTTTTAATTGATTTTCAAAATAGCGATCGCGAAGTTAAGAGCTTGAGGGGAGAAGTCGAAAGCGCTTTGTTATTTTTTTCCTTCCGAGTTCGCCCATTCGTTTGTTTATCTTGGTGAATTCGGAGCAGTCCGGGTTCGACAATTCAAACAATTATCATATTATGGAATTTTAAAGTTCACAGTATATATCGGTAGAAATTTGCCGGTATCCTTCAAATCCTTTGAACGTGTGATCTCAAATAACAGGAAATCTTTTCTCCGTGTATCAAAATTAATCAAAAATTAGTTCTGACTGTTGAAATTATATTCTGAAATCTTTGAAAGCCTCCGGAAATCATTGGAAGTCCGGAAAATATCTTCGGAAAAATTTCAAAACCTCCAGAAACCATTGAAAATCCTGAAAATATCTTCGAAGATCTTTAAAATCCTCCAGAAATGATTAAAAATCCTGGAAGTATCTTCTAAATTCTCTAAAAACCTCCAGAAATCATTGAAAATACTGAAAACATCTTCCGAAATCTTCAAAAATAATTTACGAACTGGTCAAAATATTTTGAAAAATTATCGTCCAAGCTCTTCTGAATATATAATAATTTTCGAGAAAACTCTTGGAACTATTTAAAACCCTTAAGATTCTTCTGAAATATTTTCAAATCATTTCAAACTCTTGAGAATCTTCAAACAATCATTTCCAATCTTTGAAAACCGTCTTAAAATGATTAGAATTATTCAAAATCGCCTCAAACGTTCGGGAAGCTGTGAATATGATTTGAAAATTAGAATAATAATGAAAAATCTACTGAAATAATTGAAAGATCTCAAAAACTGTCTAAAATTTCAGTATCGCCTGAATATAGTCCTAAAATTTGTTGAAAATTAAAAGAACCGTACAAAATGCGTTGAAATATTTTGTAAGGTGATATGCTGAAAAATTCTTCTACAATCTCCAAAAATTGTCTAGATTCAGTAGAAAGCATCTACAGTCTTCAGAATCCATGTAGAATCGTAGAAAATTGATAATCCGATAAATTGTCGATAAAACTTAGCGAATACCAAGTTTTAATTCTGCTCCGAGCAATGTTAGGAAAATCTAGTAATATTTTCATCGCAATTCTGGACTCACTTTTTTGTTTTTTCTCCTTAGTAGTATAATTCATAGATAAATGATGTCCAGGATTTTCCCCGAGCGCGGGAAGCCTCTGAACGTGTAGCGCCCTAAAAGCTTGTCTCAGAGAGATTTTTCCTTTCTCCCCAAAAGTCTGTTTCCCCCAATAATCCAACTGCAATTCAACGGGCTCCCAGCCGTCTCGAGGTTGGCCAACGTTCGGACTACTCGGTGGAGTGAGTCTATTAGGTGGCGGAACCGGAAGTCCAGGTGGTGGGAGAGACGGAGGTGATCCAGAGACCGCCATTCCTTCTTCCAGGTCAACCGAAGCTGACGCACTCGAGTCTGGACACCCGACACGAACGTCGTTAACAAAGGGAATGAATATTTGGCTGCTATCGTCCGTCTCCCTGAAGTGAAGGACCGAAAAAAACGATTGTAGGATCAATCTTTTTCACATTTCAGGACCTGAAATCCTCTTGTCTAGTTTATTAATATCGAAAACGTGGAAAATCCTTGCCCACACCTGTAAGTGACCATCGCCTCGGCGATAGGTAGAGATAAAAGTGATGCGGAGTTAGCTAAGTATTCAGAGACTCTTGAAGCGCCTTCGTTCGAGCCTCCGCCTTCTCGTTCCATGAGCTCTTTCCATTCCTCACCGAATAAAATGGCGTATTTAGAATCGATGGAAGAGAGATACCTGGCGAGGGTGTTAGATCCAAGCGGAACGATTAAAAATCGGAGATAATTTTGCCAGTCGGGTGGCCTGAAGCTCAGCAATTCAACGTATTGTCTTAGAACGGAATTGACGAAGCTGTCCCCGCCTGCGATAAGAATTCTTATGGGAGACGGAGGCTTGGCGGAACTGTTGCAGCTGAAATTTGACAAATTTTCATACAACGATGTTAATCGAGAGAGAGAAGATCTGAAAAACAGCTGCTGACAAGCTTACAATTTCTGTATGCGAGCTACGAGACATGAAAACGTTGCCCTGATGTCCGCCGGTGAGGCAGTAGTCAGTACTCGATGATTTCTTTCCTGTAATCTAGCTGCTAAAACCGCTCCTCCGGGATCAGCTAGAGAAACGAGAGAAACTGCGTCTGGGAGTGTGTCGTCGGGAAGAACGCGGCTCAGTTGTTCAACTAGGGCTTTTCTCGGCTAAAATGAAGACACAAATCATTTTCGTATATAAAATTGAGTAATTTTCCATCCATTCTGATTAGATTTCTGGATAATGCCTTTGTGCTGAGCTACCTCCAGGTTATTCAAATCCGTAGCAGGCTTAAGATCGACGCTAAGACTGTGTTTTTTCGATTTATTACTCCCGGGAGCTCCTCGATCCCTCGTAAAGAGCCGGCTCCTTCTGTCAGGGCCCTCAATTTTATTAGAATGTAGATCAGACTTGGGAGGAGAACCAGCGACTACTTGAGGCGCAGGATCATTAGCTTCGTGATCGGTCCAATTTTCAGGATGAGAATCGCTGTCCGCGCGTCTAGAACTATCGTCGCTAAGTCTGTCCACTCCTCGTTCTGCGAAATTTTGTAAGATGAATTTTTCAGAGATAGGAAGAGATTTAGAATTCTAAAGAATCTTCGTGAGAAATTTCATTCGATTAGATCAGGAGATTATTCTCCATATTCTCTATCTAAGAATAGGAGCAGGAATATGAATTTTCAGTAGTCATTAAACCATCGTAGAGAATAAGCGTCAAATAAATACTATGATGAAATAGTAAATATCGATTAGTGAATATTATCTAGTTGAAAATGAAGCGATAGAGACGAGAAGGAACATGGCCCCGTAGGTAGAGCGGTAGATACGTACGTTACACAGGTAGAGACACAGCTAAAGAGATAGAGAGGCTTGAGCTTATCGGTGTGATGAAATAAGTAAAAAGCGTTATATAAAAAGCAGCGGAAAGAAAAAACAGACAAGACAATGAGAAATAATTTTCTTTTTTCGAATTACAAACATCGAACAAACGTTAGAAAGGCGTTACGATCGCAGACGTTTCATGCACGCTGTTGATTTCTATTCTATTTCATATGCCTTGCGCTGTTTGCCGTGCGCTGTATTACATTTTGTGTACAGTGAAGAATTTCGAGCTTGTCGAAAGAATTGTATCCAAAAAGGAGTTCCGTGTACGAAATTATTTGAAAATAATCTACATGATGTTAAAATATATCTACTATTAAGGAATATAACGATCATGAAATTTCACCGATGTTTCAAACGTTCTCATATCATTATTCCAGCTTCTGTAGAAATTATCAGCTTTGAAGATATAAAAAAAGTAGCTCTAGTGCAAAAGTGCAAATGAAGAATAAAAATTAAAATCAAACGGTTGCTTTACGATGCGAATATTAATGAAGTTATCTAAAACAAAGGGAAAAAAATTGAAAAAAAAAAAAAGAAAGAAAATATTATAGAAAAAGAAAAAAACGTTTATAAATATAGACGCTCGAATGAATATTTTGTGTACATTGTTTGTTTTTCTTGTATTTTCTTAATCGTCGATCAATCTACGTACCTGGTGTAGTATGTCCGATACGATTTTTCTCTTTAGCAGTTAGTAGCAGACCAGACTGTAGTTGATTTCCGACGATTGTTGAATTAGAGTTGTTTCCAATAATCTCTGTGCCGGATGTTACTACTACGGAATTTTTCGTACCATGCAACAATGCAAAGCGAAAAAACCCCGACCATATACTTTTTTTTATTTTCTTTTTTTGTCTTTCAGGACTTTTTACTCATTCAATAATAATAATGATCGTAATCATAATAATCTTCCATCAATCTTCTACTCGGTGGCCATAACTTTATGTCCCTTTTTTTTCTAGTAATAGGAAATCTCAAGGGATGATGCAACAAAAAAAAAAAAAAAAAGAAAAGGAGGAAAGAAAGGTCAACAACAACGAATAACTGCGAATTAATGATCACGCAATCGCATGGATAATGAATTCACGTTCTTTAATTACTAAATTAACGAACAAACGAACAGATGAATGAATAAATAAATATGAATGTGAATATTGAAGAGAAAGAAACGAAAAAACAATAAGCGAATAACATATACATAATTTACGAACGAACGATCACTACAAGGCGGCAAAATAGAACATTTTCAAATAAGGAGCGAAGGAGGATCGGAAGAAAAGCATCGCGGGTTCGAACGCGAGTCTTTTCTGATGAAAGATAATTGAAGCGTGGCGCTCAATTTCCGATATCGAGTGATTTCACATGATTTTAGTGCGATTTCATTCAATTTACGTTGTTGAATTATAAAATCGTAGCAAAATCGTGAGAAATAAATTGGAATCATTCGAAATCCGAATGGATTTCAGCCAATCTCACGTGATTTCCAAGTAATTCCGAATGATCTGAAATCGATTCCAGGGTAGGGCAGGCACTCTGATTTTACGATAGAGCTGCAGCACCATAAATGTAATAATTGTACACATAAAAAGAACATAGAATTTTGATTCGGAGGAAGAAAAGACAAACAGAGATATTTTCACGCTCGTCTCTCCTCCGCTTCTCATTTTAACGATACCATTTCATTAAATAAAGACATGATATGACATGATATGAGAGATAGGTGTATAATATTATGTAGACACAAATTAACGATGAGAATCACGAACAGATGATCGATACAAATTATTCAAAATCAATCAATCAATTGATTAATTAAATTTAATTAATTAACTACTTGATCGATTAATCGACTTACGTTTCATGAAATATAAATCAAACTTATACTTATGCATGTACATAATACATATACATTTTTTGTTTGATTACGACAACAAAAAATGCGACAAAAATAATAATAATTATACTTAACTCTGTGATATATATATTTGTAAAAATAAATTGAACCAAGTTTTAACTTACCGGTCTGCGTCGGCGCTAAGAGAGATCGACTCGAGCTAAAAAATGGTCTCAAAGAAGGCTTTGGCGTACTGCTTACTGACATGGTGTCCAATTCTGGTCCACTGTCCGATAAATCTTCCAGCTCGTCGAATAGTTCTTCTATTCCCATATCACCACCTATATTTTTGTAGAATTTCAATTCGATCATTTGACAATGAGTGAAATTTTAATTCGAGAAACTTCAATCAGGGAATAATTTTACTCCGTTATTCTGCTATTTTTGTTTGGTAATCTTCAATTTTCAAATTTTTTTTCTTCTTCCTTAATCGAATGATTGCGTAAGTCCAATGATCTTTTCATATCGGTTTCTCACTATCAATTACAGATTTTGCGAACAGCGATGCAGAGATTTTTATTGAAGAATTCGAATTTTCAATGGTTTTTTAAATACCTGAAAGTTTTTGGCCAATTTCCTCCTGGTCGTGTTCAAGCTCTTCAGATACTCTGAATCGTTTTAACAAAGCGATGAATTTCTGTTTCAAGTTTCTTTGCTAGAAATTAATCGATGAATTAGGGAACTCGGAAACTTATCGTCGATTTTTTATTCATTTTATTTCTTCTTTAGCGGAAATTCATTAGAAATTTTCAGTCTGTTATTCAAATAGTGAAGATAATAATACAGAATCTTTGTTTTTCAGCCTGAGTTGATTCGAAGCGTTTTAGATGCTGTTCCGGAATTATTAGAGACAGAGTTTTCTGTATGTTCAGCATTTTCCGAGAGCCGGAAGTACCGGATTAGAATACATCAAATATTCTATGATTATCTTCATTTCGAAGAAAATATCTAGAAAATGATTATTTTTCTTTGTCACGTTTTTGTCAAGAGTGCCAACGGAGTTCATGGTACCTGTTAAATTCAATTTATACTCTAAGATCTTGTTTCAATATAAAGCGCAAGAATATTATATTAACAAAACTTCCAATTTGGCGTTCATATCTGTATGGACAGACCTTTTCCAAACTTTCAACAGGATCAATGCATATCCAAAGTCGTAAATCAAACTTCACAAGACCCAGAATGAGAAATCCTGTTTCAAGGATACGTAAAAACAAGAATTTTTTGTTTTTGTTCTATCCAAAAATCAATAACTACCTCAACATGGGACTCAGATTTGCATGGAGCGCTCTTTTTTGTCCTGACTTCTAATCCGACTAAATCCATAACGTTGACGTAACAAAATCACAGAGACTGGATCTGTAAGGAATTTTCAGGCGCAGGGCAGCTAATTCTGATTCTAATTCTCGTCTCACATTTTAGTCACGTCCCCCAAATGTCAGAAGAGTAAACATTTCTCTTTTCAACGTAAAATTTTCAGCTGATAATCGCTTGAAAATTCATTTTCCGTGATTCGGTTGCGTTAACGTTATAATCTTTGGCCTCATCGCTTTCAACAGGATTATCATTTATCTAAAGTCTCAGGAGAAATATCTTCAAACTAAAGATTCCTCATTTGAGTATCTAGAATATAAGTATTATCGCTCTTTTCCACAAAAATCAATAGAACATACAATTTGTTACTCAAATCTGCGCAATGAGTTCATTTTTCTAAATTTCATGAAGATTAACATGTTTGGCGTACGCGAAAACCAAATATTTCCTATTATTTCCGCTAAAAAACAAATGACCAAGCCTCGAATACCGTACCCTAGCATTAGCTGGTATTTTGTTCCTGCTTTTTCTCCTATGCATTTCTAGCGTAGGTTCGCTATCGCTTCCTTCGGCTTCACCTTCCGAACTGAATTCTTCTTCGTCGTCGCTAAACTCAGTGCCCAGTCTTTCGCTAGGATCATTAATGAGCCTCTTGTCGTGATCGACGGGTTGAGAGCTGAGTGCAATGACGCTGACCTTTGCGAGCGGTACAGCATGCCCTCCATATTTTTCCGATTTATCGGAGACTAGTTCGAGCTCTAGGTCTGTCTGCTTTTGAAGAACCTTTTTGTTCCGTTGTTGATTTTCAGAAGAAAGAGAGAAAAACATGAAAGAAGCTTGAGTTTTCATGGCTACTTTTTCTTCCCAAATTTAGGAGGATCATCAAAATTATTTGGAATTTTCGAAAACCAAAATAACAAAAACATAAATGAAGAAATTCGTGAAGAGAGATATTATAACAGAGATAGTGATAATATTTCCATTATCTTCACATCCTTCTTATCTACCTGAGCCATGTTGATGACGCCTTCGGCGAGAGTTTTATACCCTAGCATAGTGCGATTTTTGTATCTCTTCCGCCTTTGTAATAAAATTAAAAGTTTGTTTCCATCTCTTTTTAAAAAATGTGGATACTGGAGAGCGAACTGAAGCTCTAGCTCAGTGTCCAACATCCCTGCGGATGGTACTGCGACTTCGTTCGATCTCAACGTTCTTTTTGAACTTTGCATTTTCACTGCTAAGCTTATCGATGTGAGATCCGAACCCAGGGATCGTAAGAGAACTAGGCGGCTCAACGTCAACGAACAAAGTCTGAAAATAGAAGATGAAAAATAACGATGAAAATGACAGTGCCAAGATATTTTAATTAATCATCCATTTTGAGCGATCTATTCAGAATTTGTGCTGTTCTGTTGTTCAACAGTTTGATCGTTCCTTTTGTATATATGAGGATCTTCCTCTCGGGAGACAGTCTAAAATGAAGATTAGATTGAGATAATTTATCACAGAAGACAAAAATGTAATAATCTTTCTCAACGGATTGTCAATAGTTCGTTCCCAAGATTTACGAAATAAAAAGAATTAAAAAAATGCTAGAGCAAACAAATTTTTAATAAAAATGAGAAGTAATTCTTTTAGTTTTTCATTTTCTGTTTCTATATGTAATTTCATTTTTGTTTGTTATTTCTTTCTTCGATATAGGTACTGCATAAGATCGTCACTCTTTCAACCCTGTCGTGTGCGAAGACAATATCCTACGGCACATGTAAAATGCAATATGTATACGTGTAACTGTATACCTATACTTAAATGGGAATGCTAAGGGGTAAAAGATGTAATGAAAGGGTTGCGATGTAGGATCCAGAGAGGCAATGGCTAGGTCTAATCGCCGAAGAACACGCCACGCGGTATAAACCTGGGCTGGACGTGAGTCGGCGGTCGGTGACATTGAATCGATAGATCGGAACTTGCTGGAGAACGGGGGCTTCCAAGCTCTCCTTACTCACGGCATTCGGGGCGCAGCTCAATGCGGACCGGCGATATCTATCTATCTATTTATCTATCAGTCTATCTATCTATTTATCTATCAGTCTATCTATTTATTGATCTAACTATCTATATATCTATCTATCTATCTGTCTATCTATTTATGTATCTATTTATCGATTTGTCTTTCTATCTATTTATCTATCTATCTGATCTGTTAAACTATCTGTCTATCTATTGTCTACAAGAATAATCGATTTTCCGGAATTTATTGGCAAATATCTCTCTGTCTGTCTATCATCTAAATTCTAAAGAATATCTTTGTTGGTTATTACTAACTGTATACGGCTTTAAAGAGCGAGGAATGAATGAAGAATGTTTCCTAATAAATTAGGAGAAGTTATTGCTACAATTGTATCTATTATGATTTTCATAATTTCACCTTTTTTTTTTTATATACCAAGTTTCGAAAGCCGAACATTTTAGCCTATTGACCAAATTATATTCTCAACGATATTTTCAAATATTTTATTATTAACATGGTTTGGAATAATTTTGAAACGTCGGCCCGCGGTATTTTGCCGTAATTGAAAACGTAATACAGCAAAATGGTGTTGAAAGTTAGCAGAACAGAATCTCCCGTGAAATGATAGGTGCCAACTATCGTTTGTCCACCACATAAATAAGATTGTAAACAAATGATAGTTGGCACCTACCATTTCCCGCTCGATTTTATTCTGCTAGGATTCACCATAATCTCGCGGTATAGATATATATCTTAAGACGGGTGACGTCATATTGTTGTAATTTTCAATCTGTTATATTGATGGCGATTTTGGGTCAAATCCTCTTGACGTATGGTTAGTAATGTAGCCGACAACGAGACGAATCCAAAGATACCCAACAACCTATCATTCAGTTAAACTGATACGAAGATATTCGGATTTCAAACATAATTGCGCTGTCTAACGCAACGCGAAGGTCTGTACTTTGAGGTCGAATTCTGCGGTACAAAATCATCGGAGTAATACGTTGTTGGGTATCGTTGGATTCGTCTCGTTGTCGGCTACATTACTAACCATACGTCAAGAGGATCTAGGTGAATGTGGAAAGCAAAAAAACTTCTTCAGATTCGGATCACATCCTGCAAACTTAGACATTCTATGACGTTATGGTGAAATGAAAGTATACCCTATCATGCAGAATATTTTAATGTAGATAATAGATATTCACGTTCCGGGTCTACAGTTAGATGGATGGACAGATGAGGTTGCGAACTTGGCTAACGTAGCTATGTACGTATGTATGTATATACATACAACAGAAGATTGATTTTTACTTCTGCCGCGTCGACTGATCTCTGCAGCACGAACCAATATCTACATACGTATAAATATAAGCTGGCAGCGTGTAGCCGTAAAATTAGCATTTTCCTATTCGCAATAATAGACAGACCTTCCGGGTCTGTATGAGGAGATAAAATTTCGAGAACGAAGGAAGAAAAAAGGAGGGAATGACGGCGTACGACGACGGCGACGAACAGAGGAAGGGAGCGGGAGTGAGTTCCGTGCGTAGGAAATCAATTATTACTGACATCGAGTAACACGCAGAGCAGCTCGCCGTGCTGATGTTGCCTGCTGGCTATTGCCGCACGGTTTTGTGCTCATATCTAAAGTTAGCTCCATAAATGGGGGAGAAATATATTTCATACGTATATACTATAAGTATATATGCATTATCTAACTAGATCAAAGATTCTAGATAAACCGCGACGAATATTTTAACCAACAAGGTAGAAATAATAATAATAATGACAGAATATCATCGTACTTTGCATGTTTTTTCTGTGGAATAAAAGAGAACGGAAAGATAGAAATACGTGTGAAAAGATTGGCTGGAATTTCGAAAAATGAGGAAACGATCTCTATAAATTATCGTTAGGAGTTATACAAAGTCTGATGTATACGTTTATCATCTATTTGCCCGTTTATACGATTTTCCTATATCTAATCTTATAGATTAACTCGCAGCCCGAGGGAAGCGGGAGGAGCTCGAAATAAAATATATAATATTCTCTCAATATATAACATGATACACATAATAATTATTCTCCGTACAGTAGCAGCAGCTCGGAGAGAAGAGCGACTTATCAGTATCTCTGCCAACAAACTCGACGATATATAGAAGAATATGTATAATAGAGAGCTTGTTACTAATTGTTCAACTATGCATACTGCTACTTGTGCTTGTGTATGTAAAACTCAAGGCGCCAAACATAACGACATACTCAATACTCGTGTGGAATTAGAATTCGAATGAATATTTAGGTATATTTCATTTGCTAATTATAAATGTTATATTCAAGGCTCTACATTATCAAATGTAATTTCATACACGTGTAGATATGTACACGGCTATTATGCACTAGGTTCATATCTTCTATCTATTATCTAAACCGAGAGAATGACAAAAAACTCGTTAACATAATAATAATGAGAACATAAAATATGTAGCTAAATAGATGGATGAATGAACGAAAGAGAATGGATGAATGAAACGAGTGGGAAAGAAAACAAAGGAAGAAAACAGCAACAAAGAAGCGTAGGATAGAACGTGAGAGGGGGAAGCGGGGAAGGAATATTCATTCGTTTGACAGTTAACATCCGCCCCGGTCACGTTCGCGTATAAATACTATACCTATACTTCTTTATCGACAGAGAAACTGCGGGCGAGAGCTTAATCTCAAACGTCAAAGTCAGCTCTATATCGTATCATATACATACATAATCGTGCATCTATCTACCTGTCTCTCTGTCTGTCTTTCTTTCGTTCATTTGTTTGTTTTTTCATTACCCATAAATCTTGAAATATGTATTGTAGATAGATACGAATGCTGACATGAAGATAAATACGAATGATAACATCAACTTGACACAGGCTTTCTAGGCTTTCATAACATGTAGTTTCAGTCGGTTTTAAAACAAACTGTAGCATGAAACAATGCCAAGCCGGTGAATCATTTTCACATACTACGCGCCAGTATACCGAGTACAGTCGTATACTGCAGTTTGTAAATGAAATGAGCAACGGATAACAATAACAATAATAATATTGGAGATTAAAAGCTTGGAGTAGACAGAGAAGATAACAGTAAGATAAAAAAGGAGTAATACGATCATAACAGCGCGACAATTTCAAGATAGAAGAAAAAATACGATTAATAATAATCGTAGAAACATAATAGAATGGAATATCGCGTGAATTATGAATGAAATTATTATTAAACCAAAACACAATTTACTATCGATACATCATGTATTCGAATGAAACGTAGAAGAAAAACACCGAAAGGGCGTGTGAATGCCCGCGATCTGCGCGGCGGGATCTTCTTGCGGTGCATATTATAATCTCTATCTCTCCTCGGCATGTATATTGGCTCGGCACTTTATTACATTTAATACTCGATCCGTCATCTCTGAACGGATGTAATACGCGTTTTCTTCTCTTTCATTCAGCACTGTACATCTCTTCGACAATATTCTCAATTATCAAACTACGAA
Source organism: Phymatocera aterrima (assembly GCA_963170745.1). Classification (NCBI taxonomy): domain Eukaryota; kingdom Metazoa; phylum Arthropoda; class Insecta; order Hymenoptera; family Tenthredinidae; genus Phymatocera; species Phymatocera aterrima. Next base: position 4,084,107 of record OY720672.1, on the reverse strand, counting down.
GATTCGATGAACGAGCGTTGTTGCATATGTAAACCTTGTATATACATGCCTATCTATACATGCATAAATTAATGATAGATAGAGTGTCAATTATTGTACCTGGGTATGCAATTAGGCGGCGTACGATCAACTTCCCACGTAGCAAATAGTTTCATTGGTACAGGCCGAGCGGCCGGGGTCGTTACCTTGTTTCTTTCCGCCATTTTTCGTCCCCGGAGAAGAGCCGGAGAGCAGCGGTAGACCCCGGAGATCAGAAGAGGAGGAGGCCTTGTCCGAGTGCCTGCCTACTCTCTCCTGCCGGTCAACCGCCGCTTGGCCGTATGATATGGGATATAGCCGAGCGAGCCGAACGGCGATAACAAAAACACCCGACACTCCACTTCGCACAGTATTTCTGACACAAATCACCTCCCTCACATCCCAAAGGCTCACGGCCAACTGAAATCTGAATGACTCACTTCACCGAGTACTGACTGAATTCACATCTGATCTGATCTGATACGGAATGTATGTATGCATAGAGTACGCTGTGAAGAAGCAGAAGAGATCGAAGAGATACCATACGTCTCCTGTGCCGCCATCTTGCGGTTTTTTTATTCTTCAGAATGCGAATGCTCCGTGACCTCAGTCGGTAAGACTGATACATACAGGTATATCATACAGAGCTCCTTCTCTCTCTCTGTTACCCAACTGCGGGTGTATATTTGTCAATTTTCTTCTTATCGACAGAGCGGAGATTAGGTGGAATCCGCGGGATTGTGATTCGTGACTGACGCCAAATGAGAAGTTTTTGTGACCGAGTTCTATTGTTTTAGTATCATAATGAACATAAATGAAGAACTGTCTCAGTTATTTAAGCCATACGTACAATAATCTCCTTCGTTTCGAACGCGAATGATCATTCTTTCGAAATATTCATCGTGAACCGTATTATCACTTTATTCAAGTTAGGCCAGGTTATCCGAAAATAACCTCAAACGGTCAGATTGACTTTTATCGGGTGTCATATTGTCAAAACGTGAAATAACAGTTCTCATTGCATCGTAGTACAGCCTAATCCGAATTTTATTGTCTGTTTACATATTCCAGCGAATTATTTCAAATATCTCTGTCCGTTTCCCTGGCTTTCCGTACTTCGAGCGATTGAAATATACCGAAAACTAGTTCGACAATTATTCATACACAACGCACATCACAATATTTTTACTTCAACGCCCCCCCAAAGTTATCATTTCAACATAATTTCTCACCGGACTATCGGCGCTCAACAGAAACCAAAATTAAATAGACGGACACAGCGTAGTCGAACCCAGAAACAGAAGCAATTAATCTAGAAATAAAAATAGAAATAAAATAAAGACGTTAATTCTCAAAAATTAGACACCATGACTTCGATTTTTGATCAATATGAACAAGCTTCTCAAAGATCTAAACATTCCGCTCAACCGCCGATGCGACCCGACATCGTAAGTTGAAGAAATTGCCGTTCTTCGTTTATTTCTAAGTCTATTTTTGTCCATTATTCATAATACCCAACTCTTCTTTTTTCCTCGTATCCGACATCTCAATTATTGCAGCTCTAGTTAAACAATTGCATTGATTCTTTTCGTCGTGTTCTTTCATTGCTCATCATTGTTTCAATCAATTCCTTATTAATCTTCTTTGTCTTCTTCTTTCTTTCTTTCTTTCTCGATCAATAATTTAATCAAGTTTATTGAACGATTCGTTTCAGAGCACGACGGGATTTATTCACATGAAGCTGCGCGACGACGGACCGATATTCACCAAACAGAAAGTGAATTTTTTACCACCGGAAAAAATTACCCATCTCGCCGTTAGCAGCAATCTGATTGTTATAGCCATGGCCAATAACGTTCTTCTGAGAATCGATATGAAGCAGCCTGATAAACCGGAGGGTGAGAATTTAACGTCGTCGTTGCGTACAATTTCGTTCGTTCGTCTATAATTTCGAAGATTTGCTTCCCAAGAACGGAGGATACAAAAATTCATGGATATTCCGGAATTTTTTTAGTATTGTATTCATGAATGAAAAAATGATCAATTTCCAGATATAGACATCTCGAAGTATTCGGTAAACATGAAGCTATCCGGATTATTCCTCGATCCACTGGGCCACCATTTATTGATATCGCTTGTACCCAAAAACGGGGAAAATCCATTACCCGAACTTTTCTATCTGCACAGAAAAACAACAAAATTGAAACAGGTGACCACACTTGCCTCAAAATACAACCATAATGTTGGAAATGATGAGAAAATCACTTGATTGTGTTAAAAAAAGTCTCGAATTTTGATTGGATATGTAACAAAAAGAAAAGAACACCATTTTGGAATCGCATGATCGAATTCGGGTTGTAGAATTCCTAAATAGAAATAAAATGTTGATAGAATTTGAAACGACTGCGATTCGAGCTTCCTCAAACTCTTAGTGCTTCTAACGATCTGAAATGCGTTTTCGAGGCTTTTTGAACAAACAGAAAACCGAAATATCTACCAAATTCGATTTTATAATCCTCCGATTTTCGTTTTGATTACCGAAATCTAGACTTGAATGAATTTCTAGGCAGGGAAGTTCAGAGGCCATGAAATAACGGCGGTAGGATGGAACTTTCTCAACACGTCGGAAGCCACTTCTGGTCCAATTTTACTCGGTACATCAAAAGGGTTAATACTTGAAACCGAAATCGCCCTCGACGGTGATAAAATCTTCAATACGAGTCTCGAGCAATATTGGAGACAGGTGAGAACTCAATTTCTTCACGTATGTTAAGATGGAATCGCTACTTGATCAGAATAAATTCACAGCATACCTAGGATTTGGTGCTGATTAGTTGCTAATTTGTTCCCCCAATCCCGATTTTGTTGCTCCAGCCGTTTCACGGGAATCGACGACAATGCCAGGTTTCAAGAAAGCTAGCATTGCCGCCTAAACGCAACGGCGAAAATTGAAAACCAATGTGCCATAATTTGTTGCTAGTTAGTTGCTGTGTAGCCACAACAACTTCAACCAAGAAATTTCATACTTTGTTCTAAAAAACCACCCCCACAATCACCGAGTGACCGAAAATGTGAAAATGCACCGATTCACGTAATTGAATGACTGATTGAGCTGATTCTACGATTGTTCGTCGATAACCGATATTGTTTTTCAACCCTTGCTCCAAAAAGCCCCCCCCCCCCCCCCCCCCCCGCCCCGCCCTTCTGACCCAACGAAATAAATGCAAAAATGCATAACAATTCTCAGCAATGACCTCCACTTGTTTTGAATATGACTATCATAGAGAAAACAAGGACTTGCCACTTATCACGCGGTATTCCAGTTGGCATCCTTACATGCATGCGCTACGAATTTGGTGCCGCTCGGATTAGATGAAAAACCGGCTCCCGTAATTTCATGGCGACAATGTATTGGTACACGACTCCCTAAATCTAATACCGCCTGAGATTCATTGAAAAATGTCTCCCTCAATTTGTTGATGCCCAAATTCGATCAAAAAACGACTCCTCGAATTTGTTGCTCCATGAATTCTATTGAAAAACGACTCGCCGAATTCGTGGCTCCATGAATTCGACGGAAAAACGACTCCTCGAATTTGTGGCACCATGAATTCGACTGGAAAACGACTCGCCGAATTTGTGGCTCTTCGAATTCGACTGAAAAACGACTCGCCGAATTTGTGGCTCTATAAATTCGACTGAGAAACAACTCCCCGAATTTGTGGCTCCATGAATTCGACTGATGAACGACTCCCCGAATTTGTGGCACCATGAATTCAACTAGAAAACGACTCGCCGAATTTGTAGCTCTTCGAATTTGACTGAAAAACGACTCCCCGAATTCGTGGCTCCATGAATTCGACTGGAAAATGACTTCCCGAATTTCTGGCTCCATGAATTCGTCTGAAAAACGACTTCCCGAATTTGTGGCTCCATGAATTCGACTAGAAAACGACTCACTGAATTTGTGGCTCTTCGAATTCGACTGGAAAACGACTCCCCGAATTCGTTGCTCCATGAATTCGACTGAAAAACGACTTCCCGAATTTGTGGCTCCATGAATTCGAATGGAAAACGACTCGCCGATTTCGTGGCTCTTCGAATTCCATTCGAAAACGACTTCCCGAATTCGTTGCTCCATGAATTCGACTGTGAAACGACTCCCCGAATTCGTGGCTCCATGAATTCGACTGAAAAACGACTTCCCGAATTTGTGGCTCCATGAATTCGACGGAAAAACGATTCCCCGAATTTGTGGCTCCATGAATTCGAATGGAAAACGACTCGCCGATTTTGTGGCTCTTCGAATTCCATTCAAAAACGACTTCCCGAATTCGTTGCTTCATGAATTCGACTGATAAACGAATCCCCGAATTTGTGGCACCATGAATTCGACTAGGAAACGACTCGCCGAATTTGTGGCTCTTCGAATTTGACTGAAAAACGACTCCCCGAATTCGTGGCTCCATGAATTCGACTGGAAACCGACTTCCCGAATTTCTGGCTCCATGAATTCGACTGAAAAACGACTTCCCGAATTTGTGGCTCCATGAATTCGACTAGAAAACGACACACTGAATTTGTGGCTCTTCGAATTCGACTGAGAAACGACTCCCCGAATTCGTTGCTCCATGAATTCGACTGAGAAGCGACTCCCCGAATTCGTGGCGCCATGAATTCGACTGGAAAACGACTTCCCGAATTTCTGGCTCCATGAATTCGTCTGAAAAACGACTTCCCGAATTTGTGGCTCCATGAATTCGACTGGAAAACGACTTCCCGAATTTGTGGCTCCATGAATTCGACGGAAAAACGACTCCCCGAATTCGTGGCTCCATGAATTCGAATGGAAAACGACTCGCCGATTTCGTGGCTCTTCGAAATCCATTCAAAAACGACTTCCCGAATTCGTTGCTCCATGAATTCGACTGATAAACGACTCCCCGAATTTGTGGCTCCATGAATTCGACGGAAAAACGACTCCCCGAATTTGTGGCTCCATGAATTCGAATGGAAAACGACTCGCAGATTTCGTGGCTCTTCGAATTCCATTCACAAACGAATTTCCGAATTCGTTGCTTCATGAATTCGACTGCAAAACGACTCCCCGAATTTGTGGCACCATGTATTCGACTGGAAAACGACTCGCCGAATTTGTGGCTCTTCGAATTCGACTGAAAATCGACTTCCTGAATTCGTGGCTCCATGAATTCGACTGAAAAACGACTTCCCGAATTTGTGGCTCCATGAATTCGACGGAAAAACGACTCCCCGAATTTGTGGATCCATGAATTCGAATGGAAAACGACTCGCAGATTTCGTGGCTCTTCGAATTCCATTCAAAAACGACTTCCCGGATTCGTCGCTCCATGAATTCGACTGAGAAACGACTCCCCGAATTCGTGGCTCCATGAATTCGACTGAAAAACGACTTCCCGAATTGGTGGCTCCATGAATTCGACTGGGAAACGACTCCCCGAATTCGTGGCTCCATGAATTCGAATGGCAAACGACTCGCCGATTCCGTGGCTCTTCGAATTCCATTCAAAAACGACTTCTCGAATTCGTTGCTCCATGAATTCGACTGAAAAACGACTCCCCGAATTCGTGGCTCCATGAATTCGACTAAAAAACGACTTCCCGACTTTGTGGCTCCATGAATTCGACGGAAAAACGACTCCCCGAATTTGTGGCTCCATCAATTCGACGGAAAAACAACTCCCCGGATTTGTGGCTCCATGAATTCGAATGGAAAACGACTCGCCGATTTCGTGGCTCTTCGAATTCCATTCAAAAACGACTTCCCGAATTCCTTGCTCCATGAATTCGACTGATAAACGACTCCCCGAATTTGTGGCACCATGAATTCAACTAGAAAACGACTCGCCGAATTTGTAGCTCTTCGAATTTGACTGAAAAACGACTCCCCGAATTCGTGGCTCCATGAATTCGACTGGAAAACGACTTACCGAATTTCTGGCTCCATGAATTCGTCTGGAAAACGACTTCTCGAATTTGTGGCTCCATGAATTCGACTAGAAAACGACTCACTGAATTTGTGGCTCTTCGAATTCGACTGAAAAACGACTCCCCGAATTCGTTGCTCCATGAATTCGACTGAAAAACGACTTCCCGAATTTGTGGCTCCATGAATTCGACGGAAAAACGACTCCCCGAATTTGTGGCTCCATGAATTCGAATAGAAAACGACTCGCCGATTTCGTGGCTCTTCGAATTCCATTCAAAAACGACTTCCCGAATTCGTTGCTCCATGAATTCGACTGCAAAACGACTCCCCGAATTCGTGGCTCCATAAATTCGACTGAGAAACGACTCCCCGAAGTTGTGGCTCCATGAATTCGACTGAAAAACGACTTCCCGAATTTGTGGCTCCATGAATTCGACTAAAAAACGACTTCCCGAATTCGTTGCTCCATGAATTCAACTGTGAAACGACTCCCCGAATTCGTGGCTCCATGAATTCGACTGAAAAACGACTTCCCGAATTTCTGGCTCCATGAATTCGACGGAAAAACGGCTCTCCGAATTTGTGGCTCCATGAATTCGAATGGAAAACGACTCGCCGATTTCGTGGCTCTTCGAAATCCATTCAAAAACGACTTCCCGAATTCGTTGCTCCATGAATTCGACTGATAAACGACTCCCCGAATTTGTGGCTCCATGAATTCGACGGAAAAACGACTCCCCGAATTTGTGGCTCCATGAATTCGAATGGAAAACGACTCGCAGATTTCGTGGCTCTTCGAATTCCATTCACAAACGAATTTCCGAATTCGTTGCTTCATGAATTCGACTGAAAAACGACTCCCCGAATTCGTGGCTCCATGAATTTGACTAAAAAACGACTTCCCGACTTTGTGGCTCCATGAATTCGACGGAAAAACGACTTCCCGAATTCGTTGCTCCATGAATTCGACTGTGAAACGACTCCCCGAATTCGTGGCTCCATGAATTCGACTGGAAACCGACTTCCCGAATTTCTGGCTCCATGAATTCGACTGAAAAACGACTTCCCGAATTTGTGGCTCCATGAATTCGACTAGAAAACGACACACTGAATTTGTGGCTCTTCGAATTCGACTGAGAAACGACTCCCCGAATTCGTTGCTCCATGAATTCGACTGAGAAGCGACTCCCCGAATTCGTGGCACCATGAATTCGACTGGAAAACGACTTCCCGAATTTCTGGCTCCATGAATTCGTCTGAAAAACGACTTCCCGAATTTGTGGCTCCATGAATTCGACTGGAAAACGACTTCCCGAATTTGTGGCTCCATGAATTCGACGGAAAAACGACTCCCCGAATTTGTGGCTCCATGAATTCGAATGGAAAACGACTCGCAGATTTCGTGGCTCTTCGAATTCCATTCACAAACGAATTTCCGAATTCGTTGCTTCATGAATTCGACTGCAAAACGACTCCCCGAATTTGTGGCACCATGTATTCGACTAGAAAACGACTCGCCGAATTTGTGGCTCTTCGAATTCGACTGAAAATCGACTTCCTGAATTCGTGGCTCCATGAATTCGACTGAAAAACGACTTCCCGAATTTGTGGCTCCATGAATTCGACGGAAAAACGATTCCCCGAATTTGTGGATCCATGAATTCGAATGGAAAACGACTCGCAGATTTCGTGGCTCTTCGAATTCCATTCAAAAACGACTTCCCGGATTCGTCGCTCCATGAATTCGACTGAGAAACGACTCCCCGAATTCGTGGCTCCATGAATTCGACTGAAAAACGACTTCCCGAATTGGTGGCTCCATGAATTCGACTGGGAAACGACTCCCCGAATTCGTGGCTCCATGAATTCGAATGGCAAACGACTCGCCGATTCCGTGGCTCTTCGAATTCCATTCAAAAACGACTTCTCGAATTCGTTGCTCCATGAATTCGACTGAAAAACGACTCCCCGAATTCGTGGCTCCATGAATTCGACTAAAAAACGACTTCCCGACTTTGTGGCTCCATGAATTCGACGGAAAAACGACTCCCCGAATTTGTGGCTCCATCAATTCGACGGAAAAACAACTCCCCGGATTTGTGGCTCCATGAATTTGAATGGAAAACGACTCGCCGATTTCGTGGCTCTTTGAATTCCATTCAAAAACGACTTCCCGAATTCGTTGCTCCATGAATTCGACTGATAAACGACTCCCCGAATTTGTGGCACCATGAATTCAACTAGAAAACGACTCGCCGAATTTGTAGCTCTTCGAATTTGACTGAAAAACGACTCCCCGAATTCGTGGCTCCATGAATTCGACTGGAAAACGACTTACCGAATTTCTGGCTCCATGAATTCGTCTGGAAAACGACTTCTCGAATTTGTGGCTCCATGAATTCGACTAGAAAACGACTCACTGAATTTGTGGCTCTTCGAATTCGACTGAAAAACGACTCCCCGAATTCGTTGCTCCATGAATTCGACTGAAAAACGACTTCCCGAATTTGTGGCTCCATGAATTCGACGGAAAAACGACTTCCCGAATTTGTGGCTCCATGAATTCGAATAGAAAACGACTCGCCGATTTCGTGGCTCTTCGAATTCCATTCAAAAACGACTTCCCGAATTCGTTGCTCCATGAATCCGACTGCAAAACGACTCCCCGAATTCGTGGCTCCATAAATTCGACTGAGAAACGACTCCCCGAAGTTGTGGCTCCATGAATTCGACTGAAAAACGACTTCCCGAATTTGTGGCTCCATGAATTCGACTGAAAAACGACTTCCCGAATTCGTTGCTCCATGAATTCGACTGTGAAACGACTCCCCGAATTCGTGGCTCCATGAATTCGACTGAAAAACGACTTCCCGAATTTCTGGCTCCATGAATTCGACGGAAAAACGGCTCTCCGAATTTGTGGCTCCATGAATTCGAATGGAAAACGACTCACCGATTTCGTGGCTCTTCGAAATCCATTCAAAAACGACTTCCCGAATTCGTTGCTCCATGAATTCGACTGATAAACGACTCCCCGAATTTGTGGCTCCATGAATTCGACGGAAAAACGACTCCCCGAATTTGTGGCTCCATGAATTCGAATGGAAAACGACTCGCAGATTTCGTGGCTCTTCGAATTCCATTCACAAACGAATTTCCGAATTCGTTGCTTCATGAATTCGACTGCAAAACGAATCCCCGAATTTGTGGCACCATGTATTCGACTAGAAAACGACTCGCCGAATTTGTGGCTCTTCGAATTCGACTGAAAATCGACTTCCTGAATTCGTGGCTCCATGAATTCGACTGAAAAACGACTTCCCGAATTTGTGGTTCCATGAATTCGACGGAAAAACGACTCCCCGAATTTGTGGATCCATGAATTCGAATGGAAAACGACTCGCAGATTTCGTGGCTCTTCGAATTCCATTCAAAAACGACTTCCCGGATTCGTCGCTCCATGAATTCGACTGAGAAACGACTCCCCGAATTCGTGGCTCCATGAATTCGACTGAAAAACGACTTCCCGAATTGGTGGCTCCATGAATTCGACTGGGAAACGACTCCCCGAATTCGTGGCTCCATGAATTCGAATGGCAAACGACTCGCCGATTCCGTGGCTCTTCGAATTCCATTCAAAAACGACTTCTCGAATTCGTTGCTCCATGAATTCGACTGAAAAACGACTCCCCGAATTCGTGGCTCCATGAATTCGACTAAAAAACGACTTCCCGACTTTGTGGCTCCATGAATTCGACGGAAAAACGACTCCCCGAATTTGTGGCTCCATCAATTCGACGGAAAAACAACTCCCCGGATTTGTGGCTCCATGAATTCGAATGGAAAACGACTCGCCGATTTCGTGGCTCTTCGAATTCCATTCAAAAACGACTTCCCGAATTCGTTGCTCCATGAATTTGACTGAAAAACGACTCCCCGAATTCGTGGCTCCATGAATTCGACTGGAAAACGACTTACCGAATTTCTGGCTCCATGAATTCGTCTGGAAAACGACTTCTCGAATTTGTGGCTCCATGAATTCGACTAGAAAACGACTCACTGAATTTGTGGCTCTTCGAATTCGACTGAAAAACGACTCCCCGAATTCGTTGCTCCATGAATTCGACTGAAAAACGACTTCCCGAATTTGTGGCTCCATGAATTCGACGGAAAAACGACTCCCCGAATTTGTGGCTCCATGAATTCGAATGGAAAACGACTCGCCGATTTTGTGGCTCTTCGAATTCCATTCAAAGATGACTTCCCGAATTTGTGGCACCATGAATTCGACTGAAAAACGACTCGCCGAATTTGTGGCTCTTCGAATTCGACTGAAAAACGACTCACCGAACTTGTGGCTCCATGAATTCGCCTGAGAAACGACTCCCCGAATTCGTGGCTCCATGAATTCGACGGAAAAACGACTCCCCGAATTCGTGGCTCCATGAATTCGAATGGAAATCGACTCGCCGATTCCGTGGCTCTTCGAATTCCATTCAAAAACGACTTCCCGAATTCGTTGCTCCATGAATTCGACTGAAAAACGACTTTCCGAATTTCTGGCTCCATGAATTCGACGGAAAAACGACTCCCCGAATTTGTGGCTCCATGAATTCGAATGGAAAACGAGTCGCCGATTTTGTGGCTCTTCGAATTCCATTCAAAGATGACTTCCCGAATTCGTTGCTTCATGAATACGACTGATAAACGAATCCCCGAATTTGTGGCACCATGAATTCAACTAGAAAATGACTCGCCGAATTTGTGGCTCTTCGAATTTGACTGAAAAACGACTCCCCGAATTCGTGGCTCCATGAATTCGACAGGAAACCGACTTCCCGAATTTCTGGCTCCATGAATTCGACTGAAAAACGACTTCCCGAATTTGTGGCTCCATGAATTCGACTAGAAAACGACTCACTGAATTTGTGGCTCTTCGAATTCGACTGAGAAACGACTCCCCGAATTCGTTGCTCCATGAATTCGACTGAAAAACGACTCCCCGAATTTGTGGCTCCATGAATTCGACTGAGAAGCGACTCCCCGAATTCGTGGCTCCATGAATTCGACTGGAAAACGACTTCTCGAATTTCTGGCTCCATGAATTCGACGGAAAAACAACTTCCCGAATTTGTGGCACCATGAATTCGACTGAACAACGACTCGCCGAATTTGTGGCTCTTCGAATTCGACTGAAAAACGACTCACCGAATTCGTGGCTCCATGAATTCGAATGGAGAACGACTCGCCGATTTCGTGGCTCTTCGAAATCCATTCAAAAACGACTTCCCGAATTCGTTGCTCCATGAATTCGACTGATAAACGACTCCCCGAATTTGTGGCTCCATGAATTCGACGGAAAAATGACTCCCCGAATTTGTGGCTCCATGAATTTGAATGGAAAACGACTCGCAGATTTCGTGGCTCTTCGAATTCCATTCACAAACGAATTTCCGAATTCGTTGCTTCATGAATTCGACTGCAAAACGACTCCCCGAATTTGTGGCACCATGTATTCGACTAGAAAACGACTCGCCGAATTTGTGGCTCTTCGAATTCGACTGAAAATCGACTTCCTGAATTCGTGGCTCCATAAATTCGACTAAAAAACGACTTTCCGACTTTGTGGCTCCATGAATTCGACGGAAAAACGACTCCCCGAATTTGTGGCTCCATGAATTCGACGGAAAAACAACTCCCCGGATTTGTGGCTCCATGAATTCGAATGGAAAACGACTCGCCGATTTCGTGGCTCTTCGAATTCCATTCAAAAACGACTTCCCGAATTCGTGGCTCCATGAATTCGAATGGAAAACGACTCGCCGATTCCGTGGCTCTTCGAATTCCATTCAAAAACGACTCCCCGAATTTGTGGCACCATGAATTCAACTAGAAAACGACTCGCCGAATCTGTAGCTTTCCGAATTTGACTGAAAAACGACTCCCCGAATTCGTGGCTCCATGAATTCGACTGGAAAACGACTTCCCGAATTTCTGGCTCCATGAATTCGTCTGAAAAACGACTTCCCGAATTCGTGGCTCCATGAATTCGACTAGAAAACGACCCACTGAATTTGTGGCTCTTCGAATTCGACTGAAAAACGACTTCCCGAATTCGTTGCTCCATGAATTCGACGGAAAAACGACTCCCCGAATTTGTGGCTCCATGAATTCGAATGGAAAACGACTCGCAGATTTCGTGGCTCTTCGAATTCCATTCAAAAACGACTTCCCGGATTCGTCGCTCCATGAATTCGACTGAGAAACGACTCCCCGAATTCGTGGCTCCATGAATTCGACTGAAAAACGACTTCCCGAATTGGTGGCTCCATGAATTCGACCGAGAAACGACTCCCCGAATTCGTGGCTCCATGAATTCGAATGGCAAACGACTCGCCGATTCCGTGGCTCTTCGAATTCCATTCAAAAACGACTTCCCGAATTCGTTGCTCCATGAATTCGACTGAAAAACGACTCCCCGAATTCGTGGCTCCATGAATTTGACTAAAAAACGACTTCCCGACTTTGTGGCTCCATGAATTCGACGGAAAAACGACTTCCCGAATTCGTTGCTCCATGAATTCGACTGTGAAACGACTCCCCGAATTCGTGGCTCCATGAATTCGACTGAAAAACGACTCCCCGAATTTGTGGCACCATGAATTTGACTGGAAAACGACTCCCCGAATTTGTGGCACCATGGATTCAACTAGAAAACGACTCGCCGAATTTGTGGCTCTTCGAATTTGACTGAAAAACGACTCCCCGAATTCGTGGCTCCATGAATTCGACTGGAAAACGACTTCCCGAATTTCTGGCTCCATGAATTCGTCTGAAAAACGACTTCCCGAATTTGTGGCTCCATGAATTCGACTAGAAAACGACTCACTGAATTTGTGGCTCTTCGAATTCGACTGAAAAACGATTCCCCGAATTCGTTGCTCCATGAATTCGACTGAAAAACGACTCCCCGAATTTGTGGCTCCATGAATTCGACTGAGAAGCGACTTCCCGAATTCGTGGCTCCATGAATTCGACGGAAAAACGACTCCCCGAATTTGTGGCTCCATGAATTCGAATGGAAAACGACTCGCCGATTTCGTGGCTCTTCGAATTCCATTCGAAAACGACTTCCCGAATTCGTTCCTCCATGAATTCGACTGCAAAACGACTCGCCGAATTTGTGGCTCTCCGAACTCGACTGAAAAACGACTCTCTGAATTCGTGGCTCCATGAATTCGACTGAAAAACGACTTCCCGAATTGGTGGCTCCATGAATTCGACGGAAAAACAACTCCCCGAATTTGTGGCTCCATGAATTCGACTGAAAAACGACTTCCAGACTTTGTGGCTCCATGAATTCGGCGGAAAAATGACTCCCCGAATTTGTGGCTCCATGAATTCGAATGGAAAACGACTCGCCGATTTCGTGGCTCTTCGAATTTCATTCAAAAACGACTTCCCGAATTCGTTGCTCCATGAATTCGACTGAAAAACGACTTCCCGAATTGGTGGCTCCATGAATTCGACTGAAAAACGACTTCCCGACTTTGTGGCTTTATGAATTCGACGGAAAAACGACTCCCCGAATTTGTGGCTCCATGAATTCGACGGAAAAACAACTCCCCAAATTTGTGGCACCATGAATTTGACTGGAAAACGACTCGCCGAATTTGTGGCTCTTCGAATTCGACTGAAAAACGACTCGCCGAATTTGTGGCTCCATGAATTCGACTGAGAAACGACTCCCCGAATTCGTGGCTTCATGAATTCGACTGAAAAACGACTTCCCGAATTTGCGGCTCCATGAATTCGACGGAAAACCGACTCCCCGAATTCGTGGCTCCATGAATTCGATTGGAAAACGACTCGCCGATTCCGTGGCTCTTCGAATTCCATTCAAAAACGACTTCCCGAATTCGTTGCTCCATGTATTCGCCTACAAAACGGCTCCCCGAATTTGTTGCTTCATGAATTCGACTAGAAAACGACTCGCCGAATTTGTGTCTCTTCGTATTCGACTGAAAATCGACTCCCCGAATTCGTTGCTTCATGAATTCGACTGAAAAACGACTACCTGAATTTGTGGCTCCATGAATTCGATTAACAATCGACTCCCCGAATTCGTGGCTCTTCGAATTCGACTGAAAACCGACTCCCCGAATTTTTTGCTCCATGAATTCGACTAGAAAACGACTCCCCGAATTTGTGTTTCTTCGCATTCGACCGAAAAACGACTTCCCGAACTCGTTGCTTCATGAATTCGACTAAAAAACTTCTTCCCAAATTTGGTGCTCCTTGATTTCGATTGCGAAACGACTCGCCGAATTTGTTGCTTCTTGAATTCTACTGAAAAACGACTCCCCGATTCTGTTGCTCCTTGAAATCGATTCAAAAATGACTCCCCGAATTTGTTGCTCCATGAATTCGACTAAAAACGACTTCCTTGAAACCTGGCATTGTCTTCGATTTCCGTGAATCGGCTGGAGCACAACAAATTCGGCATTGGGGTAACAATTTAGCAACTAATTAGCACTATATCCTAGGTATGCTGTGAATTTATTCTGATCAATCGGCGATTCCAGCTTAACAGACGTAATTTCTTTACTCTCTCGTCCTGCTAGCTACAAAACGACTTCAACGTTTTCTTAGCGGATTCATTCAGAGAATGGATATACAAATTAATCGAAATTGTAATTTTTCGTACTCGCAAGCCCAAGAATTTTACATTCTTCGTTAATTTTTTCATCCGATCCACAAAATCTGTGATCTTCTTCCTAATTCTATGGAATCTGAAAATTCTGCATTCTTGAATTGAGAAAATTAGAATAATTTTACATAATTAAATACAAAATTTGCTTCATTTTCTTTTTTTCTTTCTCACAACTAAGCTTCCGAATTATCTACCTCTTTACGGTACTAAAGAGGTGGAGGGACTCGTAAGTATGAAATAAAAGATGATACGCAAGATTAGATAATTGACTGATGCATGTTCTCGCATGAAAAATGACCTAAAATTGATGAAAAATTGGAAAATTTTGTCCATCATCCGACCAAATCCGTTTCTCCTTATCGACTGCTTTCTCTCACGCAGGTTTTCGACATAGGAAAAGAGAGCAAGCCGCCAATAACTGGTTTAGAATTTCACAGAGTCCCAAATACCGATAGATACGTTGTAATAGTCACAACTTTGATAAGAATCTATCAATATATCGGCGTTGTGAATAGTTCGGAGGAGAAACCTCTGCTGCAACAAATTTTCAGCAAATATCTTAACGTCAAAGGTACCGTATACGTCAGTTGATTTGGGCTTCAAAGAACGGAGAAATTGATACAAAATTTCCACTTTTCTATACCTTTTTAATCTGCTTCTTCCATTCCTTATCACAGAGAGATTCAACCAGGTGGAAAATTCCCTGAATTATTCGAAAATGCAGTTTTATTATCCAGGACCAAAGCAATTCCCCAAATTCTTCGGCTGGCTCAGCGAGATCGGAATTTTTTATGCGCAGGTGTAGATCACGGGATTTTTTTTTTCACGCAAATAATCAAAAAAATGCGCTCGATGAACTCAAACTTTTGGTTTTTTCTCAGATTGATCCGAACGTCGATAAAGAAAACGTTCTCGTTAATCAAACGAGGATCGACTGTCCCGTGACCAGTTTGATCGCGGGAAATACATCGCAATCAATTTCCACGCCTTTATCATTCGTCATGACAGAGTTTCACGCGCTACTTTTATACCCCGATCACGTCAAGGGATTGTGCATTTTAAACAAGGAATTAATCTTCGAGGATATTTACAATGACGTAATGAAAAGAAATAACGAGAAAGAGCATATTATATCTTCTCGGTTGATTGATTCATTTGAAAGTAAATGAGGAAACTATCGACTCCACGATCTAAAATTTTTCATATCTTATTCAGGCTTTTGGAAGGTTGATAAACATCACCAAAGATCCGATAACAGGATCAATCTGGGCTTATAGCGAGCGTGCGGTATTCAAATATAAAGTAACCAAAGAGGACAGAAATGTTTGGCAGGTGATCGATTGTTTTTATAGTTCGTAAAGAACAAAATGAATGATTTGGGATTCTATAATTGTAATTGTCAGAGATGAAATTGTTCATTTTCAACAGATATACGTCGACAAAGGTGAATTCGATCTCGCTAAAAGATACTGCAAGGATAATCCGGCCCACGTTGATCAAGTGCTTGTTAAACAGGCGGAAATGTTGTTCAAGAATAAAGAGTAAGCTCCGGAAGAGAACGGTACCAAAGAGTTTGAATTCTTCCCTTTAATTAATAATCAAAGTGAGACGCTTGTTGTTTCTTTGTAGATATGAAAAGAGCGCGATGATATACGCGGACACGCATTCATCTTTTGAAAAAATATCCTTGAAATTTCTACAAGAATTTCAAATCGAGGCGTTGAAAACATTTTTGAAAAAGGTAAAGGATAGGAGGACGTGAATTAGCTCGAGAAGGATAAAAAGAGATACGAAAATCTTCTGAACTTCGTTATTTTTGATCCAAATTCACAGAAACTCGAAGGACTCAAACCGCAGGATAAAACTCAAGTGACTATGATAGTCGTCTGGGTCGTCGAACTATTTATGAATCAAATGGGTGCCTTGCGCGGCGGTGATCATACTTCGCAAATCCATAATCCACGATATCAGGAACTCCAACAACAATTCGATAGTTTTTTGGCCATCCCTAAAGTCGAGGCATGTGGAAAATTTGATCTGGAACGCATTTCGAATTCAAGTTTGACTCGAATTTGTGTCTCCTTTCTATCGAAATTCCATATAAATTTAGGTTCAACTTGAATTAGTCAAATTTGGATGGAAATTCGACTTGAATCCAAGCTCAACTTTAACTGAGATTTCTTTGTCTACTATTTCTCATTCTTTGATTCCCAGGACTGCGTTCGAACGCACAAGAGTTCGATGTACGATTTGATGGCGAGTCACGGAGACAAAGAGAATTTGATAAAACTGACGATAGCGCATCGTAACTACGAGGAAGTTATACGTCAGCATTTATATAAGAACAATCATCTTAAAGCTTTGGAAGTATTAAAAGGCCAAGGGAACAGAGAACTTTTTTATTTATTTGCTGGCCAATTGTTACAAGAATTACCGAAGCCTACTTCCGTCGCTCTTATTTCCCAAGGCGCTAATTTAAAACCATCCAAACTTCTTCCGGCTTTAGTTTCTTGCAGTAACGATGAAAAACATGTAAGAAACGAAAGATTTTTTTCTCATAGCACGATAATATTTCCTTAGTTTTCAATCGTTGTAATCAGAATTCAAACTCTCGCTCGTTCCCCTCTTTTTTTTCCAGGCGAAAGAAATCATTCGATATTTGGAATTCTGCGTCTATAAACAAGGCTGCCAGGAACAAGCCATTCATAATTTTCTTCTCTCTCTTTACACTCGTAATAAACCGGAACAAGTCTTACGATACATAAGTTCTCAAGGTTCACAGAATTCAATTTATCTATTAAAAAAAACAACAACAAAAACTAGCTTATAATTTTCTCATCGTTTTTCTTCGTTTCATATTCGACGAATGGAAAACAAACGCTGAAAAATAGGTCCAGACATGAGCATGGTTCCCTATGACGTACATTTCGCGCTTCGGCTTTGTCAAGAAGCAAAATTGACCGAAGCTTGCGTACAATTATCGGCTTTACTGGGTCTCTGGACGACTGCGGTAGACCTGGCGTTGACTATCAGCGTCGATCTGGCGAAGCAAATAGCCACAATGCCTTCGGACGAAGACGGGGAACTGAGAAAAAAGTTGTGGCTGAAAATTGGTAAGAGAAATTAACGATCATTTGAGCATGAAGAGGGAAAAATGCGAACGGTCTTGTTCATTTCAGCCGAACACGTCGTCAGAGAACGAGACGATATAGAAGAAGCCATGAAATTCTTACAACAATGTGATTTGGTCAGGATCGAAGATATTTTACCATTCTTCCCTGACTTTGTTACTATCGAACATTTCAAAGACGCGATCTGCAATTCTCTTCAGGTAGATTTACAAGAAACGATGCGATTCGAACTAACGTGCGACCAGATTAGTTTTTTTTTGAAAATTTGAATCATCTCTTCCCCGTCTTTTATTCTGTTTTCCATCAGGAATATAATCAGCACATTCAAGATCTGAGAGAGGAAATGGAAGAGGCGACGAAGGCTGCTGAATTGATAAGAAAGGATATCCAGATATTCAGGAATCGGTATAAAACGAGAAATAAAGGAAGAAATTCCACCGCGTATGAAGTTCTTTTCTAATTGCACTCGCTTCTTACAGATGTACGTTCGTGCATGCGAGAGACACCTGCGATACTTGCGACGTTCAGCTTCTTTCAAGAGCCTTTTACGTTTTTCCGTGCAACCATAAATTCCATAGCGATTGCTTGGTCGCTGCTTTAACGCCGATGCTCTCAATGGATCAGAGAACGAGACTTGCCGATCTTCAGCGCCAGTTGACTACGTTATCGGGTAAACCTGATGATACTAATTCTATTGGATCTGTTTCACTCTCTACGAAGGATCAGATTAAAGCTGATATCGACGATCTTGTCGCTTCGGAATGCCTCTACTGTGGAGAACTCATGATAGAGTATGTAATAATTTTTACCGATGATCGTGTATTTTATGTGGATATAGAAATTGTATTGAAGTTCGGCTACAACTTGAATTGAAATTGGAGGAGAGGTCGGAATTTAGCTTACGTCGGAGGCCAATATGAATTGAAATTCATTTAACGTGAAGCGAAATTTACTTTAAATTGATATTCAATTGTTTGATATTTAATTGATATTCGAAAACGTTGGAATTTTAGGTGAAATCCAAATTTCAAGGAAGCTTGGAACTTTAACTTCAATTGATACTTTGTAACAATGTTCGGAGACTAATTCGAACGAAAATCTTGAAAACAGTCCGCATTCGATTTGAATTGAAAGTGAAAAAGTAAACGTTCCGATTTGATTCAATTGGAAAAATTTGAAAGTATAAACTTACATTGAAAGTTAACTTGAATTGAAGCTCAACTTGAGTTGGAATTGAATAAAAATATTCGGAATTCGACTTGGATTGAATTTAAAAGAGACGAGGATCCAAGCTCGAATTGAAATAAAAATTTAATTTGAACTGAAATATCTTCAACTTGAATTGAAATTTGGCAAAAATAGCTCGGAATTCGACCCAATTTAAAATTGAAACAAATCAATTGAAATTCAACTTGAATTGGAAATAATTCAGTTAGAATTGCAATTCATCAACGATAGATAGGATCGAAAAATCATCCGGGATAATTCAATTTGAACTGATATTTAAAAAACCGTTCGGAGTTCAGTTTGAATTGAACATTCTCTACGACGTTTTTGAAAAATCTTGGAAAAATAAGGATCTGTAGAACGTCTGAGTAATCAAGAATTCATAAAACGTTTCTCAGATATCATGGCATTTCAATTTCAACAAATAGAAGAAAAATTGTAAAAGTCAAAATCGAAACTTTAAGTTGTTCCTGAGCTTGCGAACATGAATATCCGAATGTTTGAGCATTTCTAATAATCAATTTCAAACTTCCAACATAATTATACTCTTTCGGTTCGTTTTTAATGTGCTCTTGAATAATATCGTTCCAATTATTTTTCTTATCCTCTGCGTTTCAGATCCATAGACAAACCGTTCATCGAAGAAGAAGATTACGAAAGAGTGATGAAAGAATGGGCTTAATTATGTATTCCGCCATTTATCACATTATGTACGTACAGGTATAAATATTATATTGTACCATTTTGTTTTCTCCCTTATTCCCAATAGTCGAGATTATTCTCAATAAATTATTTATAAAAGGCAAAGGTGAAAGAGAACAAGAAATATATTGTAAAACATTAGACTGATTTATGTTCATCTCTGAGAGATCTTTTACAAATAATAATTCTTTAAAAATTCTTCGATCTAATTTAACTCCATAATTTCAGATTCGGCCTTCTTGTTTCTTTTGCTAACAGATTGGTCTCCAAGGATGTAAAATCTCAACGCTTTTGTCGCCCACTCAGGTCCCGCAGAGTCGATGCCAATTCTGGCGCATTCAACAATTTTATTATCCTCTTTTTCTCGCTCCTTATCCTCTTCGATCCACATTCCTCGCCATTCGCACATTGAATATTTACTATGATTTCTGGTCAAGTTAAAAGCCATGCAAAATTTTGAAGGCCCGTTACTAAGCTCGTGCTTTTTGAAACTCTTCAACGATCTAGTCTTCGCATTTGCCGTCGGCTTCGCATTCCTAAATTCTGCCATCTGCTCCATTCCCTCGATCGGCGATAACGCTCTGATCAAAACTGCCGATCCCGTTCCTGGAAGAAAAAAGTGTATTTTCTCACAATTTCGAATTTTTTATTCCATTTCTTCTCTCTCATCGTCTGGGGAAAAGGTGAAGGAGGACAGGGAGAGGCTACAAACTCATTACGCTGAATATAATCGTGGAATTTTAAATTTCGTCAACTGCGTCTCAAATTTTGAGCTTCCTAACTTTTCTTCGTCAATTGCTGTATCATCTGGGCCAGTTATTTTCGCAGGCAAAATTTCTCTGGCTGACTGAGTCGTTCTCAAATAAATAAAAACGCAGCGGTTTTGCAGCCCACTCTGAACCGGCGGAATCTATTCCGACTCGAGGAGCGGCGACGACGACGAAAGGGCTCGCGATTTCTTTGTTATCATTGTCATTTTCTATCCAAAGACTCGAGCATTTGGTAATATCTTTTTCGTTGAAAGTTTCTTTGTCAATTTCTAACGCAGTGCAGAGTTTCGAAGGACCGTTACAGAGCTGATGAGACTTCAAGATCCGTAATTTTCTCGTCATTTCTTTTTCTTTCGATCCTCTTTTCAGCTGAGTATTACGAAGCAGTTCCATGTAACTGTGACCCAGAATCGGTTCTAGGGCTCGAATAAATACCGATGCCCCTTTTCCTGAGTTTTAGAATATTTTGAACAAATTTGATTAATTTATCGAACAAGACAAAGCTGGGCAGGGAAGTTTATTGAGGAAGGAGAGAAGGGGGAGCGAGCTTTTGCAGGGATAAGAGAAACGCACCTTTGGAAGAAACGTTGAAGCAATGATACATTCCGTACGTTAGATAAACGTAGATTGTTCCTGGAGGCATATACATCGGAATATTTCGCGGTGTTACTTTATTTTGATATGTTTGCGATGCTTTGTCTTCTCCGCCGAGGTACGATTCGGTTTCTACTATTCTTCCTTTCAGTAAAGTTCCGTTCTCCAGTTTTCGCACCAGGATTTTACCTAGTTCGAAAATTTTTAAATGGCGTTATAAAGACAGGAGATTATCACGAATCGAAGATTAGAAGGGATAATCTCAAGAAGGGAGAGTCTGAATCAAATAATTGAGAAGACGAAGAAAAATGATGAAAAGGCACAGATATTCCTCGGCTTTCATTAGTTCGAGTAAGAATCTCGTCTATCGGAGCAGAATATCTTCTTCTGAAGAAAGAAATAGAAACAGAAAATCGAAATATTGAGGAGGGAAACAAATTTGTTGAAAACGAGCTCAATAAATGTTTCTGTTTTGATTTTCTTTCAAGGAAGTCAGAATTTTGCCGTTCGAATTGGAATTGTAACAGTATAAGTAATATTCTTGTAAGAATCGATGCATTCTTTCATCTCTGTCATTGTTGCTCAGCTGTGAAAAAACGAAAGAAGAAAAGAATCATAATTATTGATACCTAGCAGGTTTTTGGCGAGAGTTTCGCAAGGAGCGTCGAAAAAATCGAGGCCCAGTCTATTAGCAGAGAGAATTTTTTCTTCCGGAGTATTAGGGGGATCTTGGAGTTGCTTTAACTCGCTTTTCATCATTTCGATATCTACCACAGCCCTCAGAGCTCGTTTCTTAGAATCCGAAGATGTCGTTGGCTCAGGTTCTTCCTCGGTTTTCTTTTCTATATTCGAGTAATAGCGAATAAAAGAGGAGAAAAAAATAAAAATTGCACGGAAAATCGATAACATGGACCAACAGGATAGATTTTTATACCTGAAACTCTCGGTCTCAAGTTTCTCAGATTCAGTTTGGACTTTGTAATCGCATTATCCATAATAATATTGTCTTTAGAATGAGTTTCTAGCATATTTTGTTTTTCCGGCAAATTGGCTCGTGTATTATCCTGAGGAAATCAATCGGTCCAAATGAAAGTCAGATCGTTGTATATTGTGCAAAATTGTTATTGGAAAATGATTTGTAAAACAGAAACTGAAATGATTGGTCAGCCAATCTTTTTCCAACGAGGAGAGTTTTTCAATTGAAGGATTCGGAACTTGTTTATACCAGTTTCCTTTATTTCCTATCTCACGATTTCATCGTGAATCAAATCACTCTTCTGGGCTTTTAATGTTCCATGTTCACGAGGCTCAAGTTCGTGACGCGTTGAGGTAATAAAATGACGAAACATAATATCGGCAGATATCATCTCTACTCATTTCATTGCCTCAACGCGTTCTGGAATATCTCAGTCTCAGTGTTTCAATCGTGAGACTTTCTTGCGTATGTACATTAGACGCGATGTAAAGTAAAAGTACACCCCGGCACATGAATGGTTTTTCTGTGAAGTTAGCGCCGCATGCGATGAGTCGCTCTAAGCGTGAAGTTCCGGCCGATCGGGGCGACGCATTCTCAAATTCGTGTCGTACGATTTACTTCTGCTTCTTCTCCGGAGTAGCCCAGCAAAGAAGTGGCTAACTTCAGAGGGAAAACCATTCAGGTGCGGGAGTGTACATGATTATTAATTGCGTGCCAATGTCCGTCTTGATACTTTAAATCCGGTGTCCGCATCGGCGTTGGCATCGGCAGGAGTTATTAAATGGTTTTTTCTATTAGCTTGGAGAATTTTGAGCGTAGATTTTAAGTTCTTTACTTTCTTAGCTAACTTCATTAGCTTCTTCGGTGGCATCTTAATTCCTTTTACTGCGCTAGTCGCACTGTTTGTATAATCTCGCACTTCTTCTGATCGGTCGACTTCTACCAATACGTTATCGTTCTCATCCAGATTCGATATCGACTCTTTAGTGTGAATGGATGGATGACGAGTCCCTCTGCAATTTTCCGGCAGTATTTTTATCATCGGACGGATCCATGTGTCTGTAAAAAAAAAATATAGGTAAGCATTGAGAAATAAGCCCATCGTTTGTTTGTTTTGTTTTTTGCTACTTGATAACTTTCGTTTTAGTTCAGTCACTGGGGACTATGCTTCTGCAATCTTCTATGGATTTGATTATCTTGCCGGAAAATTTTCGGGGGTGTTCCCTGAGTGTTAATTCATGTTGGGGGGGGGGGGGGGGGGGGGGGGGGTGGTTGCGTTTCAGCCGCCATCTTGGAAAATGCGATTTATCGTAAATCTCGCGGACCGTGCGTCCTACGACAAAAATAGTGGGCACATTTCCTGTTGATAACAAAATTCTCTACAACTTTTTACGAAACATTTTTCTGTATAGTGCGTAGTTTTTCATTTATAGGGCGGCAAACTTTCCCAAACATTGTTGTATAGTTAATGGTTTAATTATTTTTTTTACCGACCATATTTAGAAAAGTTTGCCGCCCTATAAATGACAAACTGTGCACTATACAGAAAAATGTTCCCGATGAAAGTTGTGGAGAATTATATTATCTACAAAAAAGGTTTCACCTGTTTTTGACGCACGACGCACGGTTCACGAGATATTTGATAAAACGTGTTTTTCAAGATGTCTGACGAGGCTCAACCACCCCCGCCTACTTGAATTTACACTCAGGGCACACCCCCGAATACTTTCAAACAACGATATCAATGCCGTAGAAAATTGCGTTGTGAACCGACTTTTTGTGCTCAGGCGACTGAACTACTTTCGACGGATCGGGGTTTCGAAATTGAGAAAATAAAAAATAATCGAAGTTTATCATAACCTCAAATGAAATTATACCCATAATTGTGTTAATATTGAATAGAAAACATAACAGCTGAAATCAGTTTTTATATCATGCTTTACAACGAGGAGTCTTTTCAGCCGATTTCTGCTTTAGATCATGCAATTTTTAGTGACAAAACTAAATGATCTTCGCTGTGCACTACAAGTGGTTTGTGGGGCGTATATTGTTTGAATACAACTCAGAACTCAGAAGCTGTCAAACTGTTCACTTTGTATTCGTATTCGTGTTGAGAATCACTTGGTGGCCCGAGATTTATAAGGATAATAAGCTGCGTGTGCGCATTTTGATTTCCGCTATCTCATTGGCCAAGAATTCCAAACGGACCAATCAGACTGTCCACATTTCAAAGAAAGCAACGGCAATCGATATATTTCCCGACAAATATGGGGCTTCGTGTCTGGTCCATTCCTATCAGCTCTGACAAAGGAGCTCCGCGGAGTGTTCCTCTCTTACATTAGTTGGTTTCTGGATGGGGGGGGGGGGGGGGGGGGGGGGATATTCAGTACGTAGTTTTTTTTTTTATATCGGTTCAACTTCATCCCAGAAGGCTGAAATTAACCCCCAAAACGAGCGCACATTTTGACACAAAGTTGAATGTTGCATAATTTTTGAAAATATTTTTTTTCGGACAGATATAAAAATACGTATCGACTTTTTTCTTGTACATTCCATGCAACAGAAGTTTCAATCAATTTAAAAAATACCAGGTCATTGATTGTCCGACTTGAGGTGGAATTGCCCATATATGCGAATTGAATATATGAACGCATATGGCGGTCTCCCGTGAGGGTTTTTAGGGCTGCTGATTACGAATCTGAAGTAAAAATTGAAAGATCCAAACGGTTGCACTCATGATGCAGGCGCACCAATTTCTTCAAAAATAGTCCGAATCACGTGGGCTTTGGTATTTCCGGGTTCTTGGAGCCGCTGATTTCGGAGCTCTACGAGAAGAATGAGTCTCTGGCTACTTTCCGGAAGAATATATAAGCTTCAGGATCGAAGAGGGTGTACTAGAAATGTCGACATTGGTCGGTTTCGAATCTGGACTCTGAATGGCGAAAGGAGTTGGCCCTACGTGCCCTTTGGGGTGAAGTTCAGCCGATATAAAACACATATGTATCGGAGATTTCCGTCCCCTTTACTATCCTGCCAAGTTTGGTCAAAATCGGAGGGGAAAGCCCGCGGGGCTTCCTTGTGAGTTTTGTTTCCGGTCGGTCTTCAATGATCCTTGATTGCAGTGAACGTGCTCTTCTCGTGAAAAACGAAAATTTTGTCAATATTGTTGCAAGCGAGGAGCCATCCACTCTCGAAGTCTCATGTACCCACGCTGCTGTCGGAAGTCTTTAGAATGCTCTGGAGTTTTTTTTTAAGTCTTGAAAATCTTTGGAAGCCGAAAATTGCCTCATGGAAGCTGGCTATGAAATTCTCTACAATTCTCTGGGAGTCTTCAGAATTCTCCGGATCATTCTTTGGAAGTCTTGAAAGTCACTAAAAATCTTCGGAAGTCAAAGAATGCTTCATGGAAGTCTCCGGAATTCTAGATAATTCTTCTGAAGTCTTGGAAATTCTTTGGAAGTTTGTGGGAGTCATTGGAAGCCGGAAGACACTTGTACGTTTAAAATTGAACTGAATGGCCACTCGGTCGTGAATCTTTTCGTTGTCGTAATGAATCTTATAAACCGTTCGTCTATTGTCTCTCATTGAACCCTTCTTGGAGGAACGAGGGGCTTCTTCTCAAAGCTTGAAGGAAAACCTGAGTTATTTGAACCAGAAGAGATCATGAGATTGAAATTAGTGCCTGGACGAGCGGGGGATCACAATGTTCTGAACGAGCACGTGCGATGTGCGACGTGATCAAGATTTTTGTCAAGAAGTGTATGTTGTCGACGATTCGTTCAATATTTGAAATAAATATCGAATTTTCATTCACAGATCTACCATTTCTTGAACACAAATACTTCAAACCTTGAATAACGTTTTCCTGCACGTTTCGTTTGCAAAAACCTGAAATTCTGGAAAGATGATATCTCACAATAAGTCGCCGTTCCATTTACGTACCGATTGATTTCTGGTGTGCCGCAGTTTTCAGAATTTGTTGAAGAGCTGTGGATTTGCCGAAGAACATGACGAAGTGTTGCAGTTTCCTTTTCGGATGAATAGCGAAATGAGTTTCGGTGATCAATGTGCGATCATATATCGTGGAAAATTTCTTTTCGAGTGATTACGAAAATCCGGTACTAGAGTTTGCGGTACTCCAGTGACACATGACATATAAACGTATAGATCTATGAAAAATTGACAAGCGATTGTGAAAAATTGAACACTTGGACGCGAAGGCCGTGTTCCTTTTTCAACTGGCAGAAACGCGAGTTTTTCTCGTCTCTCTTCCAACAGCAGACGGATGTCCGATGGATATCCACGCTGGACATTGCGGATGTCCGATTTGATGTGAAAAGCGATATAGAACTGCGAGTTTCCATGATTTACGGAAAATGAGTGTAAAAAATATCGAAGTTATGTTTCTTCATTAATATTCTTCCAGTTTTATTCATGCAGCGTCCTACAGCGTATTTTTTTCTTACACATTCGTTTTCTCCATTAACTCTCCATATCTTATATGTTTTCCGTTATTCTAAATTTTTCTACAAACTTCCACAGCCTTAAAGCCTAGACCTATTTAGATTTGCTACTATAGGTATATATTGTAGCGTTGTGCTCGTGCTGTCATCGCGAAACTCGGGGAAAATCACGTACTTTTCTCCCTATTATCATAATGTACTATTTCTGTGAATAAATGAAACGAAAATGTCAACACCTAACCTTCTCCGACTACCCTTCCACATGTTTATTATGATACTCGCTGTTCACTGTGAAGCGAATCATTTATATATTTTTTAATCATGGATTATCTTTGGTTTGACTGTACTCGGTGATGTCGTGGTGTTTGTCAGACTTTATTAGATTAGAATCGTCAGTTCCATTATTGAACTATTGAACTACTCAATTTGTTATCCATCTTCAGTTACTGTCACTGTTATTGATATTGTGTATTTAGTAGTCTACTAACGTTATCAGTATATAACCACTCTCTCACTATGTTCTCAATTTTTCTGTATAGCCAATGTGAAACCTCAATACTATGTGTGTATAGTATTGGTTACGAGTATTTTCTTATATTCAAGTTTGTAGGGTTATAATGCATTGTTTCTGCAGTGCAGCTCAGTAACAAGCTACGGTATAACTGCGGAATGAATCTGATGCAATTTAATATGATCTTAAATGTACAGGAGCCGTTTCGGAAACGCGGAACGTAAATATTCGCGAACAACTCGGTCGATTTTGATGAAACTTTGAGAATCCAATGAGTATGATGGCAGAGAGTGGCTCTGTATTCCACTCTCTCAAAACATTGATCGGATTTGATGAAAAATGAATATTCCCTATGTTAGCTAGGTTAGATTGCCGGCGGCGACTCCAATGGCCGCTTACGAAAACCATACTTTTAATGAGCGGCCTGATTCGTTGTGACAACATTTCATGGTGCCAATCGCGACAACTCTATAGCCGAACAGAAGTCGAAATATTTTCATAATATGAGTTCGAATTTTTCGTACCATCAAATTATTCGAACAGTAGTAGTCAGAAAGAGATTCGCGGATTACTTTCCAGTGCTACATAATTCTAAAATTGTGAAAGGGCATAAGTGAATGATGCGAGAAAGCGCGTACAACTGCTTATCCTCGTACTCCGGTGAATTTCGAATTCACGCGTCTAGACGAAAACGAATTATACACACGAGCTACCAGACCATATATGTACAGTAATGTTCATGAATGGGTTACCTAACATCTAACTTCTATTTTTCGATTTTGTCCAAAATGAGTTTCCTCTCTAAACGTATCTCATGTTCCTATGGCCGGCGGAACAGGCGACAGAAGAAGGCGAAGTTGGTATCCACAGAAGTCCATGTTACTAATCACTTTTTAGGTGAACCGGAGCATTTTGTGATTGGTTTTTTTTTTTTTTTTCGTTGGCAGCTACTGGCAAACCTCACGATGCTGTTCGGTCATGTCTTGTTGTACTATCCGGCCTGTAAGGCACTCGAACTTCAACACGCCGTAGCAGTGAATCCGCAATATTTCTACACCTTCAATTACCGCGGGACTTTTAGCGCAACCTATCTTTCAGGCGGTGGTACTAAAGACTATGGTGTATCACACGGTGACGACCTGATATACCTCTTTCCTACGGAAATCCAATTCGCAGGCCTTAATGAAACGTTGAGTGACGCGGATTACCGGATGATTGAGACGATGGTCCGGCTGTGGACATCCTTTGCGATTGATGGGTGAGCCTCCTCCGATATTGCAGGAGATCGTACCGAATCTGCCGATCCTGAGGGAATGATTATTCTCTGTTTACAACCAATCGTCGTTATAGGGTACCGAAAACTTCGGATGGGATAACCTGGGAACCGTATTCCATGGAGGAAAAATACCTCAGAATAGTAAGTAACTCGGACGTGGCGCTGGAGATGCAAAGTTCTTTTTTTCCAGAGCAAATGCAGTTCTGGGCGAACATCGCATCTGTCGGGGGAACTTAGTTTGCCGTTCGGAAACCATGGTCACGAAAATATAATTGTAGAAATGGAAAAATGAAAGCAATATTATTGACTTTTTTCATCGGCATTTCACGATAATATTCATTTACCAGCTACCTCCTTACGCGATGTCTTAGGTCTTCCTATCCATCCGTTCACCGAAGGGGAATCATCCAAGACAATTCTGTCGAAACATTACAAGTGTAAAATTTCTCCTCCCGAATTATTCCGATGATCTTATATAATGCAGTGACGTGAATAGAGTGGATCGGGTGCACTCGACCGATTGATAACGAATCAGATGGTTTCGTATCCGAACGGTTATTTCGGTAGACGATATTGATAATGATTAGCGAGCTGTTAAAACAAGCAACAGAATCATTGAAAATACTAGATTGTGATCTTAAATGCGATGGTTAGTCAGAAAAGGCGGGCTTCTTGGCTTTCCGCACGACGGAGCCGAGAGACAGAGCGCCGTGGGAGATCGTAAGCAACTGACAGAGATGGTCATTTGGATGAAGATTTTCGCGAAATTGAAGGTGAATTGAGAAATGCGGTGAAAGAGGCGGCGTAGATGAAACCTTTGTCTACGAAATACCGCCGCGAAAATTTTATTTTCTTGTAAAATAAGGAAATGAGAAGGAACACCGAGACCATCAGTTTGCGCGCGCCTGTCATGGCATAGGCATCGCCCTTTAAATGTACAGGAACCACTTCGAGAACGGAAATCGTAACTTTTGGCGAACGAGCGGATCGATTTTGATGAAAGTTTGAAAATTCATTGAGTATGATGGCATAAAGTGGATGAGTATTCCACTTTTTTGATATGTTGCTCGGATTTGATAAAAAATAAACATTTCCTATGTTAGTTAGGTTAGATAGACTCACTCTCGTACGAGTCACGCCCAACTGAACTCTGCTACGATCTAGATACGATAATACCAATAATCTAAAAGTACAACGATCGAAATCGAATACGGCGATCAATTGATTTTGGCAGATAATGAATGGTTCGCGAACATAGC
The DNA here is from genome assembly GCA_963170745.1 of Phymatocera aterrima. NCBI lineage: Eukaryota > Metazoa > Arthropoda > Insecta > Hymenoptera > Tenthredinidae > Phymatocera > Phymatocera aterrima. The sequence continues at coordinate 4,054,499 of OY720672.1, read as the reverse complement.
GCTGTGATATGAGATACAGTATAGAGATACCTATCCAAGCTATAGGTACATACCTATGTACAAACTCGCATTTGGAATACCAATTTCAGACAGGAATAACTAGCCAGTGAGGGAATTCTGTTCGATCAAGAAGTGACGCACGATAACGAGGATGTTGCTCCAATCGCTGGGCAGTCTTATGCTCATATTCTCACTCATCAGTCATTTTCCTACGATCTGGGCCCAGCTGGAGCGTTCCGCGCAACCGAAAGTAAGGATTCCCCATGGAAGCTTGCTAGGCACAACCCTGACGACCAGGAACGGTCGGAATATCTCCGCCTTCCTGAGGATACCTTTTGGCCAGCCACCGATCGGAGATCTCAGGTGAGCTCAAAAAAAAAAGATAAAATCACCTCACCTCAGACTCGCTGCATTTGTACGATAATCATTCGAGTGTAAGATGAAAGTTGTTCGTTTCTGTTTTCAAATCCTCGTGTCGTTATAAATCAGCATTCCAATCATATTTGCGAGTGGGACGTTCTTTGCCCGGATGCATGCGATTATTCGACATCTTAGGATAAACACGGACTGGAGAATCCATCCACCCATCAAAAATATTCAACGTCAGATCACTGGTTGTTAAATACTCTGACAGCTCACCTGATAAGTTTTCTTATCATTGAGAGATAAGCTATGTTACGTACGAGCGCAACGAGTTCCTTCGAAAGATATATCGCAAAAAGTCACCTTTATTTCAAGGTGCCACAAGACTCGCTTTCTAAATGGTGATGCTCACGCCGCGATAGGCCTGCGGAAAAAGATGGTCTCGATGTTTCTTTCCATATCCTTACGTTTTGAGAAAATGACATTTTCGCGGCGGTATTTTGCAGATGAACGTTGAATCTATGCCCCCTCTTCCGCCGAAGTTTTTATTTTCCCTTCAATTTCGTTGAAAACATTCTCGAAAGTAAACCACGTTTGCAACCAGGCGCAGCATTAGGTGAATTTTTTTTTTTTTTAAGATTCAGCAGAAGCTATTCTCTTGTCACATTCCTCATCTTCAATTTGAGACGAAGACCCATGTAATTGGACGAATGACTCAGGCATAATCACGATCAAACTGAAGCATTGAACAGCATATGTTCCGCTGCGAAAATTGGGCCGGGAGACCGACCATCTCTGTCAGTTGTTTACGATCTTCCATGGTGCTTCCTCTCGCGGCTCTGTCGCGCGGAAAGCTGTGAAGCCCGAGTTTTTCGACTAGGCAACGCCCTTAAGTGTACAGAAACCGTTTCGAAAACGAGAATCGTAAATTCAGGTAATCGATTCGATCGACTGTGGTGAAACTTTGAGAATTTATTGAGTGGGGTGGCAGAAATTGGCTGAGTATTTCACTCTCTCAAAAGATTGATCGGATTTGATGAGAAATAAATATTCCCTGTGTTAGCTAGGTTAGACTGCCACTGGCGCCTCCAATGGCACCTTAAAGGAAAATGAAACACGACTCAGCAAAAATACATCCAATTCATATGAAATTGATATCAGGGATAGAGAAAGGCAGAAAAAAAATCGAAAACCAGTTTTACAGATTGTTTGTCAAAAGTTTATAATTTGTCAAAAACTATTTTCTAATTTTTTGAAATTGTAGAGCGTCGTCCCCTTTTCGTCCCCTTTTCCTCCATCGCTGATATCAATTTCGTATCAAACAAATGTTTTTTTGCTGAGAAACTTCGAAAATTCCAAGTGGGAAAACGCGTTTCATTCCACCTCGAGGCGCAGCTATGGATTCATAGACGTTAAAAATCATGATCATCCTTCATTAAGTATTCCCAAAATGTGAAAAAGTTGTATAATTTGCAACGATTATAGGACTTCTGTCGAATAGCGATAAAACTCGAGTGACTTTCAGACATTTTGGTTCTTCTAAATGTGTGCAATAGATTTGCAAACCCAGTGGCAGATAACGGCTGGGACGGGATACTGGATGCTAGTGTTGATGCGAACCAGTGCGCGCAGGCGGGATCCGCCGGAATCGTAGGGAAGGAAGATTGCTTGTACCTCAAGGTGTATACGCCACAGGTAACTCCTGATCATCGAATTTTTTTGCCCCCGATATCGTGTTTTGAGGAATTCATTGATAAACCTTTGACGAATGAAGCTCCCAGAAAATGAAACTCCATCATTGCTCCCTGTGATGGTATACATTCACGGGGGAGGATTCACGGCGGAAAGTCCCCTCTACAGTGGCCCGGAGTATCTCCTAGATGCGGATGTTGTTTTGGTGACTGTGAACTATCGTCTGGGTGCGTTGGGATTCCTGAGTACCGGGGACGAGGTCGCATCCGGAAATTGGGGCCTCAAGGACCAAGTATTGGGGCTCGAATGGGTCCGAGACAACATCAAGTACTTCGGTGGTGATCCTGACCAGGTGACGCTCTTCGGAGAAAGCGCGGGTGCCGCTTCCGTTCACCTTCTGACGCTCTCAAATTCGACGACTGGTGAGCGTGAGCTTATTTTCAACTCGTGCAACGCGCAACCTTAAGACTCTGCTGCAGCAATAAATTTGCGTTCACGATTATCGGAACTGATTCCCGAAGCGTAACATATCGTCTGCAATTCCATAGCAACGCGTGGAATGGGTTCGATCGCGCCATGACCGACTCGAGCGAAGCGTGTGCGAATTTTTATCAGTTCAAATTTCTTTTAATATAGTTTGTGTAATCGACAGGACTGTTTCACAAATATATAACCCAGAGTGGATCAGCCCTTGCACCATGGGCTCACCAATCCGGCGCTGCATACTCAAGCCGTGCTTTCAAATTCGGTAAATATCTGGGCTGCCCCACCGATACTTCGGACTCTCTCATCAGGTGCCTGCGGACTATGGACGCCACAGATATGATAGCCAAATCCTCATAATTCGTTGATAATTTATCCATCTTATCCATAATGTGGGCCCCGACCATCGAGCCGGACATTCCAGGTGCCATTCTCACAGATAGTCCCTCAAATCTATTTGCTGCTGGTGAAATCCGTGATCTTCCTTGGATGTCCGGCGTCGTTCGTGACGAAGGACTCTTGACGTCCGCAGGCGAGTAAACTAATACTGAAGTCGGCCGTTTGAATCAAGAGAACAAATCTTTTCCACTCACACAATATAGGATTCAACTGCAGTATCTGCTGACAACATAGTTGATTAATTTCTCGAGCAAATCATGTGCTTGTACTTCGCTCTATCGATCTCCTCACGAATTTTACAGTGACACGTTCTTTCGGTGCGCTTTGTCGCCGGGGATGCTCACGTTTTCCAACTGGGCATCATCCGATAATCGAACTTGAAATAATTCTTCCGAAAATTATGCAGTTCCCAAACTCCAATTGAAGCAACAACGCGTGTGATTTCGATTTCTGTTCCCACGTACGGGATCAGTAATCTGAAATCGATTCCCCTAAAGCTATTTCTTTCCGTTACTATACCAGATTATTACATGGATGATGAACTGTTGTACGACTTTCTGGTGAATTTCGACACCACTTTGCCCGTCATGTTGGAATGGACGCAACTATCGGACTCAGGGGCAGCCAGGACAGCCGCCGTCAAATCATTCTACTTCACCGAAGGTCTAACATTAGACAGGAGTGAAGTAAGTACCAATGAAGTTAATGGAAGAAAAAAACAGCGGATTCCTTGTTGAATTTCAGACGGAACTCTCCTCATCGAAAATGTTTGGCCGTGAAAGTCGTTCGTAGTCGGACAATCCAAGAGCTCGTGCGAGCCTAGGCCAGTGCCGCGACAAGTGGAAGCTGGTCGTGCGCGGATACAGACCGTGGAACATTTGCAGCGCGAGCGCCTCTGTTCGTCGATGCGTTGCGCAAAGGGGCCGCGCGGGGCCAGCTCCCGCTTGTCACGGCACTGGCCCGCGGGCCTGCACGAGCTCTTGGATTGGCCGACTCTGAACTACTCGCACGGCCGAACGGTTCTACCAAGACAATTTTCGACGAGGAGATATCCGTCCGGAATTCAACCGGGAATCCGCTGTGATTCCGTTGGGCGCTTGATACCGAACACCCTGTACATAACTCATGAAATTTCGCATGTGGCCCACCGGATGTTCACTGGCCCATTATTTCGACAGACGCTCGGTAAACTGACAAAGATCTTTGGCGACTGGGGCTTTTACTACCCAGCTCGTAAAGCACTCGAACAGCATCACGCGGTGGCATCGAATCCGCAGCATTTCTACACGTTCGATTACAGGGGAACCTACAGCTTCACTTACAAGGTGACGGGCTCCCTGGTCAATTACGGTGTAGACCACGCCGACGATCTAATATATCTTTTTCCGAAAGATTTATTATTCTTGCAATTCAATGTAACTATGAGCGAAACGGATTACGCGGTGGTCGACGCTATGTCACAGTTGTGGACATCTTTTGCCATCGACGGGTGAGCTTCTTCGGATACGGAACATCGGAACGAATCCTCTGATTTTACGGGTATGAAAAAATCTTCAACGATTAATCGTCATTCCAGGACACCAACAGCCTCGGCACTCGGCGATGGGATAACGTGGGAGCCCTACTCAACGGAAGACAAATATCTCAGAATCGGAAACGACTCTGACTCGGCACTGGAGGTCCAGACTTCATTTTTTCCAGAGCGAATGCAGTTTTGGGATAACATGTTAAAAACTACCTGCGTCCGGAGGAGTACAGGAGTAGTAGGAGAATCGCGGAATTTACGCTGCTATGCCGGCGAATTACACGGTTAAAAATGATCATAAATTTACTACCGCACATTTACCGTACAATAATGAATTAAAAAATTACAAATTTAGACCCGAAAATTAATTTACTGAACATTTTTATCGAATTCATTGTAAAATGTTCGATTTTGTGAACCCTCGTAAGAAAAATATAAAAACGCATCTTAAATTTACTAAATTGCACAGCAAATTTATTACATTTGTAAATTTACTGTCAAGTATTTCAAGTTTGAAAAACATTTTAATAAAATTTAACTATCAAACATCCGCAAAAGAAAATCCTTCTACGGTCTTGTCCAATTTTAAATTTCGCGAGGCAAAAAAATGTATTATACATGTCTGTCAGTAACATCAGACTCCAGTCATACTAGCGTCGATACGATTAGTATCTGGTATTAGTATGCGAAATAATAATAAAAGTCTTTCGGTGTGTCGCGTCGCTGCAGGAATATCAAGGAAAGTATATTCGACGAGGCTTTTTGCTAGGGTCAACTTCAACCCGTTGCCGTCCAGTTGATGATGCATTTAACAGAGTTTGAAAAAATCCACAATTTGGAAAATTTCAATACTTGCCAAATTATGGTAGATATTTCCAGTCTTTAGGGGAATTGATACTGAGGAATCTGGTGGTCTCAGGTGCGTGTGGTACGTTGGATAATTTTGTGAAAAAATACGAAAATGTTGACCCGATGGAGAAAAGTTTGTTGCATTCACGGTTGCTACAGAAACTGGCGATGCATCTATCATTTCCGGAACTTGGGTGCCAGGTTCACATCGCCCCATATAGACGGAGCAAAATGCATTGCTTTCGGATGTCTTCATTCTACTCGACAGTAGACTTTCGGTCCGTTCTAAGAGTGTAATTTTTGCCCGGATCACTTACTTGCACGAGCACAATAATTATAATTCTTATTATAAAAACGGGTGACTCATAGATTCATGAATATATTCACATAGCTCGTATACTCTGTCCTAAATGGAAGGCTTCGGACATTGGCCACCAGGCAGTGGCAAGCATGGAGATCATTCGCTCGATCGAAAGGTTATCTTCTAAGGGGAACGACGGAAGTCATGTAAAGCAATAAGTTGACTTTGTGATATAATAACATGTCAGCACGACATGAGCAATGATATGAGATAGTGTCATAGGAGTCGTATCAAAGCCGCTTATAAAAGTGCATCCAGAATACTAATCTCGGACAGATACACCTGTTACGCCAGTTGGCAGTCTTCTCTGATCGAAGAACGAGACACGAAACAATCATGGTTTCTCAAACGCTGCGTGGCATCCTCTTCACATTTTCGCTCCTCACTTGTTTCCTCGCGAGCTTCGCTCAGCTGGAACGTACTCCGCAACCGGAGGTGAGGATTCCCGACGGAAGCTTGCTAGGCACAACTCTGACGACCCGAAACGGTCGGAACATCTCCGCCTTTCTCAAGATTCCTTTCGCTCAACCGCCGACCGGGAATCTCAGGTACGCTTTAGCAATAGAAAATAACGAATCGCTTTGGATTCTAAGAATTCGTAAGGATTTAACATTAACGTCCGCGTTTTCTGGTTAAGCGGCGTTCAAGTTTTGCTGTCTATACGTTCCGCTCGCGTCATTATAGACCACCATCTCAACAATATCTGTCGGATGAGAAGTTATTTTCTGCACACTTTCATGTGATAACTTAATCCTGTCGCGTTGATAAACTTTGAATTTTCCGTCACAAATATTCACGGTCAAATGGATGACTGATTAATACTTTGATAGCACGCTCAACGAACCTTCTCATCACTGGAAGATAAGCTCTGGTGGTTCCTGCATATGTGTGAACGCAATGAATTGCCTCGACGCCTCGTATCGTGACAGATGATCTCTATTTCAAAATGCAATCACGTATTTTGAAATAATGAGAGTTAAAGTCATCCGTCTCATGTTCTTGAGACGCACAAAAGTTGCCTGCTTTCGTGACTTCTGTTGTATAAATTTAGAGCCAAAGTCTCCGTCGATTGTTGTCATCTTGAACCTAGTTTCTCCGCACGATAGATTTGCTAATCCTGTCGCAGTCAAGGCCTGGGAGGGAACTCTGGACGCTAGTAGTCCGGCGAGCATGTGCGCCCAAGTGGGATCGTTGAGCGAGGAAGATTGCCTGTACGTCAAGGTGTATACGCCACAGGTAATCCGTTATGATGGAGTCGTTCTGAAGACGATATCCCACTCCCAGGATTCGAATGATATGATGTTTTCAAAACTGCAGCTCCCACAGAATTCAGATTCATTGCTACTACCTGTGATGGTATTTATCCACGGCGGAGCGTTCTTAGGGGAGAGTCCTCCATTCAGTGGCCCAGGGTATCTCCTTGATGCAGATGTTGTTCTCGTGACCGTGAATTATCGTCTGGGTGCGCTGGGATTCCTGAGCACCGGGGACGAGGTCGCATCCGGGAACTGGGGCCTCAAGGACCAAGTATTGGCGCTCGAATGGGTCCGGGATAACATCAAGTACTTTGGTGGTGATCCTGGCCAAGTGACGCTCTTCGGAGAAAGCGCGGGTGCCGTTGCCGTTCACCTTCTGACGCTGTCAACTTCGACGATTGGTGAGCGTGAGCTTATTTTCAATTTCTACAAAGTGGATCCTGGAGATTCTGCTCTAGCTATAATTTTTGTTCACGATAATCGCCGCAGTGCTCATCTCGGAAGTGTGCAGACATATTGTTTTCGATTCCATAGCAACACATTCTTTGGGTTTGACCGTGCCATTACCGACTCGAGCAAAGCGTGTTTGAATATATTCTATTACACCTGCTACTACCACCAGTTCAAATTTCTATCAATATACTTTTTGTAATTAACAGGACTTTTCCACAAATATATAACCCAGAGCGGATCGGCCCTCGCAGCATGGGCCCACCGGCCCAGAGCTGCATACTCGAGCCACGCTTTCAAATTTGGTGAATATTTGGGTTGTCCCAATGATACTTCGGATTCTCTTATCAGGTGCCTGCGGAAGATAGACTTCCTTGATATTGTTAACAACTCCTTGCAATTTGCTGGAAATTCATCCATTACAACTTTAGTATGGGGCCCGACCGACGAGCCGGATATTCCAGGCGCTATTCTCACAGACAGTCCCGCAAATCTGTTCGCCGCTGGAAAAATTCGCGACCTTCCCTGGATGTCCGGTGTTGCGCGGGACGAAGGACTTCTCAAGACTACAGGCGAGTGAAGATATTGAATTTCGTTGTGCTCCGCGATTTTCGAAAGCATCCGTATGTTCCCGATAAACTGTGTGCCCTTACTGAAATTCTGTTGGGAACAGATAGAACAAAAATGTGCTCCGCACACTTTCGTACATGGGTATAGTATATTGCTGTTCAGAACTGCAATTGGGTGATAAAACAATACGATAAGAACTAGGACAGATAATTATCAAGATAATATGTCATAATCTGGAGCAACATTGTTTTCCGATTACAACTTTCTCTCATTCGCGTATAGGATAGATAATTTTGTAAAATTGGCTTACACACATCTCTCACTCTTCTTATGACTACATTAGGTTACTACGTGAACGACGGACTGTTACATGACCTTTTGGAAAATTTTGACACCGCTTTGCCCAGCATGATGGACTGGATGCAACAATCGGACTCGGGGGCAGCGTGGACCAGCGCCGTCAAGTCATTTTACTTTGACAATGATCTGACAGCGAACAAAAACGAAGTGAGTGACGATTGAATGCACGTGAATACCGCGGAATTTGACTAATCACAGTTTTTCATATCGTCACATATTCAACGTTCTACGATTTCAACAGTTACTTACAAAACTCACTTGGCTCTTCAGCGACTGGGATTTCTACTATCCAGCCCGTAAAGCACTCGAACAGCATCATGCGGTGGCAGTGAATCCTCAGTATTTCTACACCTTCAATTACAGGGGAACCTACAGCTTCACTTACGAGGTGACTCATTCCCTCGTCAATTACGGTGTCAAACATGCTGACGACCTGATATACCTCTTTCCGAAGGACCTGTTATTCGCGAATTTCAACGTAACCATGAATGCCAAGGATTACGAAATGGTGGACACGATGGTTCAATTGTGGACATCCTTCGCGATCAATGGGTGAGCTTTCCCGGATTATGAATATCGGATCTCTACTACTCTTTTTCGGTAGTCAAGAAATCTTCAGCCAATAACCGTCATTCCAGGATACCAACAGCTTCGGCTCTCGGCGATGGGATAACGTGGGAGCCGTACTCGGCGGAGGACAAATATCTTCGAATCGGAAACGACTCTGACGTCGCACTGGAGGTCCAGAGTTCCTTTTTTCCAGAACGAATGCAGTTTTGGGATAACATAGATACCACCAGTCAGAATTCAGGCTCCACGTGTTCGTCTTCAAATTAGTTTCTTTCACTCCTGATTGCTCGCTCGGAATTCTTGCCCTGAACAGTGGACGTTGGAAACCGATCAACCAGATTCGTCCTCGGCGGAGTTCATACTATATCTACCACTTTGTTTTTGAGTCCAAGTTTCTTTTTGTGGATGTGCGGAAAATAAATCATCTCAATCTATTTTAGCAGAGTATTCATAATCGAACTGATTATCGTTATGTTCGTGAATGCACGATTATAAAGGATACTGACAATTTCGTATCCTATCATCATTTGTACGAAAAACGTCGATACAAAGAAATAACTCGAAATGCTAGAATTCGGCAGAAAATCCGATCGAATTTCAATTCAACATTGCTATATTTGATTGTCGAGATCTATGTATACTGTGACGTGGTGGATTTCATCCACCGTGTATCCACGCCTCCTCCACCGATCTCAGCTCCCGTATCGTCTCACTTTATCTATCTGCCGTATCGTTATCGTTATTTTGCCGTTTGTACCTCCTCTGAGCACTCAAAATTAGGTTAATTTAACGAACTACTGTCTGCCGCAAGAACTATCGTCCATTCCAGTTGTCCGCCGACAACAGCTAGCAGACGACGAATGATCTCTCTGACGACAAGCCCGTGATGTCCTAAATGGAGTGAGGAGGAAGTAAAAATGATCAGAAACGAAAAAACAGTGCCGAGCAACAAAATCCTTTACGTATTATATTGACCATGGTGCCTTGGAATACGTATCTTTCAAATTGGGAATTTCCGTTTGTAATGGTCGAGAATGAAATCAATTGTACGCTTGTTTTCCAACAATTAATTTCAGCGAGACAAGAATCTTATTTTGTTCTACTCTTCCTGGACGGTTTCATTTTTGGCCAAACAAGTATTCATTAGCAGGTTCAGTGGGTAAAAAAGATGATATAGAATGCGTCGTGACACACATACCTACGTACGTGCTGTCTGAGCATTTGAATGAAGTTACATTCCAGAAATGGCACCGGATGCCTGTCAGAGTGAGTATGCAGGTTTCGAGAAACGGAATCATTAATCGCTAGATCAGATGAAACGGATTCTGATAACGAAGATTGGGCTGCTACTGTATTTACATTTAACAAGTACTCTTGAAGAGATTACCTTCTAAGGGAAACGACGGAATTAATATAAAGCAATCAGTCGACTTCGTGAGATAATAACGTGCCAACACGACGCAATGATATGAGATAATGTCATAGACGTATCGAAGCCGGTTATAAAAGTGCATCCAGAATACTAGTCTCGGACAGATACACCTGTTACGCCGGTTGGCGGATTTCTCTGATCAAAGAACGAGACACGAAACAATCATGGTTTCCCAATCGCTGCGTGGCATCCTCTTCACATTTTCGCTCCTCACTTGTTTCCTCGCAAGCTTCGCCCAGCTGGAACGTACTCCGCAACCGAAGGTGAGGATTCCCGACGGAAGCTTGCTAGGCACAACCCTGACGACCCGAAACGGTCGGAACATCTCCGCCTTTCTCAAGATTCCTTTCGCTCAACCGCCGACCGGGAATCTCAGGTACGCTTTAGCAATAGAAAATAACGAATCGCTTTGGATTCTAAGAATTCGTAAGGATTTAACATTAACGTCCGCGTTTTCTGGTTAGGCGGCGTTCAAGTTTTGCTGTCTATACGTTCCGCTCGCGTCATTATAGACCACAATCTCAATAATATCTGTCGGATGAGAAGTTATTTTCTGCACACTTTCATGTGATAACTTAATCCTGTCGCGTTGATAAACTTTGAATTTTCCGTCACAAATATTCACGGTCAAATGGATGACTGATTAATACTTTGATAGCACGCTCAACGAACCTTCTCATCACTGGAAGATAAGCTCTGGTTCCTGCATATGTGTGAACGCAATGAATTGCCTCGACGCCTCGTATCGTGACAGATGATCTCTATTTCAAAATGCAATCACGTATTTTGAAATAATGAGAGTTAAAGTCATCCGTCTCATGTTCTTGAGACGCACAAAAGTTGCCTGCTTTCGTGACTTCTGTTGTATAAATTTAGAGCCAAAGTCTCCGTCGATTGTTGTCATCTTGAACCTAGTTTCTCCGCACGATAGATTTGCTAATCCTGTCGCAGTCAAGGCCTGGGAGGGAACTCTGGACGCTAGTAGTCCGGCGAGCATGTGCGCCCAAGTGGGATCGTTGAGCGAGGAAGATTGCCTGTACGTCAAGGTGTATACGCCACAGGTAATCCGTTATGATGGAGTCGTTCTGAAGACGATATCCCACTCCCAGGATTCGAATGATATGATGTTTTCAAAACTGCAGCTCCCACAGAATTCAGATTCATTGCTACTACCTGTGATGGTATTTATCCACGGCGGAGCGTTCTTAGGGGAGAGTCCTCCATTCAGTGGCCCGGAGTATCTCCTGGATGCAGATGTTGTTCTCGTGACCGTGAATTATCGTCTGGGTGCGTTGGGATTCCTGAGCACCGGGGACGAGGTCGCATCCGGGAACTGGGGCCTCAAGGACCAAGTATTGGCGCTCGAATGGGTCCGGGATAACATCAAGTACTTTGGTGGTGATCCTGGCCAAGTGACGCTCTTCGGAGAAAGCGCGGGTGCCGTTGCCGTTCACCTTCTGACGCTGTCAACTTCGACGATTGGTGAGCGTGAGCTTATTTTCAATTTCTACAAAGTGGATCCTGGAGATTCTGCTCTAGCTATAATTTTTGTTCACGATAATCGCCGCGGTGCTCATTTCGGAAGTGTGCAGACATATTGTTTTCGATTCCATAGCAACACGTTCTTTGGGTTTGACCGTGCCATTACCGACTCGAGCAAAGCGTGTTTGAATATATTCTATTACACCTGCTACTACCACCAGTTCAAATTTCTATCAATATACTTTTTGTAATTACCAGGACTTTTCCACAAATATATTACCCAGAGCGGATCGGCACTCGCAGCATGGGCCCACCGGCCCAGAGCTGCATACTCGAGCCACGCTTTCAAATTTGGTGAATATTTGGGTTGTCCCAATGATACTTCGGATTCTCTTATCAGGTGCCTGCGGACGATAGACTTCCTTGATATTGTTACCAACTCCTTGCAATTTGCTGGGAATTCATCAATTACAACTTTAGTATGGGGCCCGACCGACGAGCCGGATATTCCAGGCGCTATTCTCACAGACAGTCCCGCAAATCTGTTCGCCGCTGGAAAAATTCGCGACCTTCCCTGGATGTCCGGTGTTGCGCGGGACGAAGGACTTCTCAAGACTACAGGCGAGTAAAGTTATTGAATTTCTTTGAGCTCCGCGATTTTCAAAAGCATCCGTATGTTCCCGATAAACTGTGTGCCCTTACTGAAATTCTGTTGGGAACAGATAGAACAAAAATGTGCTCCGCACACTTTCGTACATGGGTATAGTATATTGCTGTTCAGAACTGCAATTGGGTGATAAAACAATACGATAAGAACTAGGACAGATAATTATCAAGATAATATGTCATAATCTGGAGCAACATTGTTTTCCGATTACGACTTTCTCTCATTCGCGTATAGGATAGATAATTTTGTAAAATTGGCTTACACACATCTCTCACTCTTCTTATGACTACATTAGGTTACTACGTGAACGACGGACTGTTACATGACCTTTTGGAAAATTTTGACACCGCTTTGCCCAGCATGATGGACTGGATGCAACAATCGGACTCGGGGGCAGCGCGGACCAGCGCCGTAAAGTCATTTTACTTTGACAATGATCTGACAGCGAACAAAAACGAAGTGAGTGACGATTGAATGCACGTGAATTCCGCGGAATTTGACTAATCACAGTTTTTCATATCGTCACATATTCAACGTTCTACGATTTCAACAGTTACTTACAAAACTCACTTGGCTCTTCAGCGACTGGGATTTCTACTATCCAGCCCGTAAAGCACTCGAACAGCATCATGCGGTGGCAGTGAATCCTCAGTATTTCTACACCTTCAATTACAGGGGAACCTACAGCTTCACTTACGAGGTGACTGGCTCCCTCGTCAATTACGGTGTCAAACATGCTGACGACCTGATATACCTCTTTCCGAAGGACCTGTTATTCGCGAATTTCAACGTAACCATGAATGCCAAGGATTACGAAATGGTGGACACGATGGTTCAATTGTGGACATCCTTCGCGATCAATGGGTGAGCTTTTCCGGATGATGAATATCGGATCTCTACTACTCTTTTTCGGTAGTCAAGAAATCTTCAGCCAATAACCGTCATTCCAGGATACCAACAGCTTCGGCTCTCGGCGATGGGATAACGTGGGAGCCGTACTCGGCGGAGGACAAATATCTCCGAATCGGAAACGACTCTGACGTCGCACTGGAGGTCCAGAGTTTCTTTTTTCCAGAACGAATGCAGTTTTGGGATAACATAGATACCACCGGTCAGAATTCAGGCTCCACGTGTTCGTCTTCAAATTAGTTTCTTCCACTCCTGATTGCTCGCTCGGAATTCTTGCCCTTAACAGTGGACGTTGGAAACCGATCAACCAGATTCGTCCTCGGCGGAGTTCATACTATATCTACCACTTTGTTTTTGAGTCCAAGTTTCTTTTTGTGGATGTGCGGAAAATAAATCATCTCAATCTATTTTAGCAGAGTATTCATAATCGAACTGATTATCGTTATGTTCGTGAATGCACGATTATAAAGGATACTGACAATTTCGTATCCTATCATCATTTGTACGAAAAACGTCGATACAAAGAAATTACTCGAAATGCTAGAATTCGGCAGAAAATCCGATCGAATTTCAATTCAACATTGCTATATTTGATTGTCGAGATCTATGTATACTGTGACGTGGTGGATTTTATCCACCGTGTATGCACGCCTCCTTCACCGATCTCAGCTCCCGTATCGTTTCACTTTATCTATCTGCCGTATCGTTATCGTTATTGTGCCGTTTGTACCTCCTCTGAGCACTCAAAATTAGGTTAATTTAACGAACTACTGTCTGCCGCAAGAACTATTGTCCATTCCAGTTGTCCGCCGACAACAGCTAGCAGACGACGAATGATCTCTCTGACGACAAGCCCGTGATGTCCTAAATGGAGTGAGGAGGAAGTAAAAATGATCAGAAACGAAAAAACAGTGCCGAGCAACAAAATTCTTTACGTATTATATTGACCATGGAGCCTGATCAGGCCCCGATCAAAAATCCTAATCAGGGCCTGATCTGCAAACCTGACCAGGGCGCAATGAGCCAGCCTGGTCAGGGCCTGCCCAACGAACCTGATTAGGGCTTGGAGAGTAAGCCTGAGGGGGTCGTCCAAGAACGTAGCGTTACAACATGATGTCAGCCTGACGCTGCAGACAGCGGAATGCGGCTTCCTTTTTTGTTCTAACTGGTGCATGCAATTTGTTTCCTTCAAGTTTCGTTCAAGCAAGGTATTCAAATCATCTGTTGTCTTCAACCTAACTGGCGATCCACGTTCAATTGGTTTGAGTAGGGTGAGAGTGTGAGCGCATGTGAGCGTGCGCTCGCGAGTATGCAATTGTCTGTTTTCAATGATTATGTTCGTCGTAAGTATAGAAGTGAGTACGGAACAGTCAGTTCGAAGTGTTCGTCGATCAGAGAAGAACGGGCAATGGAAATGGCTCCGTACAACTCGCCGGGATGTCTACTTCTCACATTTTTACTAAATACCTATTTTCCTGCAACTTATGCTCAGCTGAGAAATACTACACAGCCAGAAGTGATCACCCCCCACGGAAGAGTGCGGGGCACTACCCTCACGACCCGCAAAGGTCGGGATATCTTCGCCTTTCTCAAGGTTCCTTATGGGCAACCGCCAACTGGAAATCTCAGGTATGCAGAATAGACTGATTCAATCACTCCGGGCTGAAGGGGTTAGTCGACTGTGGAGCCGGCAAATGAGAGTCAATTTCAGGATTTTTTTTCACAAACGTAGTGAAAGAATCGGGTTGATTAGAGAACATACTCGAGTTAGATCATGTTTTAATCCGTCCGCAATTCTCCGGCTATCGAAGAATACGATTGAGATAAAAGTTACGTCGTGCGTTACACAACGGTTCGCGTGCTGAGACTCAAAACGTTGGGAGTGATTGCGGGTGAATCTTATGTCTGAAATAAAAAATTGGAATTTTCAATTGAAGTTCGGCTCATTTGCTACCGGGTGACGATTTTCTTTTTCTTTTTCCGTGTAACGGGTGACCGTAGAAATAAAAACGGATCGTCGATCGGCGGATTTTTCTGTCGGCTCGATCTCGTCCGAATTGCGAATCGATCGGAATAAAAATACTCTTGGAATGGTCAGCGCCGATTCCGAAATGTCGTTACGAGATGAACGCGTTCAAAGGTTCGGTGTTTTCTGGCAATGAGTCGAAACCGATGATTTCTTCGTAATTTGCCGTTAGTCTGCCACACGGCTGCCCTCCTGAGATACCCGAAAGGTCTTCAGCAGCCAATTCGTCGAGCCTGCGGCATGATCTGGCCTCTCGGCAGGTTATTTATTATTATTTATTTGTAGCGGCGTCAATGTTTAGAATTTTCACATCGTAGCAGTCTCAAAATGCGCGGTAGAGATGAAACTTCAAAAATAACTGGAACAGTCGATTCTTGGGAACTTCTGGAGTCGACTACCCCCTTAATGGTCTTCGGGATAACCATTCGAATAGTTTATTCACGATTGTACTTTTTACTTTTACTTTCGTACTATATGCTATTTTCTCATGCGAATTTATGAGATATTATATCTTGCCGACATACTGTAGTAACGCAATTCTATCTCCTGCCAGACATTCGTCATTCTCAACATTAAATTTGCATAATTTGATCACGTCTCACGGCATCTAGATCGGCGATCATTGTAACGAAGGCGGTAACAAAGATGCGCACACCAGAAAACTAACATTGTGAACAGTGATTCTGTATTTGAATACGAGAATTGTATCGCAATTCAATTGTTCATCTCACGAACGAATTCTTTCAACCTTAAATTATGGTTACCAAATAATTTCCACCTGAGTCACCGAAGTTCGCTCACTGAAATATTGATAGAGTTGGTGGCAAAGTTCGTTTAAAGAAACGTAACAATTCTCTCGCAGAAGATGTGGATTTTGAGAAAAATTCTAAAGTGTTTCGGGAATTTTTATTTCCGAAAAGACGGAGATTTGAGAAAATCCAATGTGATCGATCGCTGACGATTTTCGCTGTCTCGAAAATCTCGCGACAAAAAAGAATCCTCGGTTCTTGATTGTCGAAATTGGAGAAGGTGATGGTTTGCAGAAAGTTGGAATTCCGAGCCTGAACTCGGGATTCGCAGAACTCCACTTTTCTCAGACTTCATCCGTCTCGATAATTCTGGATATTACGAGCAGCCGATTTTTTCGGATCGTATCAAATTTTTCATATCCTCGTCGAGGATTAATGGATACGATTTTTGGTCGTGGATCTCTTGATCATTTCGTAATTCGTATACATATATACCTATAGATTCGCAAATCCTGTAGCAGCGAACGGCTGGAATAGGACTCTGGATGCTAGTACCGAGGCGAGCAAGTGCCCGCAGGTGTCCTCGAGCGAAATGGTCCAGGGGAACGAGGATTGCCTGTACGTTAAAGTGTTTACGCCGCAGGTATAGACAATCACAACAATTCGATGTTTTCGACACCGATATTCTGCTTCGGAATAGGATTCATACTTTGCTGCATTCCGAAAATTCAGCTTCCAGAGAATTTGGATTCGCAGTTAATACCTGTCATGGTATACATTCACGGTGGAAGATTCATGATGGTAAATCCGGAGTTCTACGGACCTGAGTATCTTCTGGATGCAGATATCGTCCTTGTAACCGTAAACTATCGTCTGGGCGCGCTTGGATTCCTGAGCACCGGTGACAACGTTGCGACCGGAAATTGGGGCCTCAAGGATCAAGTTTTGGCCCTGAAATGGGTCCAGAAGAACGTCAAGTTCTTCGGCGGTGATCCTGACCGAGTGACATTTGTCGGAGAGAGTGCGGGCGCCGTTTCTGTTCACCTGATCGCACTGTCAGAATCCACGGTTGGTCAGTACGAGCATATTCACGACTCGTGTGAAGCGCATCCTGAAGATCCTGCCATAGCAGTATATGAATGTTCCCGTGATATTCGGATTGAATTCCAATGTTCAAATCTGTTCCCCGGAAGCATCAATTGTCATCGCTTGGAAAACCCGATACGTCGCCACTTCCGCACCACGCAACCGATCTGGACGTAACTTTGTGGATCGGATGCAGTGTTCTGGCAGAAAGTGGCCAAGCGTTTCGTCTCTACGAACTGCTGCGAGGTTCTATCAGAGATTCAAATCTGTCCAATCTAACCTACGAACAAACCTAACCTAGCGATTATGAATTCATGAAAAACTCTGAATTCCTACTGAATTCTAGCGAGGTGGGATACCTAGCCGTTTTCTGCCAAAATACTGCATCCAATCCACAAACTTCCGTTGAGATCGGTTGTATGGTGTACGAGTGGCGACAAATCGCGTTTCCGAAGTGACAAACATCGTCGCAATTTCCATTACAATAAACTTTCCGCATCGACAGGACTCTTTCACAGATTTATAACCCAAAGTGGATCAGCCCTCGCGACATGGGGCCACAAACCCCGTGCCACGTATTCAAAGACCGCTTTCGAATATGGAAAATACGTTGGCTGTCCAAACGAGACTTCGGACTCCCTCATCAGCTGCATGAGAACCGTCGATTACAGAGATATGGTAGTAAGGCCCTCGCGATTCGTCGCCGAAGAACCCGCGTCGGACTTTACATGGGGTCCGACCGTTGAGCCGGATATTGAAGGAGCCCTCCTCACAGACTCTCCCTCGAATTTGTTCGCTGCTGGAAAAATCCGCGACCTTCCTTGGATGTCAGGTATCGATCGGGACGAAGGACTCATCCAAACTACAGGCGAGTTGAGAACCCTCATCATAACCATATTCGAAGCCCATTTGCTTGACCGTTTGCTCTCCTAATTGTCCGATCAGAATTATATGAAGATGAGGAAAGGTTGCACGAGTTTTTCACAAATTTCGACACGAATCTGCCGACCATCTTGGACTTTACCAACCAACCGGAAACGCGGGCAGCATGGACCAGAGCCGTGAAGTCATTTTACTTTAATGATGATCTAACATCGAATAAGAGCGAAGTGGGTAGCGATGAGGTTGAGGGCGATGCCTACATGCTCCGATAGGCGCGAGGAAACAGCTGGTCACGATACATATTCCTTCTCATTTTCTTATTCCTGAAGAAAATGAAATTTCCACGGCGGTATGTTGTGGATGATTTGTTCAATCCGAATCTTTTATCTTACCTTCAATCTCGCGAAAGAGATTCTCGAAAGTATAAGCCACGTTTGCACCGAGGCACGGTACTGGGTGTTTTTTTTTTTTTTTTTTTCATGTTTGGCAAAAGCCATTCTCTTGTCACATTTCTTATCACCAATTTGATACCAAGATCCATGTGATCCGAGGCGCGAATCGCTCTATGAAAATGGTGCACACCTGATTT
Organism: Phymatocera aterrima; assembly: GCA_963170745.1. NCBI lineage: Eukaryota > Metazoa > Arthropoda > Insecta > Hymenoptera > Tenthredinidae > Phymatocera > Phymatocera aterrima. The sequence goes on along the minus strand of OY720672.1, from coordinate 4,035,799 downwards.
CAGGATCACAAGATTGCAAAAGATTGCTAAAGATTCGTAAGATTCCAAAGATTGCGACAGATTTCAAAGGAATTCAAGGGATTTCAAAAAATTCCCGATCATTTCACGAGATTTCAAAAGATTTCAGAAGATCAGATGTCACGGGATTTTATGGAATCTCAAGAGATTTCAAGAAATTCACGATCTCCCGTGGCGCTCTCTCTCTCTGTCGGCTGTGTTCCGCGGGAAGCTGGAAAGCTCTTGGTTCTTGAGTAGGCATCGCCCCTAATGTTAACAGCCATAATTTAGATGCCGGGATTTAAAGGCGTTTTATTTTGACAGCTGCTCGCAAACCTGACGAGGCTCATCGGTGACTTCAGTTTCTCTTACCCGGCGCGTAAAGCACTCGAGCTGCACCACGCTCTAGCGGTGAATCCGCAGCATTTTTACACCTTCAATTACAGGGGAACCTTCAGCCTCACTTGCGGGGTGACCGGCTCCCTGGTGAACTACGGTGTCAAACATGGCGACGAGCTCATATACCTATTTCCGAAAGATTTATTATTTACACAATTCAACGAAACTATGAGCGAAACGGATTACCAAATGGTGGACACGATGGTTCAATTGTGGACATCTTTTGTCATCAATGGGTGAGCCTCTTCGGTTATAAAAAATCCGAGCGAGTCTCCTGGTTTGACCGTCATGAAAGATCTTCAGCGATTAATCGTGATTCCAGGACACCAAGGGCCTCGGCTCTTGGCGACGGGATAACGTGGGAGCCGTACTCAGCGGAAGACAAATACCTCAGAATAGGAAACGACTCTGACCTGGCGCTCGAGGTTCAGACCTCTTTTCTCCCAGAACGAATGCGGTTCTGGAGTAACATAGATAACCCCGTTGGAATACGATCTGTGGATTCAGATTCCGCAGCCCTAACTCCAAATTTCCTTCTCCTATTCTCCCTCATTTTCTCCGAACTTTTCCCGTCATGAAAAAATTTTTTTGACAATTTATAGTCCAGGCTGATCAACCCTGATCTGCAGTTAATTATTTGTCCACATTCAAGATCCATCGAATCACTCATGATAAAATAACACTAAATGCACGGTTAAAAAAGTAAAAATGTTCATCACAAAATTATAAATAGTTCTCACAAAACTCACAACCGTGTCCACGAAACACAAAATCCTGTCCACGAAATTCAAAATACTTGTACAATATTCTCACAGCACACACTCATACACAAATATTCTCACAGGTTGAATACGTCTGCACGTGGCGAGATACGGAGCATAACTGGAAGAAAATAAAATTTGGCGGATAATAATAAAATAAATAATTTCAAAAGTTTCGTCGTGGGGGCAAAGAGTCAATAAACAGTTATTAACAACAGTGCAACATCAATAATTACAATGTATTTTATATCAATAATGAAAGAATCAGAGAAAACTGTGTGATCATTCATTTTTATGTATATACTTACGAGTATTGGAGAATACTGTTCATTTCGCAGCGCTGTAAAACCCTTATAAATAAATAAATGTTGAAATGTTAATAGTGGAAATTATTTCTCGAAAATTCATCTACAAAAATGATCTGATGTAATTTTACTGTAAAATGATCAGAAAAAAAATTATAACCCCTTAAAGATAATTCGTTCTCAAATTTTCATCTGTTTTTGTTAATATCTTTGTTATGTTTAATTCTACGACAAGAAGTTATAGAACCAAAGTTGTAGAGAATTTAATTTGCGACAAAAAATATTGTCGCAAATTTTTTGTGCGATAAATAGTTTGCCCGATAGAGCGTGATAACGATTTGCAACCCTTTTTCAAGATGGCGGAAAACCCACAAGATTTGTCATATTTCAAGATTAAACAAGAACAAAAACGCATGTAACCAATATATACTGGAAGAATTTTTGTGGAACTTAGGCTAAACTGCGGTATACGGCACAGCTATTACTTGAAGTTGGCAACAGGTCAATTTGTCAGAACTACCATACAAGTGATATGGTTTCCCCTATTATCGATGACTCCGAGATGGCGCTTCTTTCAATTTTTGCGGCACCAGTTTCGTTTACATGAAAAACAATTACATCTGCATCGAAATCATGACCGTTCAGCTCATGACACGCGAATATTTTCGCCTTGCTCAATTTTGATTCTTATTTTTTCTAAATGCCATTCAAATTTGCTCATTTTATCAATATCGGTATGAAACCTCTGTCCGAGGTGATTGTCTTTTGCCAAAATCGCGGTCTTATTAAATACGGAACTTCGTTTGCTCGGTATGGGGCAGAAGTAAGCATTTGGCGTAGTGGGAACCACGATAAAAACGATCATTACTTGTTGTTTAGACTTTTTACTACACGCATCTGCCTCTAGATCAATAAAATGTCGTGTAGTACAGATCCCTGGAAAATGCAGTGGGATAGCTCAATTTCTTTCTCAATCACGAAATTGATTCATCCATTTCTCTGCCGTCATAAATCAACGAGCATAATAATCGATTTTCCATCGAATTGACCTTTCACACTTGAATGTTAGAGACCTTCATTCTGTCCAATGATTTGTCATGCTCAAGATCACTGTGCTAGAAGATCCGTGGAAGCATTTGTAATTAAATTTTCTAATCGGCGAATTCAATCGCCCCGGCATAGTGATAGAGTTGACTGTATTCGTATGTTAGCGAAGACACGATAGCTGATAAACAGTTATGAGTGACCGCACCGGTATCGAATTAGATTATGCAATACTTGGCCAAACGGTATTTCGTATCGTTCTCTAGGTTTAGTTTTTCGTAACGCGTGTAATGTAACGTACGAAACGTTCCGTACGAATTCCTACGACTTTCACGTCCGCCATTCTCTATCTCTCCTCACCAACGTCATAAAATAATTCTGCAACGAAAAAATCTGCCGTGATTCGCCACTGTTTTTCCATATCGTACCTGCCACGACATTCGGAAAATTAGGAAAGGATCGGGAGCGAGGAGAGCCACGGAAAGACAGCTAAACTTTGTGTGGAATTTTCGATGTGAATATATCCACATGAGGTAATCAAAACGGGCTATAGACATATTAGAAATACCAATTCCCGCACTACAAGGTTATTCCAAAGTTCTGTCTGATCGGAGAACGACGCGAAACACAGCGATGGCGCCATGCCGATTTTCGGGATACCTCCGTCTGGCATTATTTCTCTGTGTTCATTTTTTCGTCAACTATGCCCAGCTGGAAAATACTTCGAGGCAGGTGACGATTCCCCAGGGAACACTATTCGGCACGATCTTGACGACCCGCCGAGGTCGAAAGATTACCGCCTTTCGTAAGATTCCCTACGGACAACCGCCGATTGGAAATCTCAGGTATGTGGAAACCGAAATTTCTTGGATTAAAATAGCTCTGCCGCCGCTTCCGCAGCATTTGAAGCTTGAAAGTTCTGACGAATCTGTAAACATGTTCACGCAATATCTTACTTCCCTTCGCGAAATAGTATTTTCTTCTCAAATTGCAATTCAGAATGAGCAAAAGTATCACAATGTATCCGCGTCAGAAACGTTACCATCGATTCATACTGTCGGATTCGCGAACGCGATTTCGTCATCAAAGTTAATGTGACGTACGAACACAGCTCATAGTTTCATAGTTTTCAGGCCACGATTTCACCATTTTTCTCCTGATCGCTATGCCTCACACGATTCACAGCGTTTTCGAAATTTCCGATCGTCTGCACCCGGTAGTGAATGAACCGAACTTCGATCGAAAGTTAAAATTTTTTATTTCAAACACAGGATGCACCTGCAAGCACTCCCACCGTTTTGAGTCTCTGCACGCGAGCCGTTGTGTAACACACGACGTAACTGTTATATTCAATAATATTTTTCAACAGCAATAGAACTGTGAACAGACTGAAGTATGGTCTGAATCGAGTATATTCTCTAATCAACCTAAATCTTTCACTACGTTTGTCAAAAAATCCGGAATTGACTTTGTAAGCCTCTATTTCTCCGCGATAGATTCGCCAATCCTGTTGCAGCGAGTGGCTGGAACGGAACTCTGGACGCCAGCGTCGACGCAAGCATGTGTGCCCAACCGGGACCGCATGGGATGGTAGGGGAAGAAGATTGCTTGTACGTCAGGGTTTACACACCGCAGGTAATTCGCCAGTATATAATTCATCTTTCAGGGTCAGGAAATCCCGCTTTCAGGGTAAAACTCATTCCATAATGCGTTTCGCAAATCTATAGATTCCGGACCACGCGCGTTCAGCATTACTTCCGGTAATGGCATACATCCATGGCGGAGCCTTTCGGACTGAAAGTCCTGCCAACCATGGTCCTGAGTATCTCCTAGATTCAGATGTAGTTCTCGTCACTGTGAACTATCGCCTGGGTCCTCTGGGATTCCTGAGCACCGGGGACGAGGTCGCATCCGGAAATTGGGGCCTCAAGGATCAAGTTCTAGCCTTGAAATGGGTCCGGGATAATGTGAAGTATTTTGGCGGAGATCCTGATCAGGTGACGCTCTTTGGACAGAGCGCAGGCGCCGCTTTGGTTCACATTCTAACGCTATTGAATACGGCGAATGGTGAGTGAGCTTGATGGCACTTACAAGGGAAGCCTTTGGGCGACCCGACTCGGATTGGTTCGAAATGGCCAAACCGTAATGCCGTTTACCTGCAAATTGTGAATTTTGAAACTTCAGTTGTTAGTCACAACTGAGAGCTAATTGAATGCTCATGGTCATGAAAGCACTTTTTTGGTCGACAGGACTTTTTCACAGATATATAACACAGAGCGGATCAGCGCTCGCATCATGGGCCTATCGATCCAGAGTCAACTACAAACAACTCGCTGTCGAATTCGGCAACTACTTCGGCTGTCCGAATGGTACATCGAATTCGCTCATCAGCTGCCTCCGGAAAGTCGACGTCTCGGATATCGAAGCGGTGGATTCGCGATTTATGGTTTGGGGATTTCCATTGGTTTTATGGTGTCCGACCGATGAACTGGACATCGATGGCGCCCTTCTCTTAGATAGCCCCGCGAATTTAGCTGCCGCTGGGAAAACTCGTGACCGTCCGTCCATCTCCGGCGTCGCTCGAGACGAAGGTCTTATCTACTCTCTCGGTGAATGCACTAACCAAACTCACATTAGTCAACGGTCTGTGGGTTCCGGGGATTAGCAAAAGATTTCAAGAATTCCAAAATCCAGAATTCGAGAACAGTTTTCCGCTTACAGAACATGTTTAACTCCAAATTTATAAATCCGATGTGGTACAGTATAATCTGAAGTAACCGAATCACAGTTCCTACTCCCGATCGAATGTAATTCGCACGAAATGACGTTGATGCATGCTCAAAGTAATGCTGCTTAATCCATTTTCTCAAATTGCATGTTTCAGAACTTTACACAAACGAAGAATTGCTGCATGATTTCATGGAAAACATTGACACTCTACTGCCCAGGCTGCTGTTCTGGACTGACCGAGCTGACTCGGGAGCCGCTCTGACCAGCGCTTCGAAATCATATTACTTCCGCAACGGTATGACAATGAAGCCCAGTGAGGTGAGCGAAATAGAGTTGAGAGCGATGCCGACGCCTCGATAGACGCGGGCAAACAGATCATGGTCTCGATGTTCAACAAACTACTTTCCTCACAGTTTCTCGCTAATTTCACAAAACTGGCCGGTGATACTGTCATCAACTATCCTGTCTATAAGACACTCCGACAACGACGTGACCCAGGGTCGGGTCCGCAGTACTTTTACACTTTCAACTACCGGGGGACTGCAAGCTTGACCAACATTCCAACTGAGTCGACAGTGGACTACGGCGTAGAGCACGGTGACGAGCTCATATACCTCTTCCCGATGGATTCATTGTATTCACAATTCAACGAAACTATGAGTGACACGGATTACCGAATGGTGGACACGATGGTTCAGTTGTGGACATCTTTTGCCATCAATGGGTGAGTTATGATTATATGATGCATCGGACATTGGCTCGAATCTCTTGATTTTGCGGCGTTCAATTAAAGATCCTCAACGATCGATCGCCTTTCCAGGATACCGACGGCCTCTGCTCTCAACGACGCAGGGGTAACGTGGAAGCCGTACACGACTGGGGGCACGCATCTCAGCATAGGAAACGGCTCGAACGTGGTGCTGGGTATCCAAAGCTCCTTCCTCTCAGAACGAATGCAATTTTGGTCCAATTTAGAGTCGAATGGGGCTGCATAGATGTTGGAAACAAAGCCCTAGATCTTCCATAACGTATTTTCTTTACGCTAGGCGACATCTACGCGAACAATAATTGCGTCCAAGGATCAACTGTCAACGACACCGCCGGAACTCCCTTCGCAATTAATTGAATTCTTGCATTTTGCCTGTACTTTTGCCTAACTCAGCTTTACTTTACGCCCCAATTTTCATCTTCTTATGAATAACTAATTGGGGAAGAAGCCACCGGGAATCATAATAGCTATCTCACGTATTGTTTTATTCTACACATGATAAAAGGATTAAGTCTCCGTTGAACATCGAGATCGTTGAATCATGCGAAGGTGGATTCGAATCACTACTCGCATATAGTAATATAACCTGCAAACTACGTATTTTCGGTTATGTTGAAGTCAGTAGTTCGGTATTATGGAAGATGGCGTATGAGCAATGTTGAATGCTACTGTTCGAGGTTATCGGGACGACGCGAGAGTCCGCCACTCCGTTGCCGAACTTGAATAAATTACAACCAGTACGCTAGCCTTATAAGCGGCCGTTGAAGTCGCCGGTGGTAATCTAACCTAGCTAACACAGAGCATATCCATTTTTGATAAAATCCGATCAATGTTTTGAAAAAGTGATATATTTATCCACTTCCTGCCACCGTACTCAATGAATTCTCGGAGTGTCGTCAAAATCGATCCAGTGTTACGTATAAAATTGGTCTAAGAATAATTTATGCGTTTGGAAATTTTAAGATATTGATTCTTACCTTTATTAGATGAAAACCTTGGCCAAACTCGGGCGTAGCGGCTTAGGGGTTTAGGCGGGCAGCGAGCGGTTGGTCAAAGTTTGTGGACAGGTTCACAGTGGATGAATTAGTTCCCTGGTATTCAATGATATGTTCGGTGGGAGCTGTTTTCACTAAATTGTCCAGATCACAATCCGTTGAAGTGTCTGAGATTCACTTGGATCTAGGTGAATTATAGAAGCTTCACTTATATATTGTCACTTTTGTCACTGTTTACTTGTAAATTTAATTCATCGATGATCCACTCAGGGGTTTTATTTTCACGAAGTTTTCACAACGTTTCCTGAAATTTTTTGATTCGTCCCAATTTGGAAAATAACCGTTGTTCACGGGCCTTCTTTCCTCCGCGTCGAGTAATCTTTTTCTTATATATATGTTGGTGCGGTACGGAGTTCATCCACGAGGGTGCATAAAATTTAATGCACTCCATGTAGATGGTGTGAAAATAACAGGTAAATTGGTGCTTATAGCATTAAAGCACACGGTAAGGAAATATGATAGGTAATTTGGTGCTTACCGTTGAATAAAGATTAAGGTTCAATTCACACACATACAAAATGCAGCTGCGTTGAGCTGGTAATTTCTGGTATTATTGATAAAATATATAATTTGTTCGTTAATTGAAACTTATTATTCATATCCGTTGATGAATTAACATCTCACCTCAACCTTTTAGTATAACAATAGGCTGGCGCAAGATGCTAAATCTTATATTAACTTAACTTTACATTTATATATATGAGATATATATATATATATATATATCTAGATGTATATCTATGTACATGTACATATAAATTCTAAGGTTAGTTTGATTGCTATTGGATACATAAAACTTATGTGGTTAGGTATTTATTAGTAGAACTGGTTAACGTTGTAAGATTTAATGGTTGATAACCTCAAAGCTATAATGGATATTGTAGAAATCTCAAGGATCGATAGCTTACAATTAGAACTAGTGGATATTACAGAGATCTCAAGGATCGATAAGTTAAAGCTAGTAGATATTACAGAGATCTCAAGGATCGACAACTTAAAGCTAGTAGGTATTACAGAGATCTTACGGGCTGGTAACTTAGAGCTAATCGTTCGAAGTCAAATATCAAGGAAAAATAGTGGGTTTTAGTAAGGGTGTTTAGGAAAATAAGTATGTGGATCGAATAGTGGTGCTGAGGATGTGACACCAGTCATTTGCAAAAAATTACGATGCTCGTTTTCGAACCGGTTCCTGTACGTTCAAGATTGCGAGTCCTGTAGCACGTGAAGTCGAGAGCTTCTCCATCCAGTATCACACTTTGATGTATTTCACCATTATTATTCGCGTTATCATTTTGCACAATTTTGAACCCAGAGTTCAATTTTCTCCATTTCCGTGGATGAAGAGAATCTTAGAATTTTCCGGAATTAAGTCAATATTATCTCATTTTATGCCATTTCAGAATCACCTGCCTGGCGCCCAACTAGCTTCATTACAGGAGCCTGGTAATTTGAGCTTAGAAAATTCCCGATATTAATTAAACGTCAATTGTTTTCCGTCATAGATACGCCAACCGTTCTTCGGCGTACTTCAAGCACTCAACCATGACGTAAAAAAATCGTCAGGTTCGGTACATACTGTAAACGTCTAGTTGTAGTGCATAGTGAACGGATTTTGTTCACTATGATAAACATTTTGAATCATTTTCCAATTAGCATTATCGATTTTCAATAATTCGGTGACTCAATTGCACTGTCGCAACAATATTAGGAACTTCCGCTCACCAACGATAGATCTACAAATTCCTCCAACCTGCTTCGATTTTGTGATATCAAATCTCAGTTTCATTTCCGCGTGGTAAGCAAAATGGCAACTGGAATTCGGGGATTAGGAGAATTACCGCCCAAGTCCAGACTCCGGAATCCTCTCAATGTCGTTGTTGAAAAAGTCGGAGCAACCAGAGCCATGGTCCATGGGGACGTCAGGTACGATTCTGCTTGAACTATTTTGTGATTAGAAATGTATTAGCTGCTCATGATCATCGTCATTGATGATCACCATCTCGAAATTCTAGCGCAGAAAGTCTCAAGGAGCTGCTGATGTCATCTTTGTCCCTGCTGCCGAAAACGAATGTTACGAATGATCAGAATGATGACGGTGACGGAGGCTCTAAAGAATCTGGTGTATCGGACCGAAAGACGGGATTGGAAGACCTTGCTGACGGAGAAGGCTTCGGCCCTTCTTCAATGAACAAAGAACAGCGTGGAATCCCTGCGGGAGTATCCGATTCCGATAACAATGAGGGGGAAAAAATTGGAGGAATCGAAGTAGGAAACATTCATGACGTTCGAGATTCAAAGAAGCAGCTGGCCAGTCAATTGAAACCCGGCGATAAGACGAAGTCGGGGAACAGAACGGAAATGAACTTTCGAACTGAATTATCAGGGGTCAACGATCACGAAGAGGGAGAAGAAGGAGTCGGAGGATTAGACGAAGAGGAAGCGGTGGAAAGCCTGCGAAGCTGCTTGAGCGTTCTGAGCACCGAAAAATCATCGCTCTCACATGACGGACGTTGGCTACGCAGCCATTTCGGAAAATCCTTAGTTTTGGGGTTGAGGGATGTTGTGAAGAATAAGCCACTGGATCCAGTTTGCTACCTGGCATTTTGGTTGAGGAAATACCGTAGCGACGAGGAAGTAAAAAAACGGAGAATCGACTTCGACAACGAGTTACAAACGGAGAGATTATTGATCAGAGATCTGAGGACGAAACCAGAGGTAATTAATTTTTTTGTTCTCGTCGGCTTAGGCTGTATATATTTTGCCATTTTTTTCACGTCCTGTTTTCAGGAATCAACCGGGAACTCGGAGCTGGAATTCCATAGCCAGGATGAAGAAGGAGGCGGCAACGCGGACTGGAATTTCCGAAATTATAATCTTGGCTCTTACCGATCTGTAGCAGCTCCAGAAGATACGGTTGGATTGTGAAAACTAAATTTTATAAGCAATTCTCTATTTCTTGTTTTTTGCGCCGTATTATTTGTATGCCTGTGTTTAATTTTGTAAATAAACGAAAAACACGAAAGGTTCTTCTGCAATTCAGATTCAATCCTGTAGAAAAAGTAATTAGTACGTCCCAACAATTCAAGTGGATACAAAAAAAAAAATAAAATATGCTACTATATCCAATGCGTGGAGTGGGACACAGCACACGACTATAGGTGTGAGCTCTTTGCGTACGACGATCGTACCCGCGGCTGCGCCTAGTTGAGCATTGAAAATCTGAAAGGCCGACTGAACCAAGTTTACTGCGTACAGAGAAGAGGCGTGGAATAGTCTCTAAATTATGAACGTTCTGACGTATCGACAATCGATCATCGTCCCATCAACAGTCGGCGATGCAGTATTCTGCATTTTGGCATTTAGTTTTAACATTCTCACGAGTTCACGAGGCGTAAACAAAGTACATATATACATGTATACCTACAGATGCGTTCACATTTAAGTATCAGTCCAGCGTTCAATTGAGCTCATATGAATTTCAAAATATTATTGGTGTATTGAATAATGAATCCGACTGAACCTACGAGCAATGAAACTTTGAGGTGAGAAATTCCAAACTCCTCTCATTCAAAACAAACAAAATACCTTATTCTCATACTTACAACGCAGCTGTAAACGCCGAAATCAATACCTAACCTATCTCTCACACATAACCTCAAACGCAAAGTTTCGTAACTAAAACTCATCACTAAACATCGAACGCAGGTAGAGTTTATTCAAAATTCCTCATATGAAACTTGAACAAACAATAAAACAGTTAGACAATTCTCTTGTTTTATCATTTGACAATATTTCTACACAAATTTCGTCGTATTTCTTTCAAATTTTACAATTTCTATGCCGCTTCAGAGGTTATCCTTCGAGGCGATGTCCAATATCTCTGAACGTATAATATTTCTTCTGAAGAAAACCGAACAAATATTATCACTGCTGAAGGAAAATAAATTCTGTACGGTGTATTTGATTATTATTTTTTTGTTTTGTGTCTTGTAACTTTTTATAATCCGTGTTCGAGTTTTCCGAAATTTCATCACCGTTCATTCAAATTTCGAATTGGAGGAAAGAAAAGAAACGGAATATCCAAAAATTTCGGAGAATGTGCGAGAAAAAATGTTGTAGAAATTCTATCGGAAAATTGCCAATTTCGAATTCGCGAGAACTCTAAATATATAAATGCGAATACTAAAACTGCAGTAAAATAGAGAACGAGACAAAATGAGAAATAATTCTTACGTTTCGATTGTATCCTTGACTACGAAAATATTGTCCGCTTATCTTGAGGAGATAGCGATAGTCGAATAATTTGTCCGGTTGCTCTGAAATTTTTGAAGAATTGCGCCGTGCGATCGAACAATTGAAAACTCTTTTGAAAGAAGAGGAGAACAGTCTCAATCTCCGCCTCTACCTGAGAGAATAATAAACGAAATTCTCTCCCATCCAGTTCCAAGATGAAGGATGTTATAGACGTTCTCGCAATGCAGAGAGAAAAGAGAAACTCTTTACAAAAAAGTATCACCGTCGATTACACCAAAGCAAACGACAGCTTTACCGCTTCAAGGTTCATTTTCGAATGTGGTAAGCATCGTGGCGCTCAATGAAGATTTCCGGTTCCTAAATCGTCGACCGGATTCGGAAATCTGATCAGAAAATATCCATCCATCGATCTTTATTTATCGCCGATATGTATTCCATCCTGAAATATTATACCTGCAGGTTTCAAGCTCGACGCTCATCCCCTGACTACCGCCACCGCCGCAACTTTGTACCATAGATTTTTCAAGGAAGCCGATCGCGACGGTTACGATTGTTATGTAAGTTTCATAGACCCGACAATCCGTCGACGAATGTTTCGATCGGGGGGAAAGCAGCGCCCTGGAGACGGAGGACAAGCAGCGAAAGGATAGTCGCTTTTCCTCAAATTCCAGGGCGCTCTTTCACCTTGAAACACTGTCGGGAATCTTCTCGATTTGTCTATTACCTAAAAGACGGAGAAATCATATAACGCAAACACTAACGACGAACGTATGAAATCAGTTGATAGCGGCGACCTGTTTATACCTCGCCGGCAAAGTGAAGGACAATCCGTTGAAAATTCGAGACGTTATGAACGTCGCTCACAACACTTTACACAGAGGATCTCAGCCTCTTGAATTGGGAGATCAGTACTGGAGTATGAGGGACGCAATAGTTCAGGCTGAGCTGCTCATCATGAGAATGTTGAAGTTCCAAGTTACGCCGGAGCATCCGCACAGGGTCAGCCTTTGATATTCTCAATATGAACTGCTTCGAACAGAGTTTCAGAAATCATTTGGATTCTGTTTTCTCAATTTTTCTATTGGTTCTAACAACGAAGCATCGAGATTGAAGATTCTTTCGATTTCCTGAAGCCCTGTTTCGACCCACAACGATGAAAAAAGCTAAGAATGATCAATAAATCGTTTTACAGTTCATGCTGCACTATCTGAGGTCTCTTCAGGCTTGGTTCGGCGAAGAAGAATGGGCAAAATATCCAGTCGCAAGAACAAGCATGGCACTTCTACAAGACTTTCATCATTCCACAGCGGTGCTCGATTATGCCCCGAACCTCGTCGCCATCGCCTGCATTAATTTGACCCTACAAATTTACGGCGTAGTCGTTCCATTGATGGACGAATGCGATCAACAGCCGTGGTTCAATGTTAGTATGGCGAGGAATTTGTCAGCGAAAGAAAGAAAAAGGGAGAGAAGATAGAGACGAAAAACTTGTTTCCACTTCTTTCTTTCTTTCTGTTCTCGCTCGTTTCGGTTTTTAACGTTCTGTGTGTGTGTGTGTGTGTTTTGTTTTTTTCCAGGTTTTCTGCAAAGATTTGACCAGAGAAAAGCTCTGGGAGATAATGGAGAAGATAATGGCTGCGTACGACGAAGAACCGGAGACTAGAGAAAATTGACAACACTTTATTGGCGAGAATGAGAAAAAGAGCTCGTCGAACGATGTCAATTGAATTACAATTACATTAAAGAACTGTGACTGGTGGTTTGCGTTAATGTATTATTTTAATCGTAGCCTCATAGTTTCACCTCTCAATACTTATTATTATTACTAATATCATTAGGATTTCTTATACGTATGTATACCTATGTCGGAAGAATTGGCGGAACGTAAACTTATACTCTCTGAATAAAAAGACAAAGGAGACGAGAAAATGAAAAATAAGGTTTCTCAAATATTCCCGTATTCATAGTGGTATGCGATACTTTTCACTAATTCTTTAAGCAGAGGACGGGGAAAGAAACTTAAAAATATCGCGTTGGTCTTCGCGAATTATAAATTTGACAAATTTGGGAAATCATTTTCATAATTTGGAAAACATTAGATAATTAATGGATAATTGAAAATAATCGGGCGTATTTCTGTCGTATCAGAACTATATTGGAGATCGTGATTTACTCCTTGACTTATAATATACTAAACATTCGCCAGAATGGCTGAGGGTTAGGTCCCGCTAATTCATCAATTATAAGCTCATCCCGTTCCCGGAAGTTCAGTTTACTCACCCTGTTTGGATATCTTGTTATCTCTCCAATATTTTTTATTGTCTATGATAACACCGTTGAGTGTAGTCTACACTCAACGATAACACCTTATACTCATGCTGAATTTGATCGCGTTGATCACAATGATCTTCGAGACTTCGAGAATGAATTCGAGAGTTCGAAAGGAGCGCGATTTAACACCTCGTTGGCAGACGACGTTATCTGTCACACGTCAGACGATTGTTGGCTTTACCATCTGGCTATATTTTATTTTATTTTTTTCATTCAAACTCGTGGCAATAAACGGGGATAATACATATTTTTAAAGATCAGATCTAAACAATTCTAAATATTGCGCCAAATTTTCAATTCTCTAACGCCAATCAACGAACCAGCTTCAAGTTTCAATTCTTGTATTCAAATTTCGAACGATTATTGAATGCAACTTGATCTCATAACCTGAAACACGTCAAGCCCAAACGTTCCATTACTGTATTATTCAAAATCACTAGTCTACGATAATAATAAATTAAACGTAAAACGTCGATGAATAGAGAAGAAGAAACTGTGAATATACAAAAGAAAAAATTACACAAAAATAATAATCAACAGTTCGGAAAATCGGATATAATGAATAACGAACGTAACAAAAGTAACAAGAATAATGTTAGATAACTGCGGAACGCTTCGCTCTCTCCGTAACTCGACACATGACAAGCAGCTCAACAGAATCGAAAACGAAAGGAGGCGGCGGAAGAAGAGAAAGGATAGAACGAGCAAGTATGAAGTCGTTACGAGATTGGCGTCAAGCATTGAGGACTCCGCACGTATACAGAGTGGGAAATAGTACGTTTCGTGTCCAAAGACAATTCTTCGCCCTGTTCGTAACTTCGTTGATAGTCTTAATAGGTTTTTATACTTATCCGGAAATCCGGGACATCGTGAATTCCTTGAGATTCTACTCTCCGGACCCGGCGTCGTCTTCGTCATCGGCGTCCTGCCATTTTTACAAATACAATAAAACTTATCCTATAACTTCGCCGCTCAAAACGAAAACCGGCATATCGTTTCGGATAGCGATAATCAGCGATCTCGATACAGAATCCAAAAGCAAGGATGCTCCCAACACTTGGTTCAGTATCATGAAGAAAGGCAGCGTCTTATGGATGCCGGAGAGGAATTTTATATCCGTTAGCTGGGACGACGCCAACATCGTGTTGACTTCTTCTCTCGGTATGAAAGGCAGGGGAATGGAACTGTCCGAACTTATTACTTTCGACGGTAAACTTCTAGCCGTTGAGGACAGAACCGGAATGGTCTATTCCGTCGAAGGCGATCAGGTCTATCCGTGGGTCATATTGATGGATGGAAACGGAAAAAGCTCCAAGGGTAATATTTCTCGCTTTATCTACCCATTGTTTTGTTTCTGGCGGAGTCTCAGAACCTGGACAAAGTCTGAGCAGAAAGAAATCGGATATCCATCCGTGTTCATCCGAATTTTCTTGAAACAAAAGTCGAAGGACATCGCGGTGTTTTGAGGGAGTGAAGCGCTTGAATGAATGCTGCAAATCTGTGCAGTCCGATGATTATTTATCCGACACTGTTAACCACAGGGCGAGGAACCGTTAGAAAAGTATTACGGGAAGGTTCAAACACTTAGAAAATGGCGAAAGAAGTTCCAAAGCTTTGAAAATATAGAAGTTTCGGATAATCCGTATCCGTATCCGAGGTTCCTAATAACCGGATCGCTCCGTAGAAGTTCGAGAAAGTCTTAAACAAACGGGAGATCGAGTTGAAAGATATTTGAAAAACTCAAACGTGTTTGAATAAGGGAACGATTCGGATAGACACAAATCCGTAAAGTTGTATCCGCCGCATTCATCCAACTTTCTTGTACAAAATTTTTGACGAGTTTTAGAAAAACTATTTCATGATGTTGAAAAAACTTTTAAGACATGCAGAATAGGTTTAGAGAATTTCGAACCAAGGCATTAGATCGGGTAGACGTGGATCTTCAAACTTGTTCGTAGACTTTTTCAAACAAGTGGAAAAAACAATGTCAGAGTGAAATTGTGGGGAATAGTTTTCTGAACGAAAGAAGCCAACTTGGAATAAAATCAATCGATTCTAATGGATTTTTTTCATATTTTGAAAACTGGTTTGCTAAGAAGCATTCATATCTGAGTATTCATTTGAAATTATTAATTTTTTGTTCAAGAATTCCTAGGTCAGTTCTTATAGTTGGTGAGTAAATGATTGTTGAGCTATTCAATGTACGATCATTGCTTAATTACATTGATTACAAAAGTAGTGATTTCAACGATTGAACCTCCTCGAAGGAGTTAAATTATCGCTCAATCAAAAATTCTCTATTTTACAGCTAGATATGTGACCGAACGCAATCATTTTTTCAGGGTTCAAATCCGAATGGGCAACGGTGAAGGACGAACAACTCTACGTCGGTAGCATGGGAAAAGAATGGACAACTAGCCTCGGAGAATTTGTTAACAATAATCCGCAATGGATAAAGACAATATCGGTCCTCGGGGAAACGCATTCTATAAATTGGGTTTCCAATTATAAACGATTGAGACAAGCCTTGAATATCGAATTTCCTGGTGAGGATTGTTCTCGAGGGCCATGAATATACTACATATGTTTTTCATTCCTTAGATTTTCCATGGATTGTAAAACGAGCTCTTGCATATTATCCGATTCTCCAACTATACTTTTCAGGCTACATGATCCACGAGTCCGGTGTATGGAGTGAAATCCATAAAAACTGGTTCTTTTTACCACGGAGATGTTCCGAGGAGCAGTATAACGAAACCAAAGACGAAAGCATGGGATGCAACGTTTTGCTGACTGCGGATGAACATTTTTTGAATATAAAAGTACGAGATAAGAAATAATACAGATTTGAGTTCAAAATTCAGACCTGCTAACGTCTCTATCAGCCACTGAATCGAAGGAAACAAGATCGGAAATCTAAGTTCGGAAAGGGTCAAACTCCGATAAGCGAAATGTCGAAAAGCCGAAATTCCGAAAAGATGACAATTTATCGATCATTTTCTCAGTATAAAATAAAAAATGTTTGCCTAATGTCTCCAGAGTTTTCGCTTTCTCGGCCCTCCGATTCCGATGGACTTCGGAAGTCTGACTTTCCGAGTTTTTGGTCTTTTGATTCAATGAATTCGGATTCCGATTCGTTAACTTTCGTAAGGAGCACGATTCTGAATTGTCAAGACACGACTTTCCAAGCTTCCAATATTCTGACCGATCGGACATCTCACTGCTCGTAGTCTCGCCCATTCTGAGCAATAATTCTCGGTATATATTTATTTCTGTGTTCTCGTTTCCTGGATTTGTTGTTCCGTCTTGACACCCTTTCGTTATTATGGTCTTCTACGTTTTGCTTCAGTAATTTGACTTTCAGAGTTTCGCTCCGTCTATTCTTCGGTCTCTCGGAATTTTCACCTCCGTCCTCGTATAATTGAGTACGAAGATGCTAATTCTTTGTGCTCATTTTCCACAGGTAACAAAGGTTGGAAATTTAGTTCCTATCCGAGGATTTGCGAGTTTTAAATTTCTCCCAGGATCCAAAGACGAGATAATAGTCGCTTTAAAAACTGAAGAAAATCAGGGTCACACTGCGACGTATATAACTGCATTTACTATCGAAGGGTTAATAATAATGCCGGACATCAAGGTTTCAGATGAAAAATTCGAGGGTCTGGAATTCATATGATCGCCGTTAACTTCGTAGCTACATTGTATCATGTTATTTAGCGGAAAGCTAATTAGCACACTCGATAACTTCAATTATTGGCATTTTATTGCCAGTATATTGTTGTATAAAAAATTAAAAAATCTGTACATAAACATTATACATATAATTATACGTTATACGTATTAAATTAATAAAGAGAATAATAAACCACGATTTTATTTTATTATAAACGTTATAGAAAATTAATTTTTATCGATCATTCGATAATTAACTTGAACAAAAATGACAATATTACATCGCCAAAAGCCCGTTTTTCTGTTTCTCTTTTCTTCGCTCAGACATTTCGTTGTTTTTCCTGTACATATTCAAATCTACCGATGCGAAGAGGAATACAACAGAAAGTAATCAGCTCTGAGGAAGATAAAAGACCGATAGAGAGAAGACTAAAGAAAAGAAATCATTGTTTGTAATTATGGTATACTATAGGGCGCGGAGTCTTGTCAATTGTTTATATTTGTATAGTGCAAATGTACAGCTACTGTTCTCCGGGAAAGCTCTTGTTTGTTATCATACCTGATAATATAAGAGTTAGGGAATCAAATGTTTCGAGATTTTTAATAAACTGTTATCTGTGTTTAAAAAACTCGTGTGTTTTGTAATTTTCAAATCCTTTCACATACAGTATGGTGATTTGAAAATTCAAGTTGACTCGGGTCGTCTGAGAATTATGAAATTTTATCGGCATCAAAAAATTTATGAATTCGAATTTTTGTATTCAAATTAAAACTGCAGTATATATTCTCTATTTGTGTTCATTCAGAACTTCATTATCACACCCGTTGAGAATAATTTTATGAATTTTCTTCGTCAATCTGTGAAACTTTTTGCAGATTTTAATTTTGGTAAGAAATTATAATTGTACTGTTTGTCATAGTTTGAGATCGATAGGAACGACGAATTCCGGTGAATCCGGATGGTGAAGATTCTTATTCCCACGAATTTTCACAACGTTTTCGGAAAATTTGAACATTGCGTAGTTTTTATTTTTGTAAGCTAGCATTACTGCGCATGCGTCATTTAGAACTGCCATAGGCAGCAAACTGCTGTATAAAGTCTTTTCACGGCAGTTCTGAGATCTGCTGCATAAAGTGCCACTTGCATATGAACTTCGGCAATTATATTTCATTCTCTCGTGATCAATTTTCTTTTCATCTCCATCTTCCCATCTTCTCAACAAACTCTCTATATCGTATATTCGTTAAGAACTAATTATATTCAATCCGCATTATATAATCTACCTCACAGAATACGGCAGAATTATAGAATTATATGGATATGAAACTAAAATCCGAGTGCCCAGACCGGTAGCTATAGTTGAGTGTGAATTATAATGCTATAATATAATATCGACTTGTTGTCGGTCCAACTTTTCGCGTGGCGCTGTCCCCTCACTCGCTAGCAAGCACCCTTAATATCCACCCCATACTGCTACTCTCGCTGCTACACATGCCCCCTGCATGCCCCCATACACGTATCTGCACAACGCTGTATACAGGGCGATTCAGTTCGAGCGGGACACATTCTGTGGGCAGATCCTTGGGGGAATTTTGAGAGGAAAAGTCCTTCGGGAGAAATTGGCATGACCGGTGGTTTTCAACCTATGTATATATGCATTCCACGCAACAGAAGTTTCAATCAATTTAAAAAATACGGCCAGGTCATTTATTGTCCGACTTGAGGTGGAATTGCCCATATTCTGGGAGCTATTCCCAGTACAACTATCAACTTAAACAAGGTTTATTATTTGTTGGAGCAGGAAGATCTCATTCTGTTTGACGAAACTGACGATAAAGGATTATACGGAGAGGTATTGTCACATCCTCAGCACCGCTGTCCGATCCTCATACTTATTTTCCTAAACACCCTTATCCCACTATTTTTCCTTGAAGATCTCTGTAATATCCACTAGTTCTAAGCTATCGATCCTTTAGATCTCTGTAATATCTACTAGTTCTTTAAGCTATAATCGATCCTTGATATTTCTACAATATCCATTAGCTTTGAAGTTATCAATCATTAAATCTTACAACATTAACCAGTTCTACTGACAAATACATAACTACGTAAGTTTTATGCATTCAATAGCAGTCACACTAACCTTAGAATTTATATATACATGTATACTTACCGCGGTTGGTTCGCGGACGGTTTCGTCCCAATTGTTTTTTGGTTGGGCAATATCAGACAATTTATTTTGACCACCACTGGACGATGACGGCAGCGCCGGTTAAGTACCACTGAATGGAAGTAACGTACTGCACGATCTTCAGCTGTCTAGTGTCCGATCTCCGAGCCTCCGATGACAGTTCAATACCGATACACATAACCTCGTAATCTATTTCGGCAGATTGAAAGTTGTCATTCGAAAGTGATAATCGTTCAGAAAATTGTTGCTCAATGAATGATAAATACTCGTAGTATAGGAAAATTCAGCTACGAAATATATTACGAGGATATAGGTATCGGTATTAAACTGTAATCGGAGACTCGGAGATCTCGACACTAGACAGCAGAAGATCGTGCAGTTACTTCCATTCACTGGCACTTAACTGGCGCTGCCGTCAGCGTTCAGTGGTGGCCAAAATAAATTGTCTGATATTGCCCAAGCAGAAAACAATTGGGACGAAACCGTCCGCGAATCAAACCGCAGTAAGTATCCATCAGATCTAGATTGACCTATCGCATCGCAGAGCTCGTACGTCTTTGCGCACTGACATATCAGCCCTGTGATTGGTGACACTTAAGGCCTCTCTAGCTCGCAAACTAGAGGTCACATAAATTTCCCCCTTCATAACACCTCCGAGAATCTATCCACGAAATTCGTCACGCTCAACCTGAATCGTCCTGTACAGAGGTATTATTGCGCGTGAGTCAGCCCGGTCCTTGGCCCACATACACTTCTATAATCCGTGTATAAGTATGGATAGTATATGTTTGCATCCACGACATCGGTACATGCATACGCTAATGTAATTTATCTATCCATGACTATATTCGTGTAACGCGAGAGCTAGTTTCAATAAAGCCCCACACGTTTCGTTCTGGATACTATCTATACTCCGAGGTACTAATATGTCGGTTTAGCAGGTTTTCAACACACATTTGCTTTCTTTTTTTTTTCATCAATTTATTCCTCACTTGTCACGATTTCATTATCGTCCGCATATTTTCCACCGGTTGTCCATCACTGATCAGCACCAATCGAGAAACTATCAGAGAAAACCAAGAAAGTACCATTCCTATGGAAATACAGTAGAAGCTCTCGCTGCAAGCGCGCTATGCGTGTCTCCCTTCCGCTGCTTGTACTCTATTTGGGGAGACACATATATCTCGCTTACGACGAGAATCCTCCTCTTTTCGTTCTTCTCTTTCTTCCCTTTTTTCAGTTATACTTCCGAATTTCGTTCGTAGCTCTATTCGTCGGATGGATACATTTTCATGATTGTACGAAACAATAATGCTGAAAGCTTAGCTCAATATTCTCAATGGAATATGGTACCGACTCTCGTTATAAGCGAGTTTCAACTTCTTAGGTCCACGGAACACACTCCGCAGACCGGATACTATCGAAGAGAAACTCCTAAATCGTCGTTCATTTTTTCGTAGGCAGGGAGCGAAAATTGTTGGCATCTGCAGAGTAGCGGCGTGTTACGAACGAAAAATATTCATAGTTTCCTATCCGGATGGTAGCACGATGCTGCAGCTATACCTACTGCAGCAGTCAAGACTCGTATTGATTTTAAGTTTAATGCTAAACCGAGTAGGGTTACCCGCGTCCTGCTTCTCTGTACAGTAATTAACCGCGTCGTGCAGGATCTCTTTCTCTCTTCCCAAAGAGATTGAAAAAAGAACGAACTCTCAATGATGTTAGATATAATGTGTGTCACACGAGCATACAGAAAGAAACGAAACCGGGTTCCATAATTTAGTGAGATAAACTAGAACTACGAATTTGAAACTGATACGAATGAAATATCGTAAGCAATCTATAGTTCGTCCTTGTCCAGCTTCTCGGGCACTTCTCGATCCTGATTAATCTCACGAGAGAGAAAGAGACTCAACACGTGAGTTTCGGGCGAAGCTGGCCATGCGCGAGTCAATGCTTGAGAAAAATAGGCTAATGATATTGCGATTGTGAGAGGTCATTGCAAAAGCTCCGGTTAGACATGGTGATTCAGGTTGAGCGGGACCACGCTCTGTGGATAGATTCTTGGAGAAATTCTGAAGCGAAAAGTCCTTTGCCAAAAATTAGTGTGACCTCTCGTTCGCGAGTTAGAGGAAATTTAAGTTGCACCAATCACAAGGGTAGATATGGCAGTGTGCAAAGGCTGTGCGCACTAGCGCATGCAGGCCGGCCGTGTCTCGCTCACGAACGAGCTCTGCGACAGGTCAACCTTGATCATTCCCTAGCTCGGAAACCAAAGGTCGGATCAATTTCTTCCAAAGGACTTTTCCTCTCAGAATTCCTCGGAGAATCTGTCCTCAAAATCGGTCGATCTGAATCGCCCTGTATATAGCTGGAAGAATCTCTTCTGGCGGAGTGGAAACGGCAAGTAGCAGCCCTTCGCTGGGGGTGTAGTGTAGTCTGTCCCGAAAGCTGGGGGATGGTGATGAAGAAAGAATAAAGAAAGAAAGATAGAGGGCCTGAATAAGGAAGGGTGAGGTTAAAGGGAGGGCTAGGAGACCAGCTAGTCTACTAGGGGCTGCAGTCCGGGGGGTGTAACTGTAGTCTGTAGTCTGTGAGGCTGGTGGATGGCGGGGGCGTCTGGCGCGTCGAGTAGAGTCGAGTCGTTGTACCAACTCTACTATCAGCCAACCACCCCAGTCATAACCCGCGACTACTGCAGTGTTGCGTCGCGACGTCTGTTGGACGCGTCGGGCGAATCCAACATATATTAAACATTGAACGTTCAACGTCGTGTATCCGATGTGTGTTTGTCCGTTGTGCCGCGAAACTCGATCCGCGAGTAGCTACTACTTCCGGTCTCGCCAAAGACCACGTGGCAATACGGTCTATAGAGTTGCATGAGTTTACTTGCGCTCTCCTCCTCTCCGTTTCCTTCATTTAACGGAGAATGGTGAAAACATGCTGTTTGTTGACACCGCGTGAGATTTTCTACGAAGGATCATAAAGTCCAACGAGATGATAAACATCTTTCAGATAATTTTACCAGTTCCGTTTCTGACTTTCGGTGAAAATATTTTATCTCGACTCTCTCTCACTTGCCACGTGGCTATTTCTCATCACGTGTGCCTGCACCCCTGATTCATATTGTGTGAAGTTTTAACCTTGTCGTTCTACAATTTGTTCATGTGTTTGGATATTTTTCATCGTCATGGTCATCATCATCGTCGGCGTCGTCAATATTACAGGATGACGATTTCCGGACGTCTTAGGTCCTTTTGTACTAAGGATTCCATAAGTGAGCATGCCGATGCGGATTACGTTTCCTCAATATCTTTATTTTTTCTCGAAATATTGCAAATTCATCCGATTTCGAATCTCCAAGAATGCCAGGTCCAACATAGAGATAATTGAAGTACGACCGATTTGAACCCGTTGTTTCTCGTTGTTCGAAAGCATCGTTATCACCTCGGAAACACGATTCGTTGCCACCCCTGTACCACGCAACCGATCCGAATGGAACTTTGCGGATTGTATGCAGTATTTTGGCAGAAAGTGGCCAAGTATTCCATCACGTTGAAATTTCGAAAAAAATTCTAAGTTTTTCATCAATTTATTTATTGCTAGGTTAGGTTTGTTCGTAGGTTATACTTGACAAATTCGAATTTCTGTTTAAACTTTCCAACAATTATCCGTATAGGAATACTTAGTCGCTTTCTGCCAAAATACTCCATCCAATCCACAAAGTTTCGTTCAGATCGGTTGCCTGGTTTCGGAGTGGTGGCGAATCGCGTTTCTGAAGTGATGACAATGCTTCTAACACTGCGTCGTCCTTTGATAACCTTTTCTAATGGTAAGCAACAATGGTTGCGATTGGGTGTTCGAGGTGCTATTAAAGTCGCATGAAATACTCATAGTTATACATTGTCGAATGCATTGTTACCCATTGTTGAACGCCGGCAGTCTTCCATAGCACCTTAATAAAGCATTGAAAGATACTTCGTGGTATACTTAGCTCTAGTTCCATAATCAAAGTTTGAAGTTCGACCCTAATTCAACCTCGTCAGAGTCGACTGTGCGAGCGTGAACAAGAGCTTGAAGCGTCCTCACAGTTCAAACGAAAGAAAGTGCTAACCGAAATTTATACTCAATGTTGATAGCTACGAGTGAAATAAGACTCGTTTAATTAAGTCAACTTATAACGATGAGTCGTTTTCGGTCAAGAATACAATATTCTCAGCGTCTTTGACGTTTTAATTAACTGCCCACTGCAGAAGTTTGCAAGAACTTTGGTGTTTATACTCCGTTCGGTATACGACGAGATATCAGTTTCTTGTTAAACATTCAACTTCGTGCACTCTATACATCATATTAATTCGCGGTGACCCAACCGAGCATTCGAAGGTGAAAATCTGTCACGATTCTTGATAATTGACACATCTTTATCACTTCGGAACGCAACTTTGGCTTCTAACTTAGGAATCGTGTGGTGCTGCATTAGAATTTCGCATAAAATATCATGTGATCGAGTGTTCAGGAATTTTGATGAAAGTAGATTAAGTGGTGAAGGTCTGCAGTGAGGAGTGAAAAGCACCAAGGTGCGAAAGCCTCTCATTTTGAAGTCAACAGCGGTCATCAAGTTAGAAGTTATGCGTTGGAGTTTGAAGGTATATCCATGATACTCAATTAATTATCAGAGAGACAGAAACCTAGAGACATCGCCAAGGAAGAGGATTCGAGAAACAGAACGAAAGGAAAGAAAAAGCGGACTCAGTTCTGAGCTTTAATTACAGTTGAGAGGATCTTTCGCAAATGATGAAATAAACAGAGAGAACTAACAATCTCAAGAAGTATAATACGCAGACTTTGTGAATTGTGGGGGATCCTTTCGTGAAGTTCCATGACTCTTATTTGTACAGAAGGAGGAAAGGCTCACGGTGCGGATTATCAGCCGAGTAATTCTTCTTCCAATTCAAATTTGTTTCCGCTTAACAATTTATGTTCGCCTCCCTCTCGAGAGACCATTGGAGTCGACGGTGGGAATCTAACCTAGCTAACACAGAGAATATTTATTTTACATCGAATCCGATCCGATGTTTTGGAGGAGTGAAATACTTAGCCAATTTCTGCCATCGTGTTCAATGAATTCTCAAAGTGTCATCAAAATCGACCGAGTCGTTTGCGAAAATTTACGGTTCTCGTTTTCCAAACGGTTCCTGTACTTTTGAGACTGCGAGACCTATTATAGCGCCGTGTGAGTATCTGATCATCTTTATGAAAAGGCGTTTCACAATCGCACATGGTGGAAATCTACGCTCCGTAGGACTTCGCAGTACGGGGTTGCATCGCGGCGATTTCCACCACGTTTCTTCGCGTCGTTGGCACCACTACCGTTGCCATGACGACCGCGGTCGACGGCACACCGTTCGTGAAAGAGGGCTCGAAATTCGTGGACCGAATATCTTGCCAATGACGTACTACATGGCGTGATCAACGACAAGGAATGAAGCTTATGGAAAATTACCATCGGCCGAAACTCTCATGACAAAAATACCCCACGCGCTCATTCCCCACCCCCGCCGCTCGCCAAAAAGAGAGAGAATTAGTATCATGAAAATATCGGTGAGGCTGTAAATAGTGAACTGAATCGAATTTATGAAGTTGATGACAAAACTTGATCGAACGGAGAGAAAAACCAAAGAGTGATTCACATGCTGCAGAAGCATGCAGCGGACACGGCCACGCGTTATCGATTACCATACTCCGGAAATTGAATAGGCGTCGTAAAGCAAGAATATACAGATTTTGAAGGAAGGCTTTCATTGTGTGTCGAGGGGTCCTCGTTGTTTAGATGTCCTCTTTTTTCAGCATAGAATACCACTTGATTCTCGTAGGTTCATTCAAACTGAGTTCTTTGTAGCCTGCATATATTCTCCGTGAAAAAAAAAGGGAATTAACTTATACCGGGGAAAAATTCGATGGTTGAATAGTTTTCGATTGAGAACGATTACAAGTTCAAACCAATCAGGCTGCACGAGTCAACTGCGCGCGCAGCTACTTACAAGACCGGGATAAAAACAGTCCATGCGTGATTGGTGGAATCATCAAATGGCTCTCATTCGAAAACTACAAAACCCACAAGATTTGTGGCGAAGAGAATATTCTCTCCAGATTTTCGCAACGAATAATTTCAGTTACGTTCAAAACCTCTAAACGAGACTTGAGCACCATTTGTCAGGTTGTTCACCTGAGAAAGTCGTATAAACGTACTCATTGAATAGTTTTCGATTGAGAACGATTACAAGTTCAAACCAATCAGGCTGCACGAGCCAACTGCGCGCGCAGCTATCCACGAGACCGGGATAAAAACAGTCCATGCGTGATTGGTGGAATCATCAAATGGCTCTCATTCGAAAACTACAAGACCCACAAGATTTGTGGCGTTTCGAGGAGAATATTCTCTCCAGATTTTCGCAACGAATAATTCCAGTTGCGTTCAAAATCTCTGAACGAGACTTGAGCACCATTTGTCAGGTTGTTCACCTGAGAAAGTCGTATAAGCGTACTCATTGAATAGTTTTCGATTGAGA
Organism: Phymatocera aterrima; assembly: GCA_963170745.1. Lineage (NCBI taxonomy): Eukaryota > Metazoa > Arthropoda > Insecta > Hymenoptera > Tenthredinidae > Phymatocera > Phymatocera aterrima. The sequence goes on along the minus strand of OY720672.1, from coordinate 4,009,721 downwards.
ACGATTACAAGTTCAAACCAATCAAGCTGCACGAGCCAACTGCGCGCGCAGCTATCCACGAGACCGGGATAAAAACAGTCCATGCGTGATTGGTGGAATTATCAAATGGCTCTAATTCGAAAACTACACGACCCACAAGATTTGTGGCGAGGAGAATGTTCTCCGGATTTTTACAATGAATAATTTCGGTCGCGTCTGGAATCTCTACGCGAGACTTGAGCACCATTTGTCGGGTTGTTCACCTGAGAAAGTCGTATAAACGTACCAGCCCTAAACGTAACTCACAATCAGTTAGAGGTAAAAGTAGTTTTGTAACATCAGGGAGACTTCTTAGCTGTAATAAATCTCAGTTAAAGCTCACCCCATCCGTATAATTATACTCTACCATCGCGTCCTGAGTGCTTATCCCGTTTCTATACTCTCTCACGGAAGATCGAACGGATTAATTGTGAGACTCGAGTTACCGACGGAGTCGTAGCGCGAGGGCTTCTTAATTATGTATCGGTTTCGGAAGTAGTACATACCTTTCAATTCTTTCGAAACTCAACTCATTCCGTATCGATTGTTAAACATCTGACGAAATTTCATTTCGCTCTTCTTCTTTTTGCGCCATCTTTCCAGGAGGCAGTTGAAATCCGTCGTGTCATGAAAACAACCGCGCGGAGGTAGTTCAAAGTTCATCTGCAGTGGCTATCGAGGATGCTGTTGGCTGGCGGTACGTCTATACCGACGATCGCTGCAGCCGTCGAAGAACAAGACGAAGAATACGCCCAAAGCGAAGATCAAAGTGGTCATTACGACGGCGATGGATACGTCACTGACCACACTGACCTCGCGTCCGAAATTGACATTGACGAGTCTGAATTCCGGAAGGAATTTCTCAAGGACGTAAGTCTTCTTTCGCGAGTACTATATAATCAAGGATTATGCCAGCTACCGAATAAAGAAACTCGTATCAAGCTCACGAAGCTGGTGAAGAAAATTTGAAAAGATTTTTTACCCCTTCTTCATTTTCTCCTTTCTCTTTTCAGAGATGGCGAACGCTCTTCGACAAGGTACGTACAGCTGCCTATCGCGTGAATCATATCCGAATGAAAGCGAAAAGTTGGCGCAGTAAATTTTTTCTGAAATTCTTATACGATTTTTATTCGATTCGATAAAATGCGCGGGAGTATCTGCAGAAATTATCGGAATAACATATAATCTGTATAACTTTCCACCGAATAATCGAGATTCCGTGATCATCTCCCGACGAAATCCGCGTCGCATAACCCGGCGAATTCTGTAATTGAAGAAGATTGAACGAATGACAACGTGTGGAAATTTCGATGAAAATAGTTTTTCGATACCGCACAATCTCGTTTTCTCCGTCCAAACTGTGTTTCGAATTAAAAATATCAGCTTCGCCACCGCGCCGTTCGAGAAGCGTCGAGTTTCGCAAAAAGTGGAGAATTTTCAATATTTGTAGCTCGATCACCGTGAGCTGCGATCACGCTCTGATCGTCAAACGGCGAAAGCGGTAGGTCAATGCTTTTTTTCTCCTGGTATAACTTTCGGGGAAATAATCCGAATCGCACCCGCCTCCGGAATCATTGAGTCCGAAAATTTTTCGTCTTTTGAAAATTGGATATTCGACTAATAATCCTTATTCGCTTGACATCGCGGTCCGGCGATTTCTGGCGCAGTACGATCCTGAAGGCTTCGGCGAGATCCCGTTGGACGATTTTTTCGTCGCCCTCGAAAGTCAGGAATGGCGAGACGAGGTTCCAGCCAATAAACGCGACATCCTCAGGGTACGGGTCAAGGAGTCCAACGTAGAGGCCATCACGTTTCAAGACTTCGTCAACGTGGTGAGTGAGTAATTCACGATTTTGCAAAAAAAATAAATGAATAAAAAATAACAATTATAATTTTTTCAACCGAAGTAGGAAATCGTAATTTTCCTTTCGCATCCATCATAGCTGAAGCTTTCGGCTCCTTTTGGGGCAAACATCGAATAGAAAATTGTTGCCGTTTGTTATTCAAAATTATAAAAGTTCCCGCGGGTGGAACGAATGTTCCCGGGCTCCGAGAGTGCTTTGCTATCGCTATTTAACACGCCTGCCAATATGCTGTAAGCCGTTTCGTGTCGCCATCTGGAACGCGACGTCTGCACTCCGCGATGTATCGGCGCTAGTCGGATACATGCCAACCACGGAATTAACTAACCTACGACGGAGAAAGAGGTAGATCGTTATCTACCGAGTAGTTTAACTCGAATTAGAAACAACATCGGCGAAACTGTGCGGAATATGGAAAGCAAAATTGAAATGAGTATAAAAAAAAAAAACCGAAATTTAAGACAGAGAACTCCGATGAATGATATTTCGAATGACTAAACAAGATACGAAGAAGACCGATTTAGGTATTCGAAAAGGAAGGAGTTTTCTGAATCCAGTTACCACAAATCGACTGTAATTGCTAGAAAATGAAATCCGCTGGTAGAAGAGAGTTAAAAAAGCACCAACAAAAAAACAAAAAAAAATAGCAACAAACGATTTGTATCCAATGTTACAATTATTATCTCTGTGTAATTACGTAGTACATGGAGAGTGAGCTGCGTAAAGCCCGGTTGGGGCAAATCGGCAGATCAGGGGCGTGCAAAACGGATTTATGCCGCAGTTACAACGATTGTACGTAGTACGTATGTATAATAAGTATGGCAAATTCTATAATACAGATACAATGAGCTGCAGTGACCGCAGTTTTACGGTTGTCGGGCTTGTCATTGTATCCTCTCCCCCTCCGCCCATTTCAGCTGGATGTCACAAAGGATTTGAAAGCATAACGACCGAAAGGAAAGCAGAAAAAATAAACAAAAAAAAAAAAAAAAGGAGAAAAAAGAATTGCAAATAGAAAATCGGACGAAAAATAGAGACCCCGGCCCCGGTACTCACGAATATATAAAACGGTCAAATGGTCATAATGGAGTGAAGTTGGCAAAGTAGAAGTAAAGAATATATGTATATATATATATACACACTATACGGGTAGTATATATAATGGCAATGCACAATAGGTAATCTTCTTCGAGCTTTGATCCTGTCGGATAAGTACCAACGGTAGGTAATGATAATCCGCCGGGGAGTTTATCCCTGTGACAACAAATAACTATTCGAATTTTACTCTCAACGTATATATGTATGTACGTACGTATACATACATACATACATACGTGAATACATCGGCGTACGTAATTATTTTCTTCTTTTTCTTCTTCTTCCACGTGATACGTATGTATGTATGTATTGCGTGTCAACTGTACCGACCGACGATTTTTTATGCGCCACTCCGATCGCAGAGATGCTTTCCTGAATTGTTTTCAGATTTCTTGCTCCAACCGTTGATACATGCTACGATGATTCGAGAATATCTGAGAATCGGTATTTTTGGAAAATGTTGAGGAAAAAAATTGTCTAAAATATCTTATTTCTCATTCCGATCATTTTCGCACCCCGTCCCACGACGGGCCGATCATTGTCTCTATCACGTTTCATCACGATTCGAACGTTACGAACGAACAAGACACCGCGGTGTTCGAGCGTTCCGAAAATTGGCAAGAAAAAAAAAAAAAAAATGCCCAAAAATTTCGTCTCCGACTCGCAATTCTTGGGCGCAAGACCCGCGACGACGACGCGCGATCGAGATCGGACAACGGGGATCTGACTTAATTACGGTTCGTTCTCACAAGGATACCCGGTAAAACGGAATTCGTCGTCGAAGTACGCAATGACAAAATATCCACGCGGTTCGATCGAATCATGAATATTTCGAATTTTTCGTATCATGAAAAATCGTGGGGTAAAATCGCCGGTCAAGTTGGCACGGGATGCCCCATCCCGAGTAGGTTTCCAGCACTGGCCCGGCCCTGGCCAGGCCTGGGCCAGTCTTAGCCAGCACTGGACCAGCCCTGGCCAGCGCCGGCCCGTGAGTTAAAACCTGCCCGGGATATATCTACGTAGGTACGCTACAGAATAGGATGATGTTAACAGATATTATTGTGATTCACATTTCTCTCTCTCTCTGTCTCACTCTGTTCTTTCGACATCGCCCCTCGACCCGGGGACAAGGGGCGGGAAATTTTGAACAAAATTTCAAAAGAGGATCGATCGCTATTATATATACCTACCTACCCACTTATTTGGGCCAGTTATTTACTTGTATGTACGTGCGTTGTTATTATATATTATAGTTCGGTAAAGTACAGTACACACACATATATATATATATAGAAAATACATGGAAGGTGAACTTCTTTCCGTATTATACGTACACCCATTATATCCTCGAGACATTCATTCGCCATTATAATTTTTCTATACCCTGTCCAGCACAAGGTACCTACTATTATTACGTCACTCGAAATTATACAATGCGCAGGTCACACGCACGCACACGACGTAGAGTCATGCGGAAGGGCGGCGAGGTATTGGTATACACTATAAGGTACCGGCGGCTAGCCATAAATCGGATATATATACAGGAAAAGTAGTAAAGCGGAGGACCTCCCTGCTTAGATTATTGGATTTGAGGTCCTTCAGGTGCAGGGCTCCTCGGACCTCCTTTCATCCTGTTATGCACCATTAGACACAATGAGATTCTTAACCTCGGAGAAGCTGCAGAAAACTCCGTTTCTTTCTCACTTTCAATTTCCTCCACGGCCTCCCTCCCTCCCTCCCGCCTTTCGTAGCTTCGTCCGCTGTTTTCAAATTTTTTTTTTAGACTCGGACAGCGTTCACAGCGAGGAGGAAGCTGAAACGGAAATTACGGGGACATTTCTTGCGGATGCGAAACGTTTTCGCAAAACTCTAACGCGCGCTGTCCAAAAAATTCTTCCCCCCCCCCCCCCCCCCCCCCCCCCCCCCCCAGCTCCCGAATTAATTTGCCCGATCAAAATTCTCCGTCGAATGATTTCTTCCGTCCACAATTACAGATTTTATCTCATCGATGCGGCGCATTCGTTTGATATGAAAAGTCAAATTTCGAAATTTACCCCCTGCAGTCGGTCGGAGAGGAATTTTATCAATACGCGATAGTCTCACGAGAGTTTCATAGATGGCGTTGGATGGTACCGAAAATTCCGTGCGCTCCGAAATCCCCGTTGGAAAATTTGAAAACTTAATTATGAGGGAAAAGAACAAAATCGCAAAATTCGAAACCCAGATCCGTTGATTGAGTTTGCAACGGTTATTTATGATGGAACAAAAATTTGTACAAAAAAGAGAGAAGATGAAGAACAAAATCCTCGACGGAGAGGGGCGGGGGGATAAAAAACGAATGATCGTTGCATCGAGGAGGTTCAGTCCGACTACAAGAACTGGCTTGGTAATTTTTTGGAACGGAAATTAAAAAATTATGAACGAATGATCAGATATGAATTTTTTGAATAGAAAGTGCTTCGGAAATACGACAAAATTCACCGGGGTCGGCCGATTCGAATTTTAATCGGCTTTTCCCCGTCGATCGGAAAAGTTTTTCCCGCAAATTTCATCACTGTCGCACAGTTCTTTCTCGTTGGATATTTTATAATTTGATCGGATTCCATCGCGGCATGGATTATGAGTGAGAAATAGCAATATTCAACTAATAAACGAGAGAATGTAAACTACCCACGGAGCGGCATAGCAGCTGGAAGAACAGTTTTACGAACGAAAGAAACCAGCTTGGAACGAATTCTAACGGATTTGAAATATTTTTAAACCGTTTCGCGAGGCACATCCATTGGTTTATAATTTCAAAATTTTTTTCCTCTCCAATTCGTAGGCCGGTTCTCATAGTTGGCGATGAGCGATTACCGCCTGCTAAGATCGACTAGGACGTTAGCGATTCAAACGACCGAGCCTCCAAAATTTGGCAAGGATCGAACGATGCATAATTAATTTATAAAAGCGCAAAGCTTTCAGCTTTCAGCTTTCAGCGGAATCCACGCTCGATCTGGCGATAATTAGTGTTTCGTAAAATCCGGTAATTACTCGACGCACGCTCTCCGGCGCGAGGAAGAAACCTTCGTAAAGAATTGAAAAACAAGGGCCCGGGCAGAATTCCGACTTCTTTCGCCTCGACGCTTACCTACCTCGTTGCTAGATACAGACATTTTCTTTCCTGCGGGTCGGCCCAACGGCCGACTCACTCCGCTGCCCGCTGCAGGTAATAATTATCAATTAGCACTCGGGTCACTACGATGTTTGCACAAAGCTGGCGATTAGGGGGCCCACCTCTAAATACCATGCAGCACGTTTAGCGAGACAAAGTCCCTTCCCCGAGTCCCACTCTTTCGCCACTTGGGGGGGAGGGGGAGGGGGAGGGGGCACGGCGATGGTCCTTATTGGGACCTCGGTCCCATTCGCCTTTTGTTTCGTTGACGTCGCGCCGGAGGAAATTTTCTTTTCTTCCTCTCTCTCCTCTTTGCTAATTTGCAGGCAATTCTCTCGCCGAATTTTACCCCTCATTATACTTATACGAGTCCAGAAGAGAGCTCGGCGTCAGTCGCGTAAGCTATGACAGTCTGCTTTTGGTTTGTCCATTTTTTTTTAACTCTCCCTCCGCCGTTAGTTTCCGTGTCCCTTTTTTACTCCCGATTAGACGGATGTATTAATTATCGACCTCGCCAGACTTTCGCTCTGCAAGTAGCCGCCCGCCGCCCTGTGATGATCCCGCGTAAGCCGCACAATGGACTTTGCCTTGTTTTGCGGAGTTCGGGTGAACGAAAATAAATAATAACAATCTCCAACTGGCTCATCCCAGCCTACTACTGGTCCGGTGTGGTCTGGTCAGTCGGAGGAATCAACGACTTCGGGCTTCGTTGGTGGTTGGCACACAAGTCGAAGAAGATCGTCGTCGAAATTCTGATTGAATTTGTTCCGAAACACACTCGAACAATTCGGAAATAAATTCGGTGGAATCGGTTGAGAACCGCAATTAAACGGGATGAACAAACGTGGGAATCGGTTGTGCTAAAAATTTGAAACTCCTCGCGAAAAGACGAAGATCGAGACGTAGTCGTCGGGAAAACTAATTTTCAGCAGGTTTAGGTACATTCGCCACTGACAATCGCGCGAAGCGTGTAATGTAATTTAGTGAAAAAACGCTGTAACTGCACTCGTTGAGGCGAACGAGAAACGACGACGAATGCTCAGGATGAATTCATAACGAGGCTCAAACAAATGCGATAATGCACTCGCGGATCATCTCTCAAACCTTTCCCGCGCTTTTCCCCGTCTCTTATGCGTCTGAAAATGAGAATCTACATCCCTGTGCCAGCTCGATCATCCCCTGAAAATAGAACGCGGCTAGTTGTCGCAATGATAATCGGAAGAAGAAGAAGAAGAGGAGGGAGAGGAAGAAGGAAAAGGCGGAAAGGGACCGCGGACGGAGTCGTTCTCGACTGTAATACTCACCCTTTACTCACATCAACTATAACTAACACACGTTGCTCGAGGCGATGGCGAAGTAGGTCTCGTCTCGGTACGCTGTGCTCGTACATTTATTCAGTCAGTCGCGGCGATGCCCCCCCCCCCCCCCCCCCCCGCTTGTACCTTCAATGAAATAATTGCATCCGAGGATCCGTCCACTTTGTATAATTACGAACCCCAGGCTTTCTCCCTCTTTTTCCATCTCCCTTTTCTCTCCTTTTCTTCGGCTGCTTTCTCCCTGCATCGTAATCCGACAGTTTATTCAACGTTGGAAATAATTTGCCGGGAGCTTCGATATTTTCGCACGTCGAAATCCTTACGGAGTACCGTGTTTGCAGTGTAGCGGAAAATTTTAGATCAAAAATTTCACACAAATCGCAGAATTTGGAGACTGCCAAGTTTTTCGTACCGAGCCACGTACTGTACATACGTTCCGTATAAAAGCCCGAAAACCAAGCGTTTTCCGAGGTTTTCCCTCCAGCGGGGTCCGATCTTCATCCACTCACGAGCAAAATCCTCCCGATCTTCTTTGAAACGAACCACTTCGGTTGCCGCAGAAAAGGAAGATGAAAATATTGTAGGAATGAAAATATTTCATCCATTTTCCCACGCGTCGTCAATTTCTGCGGTGAAACTATCGTTGGCGCCAAATGTCACCCTCGAAAACCATGAAATTTCGTTCGACACATTTTTTTCGTATTCGAGATATCCACTTTCGTATACGCCCCCGCGTTTTAATATTCATACATCTGCGGGTGGATATAGACGTATTTTTGTGTATCGGGGTGAAGGACGTTTCCTGTTCGTTTTTAATAAGTCGATTGTCCCCCTCTGATGCTCGTAATCAGACGTATCGCGTATAGTATAACGCCACAATGGTCTGTCGTTGAATTAATTTATCTTCCCAGGTATACCTGCTCCGCGTTTATCCCACTTCTCGGGTTCAATCGTCACAATTTATTCCGTCTTCTTCTTTCTCTTTCCACTCAAATTTGTTCCCCTTTAAATATAGGACCCCGCCTGGTACCCGTATGCAAATATTATGTGACTGACATAAATTACTAATTTGAAATGACAACTAGACGCTTTTTGCCGATTAATTCCATTTTTCACGGTTTTAGAAACAATATTCTTCTCAGCTCTTCATTCTGATTCTTGCTCTTCTTGTTCTTGTTCTTGTTCTTCCTTTTCTTCTGTTTGTTCTCCCAGTTCCTGTTCTTCTTGTTCTCATTGACCTTCTAATTTTTGTTCTTCTTGGTTTTGTTATTCTTGGTCTCCTTCTAATTTCCCGTCTTCTCAGTCTTGTTGTTTTTCTTTTTGTTTTTGTTCTTCTCGCTCTCCTTCTAATTTTTCTGCTCCTTGTTTCTGTACTTCTCGTTCCCGTTCTTGTTCTTCTTCTTGTTTTTGTTTTTGTTCTCCATGTTTTTGTTTTTCTTGTTCTCCTTCACCTTCTAATTTCTGTTCTTCTTGGTTTTGTTATTTTTGGTCTCCTTCTAATTTCCCGTCTTCTCAGTCTTGTTGTTGTTCTTTTTGTTTTTGTTCTTCTCGCTCTCCTTCTAATTTTTCTTCTCCTTGTTTCTGTACTTCTTGTTCCCGTTCTTGTTCTTCTTTTTGTTTTTGTTTTTATTCTTCTTGTTCCTGTTCTTCTTGTTCTCGTTCACCTTCTAATTTCTGTTCTTCTTGGTCTCCTTCTAATTTCCCGTCTTCTCAGTCTTGTTGTTCTTTTTTTTTGTTCTTGTTCTTCCTGCTCTCCTTCTAATTTTTCTTCCCCTTGTTTCTGTACTTCTTGTTCCCGTTCTTGTTTTTCTTTTTGTTTTTGTTTTTGTTCTCCTTGTTATCGTTCTTCTTGTTCCCGTTCACCTTCTGATTTCTGTTCTTCTTAGTCTTGTTCTTGTTCTCCTTCAGATTTTTTTGCTTCTTGTATCTGTGCTTCTCAATTATTCCTTTTCTTATTCTATTTTTCTTGGTCTCGTTCTCCTCCTCCATTGTTCTTCTTTCATCTTTTTCCTTCTCTTTCATAAAATATATTTGTGTTCCACTCGATCAGACTTTTCGAGATTTTACCGGATGCAAAAGATTTTGAAAAGTGTAGTTATGCATCGAATTTTTGCAGCATGTTCCACGTGATGATTTTTTCCGTAAGTTTCATTCAGATTCGAGGCAATCAGGTTTCATCAAGCTCCTCACGGATTTACGAAATTTTATAAAAAACAAAACAAAAAAATCAAAAATGAATTAATAACGAGAACCGATCCACACCTCGTTCCGGATTCCAGCGCTCTTCCGTAATTTCATCAAATTTCGCAAGGGAGTGTCGTAAGTTTTCGACAGATCGGTCGACCTTGGGTGAAAAATATCATCGAACTTCCGTCAATTCGAACGATTGGAACGTTGTGCGAAATTGAATGAAATCCGCGAACGAAGTTCCCGCAACTAGCTGCGGTGAAATGAAATGGCGAGATTATCGCCAACTCTTCGACAATCCGTCAAAGATTTCGTCGGGAGGGTCAAACTCTCGCGAATTTTGCGGAAACCGATCCGCAATGCCGAGAAATTGTGGGATCGAATTTTTTCCCGCGATTTCGTCAAATTCATAACGACGTCGCGGAAACGATCGGTGCGAGAAACTCGTCGAAAGATTGATCGTCGAAGAAAAAAAAAAATGTCCCGAAATTTGCTGGCCGGGAAACTTCACCCGAGTATTTCGGGTGGCAAAAATTTGCCAACGCGGAATCAAGCTTTCTTTCGACGTGGAAGAATATTGGAAAAAAATATACCTACCTCCGAACTTGTAAACTCTTCATAATCCTCGTTCGCCAACTTCTCGTTCAGGTTTCTCGCCATTTTCTCTATCCCTCCGTATGGCATAAGAGAAGTACAGGAATACTTTCCCGACATTTTCTCCTCTCCTCCGAAGTAACGCTCTTTACGAACGAAGATCCTATAAAAATGAAACTAAAACAGGGAAATCCTCGGCGCTCGGGTCTCCGCATCGGACTCGCAGCCGTGGCCCGGAAACAAATAAATAATGCGTCCATATCTCTCCAGAGTATAAAATATACACCCCCGCCCCTCAATATGTATACAGCGTTCCATTTGCAACCTACTCGCAGAGATAGATATACAGGCGGTTCGAATGAGCGGTACCAACGTAGGCACGTCTCGTTTCAGCAGTTGGATTATCTTTCTCAAGTCTGGATTCTGACGAGTCAGTCAAAAGAGGATGAGGGAGTATAGCAGGCCGGTCGAGCTGCCGGTTGGTTAGCTAGGTATAAAATACGTAGGTAGGTAGGTTGGTTGGTTGGTAGGTATAAACGGGATACTTTGTTCCGGAGACCGGTATTTGTCACTCACTCGGAACTCTTTATAGCTGAAAACCTCGAGACACGAAGTTATCGAGACAGTGAGACAGACACCGAGACGCGGACTTCCTATTAGGCGCCCTCCAGTTTCCACCTCGAGTAAAGACGCCTACGATTCTTTTTTCTCGAGGTAGAAGGTATGTACATACCTACCCCGTCCCACTCGACCCCTGCTAAAAGCATTCTTGAATATACCAGCTTTTATCTATATAGATCGATCCGATGCGTACAAAAACACGTTGTGGCAAATGATACCGCAGAGGACCAACCATCGGACGCGTTCCAGTTTCTATTAGATATAGGTACAGATATTTCTGGCTGACTTCTATGCCCAGTATTATATTTTATCGACGTATTGTATTGTATTGTATGGTACGATCGGTAGCAGGAACGGAAGCGCAGCGAGTTTCCAAATACCAAAAGATTTCTTCCGATAGACTAGAGCTAGGACGTCTTGGAAGATAACGATGTCTCGTTCTTTGCCTGACAGAAGTCATCTTCGTATCTATGAGTCGGAGAACCTGAGCTTCGGGGAAACGTGATTTGAAGCTGACTGGCTCGAAGCCCGAAAGACGTCTTCGTTCCCGAAGACGACCCTAAGCTCGTCATAAAAAGTCATGAATCGCGATCATGTGTCACGCGAGAGAGTCGTTTCAACCGAGCGATTACCGGGATTCTTTGAGCTTTATCAGGCATTGAGACGGCTCGAAGACGCCTGAGAGTTGCCGAATGTCAGTTTTTACGGTAAAAACTCGAAAGGAGAGCGTCTGCTGGGCGTCTTTGAGCCGTCTCAAGGCCTGAAATAGGTCGAAGAGAGTTCTGAGGGGTTTGAGAGGAATAAAATACCGAATGTCCGTTTTTACAGTCAAGACTCGGAAGCAGAGCGTCTGTTAGGCGTCTTTGAGACGTCTCAACGCGCGAAATAAGTCGGAGAGGATTTTGAGAGGATATTAGGCCCTCGGACGACTCAAAGACTTCCGAAATTTTACCAATTACCGTTTTCACAGTTAAGACTCCGAATCAGAGTTTTTGTTAGGCGTCTTTGAGTCGTTTCAGTACCTGGAATGAGTCGGAGAGGATTCTGATGGTGTTGAGAGGATACTCGGCCCTCGGACGACTGAAAGACGCTTAAAGGTCGTCGAATGTCCTTCTTTGAGTCAAGACTCGAAAGCGAAGATACGGCGTCTGTTAGGCGTCTTCAAGTCGTCTCAAGGCCTAGAATAAGTCGAAGCTAAAGATCTTGAGCGGTTTAGAAGAAAATTAGGCTCTCAGAAGACTCCAAGTCGGAGATTCGGCGTCTGTTAGGCGTCTCTGAGTCGTTTCAGTACCTGGAATGAGTCAGAGAGGATTCTGATGGTTTTGAGAAGATACTCGGCCTTCGGACGACTGAAAGACGCTTAAAGGTCGTCGAATGTCCTTCTTTGAGTCAAGACTTGAAAGCGAAGATACGGCGTCTGTTAGGCGTCTTCAAGTCGTCTCGAGGCCTGGAATAAGTCGAAGCTAAGGATCTCGAGGGGTTTAGAAAGAAATTAGGCTTTCAGAAGACTCCAAGTCGGAGATTCGGCGTTTGTTAGGCGTCTCTGAGTCGTTTCAGGGCCTGAAATGAGCCGAAGAGGATATTGTTCCAGCTGGGAAGCGACTCCGAGTTTCGCGCGGTGTAAGAAATCTTCAAAAATAGAGGTCAGAACTAAAATTAGCAAAAATATACACCTAACTTTCAAAATCTCGCAGGAAATTTGCTGCAACGTTCACGGCGAAGGGTCGAGTTTTTCCTGAGCCGATTTCGAAAACTTGTTTTCAAAAATAAAAGTATGATCTTCTTTTTTTTTTCTTTCGTCTCTCCCCTTGTTCAGCTTGTTTCCGTTTTTCTCCACGATTTCGACAACAGCTGAGCTGCATCTTTCAAAGAGTTCGGGGATCTTGAGATTATCGATTCATACTATATTGTTATCTCTTTCTCTTCTTCTCCTTTGAAAAAGGGAGAAAAGATTGTGATCCGTTTTTGTCCCTTTGAATATTATAATATTTAGGGAAATTTAACCCGGACTAGGTTCAGAGGATAATCCTTTTCTTACTCTTCTCTTCAACGTTTCCGTTCACCTTATGCACCCGAACAGACGCATCTCTCGTCAAGTTCTTCGGCTCGGTTTCACGACAAAATATATATTTGCTCTGTCAAAATTTTTTTTCAACGTTTTTCCCCTCTTTGCGCAAAAGGATGCAGAAAAGTGGAAAACGAGAAGGGATCACGACACGCGAAGGAGGGAAAGTACTACTAATGGTACCAAATGCAACTGTGAGAATTGAAATGGAACAATAAAATTAGGAGGAAGAAAATATCGTTCGGATTCGAGTCATGCAAAATGAAAATGTGTAATCATCATCCCGACCAATTTCGGTTATATTTTCTGTTTTCTTATCTTATTTCTGAGGTAAAAACCACATGTCACGGCGAATCGCGCTACGTGGCACCTCGTATATCTGAAACTGAAAGAAACAGAGAAAGAAACAGAGAGAGAGAGAGAGGGAGACAGCTATGACGGAGAAAGTATAGCGGAGGAGAAACGAAAAGAAGAAAAAAGATAAGGACACGAACGAGAAAGGTACCTAACTCGCACGGAGGATCGTTCCTTCGGCCCTCAATTCATTACGCGCCTGTCTAAACGGCATCTAATTAGGAGACAATGGATACAAAACATGCCCCGATCTCCAAACACTTAAGATAAGAAGGACCGTCCTTTTCAAGGATCGGGATGGACCAGCACATACCTCGGACGCCGCGGCGTGGCGCGAAGCGAAGCGGACCCTCTACTGTCAGGATTCGGCTTCTAAAAAACGAGAGAGAGAGGAGGAGGAGATAGATGGAAAGGACAGACGGAGAAACCAGCGAGATTCTCTCCGTCTTTATTTCGTCGATAAAGAAATGTATACAGTACATGTTTTGTACTTTTCAATGAATCAAGTTCGCTCGTTACTCTGCGGAAAGATTCCAGAACGAAGACGAAGCTGGAGCTGTGGGAATAGAAATTCGGAAATGTACGGAGGATTTCGACAAATTGTTAAGAGTCGTTTCGTTACTTTCCTGAAATTCCTTTTCTTCGACTCTTCGACCTCAATTAAGCCGAAAAGATTTGTTATTTTTTGTTTTTCAGTCTGGTACGGCATTTTCAAAAATTTTTGCCATTTATTTTGTTTTTCGCAATTTTGAAACAATTTCTCAGTCATTCATTTCTCCAGAGAACTCTAATCGTTCTTATCTTCGGTGACTGGAAATTTTATCATCACGGGTTTGAAATAATTTGTCTGACAATTCTTTCGGAGACTGGTAGGTACGTGTATTATATATACCTATATACGATTTTGCATTTATCGTATTACATATATACATTCATAAAGATTTTCCATTCCAAAGATTTCTTTGTCGCGCTATATGCACGTAGATCGCGCTCCCTCGGACGAAAAATTTTGACGATAATTCTCCATCATTTCGGTTGAAATTCGTACCTCCTTTTTGTCTCTCGTTTCACTCTATTCTCGAATGATTCCCGCGAATCCGTTACGAACGTGTATCTCGAAATGTGAAAATTTGTTTTCCGATCCCTTTTTGTTTGTCAAATTTTCAAAATGTACATTGTACATATACCTCTCGACGATCGTTTCATCGATACGATTATTACGATGCGGTGATAATAACGACGAATCAGTGAACTGCGTTGTTCGCGCGTGGCCGATAATTATTCGAATGAACGTAATTCGTAAAAAAAAAAAAAAAAATTTCAAATTGAGAAACGTGAAAATTTCGAAAAAGAAAACCAGAAACGAACTAAAATTCTAACTCAACGCGTCGAAAATATCGCTTTTCGAAAATCCCTGCCCATATAATTATCTCAACTATTTCGTCGACGGGAAAATCAAAGTCAAGATATTCGTTCGTAGTTGTGGTTCTCGCTGAAAATTTGATAAAAAAAAAAAAAAAAAAAAAATCCCCGTCAGAATCGTACACTCGCGAGTATATCTACGTTATACATCGAAGCATAATCCGGAAATGTTGTTGTGTTTGCCGGGGAAAAAAAAGCAAAATTTCGTCTCACCAGAGTTTCCGCTGAGAAGGAAAACCGGTAATAGGAAAACACTGTAGAGCGTGAGACGTATAATTCGATTGAAAAATGTTATACGCAGATTGGGCGACGGGGGAGGAGGGAAATCGTCGTGTGAAACTAATCAAGGAATCGCAAGATAACGAGAATTCGTGCTCGGGGATTTCGTTTTGATTTTGACGAAAAAATCATATGCCTGCCCGACGCATTTCGTTAAGAAATTAGCTCTATTAGGATTTTTCGAATTCCGGTTTTCTTTTTTCTCTCCTCGGGGGCGGGAGGTTTCGAATAGTTGAGGGAAGAGAAGCAGGCGGCTCCTATGGTTGGAGACGAAAGTCAATCTCGTCTCGCGATCGCGGACGGTCTTAACGACCGCTGCAGGTCCTCGGAGGCTCGAGGGCTTCGAGGATCGAGGGACAACGCGCTGCGTAGTCGCTAAGTAGCGCCGCGACGCCTTCCAGACTCCGAATACAGTATATATAGTATATAGCATACTATGTAACGAACAGGTCGAAGCCCGAAAGTCGTTCACAAGTTAGAAACGCGAAATTTCATCGCCAACTCCTCCTCGGATCCTCGAGTCCTCAAGTTCTCAAGTCCTCAAGACCGAGACTGTAGCTCGTCGTCGTTGCCGTTGCGTTGTCCCGCGCTATCTTAAGCTGCGCGTTAAATTAGGGTCTAACTTCACGCCGCTTGAGATAACGACATCAGTCGCTAGATACATATATGTATAATGTATATATATATGTGTGTGGGCGTGTGTCAGATTTTAAACTGCGTCTCGCGGTGGGGAAGGGATGATGAAATCGTCGCGTCAATCGAATCCATCAGCTATAGGTATAGGTATGCGTCAATCGATCATGGACACTTTTTGTAAAAAAATCGCCCGGTCAATCCTTCGAACGATATTCCCAACGCTTGTTCTTTTTCTTCTTCTTCTTCTTCTTCTTCTTCTTCTTCTTCTTCTTCTTGTGATTTTTCAGTCATCTTATTCGATCGAACGGAACAATGAATAAATACACAATAAATCTGACTTTCGTAGGAGTTTGAAGTTAATTTTATGCGGTTCCTGTTTCCATAGCCGCTTTCCCGGTTTTCCATTCCTCTGGTTTTCATCCTCGTCCATACGTCCGGACATTCGCAATTTCTGGATATTTTAGCTTCCCGCGAAGTTGCGGAGAGAGATGGAGAAATTACTGCAGAGATTCTGCGGCCTCTGTTTTTTTTACTTCTTCAGACTCCCTCGAGATCGGTAATTTTTCGTTTTTTTTTTAAGATGCGATTGAGCATGAAGTGTTCTTTCCTCGACAATTGTCACCTCCGATAGTCTGGTCTACGAACTCGCGCTTCGACGAAAATGTTTTTCTTCGATCGACCAAATTTACTCTGGAAAAAATTGTTCTTTTTTTTTTCTTCTTCTAAATCGAAACCGTATAGTTCGATCGGCGAATCGTTTTTCCTCCATTTAACGAAATTTCGGTTTGTTCGAGAACAAATTCGTTCGACCGCCGCGGTGAGACGAAGAAAATCTTTTTTTCGATCCACAGAAGTTTCGAGCGTATTTTTTCTCATACGATTTCGTGACATTTCGGATATTTTCTCTTTTCGGAATCATGAAAATTTGTCAAATCTCACGAAAAATCGTTTAAACGTCTCACGACAAAAACTTTCGCAGCGTGTTCACTATAGTTCCCATCAAACTTCGGAATCAGAAGGAATCTCATCAGTTCGGAAACGCGATTCGTCGCCACTTTCGCTGCGCACAACCGATCCGGATGAAACTTTGTCGTACGAATGCAGTGTTTTGGCAGAAATCGACCAAGTATTTCATCTCCACGAATTGTTGAGAGGTTCTATCAGAAATTTGAATCCGTCCGATCTAACCTACAAACAAACCTAACCTGTCGATCGAAGATTCGTGAGACACTCTGAATAATCTGAAATAAAATATAATAAGCGACACAATTTCGTTGAACCTGACAAATATTCTCACGCAGCTGTGACGTAATCCTCATCATTGGATCTCTGATCGTTCATTCAGATTTTACTTTCAATTTCCTCAAAATACTTAAAAAAATTTTCCCACATTTTTCAGATCATTTCGATTGTCCGCCCTGGAATATAACCGATTTAGCCCAGAGTTAGAAACGAATCTTTCGGTCTGAGATCTTTATCATCGAGTTTTTGAAAGTATCTCTGAAATCACAATGAATTTCAAAAGGTTTCTGCAACGCTTGTTATCTTTCGTTTGGCAGTAATTGATCGGTTATGTACATTCCCCGAGTTAGATCGAAGTTTGATGAAGCCTCCGTCACGTGACGCATAAAGAAGACAAGTTTTTTTAGAATTTCAACTATCTCATATCCTGGCTGGGATTGAATTCTCAAAAATTTTTGGCACCAGTCGATCGAACGCGCGACTGAGTTTCCGAGGTAATATTTCTCTGTGGGACATAAATCGGTGTTCATCGCGGCCAACGATTTCACGAAATTCTCCATTTCTTTTCCAAAATTCACACAAAGCGGGAAGAAATTTTAAATTCTGAACGAATGGAAATTTTTGATTTTTTCGTCCCCAAAATTTATCCTTATACCTCGAGATATGGAATCTACGATGCAAAATCCCAGATCATTGACCAAAAGTGAAAAACAAACCGAAATCGTGGACCCGGCTCGAGGTATAATAGGACTGAAACCAGGAGAGAAAGAATACAACAAAAAGAGAGTAAGAAAAAAAAAGAAAAAGGAAAAAACAGGGAAAAGTAAGAAGACAGAGGGATGAGATCGCAGAGTCACAGGTGCTAATGACGCCGAGATAATTGCGTGCGTAAAGAAACGGTAGTAATCCTCAGGAGAGAGGTTTCTGTCTGACTCCTCGCTACGCCGAGATCAATTTTGAGGCAGGTCGTCCTCACCGTCTTCGTTTTCGTTTTCGTTTTCGTTTTCGTTCACCAAGGGGCGAGGCTCGTCGATTATAAGACTCGAGCCCCTCGAGCTACTGCCTCGACGGGGAATCCTTTGTGCGGCCCGATTTCCACCGGCGCGGCGTAAAGGAGGAAAAAAGAAGGTCGAAAAAATCTAGAAGACGGAAAATACAGTTGAGGAAATTACGTCGACTGATATAGAATGCTCACAAGAAAACCGATAAAAGCGTTCTCAGGTCGATAAGTGGGCCACTAATATTTGTTCTATCACTTCCGACCGCGATGCGATGTCCTTTCACAGATTTTCGAAATCTGAGAAAGAATATTTGCCAATTCTGTAGCGAATCTCATTTCCGGATGCGTTCGTCCGGCGAATTTTCTTTGGCCGTTATTTTTCGAACGAGTCTGGCATTCGCTCTGTCTATGGAAAACCGAATTTCAAAATCATTTATCACTTTTCAAGTTGCTCCGAAATTCGCTCGTCTCATTTCTTGATCATATTCATAATTTTGACTGGATACCAATCATCCTGGAGCTCAGGAGTCCAATTTATTCTTCAGTTCTCAAACTTACTTCCGAATTTGCTGATCATTTTTTCAATCGAACATCAAATTTATGAATCATTCTTCTGCAGAATGTCGAATCTCTTCAACATTCTTCAACTCAATTTGAAATTTGTTCTACTTCCGAAAACTGAACTTTGACTCCGTCAATCCTCCTGGAACTTAGAAGTCGAATTTATTCTTCAGTTCTTAAACTTACTTCCGAATTTGTTGATCATTTTTTCAATCGAACGTCAAATTTATGAATCATTCTTCTGCAGAACGTCGAATCTCTTCAACATTCTTCAACTCAATATGAAATTTTTTCTAATTCCGAAAACTGAACTTTGACTCCGTCAATCCTCCTGGAACTCAGAAGTCGAATTTATTCTTCACTTTTTAAACTTACTTCCGAATTTGTTGATCATTTTTACAATCGAACATCGAGTTTACTCATCATTCATCTGCAGAACGTCGAATCTCTTCAACATTCTTCAACTCAATATGAAATTTTTTCTAATTCCGAAAACTGAACTTTGACTCCGTCAATCCTCCTGGAACTTAGAAGTCGAATCTATTCTTCACTTATTAAACTTACTTCCGAATTTGTTGATCATTTTTACAATCGAACATCGAGTTTACTCATCATTCATCTGCAGAACGTCGAATCTCTTCAACATTCTTCAACTCAATATGAAATTTGTTCTAATTCCGAAAACTGAACTTTGACTCCGTCAATCCTCCTGGAACTTAGAAGTCGAATCTATTCTTCACTTATTAAACTTACTTCCGAATTTGTTGATCATTTTTACAATCGAACATCGAGTTTACTCATCATTCATCTGCAGAACGTCGAATCTCTTCAACATTCTTCAACTCAATATGAAATTTGTTCTAATTCCGAAAACTGAACTTTGACTCCGTCAATCCTCCTGGAACTCAGGAGTCGAATTTATTCTTCACTTTTTAAACTTACTTCCGAATTCGTTGATAATTTTTCAACAGGTCGTCGAACTAGCATCCGCTTTCCCGCACGATCAAAATTCCAGCTGATTACTCGAAATTCGTCCACCGCGTATCTTCCAAGGGAAGAGCGACACCCGCGCCTGACTATTTCCAACAGAATTTTCAACATCTCCACCACTTTTGAACCGGGCGTAAAGCGTAAAACCCCCGCTCGTCATTTCTCGACCCGGTATCAAATTTCTGTATCTATCTCTCGCAACGAATTCCGAAAACCTCTTCACCGTTCTCCAAACAACCACGGAGTCCAATTTGATGGTAAAATTGGTAGAAAATGACGGGACGCTTCGTTTTTCCCGAAGATTTTTCCATCGCACCTGAAACCACGCGTCAAATTTCGCTCGTCACACGTAATCACGCCTACTACGTTAGAAATACATTCGTCGCCCCGAAGCGGCGTCGGGGCGTCGGGGCGTCGGGGCGTCGGGTTCGGGTCTCGTTTGTGCCGGTGGCAACGCGCGGTGTACCCTTCGTTTTCCACACGTCTACCATTATACACAATTGTTCGTGGCATTGTGATTTCATGTATATACCTGGCCATCGGTCAATCCGGAGTGACCGGTAGCCGGAGACCAAAGGCCAAAGGCCAGAGGCCAAAGGCCAAAGGCCTGCAGCGGCCGAGGAGCCGAGAGAGACTGCGTTCTCACATTGTCCGGAGAATTGCTCCGGGTATAATAATATAATACATTCTACAGTAGGCGAAGGTGCTGTGCCTATGTACGCTCCTATACCTACGTCTAAGGCGCCGCTTGACGACTATTTTTACACATTTTTCATTCAGCTTTCCTATTTTCTCGTTTTTCACTTTACTCATTCCTTTGTCATTTTCCCTTCTCACTCGCTCTCTTTCGGATCGTGCGTACGAACGGCGAGAATCCCCGGAGCTTCGGATATCATCGGAAGCCGCGAGATTCTGCCATCGGTGGACCATTTTTGGCAAAACTTTATGGGTGGCCGCTTTCGGAGAGAAGAAGAAGTAGATGAAGAAGAGAGGAGGAGGAGAATGAACGAACGAATGATAATTTTATTACGTCCATAGAAACATTGGACAAGCACAGCGGCGCAGACAGCGATACAATAAGTGAAACGAATAGAAGATAAGAGAAGCGTGATGAAAGAGACGAAGAAAAGCAAAATTAAGCTAGCGAGACAAAAAAGCCCACCCCGCGATAGACGTGGAACGGCGTAGAGTACGATAAATAAAATGCAAAAATGACGAGCGGAGTGAAATACAAACGAGAGTAAACGAAACAGATACAAAAGTAAAGTGAATGAGATATAAAAGTAAAATAAATACAACGAAGTATAAAAGTAATTGGCGAATGAAATAAAATACAAAAGCAAAGTGAATGAACAAAAATACAAAGGTAAAGTAAAGGTAAAGGAATACAAGTGGAAAATATAAAAGATGAAACAGAGAGGAGAGCGTGGGAGAAGACTGGAATGAATCGAAAAATGAAGAGATAGCCTGAATTTTGTTTGGGAAAAAGTTTGCTAAATTCTACGAGTTGCTTAACTTTTGAGCGACAGCTGCAGGATTTGGGCTAAAATTTGATTTTCTCTCAAGCTGAGCACCGTGAACCAGAAAATAAGGTTCGCGGGAATTTTAGGGCCTAAGATTTCCCTGGTCAACCACATTTCGTCAATTTTAGCGATTTTAGCGAGTTCTATTATCCAACTTCGAAGTGACAGGTGCGGAATTGTGGGAACGAATTTTTTTTTGTCGTTCCGAATTGCCCAGATAATCGTAGAAGGATTCCGTCTTCGGGGGATCCGAAACTCGAAATCTTCCCCATTTCGTCTCATCAGGTAGTTTGAGCTTGAACTGAAAATTCGATTCATTTTTCACAGAGTTTCGGCATTTTGAAATCGGATCGATCTTTTTTTATCACTTCTTCGCAGAAATCCGGACGGTCCTGTAATTTTGTTTTTTGGATCACAATATTTCTCTCTTTCTTCTTCTCTGATTCACTTCTTGGATAGCAATTTCAATTTCGATCTTCTTCTGTTTCTTTCTGGTGAAAATCGAGGCGATCGTGTAACTCGGTTTTCTCGATCTCATTCCTCTGATTTACTTCGCGCGTCGCAATTTGAATTTCGTTCTGTTTCTGTTTCTTTCTGGTGAAAATCGAAGCGATCGTGTAACTCGGTTCTCTCGATCTCTCCCCCTCTCCGCCGATTCACCACTCGCGTAGCAATTTGAGTTTGAGGTTTCGGGGAGAGTCACCACGCGGACATAACGTGAATCTAAATTTCTGTTCCAGTAGCCAGACTTAATGTTCATTAAAACTCGTGTTAAGGTATTCCGTGAGCGTGATATTTGCTTGTACAACTATCGTTTCGGCATGGGGATGCGATGGTTTTGTATCCCGTTCGTTGTAGCCTTTTTTGAATCCTGGTCACGTAGAGAGGACGCGAGAGCTGGCTAGAAACGAACTTTTCTCCTTAAGTGAAACCCCTCCGGTTTGCCTCGTTCCCTCCGTTTCTTTTTTTTCTTTTTCTCTCTCACTCTCTCTCTTCCTCTTTCTTTTCTCAGTGTACAAAATTGCCCGCAGCGGCGGCAGCAGCAGCATCGGAAATCCACGAGAAAGGGAAAAGGAGAATGACAAATTGTAAACGTGCTAGAAAATGAGGCTTCGCGGATAATCCATTATCATTATCATCCCCGCACACCTAGCAGAAAATCCTTCCTTCTATTATACAGTATTACAGTATAGTTATGCAAAGTAGCCTGCATTATACTGTACGCCTACCCTGCACCTACCCCGGCGCGTTTATAATGCCGTAAACGTTTCCCTGCCCCGTAGGCAGGTAGGGGTGTGAAAATCCTTGCCAGTCGTCCCTGAAATCCGAAAGCCCGTTCGTCGTCGGTCGATTTTTCTTCGAGTTTTAAATCAGTTTAACTTATTCGAGATCACGAATAAGCCATTATTATCAGGTTTTACGACGCCCACTGCGAAGGATGCCGGTTTGGCATGCGGAGGGGGAGGCCACCTTAAACTTTGTGTACAAACCGTTTTTCAATTATTATTCTCATCTTTGTGTCAGTACCTAATAATTCTCTCACCTATATACACCAGCTACCTGCCCTCGCTGGTCCCGCTCCTGCTTGCTGGTGGTGCTTTCCAAGGTGGCTTCCCCCGCAGTTTCCTTCCTCTTCTTCTTCTTACTCATCCTCTTTTTCCTCGCTTTCTCCATCTCTCTCCCTAACTTCGGACATTATTGCACCGACTAGCTGCTGGTTCCCCAAGAGGAACACCTGACTCGCAGGAATTGCGGCGGATTTTGACTCCTTAAGATCTACAACATCCTCGACCGGTATTGGCCAGGGGTCCGAGTGTGCGTGCTCGAAACGCGCCGACCCGGATTAGGTACTGAGCATGGGAAATTGCAAGGAACACCCCCCCGGAGGGGTCGCGCTGTCCCAGGACACCCACGAACATCTCTCTCTCTCTCTTTCTCTCTCTCTCTCTCTCTGCTGGTTCATTCGGATCTTTTATTGGCGGGGAGTTTTGTTTACTGCCGCAAACGTCGTCGTCGTCGCAGGTATGTGTACCCGGACTTCATACGCCGCTGCGGGATAGTGCGTGTTCGTTCGCACAAATATCTTTGAATATCCTCGAACATCTTTCTCGGGGAGGAGACTCTGTCAAATTATTGAAATTTTGTTAAATTGTGTGATTTTTTTGCCGAATTCGACGAACATCTTTCAACGTCCTTCCAAGCGGAAACTGAGGAAACGTTGGAAAAACATTTATCGCTTCGTACCGAGAAGATAATCGATAACTTGTCAGTTTTTCGGGATTCTGGTCTTTCGGGAATCGTGCTTATCGGAGTTTCACCGTTTTCGAAATTTCATTTTCGATCTTCTATTCTCCGGTTCACTGGCGGATAGAAACGTTCGTTCGACGCTACGAATTTCCGCTTCGAAAACTATCAATTTTCCAAATCCTTTCAATCTATACGCTCCCGTTCATTCGGCATGAAAATACACGGTGAAAATACATTTTCGGACAAAAGAATTACGAATAGCCTCTCGATGGAAAAGTCATTCGATTCAGCGATAATATAAATGAAAACCGAAAATTTCGCTACTCTAGAAATTCGCATCTTTGGAATTCGG